>CM060920.1:335797257-336997257 GCA_030737875.1 Allium sativum | reverse complement strand
TGATTCACAAAAATAAATCAAACAATAATCAAATTATTCGCGCCGGATATAAGAATGAAGCAACGATAAAACAAAGAGATAATAACCGAAATTACCTGATTTAAACGATTTTGGGATAAAATCTGAAAAAGAAGACGATTTGATTACGCGATCTAATTCATACTTCGCGGCCAGAAAAGGAAGTAGGGTTTTGGAACGCGTTTGTACCGTTAGATTCTTTTGGGTTTTATGTCTGCCGAAAACGGTCAAAACAAAGAAAAATGGTTTTCAATTATGGTTGTAAAGCCCATTTTGAAAAATGACTATTTTCAAAAACGTATTTTACCAAATGGTAAAAATAAAAAGTTTTTATTATTTTTCAAAGTTTTAAACTAAAAATGATCTAAAAACCGGTAACTAAACAGGGCCTTATATTTTTGTGATATATGAAAATATATGTGTTTATCGAGTTTTAATAATTTATTATGTTAAAAATAAGTCAAATCAAATATTTAATTTGGTTATATTGCAAAAGTTACACAAATGTAAACAAAATGTTGTCAATTGAGTAAATACATTGTAAATTTCTTGTGAAACAAATATTTTAAAGTTAATAAGCTTTAAAATGTTTCAAAATTGATGTTAACAAGTCTTAGTGTTGCTGTTTAATGCTAAACTATGGTCATTGTGTCAAATAGTGGTGTAAAACTTGGTTATATAGGCTAAACATGTGTTAAATTAGCCTAATTATTTGTTTAAGGGCCTTACTAGTCATATACGGGATTAATTAGTGATTAATGTACCTATTTACTTCTTAAACAAAAGAAATGTCTTGAGAAATGAAGACCACGTTCATTTCTCTCCTAAGCATCTTCTTCTAGTAAACAAAAACTAAAGGAAATAAGAAAACCTTCCTACTCTCAAATTCTAGTGCCTCAAACCCACAACAAAATTCAAGACTCTAGTGTTTTTATTGTCTAACAGCAGGTAATACACTCAGAACTTTGATCTAATCCAAGATTTCTTGTGATTTTGTTGAGAATTCATCTTCACAAAGAAAATTCTTTTGCATATCTCAACTAAAGTCTCTATAGCCAAAAAGAATGGTTTTACTCAACATTAAAGCTTTAGTTTGGTTCAATTCGCACCAAAACATGCTACTATTGCTGCTACGGTGAGTGTTTACTCACATGTTCTAGTCACAGTAAAGTATTATTGAAATTTTGATGAACCTGTGTAAAATTCATTCATTTTCTGTAGCTTTTCTATTGAATTTTCGTTTTGGCAATCACGGCTACTTTGAGCTGGTGTATCATGGTCATGCGGCATCAAAATTGAGCCGTTTTAGTTTTTGTTCGTAGATAAATTATTGTTTTTATGTCAACTTCAGGCTAATCTGAGTTGTAAAACTATGTCAAACTGATGCTCAAAGCAGCCCTCAGAGACTATTTTCAGCCTGAATGTTGCCCTGATGGAGGGGTCGATTGAGAGGTTGACCTACCCTATTGAGGGATCGACCTGGGAGTCGAACCCCTAAGGGAGTAATGTGCAGGTTGAAGCCTGCTTATCTATGTTTGTTCTGGGAGTTCGATGCATGATTTTCTTGAATTTTCTAATTATTTTACTTGAGTTTTGCTGTTGTATAAGCTTATTAAACTAAGCTATTTCATATCTGAATCCAAACTCTGGATTTTGATGATGATTGATGATTTTGTTGTTGTGTTTTGAGATGAGTTTTAATGAAACTTGTAACACCTCGAATTTTCTATTAACTGTAACTTAAAAAATTAAAGTAAAATCAATTCTAAATTATGGAATTAAGGGAAATGGGTTACTCCATTGCGTTCGTCTCGAAATTCTGCTTTAGATAGAGTCCTAGTTCGCGTAAAACGAATATCGTATGAAGAAGATATGGACGAACGAAGTTGGGCAGAAAAATCAGAAATGGGTCAGAATGCACAGGCGCACTTGGGAAGTGCGCCAGAACAAAATTGCACTGGCGCATTTGGGAAGTGCGCCAGTACAATTTTAGCACTGCCGCACCTGCCAAGTGCGCCCAGGCCTGAAACCCTGCTTGGTCAGGCCCTGGCTGGCCTGGTCGGGCTCTGGTCGATTTCTGAGGCTTGGCTGAGTCACTAGGGCTTACATGTCACTTTCTGATTGGCTTCTCTTGAGATGGATGATCTGGATTCACTATAGCTTCATCGACGGCTCTAATCAGATTAAAATTCTATAAATACAACTCAAGTCTAACCCTAAAATCACACAAATAATATAATACTAAAGCCATCATGCTGCTGGAAAGAAACTAGGAGTGGCCGTTAGTTAGAAAGCTTAGAGACAAGCCAATACTAAAGTAAAACACGAATCAAAACAACGTTAGTCTACCCAAAGGAAAGCATATCAAATTCAGAATTCAGAATCCAAGTTCGTCGTTCTTTGTAAGTATAGTGATTTTTCCGATGAGAATAAAACTAAGACTTGATTCGATGTAAATTGGAAGTGGAATTTGTGCTATTATGTAGCGACGATGTTAATTCATATATATGTATTGAAATGATTGTGTTGTGAATGAAATTGGGATGTTTGTGGTATAATTAAGATTGATGTTGATCCTATTATACTTTTAGAATGACAACAACATCACAAGCAAGTTGTATAGTTCATGTTTATGTGATTATATAGGTTGTTTGTGTTTAGAACCTCATGTATATACTTTATGCTAGAAATCTTTATGCCTAATTGGTTATGTTCATATCCATGCCCCTATGTTTATACAAAAGTTGCAAGTTCCTAATTGGATCCATATCAAGATCCACTTTAGTACATGTTTCATGTTGTAGTTAGATATGCGATTGGATCTAGTTCTCACCCTTGTCATAAAGTTATACATATTTATGAAAATGTCATACTCTTGTCATGTGCTAGTGATGTTCGATGTTATGCATAGACCCAAAAACAAGTTTAGACTTATGTTGTCTAAATCATATGCTAATTCATGTGACACCTATTTGGTTAGACCCTTATTTCAATGCAAATTCACATATATGTAAATTGATTTAGGCTATGTTGCAAATTTACATATACGTATATTGACTATTTTGCAAGTTCACATCTATGATATTCATGTTGGCTATTTTGCAAGTTCACACCTATGATGTTCATATTGACTATGCCAAAAATGCCAAGTTTACACCTATTTCATGTTTATGTTTATGTTTATGAATTCCCTTATGCCTATTTTTGTACGCTAAATTAGGCTAAGTTTTTAGCCTAATATTATATCCCAAAACTATGCGAACGAAAATTAGACTAAGATTGTTAGCCTAATGTTTAAACGGGGTAATGTTGGGGATATTAATAAAACTTGACATAAAAATATATGAAATCAGCATGTTTGTCACATGCCAAAATTGGTGGCATTTAAACGGTATAAATTCTTATACCAAAAATGTTAAACTTGGAATGTGGGCCATAACATTTAATTGTTAACAAATTTACATATATTAAGTAATAAAGACAAATATGTAAATTTAGAAAAACGAATATGCTTAACACGAGGTTGGATTGAGTTGTGATGTAAACCTGCCCGGACCTGCCCGGCTATCCAGTAGTCACAACAATACCTATCAAATGTGGGTGGTTAAGCATTGATCCCAATAAGGACCCGAGGTTAGACTGAGTTACGGTGTAAATCTGCCCGGAACCGACCGGCACATCCAGTAACCGTAACAATACCTGTCTAATGTGAGTGGTCGGTGCTTTAAAAGGCTAAGGATAGACAAGTCAGGATGGCAGGGTTAAGTTAACTAAAACACTTAACCAATTCAATATGTTAATGAAATTGATGGGTGGGGTTAGGTAAATACAGACACTTAACCGCTTAACATGTTTGACTAGAAAACCCTAGTAATAGGGACCCATTTCAGCAGTAACCCAATTAGGTATCATGGTACCCTGAAACTAGGCAGGGTGGGGCACGATTACTGGGCTGATTGTAAGCGGTCAAAGCGACGGCGGTGGGTGCAACAGTGTGGGTTCTAACGGAGAGCGGGCGTGCACACACTTCGGAGCAGACAAACAGGGCACTGGGGGCACCAGTAGTATAACCTATGCATTCTAAGGATTGTGTCGGGTCGCCACCATGGGACTTGATACACCTCATGGTGGGGCCAGCATAGGTATCTACAATATTTGGGGGCCGTAAGACACATGTAATTATGTGAGTAGGAGCCGATCTTTAAAATAAGGGGATCACTTCACCCTCAGCATGGGGTGCCAATTTAGAACTAATGCAGGTTGGTGCAGAGATATAGTGTGGGGTGCGATAGTATATTCGTTTCAGAATTACCTTATCTTATTTTATGATACTTTCCTGTTTCCAGTTTATACCTATCATGCCCTTATTCTTATTCTCATACTGAAGAGTCACTAGACTTACCAGGCTTTATGTCTAACCCTATTTTCTTTCGTCTTCTTTTCTTCCCCCCTCCCCCCCCCCCCCCAGGTCCACAGGGAGGAAATAACCCAGCTTAGTAAGATTCTTTAAAAGCTTCAAGATAGTTGATGTAAAGTTTGGAGTCTCTTTCCTTGGCTATGGCTGTTGGACACACTCTATGGGAATTTATGCAGTTTTAATCACGTTTTATGCTTCTTTATTTAAAAACCAAGACAGAAATGATGTTGTAGTGTTTTGGAAGTTGTTATGAGACAATTATGGAAATGTGTTGTATGAACAAGTATTTCATGAAATAAAAGTCTGATGTTTTCCGCTGCTTATATATATATATATATATGTGTTTATATTTATCTTGTGTTTTATCTGTGACTTTTACTTACAAACCTCCACCAAAGTTAAGGCAGTCCCTTGTGAGTGATCTTAATGGAGGGTGGAATGTTTCAGAATTGAGCACACATATATGTTTTTGTACTAGTTTTTATATACGTATAAAACCATCGCTTTTTTATAGTTTCAAGGATAAAATAAGTTTATAATTTTGATTTTTAATAAACGACCTTAAAACAATAGTATAAAATCTAATATAAAAATATATATGGATTTTAGAAAATAATCCGGTTTCAATAACTGTTTTATAAACTAATTAAAAAAATCAAGTATTTTCCTACATAAAAACCACACATTTTCGCACCCTTCGAGATGACGTAACGGAAATTAAACAATATCGTAAACTCCGTAGTATGGACACTTTTGGTATATGAAATTGGTTAATTCCAGTATAATCTGAATGAAGAATGATGATTTGTTAATTGTGATTTCTATGTTTCCATTGCGAAGTTGATAAACGTCTAGTAAACCAAATAGTGAGAACGTGTGGTATGGGCACATATTTACAATTGTTTAGGTTATTGAGTGTCATTCAATGACACATATTGTGTTGTGATAAGTCAGTAATCGCTTTGGGGGGAACCAAGACTCGAAGGGGAGTCATATACACATTCATTTGACCGAAGGAAGGGGGTCAATGTTATATCCTCTGTTTGAGATATTAATGACAACAACTATACGACTATAGAAAGTATATATTGTATATCATATAATCTTGTAGGGTTTATTCAAGAAAAAGGTAAAACATGAACAAGATCACAAGACATATTTAAAGACATCACTGAAAGATTATATTATGTCTTGAGTATTAGATATATGTAAAATCTCCTTGAGTTTATATGAGTTCTTTTGAAGTATACATATATCAGTCTGTTCAAGTATAGGCGTCTGTCTATTTATGACAGACGTCTGATACTAGGTTCAGGAAATAATCCTGGACTCAGCTCAAACGTTTGCCATATAAGGACAGACGTCTATGCACAGTCTCAGGAAATAATTTCTTGTAACCACAGACGTTTGTCACCATATGGACAGACGTCTGTCTTTGTATCTAAAATATATTAGATTACATGGATAGACGTCTGATCATGTGGACCGATGTCTTTCCTGGAAAAGGACTATTATATTCTGAAAAGATGCTTCTTCATTTTCAAAGGTCACAACCCTTCTCTTCAACTCTAAACGAATTTTCCAATGGAAATGTTATTTCAAACGAAGATTTTTACTTTCAAATATTACATACTTTCATAAAAACTCTCCATTTACTATAAGTATATCTTAGATTAAAGGTTTTAATCACCTAGTCTTTTCTGAATCTATTCTATACTATTTAAGCTTTCTATACTTGTTATCTCTCTAAAGATTTCAGTAAATCGTTCAATCTCTTCTATATTCTCAATATATTCAATTCCTATATTAATATAAGGAGATTATAGGAGAACTCTGTACAATTGAGTCAAAATATTTGTTGTAAATAACACATTATTATCAAAGCTACTTTTCATCTGTAAGCCTATTCCTCCAGGCGAAGCGAGGGGAGTTTGTGTTAGTACAAAAGCCGAAGGGGAGCTTCGGGACTAGACGTAGGACGAGAGGTCCGAACCATAATAAAATACTGGTGTCATTGTTTCTTACCTTACTTACTTTATTGTTTACTGGTTATTATCATTACTTGCTATAGTTAAGACACAAATACGATCCTCATATAGACTTTCAATTGGTATCAGAGCAAGGTTAGTTCAAATCACAGTAACTTGTATTTGCATCATTTTATTTAATATTGAAAGTAATAACATTAATAGAATATTTCAAGAAGGTTAGTCTACACAACGTCCCCCACTTTATAATGGATATAATTATGCTTATTGGTCAATACGCATGAGAATTTTTATGGAAGCAAATTGTTTAGAAATTTGGGTTGCCACTCAAAAAAAATATGAAGCATCAACCACTGAATTGAGTGTGTGTGCCGATGTTTTAAAAGCCGCAGCTTCTAACAATTCGAAAGCTATGAATGTTTTATTTTGTGCACTAGATAAAAATGAATTTTCACGTGTCATGATGTGTGCTACTGCTTATGATATATGGAGAATTTTACAAATTACTCACGAAGGCATTACAAAAGTCAAAGAAACAAAAATATTAGATTTGCAAAATCATTTTTCGTCTTTTAAAATGAAAGCTGGTGAGACTATTAGTGATATGTATACTAAATTTCAAACTATTCAACATGATTTGATGCACTTGGAGTTAAATTTACTGATTTTTATGTAGTCACACACATTTTAAATTCTTTAATTAATGAGTGGGAAAGAAAATTTTAGCCACAGAAGAGGCTTACGATCTTTCTCAACTCGAAGTTGAAGAATAAATTGGAAATTTGTTGTCCTATGATGCTAACTTACAGGTTAGAAAAGAACAAAATACGGAAAAGAAAAATATTTCTTTTCCGGCAAATAATGAAGATTCAGACTTAGAAGTGGAAGAAATAGTGTTCATAGCTAAGAATTACAACAAGTTCAAGAAATTCAGAAAGATGACCAAATTTCAGAACAATGAAAAACCAAATTCAACAAACCAGACTATGATTAAGTGCTTCAACTACGATGAATTTGGTCATATGAAGAAAGGTTATCCAAAGAATGAAAAGAAAAGGTAGAAGAATGTAAAATTTTAGAAGAAAAGAAGAGCCTTTCAAGTTACATGGGATAACTCTGACTCATCCTCATCTGATAGTGACACTGACTGTGACTTAGAACAAGCTAATATATGCTTTATGACAGACACAAACGAGGTATGTCCTGAACTCACTTATAATGAGATTTTAGAAATTAGCATGGAGTTAGATTATAAGTTTAGAGAACAAAAGGAATTTAATAAAGAATACATTGCTAGATTAAATAGAATGGAAATTGAAATTGGTTTATTGAAAGATGAGAAAACAATTCTAGAAGAGGAATTAAGGAATGCACAAATCAAATGTAAGAAGTTAACTTTAAAAAACGACTCTTCATATAAAAAATTAAGAAAAGTTAAATTAGAAAATAATGATATTTTAGATAAAAACATAAACTTAAGTAGCAATTTAGTAGTTTCATTATCTGAAATTTCCAAACTTAAAAATGAGTTAGAAAAGATTACTACAAATGTTTCTAAATTTAATAAAGGAAAATAAAGTTTAGATCATTTGATCAAAAATTCAAAGCCATATGCGAATAGAACCGGTTTAGGTTTCAAAAAGGAATCAAATACTAAAAATTATAGTTTTCTATATAAAAGGGTAAAAAAGAAAATAGTCATAAAAAGGCAGGGTTACCTAAGAAAGAAAAAATATGGAATAAAAAGGTTGAATTACCTAAGGAGGTAAAGATATGGATTCCTAAATCTAATAATAAACTTATTAGGCAAAAGCATATTAGAAGTTTCTTGCAAAATGTAGTTCATAATTAAAATTATGTTTTTAAAAGCCCCACACCCACATGGGTATGTCTGCCTTCTCCGCTTAACATTTAGGACCCTAACGGAGGAAGTGGGTACCAATTTTTTTTTTAATCTTGTAGGTACCCAAACCAAGACAAAAAGAGAAGTGGATTTTAGATAGTGGCTGCTCCAAGCACATGACGGGAAACAAGGACACACTATCAAATATAACATATATGGATGCTGGCACAGTTACGTTTGGCGACAATTCAAAAGGTTTCGTCATTGGAATTGGTGAAGTCATCAATATTGGTATATCCAATTCTCCCATTATTACTAATGTTTTATTAGTTAAAAATTTGAAGCATAACCTTTTACGTACAAGTCAACTTTGCGATAGAGGATTTCGAATTAGTTTTGAAAAAGATAACTATAATATTTTTTATGATCATAAAAATCTAATTTTTGAAGGGTTTAGAATTGGAAACGTATATGTCTTAAATATGAAAATAAAGCAAAATTCAGATTTATGTCTAACTGTTAATCATGATGATCCATGGTTATGGCATAAACGATTTTGTCACATAAATTTCAAATATATTAATAAAGTAGCTAAAAATGAACTAGTTAAAGGTTTATCAAAAATTAATTTTAAAGTAAGTAATTTGTATGATGCTTGTCAAATCGGTAAATTGAAAAAAAGTTCATTTGAATCAAAGAATAGTATTTCTACAAAATAACCATTAGAATTATTACATTTATACTTATTTGTTCCTACCTAAACTCGTTCATTAAACCATAACAAATATGTTTTCATAATAATAGATGATTTTTCAAGATTTACATGGACTTTGTTCTTAAAATATAAAAGTGATACTTGTGGAACTTTTAAGATTTTTGCTAAACAAATAATGAATTTATTAGATCTAAAAAACAAAAATATTTGTAGTAAAAATGGTGTTGTAGAAAGAAAGAATAAAACCTTACAAGAGTGTGACAGAACCTTACTAAATAGTATTGGTTTACTATAGAATTTTTGGGCTGAAGCAGTAGCAACAGCTTGTTATGTACTAAACAGAGTAGCACTATGACTTATGATGAAAAATACCTGTTATGAATTTTTTTATGGATAGAAACCTAAAGTTTCATATTTTAGAGCTTTTGGATCAAAATGTTTTTGTATTAAACACAAAAGATAATTTAGAAAAATTCAATCCGAAAGCCGACGAAGGAATTTTTATTGGCTTTTGGGATCAAAGTAAAGCTTATAGAATCTTTAATAGAAGAACTAATACGATTGAAGAAAGCTTACATGTTTCTTTTGATGAAAATTTTCTAACAAATAAATCTTACGACGAAGAAGAAATAGAAATTCAATATACTACTAATTCAAATAATAATCAAACATCAACTATTTTAAGATCAACTCCTCATATCTTAAAAGATCATCCTATAAACAACATAATAGGTGACATAAATTCGAGAGTGTCTACTAGACATCAACTTAATAAAATGAGTCATGTTGCTTTTGTAATGGCGGGGGATTTTCGACCCTGAAAATCAACATAAATACACTGTCAATTTCTCGAGCATCGAAAATACCGGGACATTAATAGAAAGAATTTAGAGGATGAGATAGAAAAGATAGAACTAATAGAATAGAAGAAGAAGAAGATCACAACTGAACAAAATCAGAGAAAACACGAATCTCATAGCGGAATAATAATCTTTATTATATAACAAGTTTGAAATACAAATCTGAGTTTGTATATATACATACCATATCAGAATATAATACATGGTATACATCACAGCGGAAATAATCTCTCAATAACTAATAGTGGAGCATCCTGCTTTTAGCTCCTCCAAGTGAATCTGCAAAATCCTGAAACACTTGACTGCCCGTACAAATTTGGGCACCCAAGAGTTTAGGGAAAACACAAACAAATAAACTCTGGGTCAGTCATGGGACTGGTGTGAGTAAGTTCCAACTCTATCGTTTAAGTTTGAAAATCCTTTTGCAACAAAAGGATAATAGTAAGACCAGCCCACACATAAACATGGACGGTTTTTACCTTACTATAACCCAAATTACTTTGATATCAAAACCAGTGATATTATGATAATGTCTAAGCAAATAAATATCCAAGTAGCAGAATGCTTGCATCTCACGTTCCACATATATATAGTGTAAAATCATAAACCGCAGGGCGCTTATTGAAGATTGGATTCCAACGGACAAGGTATGGGAGCACCTTTCGAACGGTGTACTCTAGAGGGGATACACTCAGGGTTCAACAAGAACGTCTTGCAACCCGGCCACACATGACCGACCACTCATTTAGCTTGAGTGTATCGAATATATTGCCACCCACGGTTGTTGGCCATCCAACCGTCATCCGAAGATACAGAATCGAAAAGAAGTATAAATATGAATTTTCCCTAGATCGGTGACAATACACCCTGCTTGGGGATGACCCAACTAGCCATGCTGCCTAGCCCAACTTTTGTTACTTCCTGGTTGTGAGGCTAGAGGCTACGTCTATCTTCAGAACATCTGATCACCATTCACTTTGAATGCCACATCGTCAAATTCGTAATCACTTATTGATTACACAAATGCACACTGGGTGTAGAATAAAAAGAAGTTACCGTCTCCCCACCAACTTGGTATATTCGTGCAAATCAACGGCGTGACCGTTGGAAATACTCTGTCAGACACTCGTCCATACAAGTTGTCCTGGGACTGGACAAACAAAACACCATTCTAGAACTGGACGACCCTTGCATTTAACTTCGTCTACAATTATCTTTAGCATATCTAATTCACAGCGCTTATGCCTATACGGAGTGGTTTCCGGATAATATATCCAACCGGTCTCTCCATACTGACAACGATGGTCAAAACACTTCGATAGTCGGTTATTTAACTATCGAAGTAAAAACAACATCCATTCAAATGTATCATAAAATCACGGGCACTTTTTATTTAACATTCGACATTATTATTCGAATTCCCATATCTTACCAGATATTTCTCAACCCTCATTTTAGCCTTTCGCACTTCTTGGAAAACATTTCCAGTTATTATAAACTCTTATTCTCTCATGTTCCAGAAAATATACGTTATCAACGCTCGATCCATTATTTTCACATTCTTTATTTCTATACTTGGATAACCTACCCTATTTACATTAGGAAATATTTCCAATTCCATTTAACCTTTTAATCAGCCCAATATTCACTTTTAAAACATTATTCACTTTGAAATGTGAATACCATCCTTTATTATAGAAATCTGAACATCTTTATCATATAACTCTTTATTCACGTAATAATTTCCATTATCTTGTTTACCGAAATCTCTTTTATACCTTTATATTCCTATTCCACTTTATAACTCTGTTTCTAAGTCAACTTCTTATTAAATCAATGTCAAGTTATAACTAAATACTGATTCCTATCCTGTTAACATTTATTTGTTTAAAAACTAAATGTTACTTATCCTATCAGATTATAATTCCTAAGAATGATTTACTTTAATACATTCGACATCGTTGAATTCTAGTTCCCAATCCTAATGGTTTATTTCTAATCACATTTCGAACGTCGAAATGCTGTCATCGTTTTCTAACACGATTCTCCAATTCTTTTTCTAACTCTTTCTTATATTTCTTTGAACAAACGTCGTTACTTATTACTCTAGAATAAGTGGATTTCAAACCAAACTGTTACATTTCCTAGGAAGTGCTGCTATATATAAAAATTACGCTTAAGTTTGGTTAACAGCGTTAATTTATTGCTACAGTTCAAACTTGTCATACGCTGTAATATTCTCCTTTATAACTAATCTTGACATAACAGTCACACTTAAGCCTAATCAACAACGTTTATTTTATCGCTATAGTTCTAAGACTTGCATACGCTGCCATATTCCTTTTTATGCAAATTTTGACATCTCTTTCCGTTACAAACTGATATCGTTCCTCGATAATAGTGAAGCCGTTCAAGTTGGGGTATTTTATTTACCTCTCAGACCTTGATCGACAACGTTCTTACCTTAGAACAGATATAAGTCTGTATTCTAATTCCTTATGACTTATAATATCAATCAGACTGTATTTTCTTGTTTAATTTTTACTATGGCTTTTATAACACCATATTCTTACATTGAAATCTCTGTTGTTTATGATTATTTAATTTTTAAACATTAACTCTTCGCTTTTCCATTCCACAGTTCTACTTATAACTTCTTAAACTAAAAGGTAATTAAATCTCATAAATTTTGATTAATTTATTTCTAAACTGTTTCATTAGATTAATTAAAGACCAATTAATCTAAAAATCATTTTTCCAAATAACAGTTGATTAAATCAACTCCATTCCATCAGTAAATTCGTTAACTGATTTTAATTACTTCTCAACATTAGATTAATATAATTAATCTAAAAGTATTTCTAAATTGTTTATCTTAAATATAATTATCCAAATATTTAATCGTCGGATAATTTATGCTTTATCAACTTATTTAAATGTCAACAATCGTTTTTATTTACTTTATAAAAACGAACTCTAAAATACTAATTTATAATAGAACTTCTATTATAATTTAAACTTCGCTTTAATTATAAAAATATAACTTTTATAGTTAACTTCGTTGATTTGCCTGACGGCCAATCAATTTCTTAACAAAATGATGGTTTTACGGTCGACTGTAACCACTTTCTTAATCAATATCGTTTATTTATTTATCGAAGCAAATGCTGAATTTTCATTCAACATCAATTATTCACACGGGGTTTTAAATGTAAATTCGGGTTCAAACAGTGCATACAAAACAAACAGTACATATAAATATCGAGGAATGCGGTCGGATTCCTCGAACCGGTTTCCCGCATCCACAGATGTTAGTCAAACAATTATCCCTGATTCCATACTAGGGGATATTTAAAATTGACGAAATTAGTATCCAACTGGTGATGTGTACATATGCAACGATATATGATACTTAACCAATTTAATTGTAATCTACCTAATTGACCATCACACGGCATTCAAACAACATTAAAATATAATTAAAATATTTTAAAATAGATCAGAGTTAGTGATTTTACTCACCTTGGCGCGTTAACCGTTAAATAACGATTTGCGTCAGTTTTCACTCATTTTCCTGAATTCTTGAAGCCTCGTTCTTCCACATGTCTTTGTTGTTTCCATTTTCTGACCGCCCGTTCTCCGGTCATCTTTTCCATGAACCCACTTCTGTGTTTTCTTATATGAACCGTGTTACCGCAAGCAAATACATTCAGCACCATTCTCCTTCTACTTGTTCTTGCGTCCATCTCCATCTGTATGTGTGTGCTCCTGTATACTTGCGTTTCCTTTTCAGACCTCACTTCCTACCCCCTTACGTTTAGGTCCACACACATCACACTCAACCCGTATAAACCATAGTATTCTTCCTACTTTCCATGTACCAACAAACTCCACTGTTCCTGCACATGCGGATCTTAGAACCACACGTGTCCCTGTCTTTACGAATGAAACAAACCACTCCCATATTTTAGTTTAACCGCTCCACCTGGTCCCGCAAGAAAATCATCACAGTCCTCCTCGGTAACCTCCCCAGACCGGCGTCCACCCTTGCTATTCACCACCTTCACCTTGTGCCTAGCATCCCTCGGCGAGTGGCGTTCCATGCTGGAAGCATGCTGGTTTGGAAAAAAACAAGGAGAGGGCTTTCCATTTTCTACCGTGTTCTCGAATTGGAACCATAAAGCGCTGCCTCGTTTTATATTTCATTTGTGAATATTAGTTTTTGTTTTCATTTTCTTGCCTTCCCAGAAATGAAGCCGTGTATTTATATTGTTCAAAGCTTAGTCTTTAAGCAATAGGGAATGGTAGTGTAGGGTTATGGCTATTCGAACTAGTTCTATGGTGTAAGCTCTTGGATAGGTCATATTCTTTCAAACTAGCTCATCGTGAGGGGTATGTTTTATTTAATGTGATTATGACAAGAAATAGGTTATGGTTGGTCTAAAACAAGATAGCACATGCTCATGTTTTCGAAAAGTATGGAGGATGTACGAAACTTTGTGATGAAGGAATTTAAATATCTCTTTTCCTTTCTGTTTTTAGGGTAGGTTTGTTGTTCGCCTTTAGGAGGTAGGAGCATGGTTTTTCTTAGTGGCTAAGTCTCCTTATAATACATAATATATAGATATGTATTTATAGGTCCGTGTCTTCATTTCATTTTCATGTTCTTTAGGTGGGTAGGTTTCCGTTACATTCTGTTCACACACGGACAGAAGTAAGAGTGCAGTCGTGCTCAACGAGGTGTCACGATCCCGAAAATATAATAATACCGGTAGATTGACTCATATTTTGAAAGCCCGAAATATCGATACAGGATGCGAAATACTCCAAATAAAAAAAAGTTGCATATTTAATTAATTAAAAATTACAGTAAAATTCTAAAAATTAAATTATCACTATGTCCCAAAAGAACCTTGTTCAAATTCGAAACCGATATCTAGTTATATCGAATAAACCGTTACGGTCGATATATGATTTTATAGCAAATTTTCGAATATTTGATTTGGAAATATCTTGCAATCTATACGACGAAATCTTAGTTTTTCACTTCTGTTGGAAAGATACGGTTTAACAGATTCCAACGTTTCTTGTTTCGAAGAAATCCGATTTAAAACGAGTCCGGTACACTCAGTTGAAGTTCAGAACGTTAAATTACGAACTGCAGCGATATTACAGGCTCGATTATATTTAATATATATTTTTATACGTTCAACTCCATTTTATTTAATATATAAATCCACTTATATTAGGAATTAAATATTTAAACTGATTCAAATATTCAAATACGAACCGACAAAAATGCAGGACGTTACAGCTTTCGTTTCGTCTTTATAACCTAAAATTAATAAAGAAGCCACAAACGACGAGCAATGGATTTTGGCAATGTAGGAGGAACTTAATCTATTTGAAAGAAATGAGGTATGGGAAGTAGTACGTAGACCAACAGATAAACTAGTAATTGGAACAAAATGGGTTTATAAGAATAAGGCAGACGAAACTAGAAATATAGTCTATAACAAAGCTCGTTTAGTTGCTCAAGGTTATAACCAAGAAGTGGGAATTAATTATGAAGAAACTTTTGCTCCAGTAGCTCGTCTTGAAGCAATCCGTACCCTACTTGCTTTTGTTGTTCACCATAATCTAAAACTCTTTCAAATGGATGTTAAAAGCGCATTCTTAAATGGTTATATAAAAAAACAAGTTTATGTCGAACAACCTCCGCTTTTTACTCATGAAAAGTTTCCTAAGCATGTTTACAAAATAAAGAAAGCTTTATATGGTCTAAAACAAGCACCTCGAGCTTGGTATGAAAGGTTAAAGTCACACTTAATTAACTCTGGTTTTGAAATTGGAAAAGTAGATTCAACACTCTTCATAAAAAGAATACAAAAGGATATTCTAGTTGTCCAAATATATGTTGATGATATAATTTTTGGATCAACAGACGAAAATCATTGTGATGATTTTTCAAATATAATGAAAAATTAATTTGAAATGTCACATATAGGTGAATTGAATTTCTTCTTTGGTATACAAATTAAACAACTCAAAAGTGGCATCTTCGTAAATCAAGAAAAATATTGTAATGATTTACTAAAACATTTCAATATGGAGAAAACTTTGGGAAAACCTACACAATGAGTACAACTGTCCACTTAGATAAAGATGACAATGGAAAAGACTTTGATCAATAATTATATCGAAGTATTATAGGATCTCTCTTATATTTAACCGCCAGTAGACTGGACAATGTGACGAGCGTCTGTCTTTGTGCAAGATTTCAAGCACAACCAAAAGAATCACGTTTTAGGGCTGTAAAACGAATTTTGAGATATTTAACCAATACAAGAGAATATGGGATTTTCTATCCGACAGGTAGTTCCTTCGAACTTGTATCATATAGTGATGCGGACTTCGGAGGATGTAAGACATATAGAAAAAACACAAATGGAACTTGTCACTTTGTCGGTCAGTCTCTTGTTTTGTGGTTTAGTAAGAAACAAAACTCGGTTTCACTCTCAACTTGTAAAGCAAAATATATATATATATATCTACTGCTCTTGCATGTGCTCAAGTAATCTATATGCAATAGACGTTAAAAGACTTTGGAAAGTTCATTACTAACTCACCTATATATTGTGACAATACTAACACTATTAACTTATTAGAAAATCTTATTAATCACTCTAGAACAAAACACATTGATATTAAACATCATTTTCTAAGAGAACACGTTGAAAAAGGAAATATAACACTAGAATTTTTTAGTACAAATAAACAAATTGCAGACATTTTTTACAAAACTTCTCGAATCTTTAAAGGGTAAAACTATTCACTCGGGTCATTAAAACACTAGGATGTTAATAATTTTCTCACTAGAGCAAAACTTAAGCATTTGATTGACTATGATAATAACAAGGGGAAGATAGATTATCTTGCAATTTACTTGCTCTTCATTAATCTTTGTTCATTGGCGGAATGGTCACCATCGGACCTTGATAATTGGGTTTGGTCAATGGTATATGGGCAAGTGGTTAAGTTTAATGTTGAGATGCTAGGGCAGATTTTAGGTACTTCTCACTGTGGCTAGATTGCAAGAAATACCAGATATGCATTACCATCCCAGAAATCGCTTTACTCACCAAATTTGGGAAGACAATTTTACTGAAATGACACCTTCAAAATTTCGATCAAGACCACAACTAATCAACTGAATGCGTATTAACAAAGTTTTTCCCAGGCTTGGGAGTCATGAACAAGTGTATGATCACTACCATAAAGCAATCTATGCAATTTTTGGTCATTCACGAGTTAATTGGTCTCTATACATATTTGATCAAATAAAGAGTTCTCGGACCCCCACAAAACGGACAATTCCATATGCAGCCTATCTTATGCGTATATTTCGATCATAAGAAATTATGCTTTATCTATCGGCATATGTGGAAATAGATGTCCAAAGTAGTGGAATACGTTTTGCCGCTTTAATGCACCTACCTGAAAAACCTTTACAAATCATTCCTATCGAAAAATGGCAAGAACAACAAAATCTTCCACAAGACCCTATTCAACTACCGCAACCCCGAAGAAGACATAGAAGTGACTTTGAAACCGAACCTAGCGAACCAATAGAATATTATTCCGATCCAGACATAAACGAAGCTAGAATTATAGTGGATCCCGGGGAGAGTGTACAAGACGTTACTTTGCAAAATCGGCGACTTCTTTCCCTAAATCAACAAGTATTAGGAAAGAAGGTTACAAGACTTAAAAGTTCTTTTTCGACTCGGATGACTAAAGCAGAGAAAACTTTAGAAAAGGTCATAAACAATCTTGGGAAAAAAATTGCAAGGTCCGTGGGCGTTCTTCGTCTAGATCCTCTTCAGCATCTCCTCCTCCTCCACATCCAATTATACGGGATCTTCCTCTAGGATCAAGTGCTCAAGGCTCATCTCCCGTACGTCATGCACCTAGAAAAGACCCAATGCCCAGAGGAGAGGAAGAAGAAAGTGGTTAGCCACCTAAAGACTCGCCTCACTGCGGACAACATGCTTTCCAAGGCCCGTCTATTTAGGATAATGTCGCATACAACGTTGAATCACAGTGGCAACAATATGGCGACCAATCCTCCGACTTATGGGGTTACTTCACGGGCTCTTAAATTTATCATATTTATGTCTATGATATTTTATCTATCTACGTTTATGCTTTTTATTTGAAAGTTTAATTTGCATTAATATCTTGCGACTCTTTGTGCTCGACACTTTATGTTCTGGTATGATTAATGTAACACCCCATATTTTCTATGAACATAAAGTAACAAAAACAAAGTATACTTAATTTTTAAGGAAAGAATTAAGGGAAACGGGTTGCGTCATTGCATTCGTCTCGGAATTCTTCTTGAGATAGAGTCCGAGTTTGCGTAAATCGGACTACGTATGAAGAAGTTAGGGCACTTAGAAGTTTCAGGAATTTAATAATAAAAACCAGCCCGAATTCAAAATTCAAAGTTCGAAATTCAAAAAATAGACTCGGGCTGGGCGGGAAATTTCCCGCCTAAGAACCAAGTCGACCAGGGGGTCGACTTGGGGGTCGACCTCCCCCCATGTTTCCAGATCCATGGACAGATTCCTTTTTCTGCATTTAGACCCCCGTTCCGACCAGATTCGTTGCTCCTAAGCTATTTAAACACCCCCAAACCTCACTTTCTCTCCACACAATTTCATTACGCCTATACTCTGCCCTAATTCATATTAAAATAAATCAATGGCATTGCTACTCTGCTGAAACCTAAGTTAGAACAAGTGCTCCTTCTTCTTCCAATCTGAATAGGATTAAAAGAGAACAACTACAACCCTTTTCTATTAGAATCCAACCAAGGTGAGTACGGTTATTTTCAGATATGAAATTTAATTATGATCTTGACATGGTTATAAATTTAAATTGGAGATTATGCATCAGATCTGTTTTTCTATGTAGATCTATCTTATTCTTGTTTATAAGATCTGTTTTTCTGTGTAGATCTATCTTATTCCTGTTTATCAGATCTGTTTTTCTGTGTAGATCTATCTTATTAATGCTATTGTAACTATTCTGTATCTCTTCCTTCCTTCTGTTCTATAGCTAGGCTACCACAAGCATGAGTGTAAGGACCCGTTACTTCCCCATGAAGGAAAGAGCGGATACTTTGAGAACAACACACAAATGAACGCAGACGGAAGAACATTTCATTGCTATTACAACAATTCCATCAGAATACAAGAATATACAGAGTATAATTGAATAAATTACATTCGATAAATATCAGAGATTACAATAAATTACATAGTAGCGGAAATAATACAAAGCACAACTGAAGGTGATATACGGATACAGAGCTTTCCGGATATCATTCCAGCTGTAAACAAGGATCCTGTGAATATAAATCTGCAAAACCAAAACTACTAGCTGCCCGTGCGGAAAATGAGGGCACCCATAGTTTAGGTTAAAACAATAAACTCCAGGTCAGTCATGTGACTGGTGTGAGAACTAAAACAGTTATTAAAACTTTATTTTTAAAGATAGTAATTCAAGGGACCACGCCGTATAACACGGAACGGGTTTCCTCCCAAGAATACCAGTGCATAGAATAAACAACGCAATGCTTTTTCGAAAAATGAAGCTATTATAAGACCCAGGTCCCATCACACAATGCAACGCAAGCCGGAGGATAGGGTTTTCCCTTATAATAGCCAAACATGCTTGATACGTTTAAAACAAATCATTTGATACTATAATAAGTGTATAGTGTCAAAACAATTTCAATCATAAATATAAATCATAGACGGCATGAGTGCCCCATCCCACTATGTCGCCATACTAGGCTCTACAAATAAAACTGAAATACACGTATTGGAAATTGGATTTCCGTCATGAGTCGAGGCAAGGGGCAAGCTCCTCTCCGCGTTCGAGACACTCTAGCAAATATCTCAGGGCTACGCACTCTGGGCAACCCTTGGATCTTCAGGGCCGGTCCTCACTTACGTTAGAGGATTGGAAATTCCTGAACACACGTTTCCCGGTCCTTACAGACCTATAATCGAGGCGCCTCGCATTCCAACAACCACATAGGTGAAAAGTATATAAATGTCAGGGCTGGTAAGTCACTGACACCACCAAAGCTAGAAAGAAACGTCGTGCTCTCCCTGCAGTCCGTATCCCGTTTTTGACTCATACCGAGGTGTGAGGCTCGCGAATTCACGTTATACACAAAGCTGCCACATAGGCTATGCTTTGATCATCAACCACAAGACTTTGCTTTTCAACAGAAGCCTTGATCGTTGCATCTTAGCGTGCCACACAGGCAATTCATGCCATGCGACTGATGTCCATCGATATACAACCTCTGAGCTCGTACGTCTCAGAGAAGGGCGTTAAGCAAAAGAATAAATTCTTCGCCGCCAAACAGATGTATATTTAATAGAAATCAATCAACACAGAATAAAATTCAATGCCAGACACACAATCCATTTACAAGTCCGTTCTGGGTCTGAACGAAACCGGAGGCACTTTCCTCGCATATCCATCCATCTCCAAGTACGTCTGGACGACCACCAACTATTTCCATCCTCTTGGGTGTACTTCCCAATCAGGATCGTCAGTAATTATCCAAACGATGTGAAGACTTCCGGTCTTCGACCACCGTCTTCATCTTCGACTTATCGTCGAATCGGTTATTCAGAATGGGTATAAACCCGGACTTTTCGAACAACCCGCGTATATTAAAACAAACGTTACACAAACACAACATACGCCTCATTCCAATTCATTAGTCACTAACAGCAAATTAGCAAGAGAACAATTTCCCAAACATTAACCCCGAAGGCCGAAACCAACATCAGATCAATACCCAGGAAACCATTCTTCTTAGCCAACCTACAGCTAGTTTCTAAATTCCACATTCTTAGGGAAAGGTTCAAATTAATTTTATCCAAGATAAATTCTTTAAAATTTATCCTGAAATCTTCCTTTGGATGTCATTTAAAGCCAAATTATGGTTTTTCCAACTAGTCGAGATTAGCGAACCACACCGAAGTAATTATTTATTTTATTTCCCAATCCCAACCTATTCATCCCATGAAGCAAAACTGGTAATACTCCATATCTAACACCGTGGTGTTATCGGTAAAATTAATTACCATTTCACGTTCAAATCTAATTAAAGATTTAACTATCGCTTTGGAGCAAAACTGGTAATACTCCATTCCCGCTCATTTCTAAATTTGATAATTTAGATTATAGATTCACATTTCAATCTAATTGCAGATTCGTTAGAACTCCTTTTACTGGGTTAAAGAACTAGGTGTTATTTAAAACACAGTTCATGACAAACCCAAATCACATTCTATTTGTTATCGGGTTAAAGAACTAGTGTTATTTAAAACACCGTTCACGATAAACCCATTTCAAATTCAATCAAATATATTAGAAATTCTGATTATTTAAAACCCTTTTTTAAATCTAATTTATTTATTTAAAAACAAATCGGGTTTTAAATTTAGTTCAAACTAGTTCATTTTGATAAAATCTATTTTTATCTTTTCAAATATGGAGTTTTTCATCCCAATTTTTCTCGAATCATTTCTTATGATTTTACACAAATTATTGATATTTTTAATAATTTTATCAAGGCCCGTACAGTCGATTTCCAATAACGGCCATCGAACTGCACTTACAACGACATTTTTTAAATTTGATTTGGACGTATCTCCAAATCCAACAGTTAGATTTTGAATTTCTAATATTCGTTAGAAAGCTCTTTTTGATACGAACCCAATGGTTCCGGTTTTAGGAGAATCCGACGGTCGGATCTCCCGTAATGTCCGTTTGAAATAAATGGTCGAAATTCACGAACTGCCGCAGCGCGGCGCGTTCTATTCAGGCCATTATATTATAAATATAATATATATAATATATATTTCGTCGATTACTATTTAAATATAAATAGTTTTAAATTCGTTTCAAAAATAATTTCAACTTCCATATCAATTCAAATCAAAATTGGATCTTTCCTTATAAATTCGTTTTAAAATTCTTTCCTATTCAATTCAAATTTCAATTCAATTTGAATTCATTTCAATTCAATTTGAATTCGTTTTCAATTCAATTTGGTTTCAAAGTCGTTTTCTATTCGATTCAATTCAAATTGGTTTTCTATTCGATTCAATTCAAATTGGTTTTCTATTCGATTCAATTCAAATTGGTTTTCTATTCGATTCAATTCAAATTGGTTTTCTATTCGATTCAATTCAAATTGGTTTTCTATTTGAATCATTTCGAAATCGTTTCATTTCGAAATCGTTTTCAATTCAATTCATATTCCATTTCAAAATATTCGCTTTCGAAATCACTTTATATTCAATTCATTTCAAAATCACTTTATATTCAATTCATTTCGAAATCACTTTATATTCAATTCATTTCGAAATCACTTTATATTCAATTCATTTTGAAATCACTTTATATTCAATTCATTTCGAAATCACTTTATATTCAATTCATTTCGAAATCACTTTATATTCAATTCATTTTAAATGAATAAAATCGAAATAAATATCGTTCACGTCAAAATGGCGTCAATCTAATCGACACGGCTTCATATATTTCTATTTTCAAATATTCTATTTCAAATATTTCTTATTATCAAAATATTTCGTTCAACACATGACTAATCTCAACGGATGAGTACTGTCAACACATGAACTTTTATTTTATATTGATAAAGATGTAAATTTTATTATTAAAATATTTCGTTCAACACATGACTAATCTCAACGGATGAGTACAGTCAACACATGAACCTTTATTTTATATTGTTCTTTATTTTCTAAATTGGAATGAGGCCCAATCAATCACCATATAAAGTTAATTATATGGATTTTCATACATCACACGCATATAATAGCATTGAAAAATAATCAACCATCAACCAAAGTGCACTACACTGTATAAGCATCAAATATAGATATATATCGCTTATAACAGCCTGTCAATCAATCGATCGACATATTTAATCAATCAGGATGAGTGAACTTCAAATTTCATCCCAACACCCGTGCGGGGTTTCAAATCAACAAACACAGATTTTTATTTGTGCAGTTGGGCGATGTGTAAAATTTATCGACCCAATCAATGTCCTTCAAATAGGTGTACATAAACAAACCGTCGGGTTTGTAAATGAATATTTTATTTATTCACATTCACTATATTCATATTCACGTTAAAAATTATATTTTTAACGATAAAACATTTTAATCTAACATTTGAATTTCTATTCAATTCATTCTTTAAATAAAATGATATTTTTATTTTCTAACTTATTTTAGAAAATTTCGGCGGCATAACGGCACGATACTAGAAACGGGACGAGGCCTAGCCTTATCCCCGGTCTAGTGAAGGCCCACGCCATTCACATATCAATCAAATTTACCAAACAACCAAATTCAAATCAAATCATCTAACTAATTTTTGCAATCAAACAAACAAGTCCATGGTCTGTGGACGATTATGTCGGGTGCTACTAAGCACCGTCTGCATCCTAGTATATATATATAACTAGAAAAGAAATTGAAAGGTGAGAAATTCTCACCGATAGCTATCCAACTTCACGACACTTCATTTAGAGAAATCTTCATCGTTATCGCCTTTTCGTCATCTTCGTTGTTGTAGCCACTACATATATAAAAATCGAATTTTTACCTTGTTATTCAATATATAAGAATTATATTTTCACAACGATGTTATATAGATAAAAATTATAATTTCATCACGCTATTTTTCATATAAAGATTTCGCCTTTTTACATATAAAGATCTCGCCTTTTTTTAAAAATATAGTCTTCGCCTTTATAAAAACATAGTCTTCGCCTTTATAAAAATATAGTCTTCGCCTTTATAAAAATATAGTCTTCGCCTTTATAAAAATATAGTGATTTCAACTTTTAATTTAAAGATTTCAACTTTTCACTATCTATATAATATAAAAATCATATTTTTGATCCACTTCATATATAAAAGTTATATCTTTAACCTTTTTATAAATTAAAAACTGAATTTTAAAAATAAAAATCTCCTCTTCCTTATAAATAAAAATCGAAACTTTCATTAATAAAAATCCGACCTTTCATAAATAAAATCCTTATCTTTTCATTAGTAAAAATTCAATCTTTCTCCTTATTTAAAAATCAAATCTTTTCTAATTTAAAAAAAAACACATCTTTACATTTACTTTTTAAAAATCCTAACTTTACAGTTTTAAAAATAATATCTTTACAGTTTAGGATTTAAATAAACTAAATAAACTAAAAATCAGAATAAAATAAAAAGGGTCAAGAACTTACAGCGGGGGGGGGGGGTGCTGCGTCGACGCAGGATGGAGGGGGGGTCTTCTCCCGATCGACTTCGAGGAGGGGGGTTGCGAACTCGCGAAGGCAGGGGGTGGTGCGGTGCGGGTCGCGGCTGCGCGATGGGGGGTTTAGGGTTGCGGTTGGAGAGGGAAACGAAGGGGAGGAGGAGGGGGCTCGATGAAGGGGGCGGCGGCACTCAAGGAGGAGGAGCGGCGGCACTCAAGGAAAGAAAGGGGTTTTTTTATTTTATTTTTATTATTTAATTATTTTATTTTCTAAAAAGTTGACTTTTACATACGACCTCTAAACGAGGTCCACCGCCTGTCGTCCATAGCGTTTTACCCCCATTCCGAACCCAATGGGATATGTATCGCAAGTTGATTCGATTGTTTTGATCAGTTTCCATTGAATTTTCATTTAAATCATTATACTGAATTTTAAACGTACATTTCAAATTACCGGGGTCACATACTAATTAGAAAAATTCTAGAAAAATAATTTCTAGCTTCGTATTAACGATACGGTCCTAACAAAACTAGTTTCGTCGAATTCCGAGACCGTTGGAAAAATGGCCATTTTCCAGTCGATTAAAATCAACTAAAACTGGTCAAACGCGTTTTCCTTTGCCACGCTCACATATTGATTCGAAAAATTATGAAATTTGGAATCTAGCAATAACTTGACATCGCGGACCCAACAAAAGTGGTTTCGTCGAAATCCGAGGTCGTTTGCAAAATTCCTATTTTTAAGGGCCTGAATTCCATAGCGACTATTCAGAATTTTCAACTGGACATATCTTTTGATCCCCGCTATGAAATTTCGATTTTTCGGATTCGTTGGAAAGATATTGTCAATTAGATCCTAATGTTTTGGTTTCACTAAAATCTGGATTGTTTTGCACCCGGTACATTCAATTGAAGTTTGAAATCGAATTATCGAACTACCGCGCCATTTTCAATTCTATTTATAATTATATATAAATATTTATATTCTAACGACGACGTATATAATATAAACTTCGAATTTCAATTCAAAATAAATTTCTCGTCGATTTTTATTTAAAATAATTCATTTTAAATATTCAAAATTTGCTAAAATTGCCAAAATAAAAAATTTTAACTGGCTCAGAATTTACGGGTTATTACAATGAGCCAAATCTCATAAGAGATGAACACACGAACGCTAAATTTGGGGAAAATATTGAATGATGCATAGTTGAATGATGCATAATTTAACATAATTGACATATGCAGTAATCAACGGCTATAATTTGGCATAATTTATATTATGCATCATGATTTGGGGTTTTTAGAGAATATTCTGTACGGTGCAAATTTAACTAAAATTTGGGGCATATGTTATAATGTGAATTATGACCATAATTTGGGCATGTAAAATTAAGCTTAATTTTATGATTAAGCGAGGTATGTCAGTGGAATTTTAAGGGATGATTAAATCTGTTAAATTGCCTAATTTGCTAAATCTGTTGAAACTGAATACGGTAATTTGGGGTATGAAAATCTGTAGGCTCGATCTAAAATTGAGCAAAACATGTTAATAGAACTTTGGATAATCTGATGTAACTTGTAAAGAAGTTAATTTGTTGAATTGGCATAATTAATCTGATATTGACATAATCTGTGAATGAATACTTTAGCTAAAATAAGAATGCTGAGACACGAGGTTAGACTCTGTTTGCGGTAGAAACCTGCCCGGACCCAACCGGTTTAACCAGCAACCGCAAACTATCAGTCTAATGTTAGAGTTCATAGGCATAAAGATGTTTAGACACGAGGTTAGGTCTGGCTTGTGGCAGAAGTCTGCCCGGAACCACCCGGCACATCCAGCGGCCACAAGCTACCAACCTAATTTGAGAGGTCTGTGCATTAATATTTAATTAATGAAAATTGTGATACCTAAAACGTGTTGGGTGGATAGGGTTAAAACAACTGGACTGATGAATCTAATAAACCCATTTGAAAATCTGTAGGCCCAATACAAGGTTAGGTGAAACAATCTGTAACTCTATTAATCTGTATATTTGATCCGTTAGTCTGGAAGTCTGTTAATCTGTATATCTGATCCGTTAGTCTGAAAACTTGTTAATCTGTATATCTGATCCGTTAGTTTGTAAAATTGTTATTCTGTATATCTGATCCGTTGGTCTACAAACTTGTTAATCTGTATATCTGATATGTTATTCTGAAAACTTGTTAACCTGTATGTCTGATCTGAGAACTAGTTAATCTGGACTTTGTACATCTAAAATCTATAAGCAAGTTAATCTGAAATCTGTTAGTCTGGGGACACAAGGTTAGGAGGAGTAATTACTTGTGTCAACTGTTGTTTGGGACCCATGTTAGTCAGTAACACTTTCTGGTATCAAAATTATGACCCGACACTAGGTAGGGGTCCAGGGCACGCTTACTGATCTAATTGTAAGAGGTTCACTCTGATAATGGCGAGGGGTGTTGATGGCGCATTCCAACCGTGTCATGTGCGTGCATGGATCCGGTCTGCACTGAGGATGTAAGACACCGTGACATCTGTAAATAGGTCTGTGTCTATAGGTTGCCACTTTAGGGAGTGATACACCCTTCTGTGGGGATGGAACAGGGTATTTATTTATTAGGGAGCCGATCGCTTGGGGTAGAATTTAGGGTACACTTAGTTCAGTCTATTTCTGTTGGGGTACCGTCTGTTTCTGTTGGGGTGGTAACACCTGTCTGATTCTGTGTGGTACCATCTATTGCGGTGATAAAGGCCCATTACTAGTGTACACCTAATTCTAATAATTTGTTTCCGTAGGGATTATTCTGTTTTTATCTCTATTCGGGTGGTAAAGGCCCATTACTAGCATTATGTTTCTGTACCGTCTGTCTCTGTTCGGGTAGTAAAGGCCCATTACTAGCATTCTGTTTCTGTACCGTCTGTCTCTGTTCGGGTAGTAAAGGCCTATTACTAGCATTCTGTTTCTGAACGTCTGTCTCTATTAGGGTGATAAAGGCCCATTTCTAGCATCGTGTTTCTAAAAAGATCATTCCGTTTTTTGTTTAGACATTAGGACAGCACCTAATTCTATTATACTAGTATTAGTGCAGAGAAGTGAAAACCAAGTAAGAAGCTTAGTTTAGCCTATATCATTCTGTCTCTTCTGTTAACCTGCTACTCCTGTTATAGTTATTTCTCATCCAGTTTTATTAACATGTCATGATACTGTTATCTGTTTATATGTTGAAAGTCACTGGACTCACCAGACTTATGTCTGGTCTAGTTTGTTTCGCCTCTTTTCTTCCGTTCCCCCACCTAGGTTCTCAGGGTGGAAACATAGGAGCTTGATTCAGGTTCCATCTACTTGAAGTGCTAGAAGTACTTGAAATATTGCTTGGCTTTAATTCTACCTATTTATGGTATTCTCTATTGGGGATTATGGCTTTAAAATTATGCATTCTGAAGGATTTTGTATAAGACTGATATTTGTGTACTTGTGTTTTGGTATTGTGATGTAACCAAACTTATTTCTGTTTCTGCTGTAATAAAGTAATAAAATTTTCATGTACTACTTTACATATCTGCCTTGTAAATTTCTGTTCTATTTACTTATAACGTTCCATCGAAGTTAAGGCATTCCCTTTGTGAGTGACCTTAACGGAAGTGGGGTGCTACACTTGGTATCAGAGCTGAAGGTTACCAGATTTGATAAAAAGTTTTTGAAAACTATTTTCAAAAAGGTTTTAAAAAGGAAGTATTTTCAAAAGTAAAGTTATTTTGAAAAACATAGTCCCCAAAGCCATATATCAAACTTTTGATTTTCTGTTTAATCCTTGTTTCCTTATTTTCTGGGTCTCCGGGGCTCTTGGCTTTCTGGGAGGTAACCTCATCGCGACATGGTTCCATAGGCATGATGAGACTACGGTGCCCGTTGAAGGGAAAAGAAATGCCTAACTTCCTTCTGTAGCCACAATAATTTCACCTACGTCTAATCCTCTTTTGAGCTTCGTAGGGTTTTCCACGCGATGGGGGCAACTTTAGAGAAAGCATTATTAACATGTAAGAAGACTGGTTGTTTTCAGTGCGGTGAGACAGGACATTTGATCAAGGATTGCCCCAGAAGGCAAGGGCAAAGGGCAGAATCTTCTGGAAGGTAGGTGAATGCTCTCGTAGTTGGTGGACAGGATAGAGGTGGGAAATTTACCGTAGAAAGTTTAATTTCCTTATCTGATCATTCTGGCATTTTAATTCTGTAGTTGAGTCTCTGCACTTTAATACTAGTCTTGTTTCTGATCCCGCTATAGTCTCAAACCCCAAAAGGGTTATAACTCATCTGTTTGTGATAGGTTGGGGTTTGAGGGTATCTGTGTTGGCGTTAAGTTGACTATGACATATACATTCTGGGTTTTGTAATAACCCGGAAATTCTGAACCAGTTTAAAATTTTTATTTTGGCAATTTTAGCGAATTTAGATTATTTAAAATGAATTATTTTAAATAATATCGACGAGAAATTTATTTTGAATATAATTCGAACGTATATGTTCGTTTGAATCGTTGTTAGAATATAAATATTAATTAATATTTATAAATAGAATTGAAAATGGTGTGGTAGTTCGATAATTCAATTTCAAACTTCAATTGAATGTACCGGGTGCAAAACGATCCGGATTTTAGTGAAACCAAAAACATTAGGATCTAATTGAGAATATCTTTCCAACGAATCTGAAAAATCAAAATTTCATAGTGGGAATCAAAAGATATGTCCAGTTGAAAATTCTGAATAGTCGCTATGGAATTCAGGCCCTTAAAAATGGACATTTTGCAAACGACCTCGGATTTCGATGAAACCACTTTTGTTGGGTCCGGGACGTCGAATTATTGCTAAGTTTAAATTTTCATAATTTTCTGAATCAATATGTGAGCGTGGCGCAGTTAAACGCGTTTGACCAGTTTCAGTCAATTCTGATCGACCTGAAAATGACCATTTTTCAAACGGTCTCAGAATTCGTCGAAATCAGTTTTGTTGGGACCGTATCGTCCCCACATAGCCAGATTTATTTTTCTGGAATTTTTTGAATCAGTTTGTGGCCCTGGCAAATTAAAATGTACGTTCAAAATTGAAAATTAAATGTTTTATACTTTAATTTGAAGAATAACTGATCGTAACAGCCGAATTGGGTTACGAAACATATTCCATTGTGTCCGGGATGAGGGTAATTAGCTAGGGGAGACACTCGTTGGGTTTAAATTGGAGTTCGAACATGAATTTTCATAATAAAACGGTTAAGTGAATAAAATATTAATATATTTATATATAACTACCTAAAACCTGAAACCCTATTGGCCACAATTCAAGCCGCCGTTAAATCAGAACGAACGATAATAATCGCTCAAACCTTTTCTCCCTCCGATCTGAACGTCCACTCAATGGATTTTGAAAATTCCAAATCCAGATGGAAGGGCATCTTGAGCTTTTCGTCTTCAACGGTGGAGATCAGTTTTCATCGCCCAGATTTCTCGATTCATGGGTTCAAACAGGCCGTCCTTGGAGCAGTTTATGCTGGCGGCGGAGCGTGCGAGTGGGGCCCCCTGGCCAACGGAGGGAGCTCTGGTCTTGGCGCATCTCGTGGAGTCCTTGGATCCAACTCCGGTGCCTCGGGTTTCGAGCGAATGGAAGCCCTAAGTGCTGAGGTTATTCGAAGCACGTGTGAAGCTGGAGCAAACGAACGAAGAAGATGAAAGGGGTAATCCCCTTAATTATTTAGTTAATTATGCTTAGTGAATTTTACTTTTCAGCCTTTAAAATTATGAATAGAAATATACAATTTTTATGTATATATAGCTAAATAAAAATAGGATTTTTATTTAGAAAACCGATAAATAAATTGAATTTTTCTTTAATGGAGTAGCCTGTATAAATTGGATATTCTTTTTATATGAAAAGCAAAATAAAAAGGTGATTTTTTATTCATATATGAGTAGTATAAAAATGAGATTTTTACTTATATGATAGCATTGAATTCATATACGATTTTTATACGAAGGAAAATTATTAATTGGTTAAAAATATGATTTTAACGTAGGGATTCTATACAGATTGAAAATCAAAGCACGGCGGAGTGGAATCGCAAGGTGAGAACTCCTCACTATAAATTCTCTTTTTCTAAGTTATATATATAATAGGATGTAGACGGTGCTTAGCAGCACCCGACACCCATCATCCACAGACCATGGATGGCTTGTTTGTTTGATTGATGTGATGTGAAAATTGTTTGTGATGTTAATGTGAAATCGATAATAAAATATCATATATATTGAAAGTGAAAATATCGTATATAGTGAAAGTGAAAATATCATATATATTGAAAGTGAAAATATCGTATATATAGTGAAAATATCGTATATATTGAAAAGTGAATATATATATATATATATATGAAATGAAAACGATGTATATAAAACATTCGAATGAAAACGATGTATATGAAATATTCGAATTGAACTGAATAGAATATGAATTCGAATTGAAGTAAATAGAAAATGAATTCGAATTGAACTGAATAAGAAAATGAATTCGAATTGAACTGAATATAATATGAATTTGAATTGAACTGAATAGAAAAATGAATTCGAATTGAACTGAATAAGAAAATGAATTCGAATTGAACTGAATAGAAAATGAATTCAAATTGAATTGAATTTGAAATTTGAATTGAATTGAAATGAATTTAAAACGAATTTATAAGGAAAAATTCAATTTGGATTTGAATTTGAATATGAAGTTGAAATCGTTTCGAAAACGAATTTAAAAACAATTTATAAAATTCGTTTTAAATAGAAATCGATGAAATATATATTATATATATAATATATATAATAAAATGGCCTGAATAGAACGCGCCGCGCTGCGGCAGTTCGCGAATTTCGACCATTGACTTCGAATGGACATTGCGGGAGATCCGACCGTCGGATTCTCCTAAAACCGGAACCGTTGGGTTCGTATCGAAAAGAGCTTTCTAAGGAATATTAGAAATTTGAAATCTAACGGTTGGATTTGGAATTATGTCCAAATCAAATTTGGAAAAGGTCGCTGTAAGTGCAGTTCGATGACCGTTGATGTAAATCGACTGTATGGGCCTTGATAAAATTATTAAAAATATCGATAATTTTTGTAAAATCATAAGAAATGATTTGTGAAGAATTTTGATGAAAAACTCCATATTTGAAAAGATAAAAATAGATTTTTATCGAAATGAACTAGTTATTAACTAGAAAAAATAATCCAATGGTTATAAATAAATAAATTGGATTAGAGTTAAATTGAAATTATCTTTGGATATTTTCGATATTGGATTCCGTGATTATACAGATATTGTGATGGGAATTTGGAAGATTTCGATATCGTTATTCCCGATATGATATCTGTTGGTTTCAGGATTTGATGTTGAATATAAGTCGATACTCTCTCTATTCAAAACCTTATATTTAATGTCAAATTTGATTGATTGATGGTTTGGATTGTGCTCGACTGGTTTATGAGCAAAATATGCTTTTACATTTAGCATTGGGTTGGGTTGAAAATATCTGTGTGCTAACGCCTTGTGAAACATTTCACGATTTGACGATAAGGTGTTTAGCGATGTTGTGTTCATTTCAAATTTAACGATTGATTGTGAAATGATATTTTTCTTAAGTGAAAAGAAATGTATTCCCGATTTTGGACAGGGAATGTTTTATAAAAATGTCTTATAAAACAGAAAGGATTTCGAGGCCCAAAACCCGATGATTTCTAAAATGATTTAGAAATGTATTATATGTTACATTGTGGTTCATCGCGTATTTGATTAGTTGCTATTGATGATGTATCTGTTTGGTGGCGGAGAATTTATTCTTTTGCTTAACACCCTTCTTTGAGACGTACGAGCTCAAAGGTTATGTGATTAATAGTGACTGATCATATGCGTGAATTACTGATGTGAAGTACTATATTTTGAAAGTACTTGTGATTATTTTGTTGTGAAATGATTTTCCTTACTTCGGGATATGAAATGATTTAGTATGTGGCTAAAGATTCGGGTAACCCTGAGACTAAAAGTATGGGTGAGAGGGCGGTGTATGCTCTCCATGTGTGGGAGGTGCATCGTCGGTGTAGCCTACTCCTATGTGCGGTAGGTGCACATATATATATCGAGTTGCGAGGTGCGTACCCTTTGCCTTGTCGATGGGGAGCACGATATTTGGTTGCATACTTGTTTGTATGCATTATTATGTTTTGGAATTCACATTTCCAAATGATTTGATTTGAGATCCCGAAGTGAAATCTACTTTGATATAGAAAGTTAGATATGTATTTCAAATGATTTGGAATAAGAAATCGGGAATAAAATCCAAAGGAATAATTTCTGTAAATTGAATTGGATTTAGAAAATCTAAGTGTAGTGATTAATCTAAGTGGGTAGATTGGGATATTGCATGTTGATTGATGCATAGTAGATCCATATATCTATATTGATTGTTGTTTATACACTGGTATTCATGGGGGTAAACCCGTTCCGCGTTAGCGGCGTGGTCCCGTGATATACCATATTATCAAATAAGTTAATTATAACTATTAGAGTTTCTCACACCAGTCCCATGACTGACCTGGAGTTTATTGTTTTAACCTAAACTCTGGGTGCCCCTATTTTCCGCACGGGCAGCTAGTAGTTTCGGTTTTGCAGATTTATATTCACAGGATCCTGGTTTACAGCTGGAACGATATCCGGGAAGCTTTGTATCCGTATATCTCCTTCTAGTTGTGTATTGTATTATTTTCCGCTGCGATGTATTTAGATGTAATTTAAATCTCTGATATTTCTGTGTAATATTTATTTGTTTATACTCTGTATATTCTTGTAATCTGATGCATTGTTGTGATATACAGTGAAATGTTCTTTTGTATGTGTTTTATTTTGTCATGTTCTCAAATAGATAGGGCGTTTCGACCGGTTTAGATCGGTTTAGCGACTGGTTCGGACCGAGCGAAATTCCTTTTCGTCACATTTGGTATCAGAGCTTTGGTTTACAGAGCTCGAGAACTAGACACATTAGAACCATACGAAAGAATTCATCAGATATTGGGTTAGTAATATCCAATTAGAATGACTCGTTAAAGATAGGATCAGTAGTATCCTAGAACGAGTGTGAAGAGTATAAATTTTCAAATGAAAACCAATTTTGTTTTGAAAATTTAAATCGTTTTATACGTATTAGATTATTTATTTATTTTTAATTTGGACAATCTAGTATATAAAGGTTTTGCATATACGCGTCATGAACGTATATTCGAAGTTTTAATATATTAGATAGATATAGAGTTACACTCTAGTCGCCCGGACATGGTCCTGATGATGAAGTATACCATCACCAGTATTTATTTTCGAGTGACGAAGGCGTGATTTTCTATATATTTCCATTAGACTGGTGTGAGAACCAAAACTAATATAGTTAGAACACATTGTTGTGAATTGGCATCAAAAACATGATTTTTGTACATGTATCAAAATTATGAATTTGAAACTCTAATTCACTAATTGATTGATGTTTGTGTTGGTTGTTTATTTGTTGGATAATTTTGAACCATTATGCCTAATTGCATCAAATCTTGAATTGTTTTGAAAATTGGTCGCATTTGCTTGCATATACACATACTTACATTGAACAGGTCATAGCAAGGAGGCTAGAGCCGAAGAATAAAATTTGCCCGACAAATAGGTACATGTTTACTACATAATTTACTGTTTTGTTTGGGTGATGATGATTTTATGAGCCTATTGGCTAGCCGCTTGACTTTTTCTTTTTGAGATCAGAAGGCCTATATGGCAATTTCGGGATTTTCCTGTGGCTCCCGGTGCAGGGGAGGTTATGGCGAAATTTTTCGAAAATTCAGGGTGTTAGCCAAATTTTTGAAGAATTTGGAAATTCTCAGAAACTGAAAAGTTAGAGAATGGAAGCCAGATCGAACGTAGAGTTGATTAATCAAACCACTTTCGACTTTGTTCCTTTTCGGGGACGAAAAGTTTTAAGTGGGGGAGATTGTAATAACCCGGAAATTCTGAACCAGTTTAAAATTTTTATTTTGGCAATTTTAGCGAATTTAGATTATTTAAAATGAATTATTTTAAATAATATCGACGAGAAATTTATTTTGAATATAATTCGAACGTATATATTCGTTTGAATCGTCGTTAGAATATAAATATTTATTTATATTTATAAATAGAATTGAAAATGGCGTGGTAGTTCGATAATTCGATTTCAAACTTCAATTGAATGTACCGGGTGAAAAACGATCCGGATTTTAGTGAAACCAAAAACATTAGGATCTAATTGAGAATATCTTTCCAACGAATCTGAAAAATCAAAATTTCATAGTGGGAATCAAAAGATATGTCCAGTTGAAAATTCTGAATAGTCGCTATGGAATTCAGGCCCTTAAAAATGGACATTTTGCAAACGACCTCGGATTTCGACGAAACCACTTTTGTTGGGTCCGGGACGTCGAATTATTGCTAAGTTTAAATTTTCATAATTTTCTGAATCAATATGTGAGCGTGGCGCAGATAAACGCGTTTGACCAGTTTCAGTCAATTCTGATCGACCTGAAAATGACCATTTTTCAAACGGTCTCAGAATTCGACGAAATCAGTTTTGTTGGGACCGTATCATCCCCACATAGCCAGATTTATTTTTCTGGAATTTTTCGAATCAGTTTGTGTCCCTGGCAAATTAAAATGTACGTTCAAAATTGAAAATTAAATGTTTTATACTTTAATTTGAAGAATAACTGATCGTAACAGCCGAATTGGGTTACGAAACATTCAATTGAAGTAATTCTTTGAGTATCTGAACATTTAATAATCTGATCTCTACCAGTAATATGTGAGTATCTGAATATTTCTGAAAAGGATAGGGGTTTTTACTCGAAGCGTGAAGTAGATTTCGAGTTTGACATTGTTTAATGGGAGTAATTCTTTGAGTGTCAATCTGATGTTGATTTCGGTTTCAGGGTTGATACTTAAGGATTTATTCTCTTAACCAATGTCTAGTGGGAACAGAACTTTTGTTTTAATTATACTTGCTTCTATCACTCGGCTGGATCCTATCGATCGAGTCTTCGACCTTTAGGTAGAAACTAATGCATGTAAACATGTGTTTGAGACATGTTATGTTTGATGGTTGCAAGTGGATGCAAGTGGTTGCTAGTGGATGCATATACACACACTAGGCACTAGATTGACTCAAAAGCACTCTCATATTGCATATGGATGTGTGTGCATTTTTCAAATTTTTGTGAATGCAAAATGATTGACTCATCACATGGATGTTGCGTTTGGATGAATGGTTATGCACTCATATAGAAATGATGTGTATCAAATAGGATTTCTTGCATACATAATTGGACTCATGGCACTAACATAATTCGCATTAAGGAGATCAACTGAATAGGTAGACCGCCTGATCTTTGCCTTAGATAAGGGACATATACACACACTTCTGCATATGTTCATACAACATTAGAAGTTTTCTAAGGACAATGGATGCTTGAGGATGATGGTTGAGTAGATTTGTGATTAGATGGTAGGACACATTCTTCTTAACTTGAAGATTTCGGGGACGAAATCCTTTAAGGAGGGGAGAATGTAACACCCCGTATTTTCTGTGAACATAAAATATAATTAATTTTTAATGGAAGAATTAGGAGAAACAAGTTGAGCCATTGTGTTCGTCTCGGAATTCTACTTGAGATAGAGTCAGAGTTTGCGAAAATCGGACTTTGTATGAAGAAGTTATGGTACTTAGAAGTTTCAGGAATTTAATAATAAAAACCAGCCTGAATTCAAAATTCAAAGTTCTAAATTCAAAACACAGACCCGGGCTGGGCGGGAAATTTCCCGCCCAGGACCCAAGTCGATCAGAGGGTCGACCTGGGAGTTGACCTGGGTAGAACAAGTCGACCAGGTGGTCGACCTAGGGGTCAACCTCCCCACTTTTTCCAGATCCGTGGACAGATTCCTTTTTCTGCATTTGGACGCCCGTTCTGACCATATTCGTTTCTCCTATGCTATTTAAACACCCCCAAACCCCACTTTCCCTCCACATAATTTCATTACGCCTATACTCTTCCCTAATTCATATTAAAATAAATCAATGGCGTCGCTACTCTACTGAAACCTAACCTAGAACAAGTTCTCCTTCTTCTTCCAATCTGAATAGGATTAAAAGTGAATATCTACAATCCTTTTCTTTTAGAATCCAACCAAGGTGAGTACAGTTATTTTCAGATATGAAATTTAATTATGATCTTGACATGGTTATAAATCTGAATTGGAAATTATGCATCAGATTTGTTTTTCTGTGTAGATCTATCTTATTCTTGTTTATGAGATCTGTTTTTCTGTGTAGGTCTATCTTATTCATGTTTATCAGATATGTTTTTCTATGTAGATCTATCTTATTAATGCTATTGTAACTATTCTGTATCTCTTTCTTCCTTCTGTTCTATAGCCAAGCTACCACGAGCCTGAGCCAAACCTCATAAGAGATGAACGCACGAACGCTAAATTTGGGGAAAATATTGAATGATGCATAATTGAACATGATTGATTTGTGACTAATTTAAGAAAAAGAGCATACGTTGTAGTTTAAGGTCTATATCTAGGTATACTATATATGACGGTTTATGATTTGGAAGAAGGAGAATTATTGTATGACAACATATGACTTGGAATTTGGGGACATAATGCATATTATAATTCAAGATCTAATTTCGAGGACATAATACATGTTGTAATTTAAGATCTAGATTTGGGGCATATTTTATATGACAAACTATGACTTGGAAGAAAAGGACATGTGACTTAGGCCTGAAAAACCTATATTAAAATAAGGATAACTATTAATGTGAATACACCTAATTTGGATTTTTGGATATTTGACATATGCGGTAATCAACGGCTTTAATTTGGCATTATTTATATTATGCTTCATGATTTGGGGTTTTTAGAGAATATTCTGTACGGTGCAAATTTAACTAAAATTTTGGGCATATGTTATATTGTGAATTATGACCATAATTTGGGCATGTAAAATTAGGCTTAATTTTATGATTAAGCGAGGTATGTCAGTGGAATTTTAAGGGATGATTAAATCTGTTAAATTGCCTAATCTACTAAATCTGTTGAAACTGAATACGGTAATTTGGGGTATGAAAATCTGTAGGCTCGATCTAAAATTGAGCAAAACATGTTAATAGAACTTTGGATAATCTGCTGTAACTTGTAAAGAAGTTAATTTGTTGAATTGGCATAATTAATCTGATATTGGCATAATCTGTGAATGAATACTTTAGCTAAAATAAGAATGCTGAGACATAAAGTTAGACTCTGTTTGTGGTAGAAGCCTGCCCGGATCCAACCGGCTTAACCAGCAACCACAAACTGTCAGTCTAATGTGAGAGGTCATAGGCATAAAGATGCTTAGACACGAGGTTAGGTCTGGCTTGTGGCAGAAGTCTGCCCGGAACCGCCCGACACATCTAGCGGCCATAAGCTACCGACCTAATGTGAGAGGTATGTGCATTAATACTTAATTAATGCAAATCTAAGATAAATGTGATACCTAAAACATGTTGGGTGGATAGGGCTAAAACAACTGGACTGATGAATCTAATAAACCCATTTGGAAATCTATAGGCCCAATACAAGGTTAGGTGAAACAATCTGTGAGTCTGTTAATCTGTATATCTGATCCTTAGTCTGAAAGTCTGTTAATATGTATATCTGATCCGTTAGTCTGAAAACTTGTTAATTTGTATATCTGATCCGTTAGTCTGAAAATTTGTTAATCTGTATATCTGATCCATTAGTCTGAAAACTTGTTAATCTGTATATCTGATCTGTTAGTCTGAAAACTTGTTAATCTGTATATCTGATCTGTTAGTCTGAAAACTTGGTAACCTTCAGCTCTGATACCACGTGTAACACCCCATGTTTATTAATGTCACTCACAAAAGGGAATGCATTAACTTCTATGGAGCGTTTTAAGTGAATATAGAACAGAAAATCACAACAAGACAGATATGAAATAGTACTTGAAAATTTAAAACTTTACTTATTGCAACGGAAGGTAAATATGTTTGGTTACATCACCAAAGCCCAAAGACTAAAGTCAAGTACATAATATCCATCTTGACAAAATCAGAGTACATAATATAAAAAGCATAATCCCATAAATAGCCATAAAAGAGATAGGTTGAGCTTTACTTCAGCAATCCAAATCCAAGTGCTCCCAAAGAGATCCAAATCAAGCTTCCCACCCTAAGAACCTGGGGAGGGGGGGAGGAAGAAAAGAGGTGGAAACAAAGGGGGTCAGACATAAAGTCTGGCAAGTCCGATAACTCCAACAATATAATTATCAAAGTAACTAGGATAAGACATAAGCTTGGTAAATAAGGAAATGACTGTGAATTAATGGCAAGACCAAGCAACCAAAAATAATAGGATGAGCAAAGATAACGTTAAAGGCGCTTCCTAATCAATATAGGGTAATTACTATACTCTACCGTACTGTACCGTACTGTACTAACACTAACTGCACCCATACTAGTCACTCTAGAAACTTGATCCCTCTGGACTAAATAGAATGATGATAGCTTCGTGTACTACTAGATGTACCCACTATCCCCACTAGATGTACCCCTTCAATGGTAATTCCATGTACTCCTAGCTGACGTCATAGGTGTCGCCTTCTCCTATCTCCACTAGGTGTACCCCTTTAATGATTAATTAATAATGGTAGCTTCGTGTACCCCTAGTTGACTACATAGGTGTCGTCTGCTCCTATCTCCACTAGACGTACCCACTACCCTGCCCCATTCGATCGGCTCCCTAACTCGTAGAAACCCGTGTTGGTCCCACAGTGGGGTGTATCACTCCCCTAAAGTGGCAACCCAATACAACTTAAAGATGCACGGCTTATACCTACACGATGCAACAACGTCTTACCTACCAGCCTGGGCCCATGCACGCACATGACCCCGTTGGACTTGCGTTGCCACCGCTAACCCATTTTGGCCTCTAACAATCAGGCCTACTAGGCGTGTCCCGTCCTCGACTTGGGTCGAGCTCACAAAGATACTTAATGGGCTACTGGACTGAAAAGGGCCCCCACCAAGCTTCCCACCTAGGCTTGGTCCCCTCTAATACATCCCACTTAACCCCATGTTCACTTACATGTATAAATTTGGTTAAGTGTTTTCTAATTTAACCTAGTCTCACCCTTTTGTTTAATTAACAGGTTGTATTGGTTAAGTCTGTGGGCCTATATACACAAATATTACCCACCTACCCAAGATTTACGTAACCCTCTCACTGGTTCAGACATATTAATTTACAGTTAAGTTTGTGGGCATATATGTACTAATATTACCAACCTACCCAAGATTTACTTAACCCACTCATTCCGTATAACCCAGTTTACTTAACCCCCAACTTAAACTTAAGTTCTTACAATCCCTAGGGATCAGATTTGGTTAAGTAGTCCATTTTATTTACCATGTCCATTTTTAATTAATTAATCAATTAATTAAAACCTTTCCCTTCATAGGTGTCAATACCTATTTTATCCAATAATTTGAATTACATGTCATAATTGTTTATATTCAAATTACTCCATTTTTCTAATCGTATTTCTCATGACATCCTCATGTCACCCACATGTCACCCACTAGATTCCTCATGCCACCCAAGGCACCCACTTAACCCCCTCATGTCCCACTACATATTTACTTTGGTTAAGTGTTTCTTAATTTATTACTATCGTAACCCCTGTAGGACCTCTCACATTAGACTGACATTTGTGGCTGCTGGATTTGCCGGGCGGGTCCGGGCAGTCTTACACCACAAACGAGCCTAACCTCGTGTCCATACAATTGTTACGCATTTAGTTTGGGCCTTTGACCTCTCACATTGGGCTACCATTTGTGGCTGCTGGATTTGCCGGGCGGGTCCGGGCAGTCTTACACCACAAATGAGTCCAACCTCGTGTCTTAGGCAATTAATTATACATAATTAATTTCCCCCAATATTTGAATTACTTTCCCTATTCAAATTACAAATCATTTCCATATTTATTTATGTATAAATATGTCACCTTAATTATGTCCACTATTTATGGTACATAAATTGTACCAATTTACATCTCAAATTAATTTCATGCCTTTTTAGGCATTTGTGCCAATTCCCAATATTTAATATCCCTATTCAAATTCAAATTAATCTATGTCCATAATTAAACTATGTCCATTACTACACATTAATTTTCCAATTAATGCCTTTATTAAATTTTTCGCCTTTTAAGGCAATTCACCTTAATTAATATCTCAAATTCGTTATATGCCTCATTTACATGCCAATTCACATTTATTCACATAATCAATATTTTCATCCCATATTTGGATTAATTATTCCTAATCAAATATGTTAATAAAATTCCAATTATCTTTATGACCATAATTCACATTAATTATGTCCATATATCACTTTGCCAATTAATATCTCAATTTACATATATGCCTCTTTTAAGGCTATTACATGCCAATTCACATTTATTAACATAATCAATATTTTTCCCATAACCCCCGCGGCGTCCGTTCGCATAGAATATATGATAGACTAAGAAATAGTCTAACACATGAAAAAGGAAAAAACACCACATATTCACATAACATACAAAATAGGCCTAACTTGCATATGAGAATTTACCACATAACTTGCATAAAATCATAGATCTAAACATAGGCCTAAAACTTATGAACCTGCATGTTATGAATAAGATTTTCATCACAAAATTTACATAGGCAATAACCACAAACTTGCATAACATGATTCATATTCCAAACTCATATTTTTATATAAACTTGCATATGTGATTTATGCAACATAACAATGGTGTAAATTTACCTCTAAACATATAAACTAGCATGTAAAGATTTAGCATATAACTCATACATGTCATAGCCTAACTTTTGATCTAAAATAGATGTCATAATCTTTACTAACTTGCATGTGATTTATGTCTAAATCAACATCTAAACTTGCATACATACATATGATCTATCATATGAATCAACATAACCAAACTAGCATTTAAACAACATGATGATTTGATTATACATAAGCCAAGAGAATTACAACATAGATCATAACTTTACAACATGTAATCATATCATACGGTCAATAATTCACATCATATCCATATAATCCACAATTATATCTAATCTTACTTAATTTAATAATTATCTTGATTAGAGAAATCAAACTTGCCTTTCGTGGTTAAAGAATTATGAACAATTGATCAAACTTGATGCAGAATTATTGTAGCGACGTTAGTTGATTCGTTGTTGAAGCTCTAAGCTTGAATTAGGTTGAATTGATTAGCTATCTTCCTCTTTAGTTGGCGGCGGCTACACTGAGTTCCATGGCGACGGCATAACGGCTTTAGTTTCAATTTTAATTAGGTTTAGGGTTAGCATTAGGATGTATTTATAGGTGTAGAAAGTTATTTAGGACCATTAGATTAACCCTGAACCATGAGAACCAACCAAATGCAAAATCTGCATTTGAGCGAATCGGCCCACGGGTTGACAGCCAGACTCCCTGGATTAACCCCTAGTCGACCAAACGGGGCTTGGGTCGACCTCAAAAATGGGCCGGTTCGGTCATTCCCCCCTCCCAATTCGCTGTTTTGAACTTTTTCGCATATTTATTTATTTAATTTTTAATATATATATATATATATATATATATCAATATATATATATTTCTCTGCGCAACCCATTTCACTTAATTCTTTTCTAAAAATTAAGTATACTTTAATTTGTGAATTTTAATGTTATAAAATTACGGGGTGTTACAAATCGGGTCATATGCGTGCATGGATTCGGTCTGCTCTGAGGATGTAAGGCACCGTGACATCTGTAAATACGTATGTGTCTATAGGTTTCCACTTTAGGGAGTGATACACCCTTCTGTGGGGCCGGCACATGGTATTTATGTATCAGGGAGCCGATCGCTTGGGGTAGAATTTAGGGTACACTTAGTTCTATCTGTTCCTGTTGGGGTACCGTCTTTTTCTGTTGGGGTGGTAACACCTGTCTGTTTCTGTGTGGTACCGTCTGTTGGGGTGGTAAAGGCCCATTACTAGTGTACACCTAATTCTTCTATTTTCATATGGATTATTCTATTTCTGTCTCTGTTCGGGTGGTAAAGGCCCATTACTAGCATTCTGTTTCTGTACCATCTATCTGTGTTCGGGCAGTAAAGGCCCATTACTAGCATTCTGTTTCTGCACCGTTTGTCTCTGTTCAGGTAGTAAAGGCCTATTACTAGCATTCTGTTTCTGTACCGTCTGTCTCTATTCGGGTAGTAAAGGCCCATTACAAGCATTCTGTTTCTGAACATCAGTCTCTGTTAGGGTGATAAAGGCCCATTTCTAGCATCGTGTTTCTGAAAAGATCATTCTTTTTTCTGTTTAGATGTTAGCACAACACCTAATTATGTTATACTAGTATTAGTGCAGAGAAGTGAAAACCAAGTAAGAAGCTTAGTTTATCCTATATCATTCTGTCACTTCTGTTAACTTGCTATTCCTGTTATGGTTATTTCTCATCCAGTTTTATTTACATGTCATGATACTGTTATTTGTTTATATGCTGAAAGTCACTGGACTCACCAGATTTATGTCTGACCTAGTTCGTTTCGCCTCTTTTCTTCCGTCCCCCCCCCCCCCCCCCCAAGGTTCTCAGGGTGGAAACATAGGAGCTTGACTCAGGTTCCATCTGCTTGAAGTGCTAAAAGTGCTTGAAATATTGCTTGGCTTTGATTCTACCAATTTATGGCATTATCTGTTAGGGATTATGGCTTTGAAATTATGCATTCTGAAGGATTTTGTATAAGACTGATATTGCGTACTTGGGTTTTGGTATTGTGATGTAACCAAACATATTTCTGTTTCTGCTGTAATAAAGTTATAAATTTTTCAAGTACTACTTTACATATCTGTCTTGTAAGTTTTTGTTCTGTATACTTATAACATTCCACCGAAGTTAAGGCATTCCCTTTGTGAGTGACCTTAATGGAAGTGGGGTGTCACAATTAATGTATGGCTTGCCTATATGATTTTTAATAATGCCAAAGGGGGAGAAAGGGATCACTAATTCAGGGAGAGTTTTAACACTAGTCGTATAGTTATCATCATCAAAAAGGGGGAGAATGTTAGATCCTCTGTTTGAGATTTTAATGACAAAAACTATAAGACCATAGAAAGTATATATTGTATATCATATAATCTTGCTAGGTTTATTCAAGAAGGAGATAAAAGCATGAACAAGATCACAAGACATACTTGTAGACATCATTGAAAGGTTATATTATGTGTCGAGTATTAGATCTATGTAAAATCTCCTTGAGTTTATATGAGTACTTTTAAAGTATACATATATCAGTCTGTGCAAGTACAGACATTTGTCTATTTATGACAGACGTCTGATACTAGGTTCATCAAATAATCTTGGACTCAACACAGACGTCTGTTATATATGGACAAACGTTTGTTCACAGTCTAGGGAAATTATTTCATGTAACCACAAACGTCTGTCACCATATGGACAACGTTTGTCTTTGTATCTGAAATACATCTGGTTACATGGACAGACGTCTGACCATGTGGACAGATGTCTGTCCTGGAAAATGGTTGTTATATTCTAAAAAGATACTTCTTCATTTTCAAAGGTCACAACCCTTCTCTTCAACTCTAAACTAATTTCCCAATGGAAATATTATTTCAAATGAAGAGTTTTGCTTTCAAAGATTACATCCTTTTATAAAAACTCTTCATTTACTATAAATATACCTTAGACTAAAGGTTTTAATCACCGAATCTTTTCCGAATCTGTTATATACTCTTTAAGCTTTCTATACTCATTATCTCTCTCTAAAGATTTCAGTCAAGCACTCAATCTCTTCAATATTCACAAGATATTCAATTCTCATATTAATACAAGGAGATTATAGGAAAACTCTGTACTATTCAATGAAATTATTTGTTGTAAGGAACATGTTATATTCAAAGCTACTTTTCATCTGTAAGCCTATTCCTCCGGGTGAAGCGAGAGGGGTTTATGTTAGTAAATAATCCGAAGGAGAGCTTCGGGACTAGATGTAGGACGAGAGGTCCGAACCAGGATAAAATATTGGTGTGATTGTTTCTTACCTTACTAACTTTATTGTTAACTAGTTATTATCATTACTTGTTATAGTTAAGACACACATACGATCCTCATATAGACTTTCAATATACACTTAGCTGGAGGTCCACAGTGTTGGGCGCCTTAATTAAATACGTATAAGTACTTGCTAAGATCGGGAGAGCTATATTATAGCTCGGGAGGTGCTATGTTTTATTATGATAGCATATTCACATCTTTTGTGATTGATCCATTTTGTGTTTTTTTGTTTATGATTTGATCTTAACGATCATACAATGTGATAAATATTTGGATTTGGAATCCATTTATATTATGTGATTTTTGGTTTATGGAGTTTGATGCTCCCTTTTGAGATAATTTAACTCTCTAAAGGTATACATGGCGATTTTAATGAATTTAGGTGTTGGGATTACTTTGTTGATTGTGTATGGTGGTGTATTTAGCCTAGTGCTAGTACTAGAGACATGTTGTATATCTTTTATTGGTGACTTATAAACTTAAGGTAAAGTGTGGTATGTCCTATTTATATTTTATCCAAATACTTGTTATTACTTACTGTTGACTAGACTAACCTGTGTGTTAATGCTTGGGTCCAACTGAGTTTTTCTGGGAACCCTTAGTAGATTTAGATATCCTTTTTCTTTCACTATGGATCATTCAGTTTTGAGCTACTTACATTAGCTGTTTTTTTAGATATGTATTCGATCCATGTACTCTGATGATGTACCTTATATTTTTTGGACTCGTTGTATATGTATTGTGGTCGTATACCTCTTTTGATGACACTGTATGTTGTATGTTATATGTATATATATCTTGTGTTGTGTGATATGTTCTGTGATGTTTATTATATTAGTTAATCATGTTTGTTCTCAATTATCTTCTGGCCACCATAGTATTGTATAGAATAAAGATTAAGAGTGTCAATCCACGAGAAAAAAATATAGTGCATTATATGGATACTCTTGATCTTTATTTAATACAAGACTTATGCACGGTCGTTTCTAAAAAGCCCTATTCTCTACATTAGTAGACGATGTTCCTCGTAATGCTCTTTACTAATGCGGGTCCTAAGGTGGTGCGTCACATCTTGGTATCAGAGCTAGTTCAGAACAAAGTGCAATTAATACAGAACAAAATATGAGCAGATAGAGTACATTGATATACAATAAAATGTTATCATATTAACCCTTGTGTCTTTACCTTGAATCGAGTCATTTTTTTGGGTGTGTACCCTTTAACCTTTGTCCTTGCTTGGTGTAGATATAGAAAGGGCATAGTCTAGGATTAAAAAATTCATAATTTCGTAGTATTGCTTGTAATTGAATGCTTGAATATATCTCATCCATGTGTTTTAATCCTATCATATCTTATCTTTTTTAGCTAATGGTTGGTCGTGGAAAGAGATAGCAGTCACGTTTTAGACCAGGTAGTGGTCCAGGTCCTGATGTAGAGATTGTAGTGGTCCGCAGCCCACTGAGGATACTAGACCAGCTAGTAGTGCTCGTCCTGAGTTGATTACCCTATCTACCAAGTAGTTATTAGAGGTTATTAGGAGCACTCATTCTCCTTCTCCATTCCGTTCATCCCCTCCGCGCAAATCAGCCTTTTCCCGCATGTACAACAACTTATCCCATCTTGGTGGGAAGCCTTTATTTGGTTCTGAGTCAGTTTTGGAGGTCTAGGCATGTATCCACACATGCGAGCGTATCTTTACGCGCATGGAGATTTTCAATCAGCATCGAGTCCTTGTAGCATCGAGTATATAGAAAGGGTGGGCTTTGGATTGGTATGAGATGTTGGTTGCTGAGCTTGATGAGTCTTCCCTTGAGTTGAAGTAGTTCCATGAGCATTTTGAGCACAAGTTCGTCCCAAAGTCAGAGAAAGCCATCCTTGCTTATCGCTTCCTTGATCTCAAACAAGGAAAGTCGACCGTTTCTGAGTATGTATCTTTGTTTGAGGCTCTCTTCAAGTATGGTTTTGAGCATATTTGTGTCTCAAATAAAAAGAATATCAAGTATGTATCTAGGTTGTAGATGTATCTTAAGAATGTTAGGGATTGAGATTTTGATGATGATGGTTTTGATGACAACAACCTTGTTTCAATCATTATTGTTATAAAATATATACTAACACTGTTATCTAATATATATATATACACACACACACATAAGAAATCTATGCAGATATTATTGAAGACTGTACAGTTCAGAGAATCTAGATTTCAAAGCATAAGAGTTTAAGATTTAAGACTCATGAGTATCAAAAATTCAAGAGTTCGAGAAACATAGAGTAATAGATTCTGTTAAAGCTTAAGCACTGAATTCCGTTTTCAAACTTCTTTCACTATTTTCAAACGACTTCAAAGATTATTTTCTTGTTTTTAAATCTATTTTCAAAATGATATCAAAATTACTTCCTAATTTTAAATTTATATCTCTTTATTCTTAAATCTATTTTAACTCCTGTTTTAAAAATTATACTTAATATACTTTTTATTCAAATATTTATTAATTTAAGATTTATTACTAATTTCATAGTTACTTGTGTTTTAAATTTCCTTGGTTATATTTATAAATTCTAAATTATTTCTAATATTTATAGTTTTAAATATACATACTTTTATACCATTTTACATATAATTTTTAATCATCTTAATATATTTTTACTTGAAATGCTCTATTTTAATATGAAGAAATATAGTTTATTTTAACCCAGAAATCTCCATAATTTACTTAAACATTATTTACTTTGATTCAAAATTTTATTTTTGAAAATAGATTAGTATATGTCGACATATGTATTGTTGACTTGTTTTTTAAATTTTGAAAAGTGGTGTCTTTTGAATTCAAACTTTTCTGAATGGTGGTGGCTGTTGGAAAACTATGCATAAGCTTCAGATTTAAAATTTTTTATTAGCTTCTCATCTCCTTCTTCTTCCTTTTTCTTCTTGACATTAATCTTCTTAATTTCTCAAAATCTATACGTATACTTTGCTTATTTTCAAAGAAACTATTTCAATCTTCTTCTATTTCAGTTCTACATGAAACTCTTTCGGAAATTCAAGTGCTTTTCAAGAGAGAATATATGAAGCATCTGACTCTTTCATGCATACTCCACTTGGCTCGAGGGGATAAAGCTCAGTTGGTAGAGCTCTGCTCTTGCAATTGGGTCATTGCGATTATGGTTTGTTATAAGCTGTTTGTACTTAAATGTCGCAAGATCAAGTTCTACCAAGTCAACACTACAACATTGAAACTAAGAAAAGGTGTGACATAGCCCATAAATTGATTGGGTGTGATTATAGCTCAAAAATCAATTAGGTGATCTTGTAGCCTGGTGAATCAAGAGAGCACCCTGTGCTCGTAGGAAAGTGGTGGTGGACCACACGGCCATTGAAATCGGTGATTATAATTTGAAAATTATATTGAAAAGAAATTTGCACAACCCATTGTTATACGGGACTAGCTGTAGGTTAACTTCGAACCAGTATAAAATCCCGGTGTGTATTTTCCTTTTACTGCTTTTTATTTTTATTTTATGCATTTGTGTTTGATTCTGTGATTGTTGATATCTGTGATTTGCATAAAATTCTTTTTAATCCAAAACGATTTCAATAAATTAATGAAATCCATAAAACACTATTCACCCCCTCTAGTGTTTAGATTTCCTTAAGATCCTTAATCCGCATCCCCAACAATTGGTATCAGAGCATTGGTTATGATTTTTTGAAAAGTTTTAATGGAAACCAATACTGGAACTGTAATGACCCGGGATTTTGACGACTTTGGTTATCGCCATAAACTCAATGATGACTAACCAAACATCAAAAAATACCGGTCATTAATGAAAGAAATTAGAGGGTGAGAATAGATAAGATAGAAACTTAGAATAGAAGAAGAAGAAGAAGAGCACAATATCAGAGCAACACGAATCTCACAGCGGAACAAATAAATATATTTCATAACATAACTTTGAAATACAAATCTGTACTTGAATATACATATCATTGTCAAAGTACAACACTTACAACACAGCGGAAATAACTATAACTATATGATCCTGAAGCCTCCTGCTCCAGCTCTTCCAGTATATCAGTAAATCCCGACTACTTGACTGCCCGTACAAATTTAGGCACCCAAGAGTTTAGGGAAGCAAACAAATAAACTCCGGGTCAGTCATGGGACTGGTATGAGTAAAACAGTTTAAAAACAGTTCAAGCAGGTAATCGATATCTCATAAGACCACGCCGTATAACGGAACGGGTTTTTCCCTTATGAGAATCCAAATTATCTTTATATCAAAAACCTTTTGATATTATAATAATGTCTATCAACCACAATAATAATAATCATCTAGCAGAACGCTTTCATCTCACGTTCTACATATATAATATACAATCAAAACCGCAAGCACGTATTGGGTAATGGATTTCCAACTATGACAAGGTATGGAACCACCTTTCGCAAGTGTACCTCTAGAAAGGAATACACTGGGTTCAACAAGAACATCTTGCAACCCGGTCACACATGACCGACCACTCATTTCGCTTGAGTGTATCGAATGTATATCACCAACGGTTGGGATCAACAACCTTTTCCCGAATGGGACAGCATCAACAATAGATTTTTGGAAATAAATGGAACTCTAGATCAGGTGATTATACACCCTAATAGGTGCGACCTACATAGCCATGCTGCCTGCCCGATTTCTGTCATTTACCGGATGTGAGGCTAGAAGCTACGGTTTATCATCACACCAGATTCACTTTGAATGCAACATCGTCAAATCCATCAAATCACCGATTGATGTCCTCAACCATACATTATGTGTTAGCTAAAAGAAGTTTCCTTCTCCGCTCCCACTCTTGGTACGGTTGGAGAAATCAGTACACGTGATCGTTTGGAAATACACTGTCAGACATCCGTCCATACAAGTCATTCAGGAACAGGATGAACCGAAGGCACTATTCTGTAAACAGGATAGCCCTTGCATAACTCCGTCTTCAATTTCCTTTGGCATATATGATTCGCAACGCTTATGCCAATACAGAGTGGTTCTTTGGATAATAGTCCAACCGGTCTCCCCATATTAACAACGTTAAAATGGTCAAAACATCGACAGTTTGTGATTTAACTATCGAAGAAAAACAGGTGTGCAAACAACGATATTATTTCCAAATGGAAATTTATATCGATCAAACATCATTCAACATTCATCTCTTTATTTCATTACTTTACTTATCTCCTGTTTCCCTATATTCAATATTTCTTATTTTCTAAATTTGGAAAATATACGTTATTTACAAGGGAAAACATTTCCCTTTCTTGTTTTCTTTATTAGAAATCATTTCTGGTTTCTTATTTGGAAAACATTTCCAAAGCTTCTTCATTGGACTTAGACAGATGTTTAAACAAACCATCGCGATGCCAACTCAAACCATTTCCTTTAATTACTCACTTAACCATCCTTTACTATCAAACCTTAACCATTCCTTAGTTAAAAATGAAGTCAATCAAGTTGGGGTAATACTACCTCTCAGACCTTAACTGAACAACGTTTCTAACCTTGAAATAGACAAAGTTCACCCTTCTAATTCTTTAACAAACTTCCTTACGTAACTCTCTTTCAAATCTTTTCTATTCGATAATTCTTTCCTTCGATAAGGTATATTCGATAACTCTATTCAATTTATTCCACTCACTTAACTCTTTTGATTTAACTCTAACTCTATTCACTTAACTCCTATCGAATAAACTATATTCGATAACTCTTTTAATTCTATTTGAATAAACTATATTCGATTAACTCCTTTTACTCTATTCGAATAAACTATATTCGATTAACTCATTTGATTTAACTCTAATCGATTAACTCCATCGAATAACTAAATTCGATAACTCCTTTAACTCTATTCGAATAAACTATATTCGATAACTCCTTTCGATTTAACTATAATCGATAACTCCTTTAGCTCTATTCGAATAAACTATAATCGATAACTCCGTTCGATTTAACTATAATCGATAACTCCTTTCGATTTAACTATAATCGATAACTCCTTTCGATTTAACTTAAATCGATAACCCTTTCGATTAACTAATTCAATAACTCTTATGTGTTTAACTCTATTCGAATAACTCTTATTTATTTAACTCTATTCGAATAACTAATTAGATTTGCTTACTTTCAAATACTATATTCGATTAGCTCCCTTCGAATAAACTATTCATATATAAAGATTTACTTTTAGTAACGGTTCTTCACTTTACAAAAGATTTCCTTTTTAGTAACGTTTTCCTTTTTATAACATCCTATTAAGTTATAAACAAATTTCCTTTTTATAACTCTATTTATTTTCTAAATATTTCCTATCAATTCTATTTGTAAATGATTTACAAATATTTCCTTTTCTATTATTCTATTTGCAAATGGTTTGCAAATATTTCCTCTTCAAACGTATTCTTTGATTTTATAATTTCCCTTTTCTAAATATCTTCTATTTATAAATATTCCAATGTATAAATATTCCTTATTTATAAATATTCCATTTATAAATATTTTATTTTCAAATATCACTTTGAAAATATTCCCTTATCAGCATTTCGGTATGTTATGGTATTTAACAAATCAAATCACGATGATCAGTATCGTTCAAACACATATAATCGACAACAGATTATATATCACAATATATGAAAAACAGTAAAATAAATGTTGAGGAACCCAGTTGGGTTCCTCCAACCTGTTTCCCTGCATCACAGATGTTAAACAATATAGATAACATCACTTTCAGTTCCATATGATATATTCTGTTAAACATAATCAATATAGAAATTCAACTAACTGACTAGCAGTTCAATCAACAATCAACACACAGTCAATCAGCCAATATCTAACAGTTCTAAAAATACTACATGAAATTATAAACTGTTCAGAGTTAGTGAGATTTACTCACATTGGACGATCACCGTTAATAATGATAACCATCGCTTAATTCAGATCGGACGTTTTTCGCCTTAAATTCTAGTAGCTCTGTCATCCGCCCCATCAGTTCTACAACGTAGATTCTGCCATTATAACCCTGACGTGATTTGTTTTCATCTGATTCAAATTTTATTTTCCAGCCCAAACCAATACCCCATGGCCCAATGTTACTAGGCCCGTCCCTCCTTCAATCGATCAGTTCCACGGAAAAACAGCTTTCAGAAATTCTCCATTTTTATTTAACAGGGTCATCCCATCTAACACACGCACAAAACCCACCTTCCATTCCTACTTGCTGCCTTCATCACCCAAAACAACATATTAAAACAATTCCCCTAAATATTTCTTCCCCCATCAGCCTAAACACCACACACACCATAGCCGATACAATGAATCCATCCTTTCTCCATCATTAACGTAGGTTACCACTTTAGTTTTCATCCACTTGCCCTGGAAAACCCGAACAAGAAACTACCAACGTTACTCTCCTCTTCCTGCTTCACACAGCCGACTCCTTTCCCCAAAGTTCATCTCCTTGGATTCACCTTCGCTTCCACCCATTCAGATCGAACTCGATCTCATCTTTGAAACCACGGTTCATCCTCAGTTCCGCGCTAGTACAGAAAACATCAAACAAAAAGTTTGTCGAATCCCTTTGAAAACTTGTGAACCACCCTTAACAGAAACTCGCTCCCCTTATTCCCTTCCGCCATGATGAAGTCCGTCCTTACTGCCTTCAGATCGCGCTGCTATCTCCGGCGTGAGGTCTAGCTTGGAGTAACACACATAGATTTGGAGCTGATGCTTTTTCGATTCCATCCCTATATGTTTTGTAATTTATAGAATTTGTTTGCATTTTCTTTTTCTCTGAATTTGATTTTCGCGATTTATCTGATAATAGAAGAGCTGGCGGCTACCAGAGTTCCACTTCGAAATTTGTTTAGGTTATAACGTTAGCAGGGGTTTTTATATATAGTTTTCCTTTGATTTTTGAGGCATCCATTTTGTCCACGTTTTCATTTGTTTTTTCTGTATACACGATGTCCACGTTGAAGTAAATGGCTATGGACTTGAAGTGTCCACGTTGAAGTAAAAGGGCTGTGCCGACTATATGATGCATATGTTTTATGTAGTATGGTACTCCTAGGCTAAGTATTCTTTTAAGCTATAATATAATATATATATTTTTATTTAGTATTGAAAAAATTTAGCGTATCCGTTATACAAAGTTCTGTTCACGTCCGGGACTGAGATAAATACACCGTTGAGATGAGCTCGGTGTCACGATTCCAAAAATATAATAACGTCGGTAGGTTAACTCATATTGTGAAACCCAAAAATGTTGATTATTGGGTGCACAATACTCCAAATAAAAAGTCGCTTATTTAATTAATTAAAATTTTCCATGAAATTCTAAAAAGTAAATTATCACTACTTCCCAAATGAACCTTGTCTAAATTCAAACTCGATCTCTAGTTATATCGAATAAACCGTTACGGTCGATAAATGATTCTATAGCGACTATTCTAAAATTTGATTTGGACATATCTCAAAATCTACATGACGAAATCCCGATTTTTCTCTTCCACTAGAAAGATATACTCCACCAGCTCCGTACGTTTCTTGTTTCACAGAAATCCGATTTAAAACGAACCCTGTATGTTCAGTTGAAGTTTAAATCACCAAATTACGAACTGCAGCGCCATTTCGAGCTCGATTTTAATTATATTATAATTCTACGTTCAAACTGTCATTTATATAATATATTCGTTATTCAAATTCAATTCCAAGCTGAATTTAATATCACAGATGATCCAGTTCACACCCTATCGCCATTTCCGCCAATTCTGATTATTTCAGAATTAACTATATTATTTAATTTATTATTTTAATTAAATATTCACTACAATTTAATTCAACGACTATTAAATTCACTATATCACTATTTATATAATTAAATAAATTAATTATAATACCTCTGCCAATGCGGGTCATTACAATCTTTCCCACTTAAAATAATTTCGTCCTCGAAATTGCTAAAAGGTAGAGAACGACCCTATCGACTGGTTAGAACATATTTGTTCACTTCTTGACTCCAGTTTCAACTGAACCAATTTAATTTCAATTAAATTATTAATTAATTATTATCAACGAAAATTTTCAAAAATCCTGAAAATTTTCTAACGCCTTGCCTCTTCGAAAAATTTCGCCAGCACCTCCTTTGTACTGGTTAATCGGTCAAACTCCAACTTGCCTCTCTGAGCCATCTCCAACCCAAAAGAAAATCAAACAACCAAACGGCTTGCCAATTCGGCTCATCAAAATCTCATACCATATGAAATATAAACTTGTACCTTTTGTCGGCAGATCATTACATCATTTCCACCCATTATCAATTCAGCGAATACAAGGGTCATCCCAATCAAATTCCAATCTGCTTTTATCCACAACACAACTATTTGCTTATATCCGAGCCAAATATCATTTCAACTCGAGTTTATTCTCGATTCCCAACTCTTAACTTGATTATCACATAACACTTCAAATTTGAATCTCACAATCCAATTTGTCTTGATATCATTCTAATTCAATCTCAGTTACCACTTTACTGGCTTTACTTTTAATTCAAATTTGCTTTCACAAATTTTTGTTAAATTTGTTTTTAATTCAAACAGTCTTTCCCTGGGAGTTTTCAAATAGTTTACTGTTTTCAAAAAATCAAATTTTCCTTTTTGAACATGTCACTGAGCCCTTAATATTCCATTAGTTAAATCACTTCTCTATTTCTTTATCAATATTTGTTAACCAAATATTTTCAATAACCGTATTGGCCTTTTATGTCATTTGGAAAACATTTTCGAATATCGCCTTCCTTTATTTTCTAAACTTTAGAAAATATATGCTATTTATAATTGGAAAATATTCCAATTGCTTATCTCTTTTCTGATCTCATTTATTTCTATACTTAGGAAATATTCTTTATTATGTTTCCAAGCTTACACTTATTTGGGTTAAAACGGATGTTGTGTAAAACATCGTTACGACAACCCAAATACTATATTCAACTAACTCTTATTCAACATTGATCTTCGAGCCTGAAATCTTACTATTTATTTGTTAATAATGAAATCAATCAAGTTGGGGTATAACTACCTCTCAGATCTTGACTGAATAACATTTATAACGTCAAAACAGATATGATTACTTACTCGAATAATCAATACCACACAACTACTTACTCACTTTTAAACACGTACGCTTCCTCTTTCTATTCTTACTAGATTTTATTCGTAGTCTTCCTTTTTGATTTTACTATTCTATTTCTAAGTTCGTTTCCTTATCGACTTATATATATATATATATATATATATATATATATATCGATACGTTGATTTCTAAATATCAAGTTATCTTAAAAATATTCTAACTCCTCAAATTCCTGGAAAAATTCGCCATAATCTCCTTTGTACCAGGAGCATCGGGATATTTCAAATAGCCTCCCATGGCCCTCACCAATCCAAAAGAAAAAGAAAAAGCCAAGCGGCTAGCCGATACGGTGCATAAAATCTCATATATGAATTAAATACACACCTTTTCATCGAGCATTCTATTTATATACCTTTATACCTTATCCATACCTATCTCATGTATATTTATACCTGCCCAATCTATTTTAACCATACCTGATCGTTTTAACTCAATTCGTTAATTAATTCGTTAATTAACTCTTTAGTCTATTTCACTTTTACATTTGAACATGACATGTTCAAATATATTTTAACTTGCTTATTAACAAATTGAATTCAAATTTCAAACTTAAGTTCTATATTCGATTTCGAATATCCATTTACAAATCCAATTCACCTTTCAAAGTTCAACTTCAAATTCAAAACTCGATTAACTAATTCCTCTTCGACTTAGTTAATTCTATTCAATTTCTATTCAAATTTTTTATCACTTCTATTATTCAAATCTATATATCAAATTCTATTCAAATTCTATATATAAAATTCTATAGTTTAAATTCCATTTGAATTCTATATTCAAATTCTATTTTTTTAATTTCATTTGAATTCTATATTCAAATTCTATTCATTCAAATCCTATATTTGAATTCCTTTATATTTTCTATATTCAAATTCAATATTTGAATTCCATTTGAATTTCTATATTCAAATTCCATTTGAATTTCTATATTCAAATTCTATATCACTTCCATTGAATTTCATATATTCAAACTCCTTTTGAATTTCTATATTCAATTTCTATTTCAATTCCATTGAATTTCATATATTCAAACTCTATTTCAATTCCATTGAATTTCATTTATTCGAACTCCCTTTGAATTTCTATATTCAATTTCTATTTCAATTCTCTTTATTCAAATTCTATATTCAATTCTATATTATAAATCCCATTTTGAAATTCAACACAACTTGTCTTTCCCAAAACAAATTCAAAACAGTATCTCTGGTAGTAACTCGTCACTTACAACTTGAAAATGAATATTGATGATGCAGCTGTCATCATCAGAATCTATATCCCAGCGATCGAAGTGAGTTCAATACTATAAAACCATTTCTAAACATTTCCATTTTGAAATTCATTTCAAAATATAATCCACACGGCTTGTAAACAATTTAAAATCTCCCAGGATCTTAAATTTTCCTTATTTTTAATCCAAATCCATTTACAAACACTTATCCAATTTTCCAGAGTTTCAATTCAATTTCTGGTTTAAATTTCAGATTTAACTCATCTGATTTCACGTATTTCACTTATATGAATTCTGATTGGTTATTTACATAACCATTTAATTTATGATCTTACTCGATTATAATCACAACCGATATATCTATTATTTTATAATTTTGATATATATATCTTTTCTATATCAAGATATACCTTAGGTAAACTTATTTTAATTTACCCTCTTTTCAAAACATATCGTGTTGACCCATCGTATTCGAGTGTTTATAAACTTCTACCGATACAGTGGATCAAACTGATCGACCAGAACCCATAAACGACTCAACCTATAAATCTTCACAATATAAAATTAATTTTTATATCAATAACAAATACGTTCACTCATATATAAACTCAACTCAACCTAGGGTATTGCTAACCCTATCTCTACTGAGTCACGCCACAGAGCCAAGGTAATTCATAACCTAAGCTCTGATACCAACTGTAATGACCCGGGATTTTGACGACTTTGGTTATCGCCATAAACTCAATGATGACTAACCAAACATCGAAAAATACCGGTCATTAATGAAAGAAATTAGAGGGTGAGAATAGATAAGATAGAAACTTAGAATAGAAGAAGAAGAAGAAGAACACAATATCAGAGTAACACGAATCTCACACCGGAACAAATAAATATATTTCATAACATAACTTTGAAATACAAATCTGTACTTGAATATACATATCATTATTAAAGTACATCACTTACAACACAGCGGAAATAACTATAGCTATATGATCCTGAAGCCTCCTGCTCTAGCTCTTCCAATATATCTGTAAATCCCAACTACTTGAATGCCCGTACAAATTTAGGCACCCAAGAGTTTAGGGAAACAAACAAATAAACTCTGGGTCAGTCATGGGACTGGTATGAGTAAAACAGTTTAAAAACGGTTCAAGCAGGTAATCGATATCTCATAAGACCACGCCGTATAACGGAACGGGTTTTTCCCTTATGAGAATCCAAATTATCTTTATATCAAAAACCTTTTGATATTATAATAATGTCTATCAACCACAATAATAATAATCATCTAGCAGAACGCTTTCATCTCACGTTCTACATATATAATATACAATCAAAACCGCAAGCACGTATTGGGTAATGGATTTCCAACTATGACAAGGTATGGAACCACCTTTCGCTAGTGTACCTCTAGAAAGGAATACACTGGGTTCAACAAGAACATCTTGCAACCCGGTCACACATGACCGACCACTTATTTCGCTTGAGTGTATCGAATGTATATCACCAACGGTTGGGATCAACCACCGTTTCCCGAATGGGACAGCATCAACAATAGATTTTTGGAAATAAATGGAACTCTAGATCAGGTGATTATACACCCTAATAGGTGCGACCTACATAGCCATGCTGCCTGCCCGATTTCTGTCATTTACCGGATGTGAGGCTAGAAGCTACGCTTTATCATCACACCAGATTCACTTTGAATGCAACATCGTCAAATCCATCAAATCACCGATTGACGTCCTCAACCATACATTATGTGTTAGCTAAAAGAAGTTTCCTTCTCCGCTTCCACTCTTAGTACGGTTGGAGAAATCAATATACGTGATCGTCTGGAAATACTCTGTCAGACATCCGTCCATACAAGTCATCCAGGAACAGGATGAACCGAAGGCACTATTCTGTAAACAGGATAGCACTTGCATAACTCCGTCTTCAATTTCCTTTAGCATATATGATTCGCAATGCTTATGCCAATACAGAGTGGTTCTTTGGATAATACTCCGACCGGTCTCCCCATATTAACAACGTTAAAATGGTCAAAACTTCGACAGTCTGTGATTTAACTATCGAAGAAAAACAGGTGTGCAAACAACGATATTATTTCCAAATGGAAATTTATATCGATCAAACATCATTCAACATTTATCTCTTTATTTCATTAATTTACTTATCTCCTGTTTCCCTATATTCAATATTTCTTATTTTCTAAATTTGGAAAATATACGTTATTAACAATGGAAAACATTTCCCTTTCTTGTTTTCTTTATTAGAAAACATTTCTGGTTTCTTATTTGGAAAACATTTCCAAAGCTTCTTCATTGGACTTAGACAGATGTTTAAACAAACCATCGCGATGCCAACTCAAACCATTTCCTTTAATTACTCACTTAACCATCCTTTACTATCAAACCTTAACCATTCCTTAGTTAAAAATGAAGTCAATCAAGTTGGGGTAATACTACCTCTCAGACCTTAACTGAACAACGTTTCTAACCTTGAAATAGACAAAGTTCACCCTTCTAATTCTTTAACAAACTTCCTTACGTAACTCTCTTTCAAATCTTTTCTATTCGATAATTCTTTCCTTCGATAAGGTTTATTCGATAACTCTATTCAATTTATTCCGTTCACTTAACTCTTTTGATTTAACTCTAACTCTATTCACTTAACTCCTATCGAATAAACTATATTCGATAACTCTTTTAATTTTATTTGAATAAACTATATTCGATTAACTCCTTTTACTCTATTCGAATAAACTATATTCGATTAACTCATTTGATTTAAATCTAATCGATTAACTCCATCGAATAACTAAATTTGATAACTCCTTTAACTCTATTCGAATAAACTATATTTGATAACTCCTTTCGATTTAACTATAATCGATAACTCCTTTAACTCTATTCGAATAAACTATATTCGATAACTCCTTTCGATTTAACTATAATCGATAACTCCTTTCGATTTAATTATAATCGATAACTCCTTTCGATTTAACTTAAATCGATAACCCTTTCGATTAACTAATTCAATAACTCTTATGTGTTTAACTCTATTCGAATAACTCTTATTTATTTAACTCTATTTGAATAACTAATTCAATTTGCTTAGTTTCGAATACTATACTCGATTAGCTCCCTTCGAATAAACTATTCATTTATAAAGATTTACTTTTAGTAACGGTTCTTCACTTTACAAATGATTCCCTTTTTAGTAACGTTTTCCTTTTTATAACGGTTTCCTTTTTATAACATCCTATTCAGTTATAAATAAATTTCCTTTTTATAACTCTATTTATTTTCTAAATATTTCCTATCAATTCTATTTGTAAATGATTTACAAATATTTCCTTTTCTATTATTCTATTTGCAAATGGTTTGCAAATATTTCCTCTTCAAACCTATTCTTTGATTTTATAATTTTCCTTTTCTAAATATCTCCTATTTATAAATATTCCAATTTATAAATATTCCTTATTTATAAATATTCCATTTATAAATATTTTATTTTCAAATATCACTTTGAAAATATTCCCTTATCAGCGTTTCGGTATGTTATGGTATTTAACATATCAAATCACGATGATCAGTATCATTCAAACACATATAATCGACAACAGATTATATATCACATCATATATCACAATATATGAAAAACAGTAAAATAAATGTTGAGGAACACAGTTGGGTTCCTCCAACCTGTTTCCCTGCATCACAGATGTTAAACAATATAGATAACATCACTTTCAGTTCCATATGATATATTCTGTTAAACAGAATCAATATAGAAATTCAACTAACTGACTAGCAGATCAATCAACAATCAACACACAGTCAATCAGCCAATATCTAACACTTCTAAAAATACAACATGAAATTATAAACTGTTCAAAGTTAGTGAGATTTACTCACATTGGACGATCACCGTTAATAACGATAACCATCGCTTAATTCTGATCGGACGTTTTTCGCCTTAAATTCTAGTAGCTCCATCCGCCCCATCAGTTCTACAACGTAGATTCCACCATTATAACCCTGACGTGATTTGTTTTCATCTGATTCAAATTTTATTTTCCAGCCCAAACCAATGCCCCATGGCCCAATGTTACAAGGCCCGTCCTTCCTTCAATCGATCAGTTCCACGGAAAAACAGCTTTCAGAAATTCTCCATTTTTATTTAACAGGGTCATCCCATCTAACACACGCACAAAACCCACCTTCCATTCCTACTTGCTACCTTCATCACCCAAAACAACATATTAAAACAATTCCCCTAACTCTTTCTTCACCCGTCAGCCTAAACACCACACACACCATAGCCGATACAATGAATCCATCCTTTCTCCATCATTAACATAGGTTACCACTTTAGTTTTCATCCACTTGCCCTTAAAAGCCCGAACAAGAAACTACCAACGTTACTCTCCTCTTCCTTCTTCACACAGCCGACTCCTTTCCCCAAAGTTCATCTCCTTGGATTCACGTTCACTTCCACCCATTCAGATCGAACTTGATCTTATCTTTGAAACCACGGTTCATCCTCGGTTCCGCGCTAGTACAGAAAACATCAAACAAAAAGTTTGTCGAATCCCTTCGAAAATTTGCGAACCACCCTTAACAGTAACTCGCTCCCCTAATTCCCTTCCGCCATGATGAAGTCCGTCCTTACTGCCTTCAGATCGCGCTGCTGTCTCCGGCGTGAGGTTGAGCTTGGAGTAACACACATAGATTTGGAGCTGCTGCTTTGTCGATTCCATCCCTATATGTTTTGTAATTTATAGAATTTGTTTGCATTTTCTTTTTCTATGAATTTGATTTTCGCGATTTATCTGATAATAGAAGAATTGGCGGCTACGAGAGTTTCACTTCGAAATTTGTTTAGGTTATAACGTTAACAGGGGTTTTTATATATAGTTTTCCTTTGATTTTTGAGGCATCCATTTTGTCCACGTTTTCTTTTGTTTTTTCTGTATATAGGATGTCCACGTTGAAGTAAATGGCTATGGACTTGAAGTGTCCACGTTGATGTAAAAGGGCTGTGCCGACTATATGATGCATATGGTTTATGTAGTATGGTACTCCTAGGCTAAGTATTCTTTTAAGCTATAATTTAATATATATATATATATATATTTAGTATTGAAAAAATTTAGCGTATCCGTTATACAAAGTTCTATTCACGTCCGGGACTGAGATAAATACACCGTTGAGATGAGCTCGGTGCCACGATTCCAAAAATATAATAACGTCGGTAGGTTAACTCATATTGTGAAACCCAAAAATGTTGATTATAGGGTGCACAATACTCCAAATAAAAAGTCTCTTATTTAATTAATTAAAAATTTCCATAAAATTCTAAAAATTAAATTATCACTACTTCCCAAATGAACCTTGTCTAAATTCAAACCCGATCTCTAGTTATATCGAATAAACCATTACGGTCGATAAACGATTCTATAACGACTATTCTAAAATTTGATTTGGACATATCTCAAAATTTACACGACGAAATCCCGATTTTTCTCTTCCACTAGAAAGATATACTCCACCAGCTCCGTACGTTTCTTGTTTCACAGAAATCCGATTTAAAACGAACCCTGTATATTCGGTTGAAGTTTAAATCGCCAAATTACGAACTACAGCGCCATTTCGAGCTCGATTTTAATTATATTATAATTCTACGTTCAAACTGTCGTTTATATAATATATTCGTTATTCAAATTCAATTCTAAGCTGAATTAAATATCACAGATGATCCAGTTCACACCCTATCGCCATTTCCGCCAATTCTGATTATTTCAGAATTAAATATATTATTTAATTTATTATTTTAATTAAATATTCACTATAATTTAATTCAACGACTATTAAATTCACTATATCACTATTTATATAATTAAATAAATTAATTATAATACCTCTGCCAATGCGGGTCATTATAGAAATTGTCAATAATAGTAGTTCGTTTGTAGCGGGTCAGTCCGCTGTTAGATTTATTTAATGGTAGTAATTATGCATATTGGGCTTATAGAATGAAAATTTACTTACAATCTATAGGATTAGACACTTGGAATATCACACAAACTGAATATGTTGAACCAATTGTTAATTTTGCACAATGGACAAATGATCAAAAAGGCACAGCACAAATTAATTCAAAGGCTATGAATATTTTATTTTTTTCACTAGATAAGAATGAGTTTAATAGGGTATCTATTTGTAAATCTACACATTAGTCGAGAAAACTTTGCAATTGATTTGTCAAGGAACAAGCAAAGTTAATCAGATTTAATTATCCATGTTAACCAATCAGTTTGAATTATTTAAAATTAATCAGAATGAATCTATCTCTGATATGTACTGCAGGTTCCAAGCAATCGTGCATTCACTAATGACTTTGGGAAAAACATATTTCAAGGAAGATCAAGTCAGAAAAATCTTGAATTCATTAACTTTAGATTGGGATCAAAAGACACTATCAATTTAAGACGCCAATGATATTAGTACATTAAAAATTGAAGGATCGATTGGAAATCAAATGTCGTTTGAAGTCCAGATGCAAGGAAGAAAAGAAAATAGGTCATTGGAAAATAAATCGAAAGCATTTAATGCTCCAACCGAAGATTCTGACTCAGATAGCGATGACGATGAAGAGACAACCTTAATGACAAGGAATTTTAGGAAATTCCTGAGATATAGAAAAAGGAATAATAATTTCAAAAGGAACAAGAAAAGAAATTCTATAAAAAATAATGATGTTCCGAATAACGCCAGATGTTTTAACTACGATGAATCAGGCCATATGAAAAGAAAGTGTCCTTATCTAGAGAGACAAATTCAAATTTCAAATGATAATTCATCAAAGAAGAGAAAAAGAGCATATGCAACAACCTTAGATGATTCTGATTCATCTTCAAGTGATAAAGAACAAGAAACAAATAATTCAAATATGTGCTTCACAGCGATTCACGAATCAGAAGAAATCATGGATCTAAAAATAGGTACGCCTTCATAATAATTTTTCTTTAATTTGTTTGAAAGGTGTCTTGTTTGTTTGCTTTATTTGAAAATTTGAATATTAAATTCAAAATCTAAATTTTGAATTTTAAATTTTAAACTAATAATATAAAAAGAATTTTATAATAAATATTATTCTAGGAAATAATTAAATAAGAATATAGAGTTATAAGTAAATCAAATAGTCAAAAAATCAGAAGTCGTCTTGAAATTTCAAAAGGATATGCTGACATGCATTTTGGTATATGTCGACATATACATGTCATTTGAAATTTGAAATTCAAATTTTGAATTTTAAACTTTTGAAATTCACTCCACCTTTTCATTAAACCCAATGTACTTAAAAGGTGTCCCTTTACCAAAGAATATGTACTTTGATTGTAACACCCCATAACTTAATACACCATAATTGCATAAAGAAGATAATAATATGAATATAAATTAATAAAATATTCAGAACTGAGTAAAACAGAATTTATCGTTGCGTTCGTTACAAAATTCTAAATCAGATAGACTCTTGGTTTTCGTAAATCGGGCTAAGTATGAAACCTGGACAGATTTATGTGTTTTATTCCTTGCTGACTCGACAGTGATGTGTATTCTACTGTTTGATTTAAAACCCTAAGATCCTGTTTATTTGTATTATCCTAGCAAATATATTAATTGGCTAGCAACCCTCACTATTTTCCTACACAAACATTTCTTTATCTTCTTCCTCCTCTAAGTTATGTTCTGAAATAAAATTAAAAATATGTCGAGGTGCTGTCAAAACTTATATTGAAAGGATAATTCTTCTACAACTAATTCAATGGGCTTTTCTAAATCTAATACAAATCACTGTGAGTTTCACGTTATTTTTATATCTCCTATTTAAAAAGGGTTTTGACAGTAAATATATTGGATCTGAAAAGTATCAGTGTTTATAAGTTTATTCTTATATGTCATTATTCTTTTAATTACTATCAATTACCTATTCAGTTTTTAGTTATTATCTGTTTATATGTACATATGTCTTCCTTATTTCCTTTATGTCTTAGTTTTATTTACAATCTAAAAATATGCCTATTTTATCAGTTTGTTCATATCCGAGTTTGGTTATATTTCTCCTTTTTCCTTTTTGTTTTGTGCTGAGCCTATGCCATCAAGATCCTAGGCCATTTCCATTTTAATTGCGTAAAAATGAGATAAATTGGAATAATATGCAATATAATAAAGAGGAGATTTGGGCATATTGGGAATTGAGAACTACTGACTATAATTTTGGGAATGTTATAAAGGAGAAATATTAAAAGATGTTAATCTGAATAGGTTAGACTTAATTTCATATTAAGTAGAACATGTTATGGAAAATATGTGAATCAGATGTAAATTAAGTAAAACAAGTTACTGTAAATCTATATACATCTGAGCATGTGCCTGTATGATTTGAGGAAGGGTTGTTACATTTAATAAATGTCGATTACAACCGGAAAATATAACATACGGTTATATCATGCTTTCTAATGAACTTAAACCTATATGTTAATAAGCTAAGAGGTTCCACGTCTGCTGTTAATATATCTTGGGGGACTCTTAAAATCCTAGTTTACTTGAGGGCATAAGCCTAGGGGTGGCTTGTGTCAATCTGCTGTTGCTTGGAATCCATATCAATCAGTACCCTCTTATTATCAAACGAGGCCCGCACTAGGTAGGGACTAGGGAACACTTTACTGATGGATGATTATAAAAGGTTCAAATCTAGGAGGTGGGTAAGGGCGCTTTCCGGCGGAGTCATGAGCGTTCATAAGTCCGATATGGGAAGATAATACGCAGTAACACCGGTGGATAGGGCCGTGTCTTTAAAGTTGATGGGTTCGGGACTGGTATCCCGACTACCATGGCGGGCAAAGGTTATTCGCGTCTGTTAGGGAGCCCATCACTGGGTAGTAATTAGGATAAAACCTAATCCTGTTATTCTAATAGTTGGTGCAGAAATTCTGTTTTGGGATATAAAAGAGAAGTGTATCTGATCTTACCTTATTTCGTTAACTTTGTACTTGCATATTTTACTATATTTTCATGTCCAGTATTATTAATTTGTCTTGATACCTCTTATCTTATGCTTATACTAAAAATCACTGGAACTCGCCAGGCTATATGTCTGACCTAATTTATTTTTCCTTCTCTCTCTTCCTTTACCCTACCTCAGGTTCCCAGGGTGGTGGATTTCAACAGTGACCGTGATTCTTTGTTTCAGCTTGGACTTGGATTATTTCTCACTCTATTTATTGCTTCAGTTTATGTTCTATGTTTATTGTTATGTCTCTCGAGGGATATGATTTTTATGGTTTTGTACTTGTACTCTAATCGTTTATGTTTCCACGAGACAAGTGTTTATGATTATGACTTTATGGTATTTGAAAATGTAATGGTATGATGGTTTGATAATAAAAGTTTGAAAAGTTGTTTTTTTTTCCACTGCATTTTATATTATGTCTTGTGAAAGTAGTCCCCATATTATAATTATGTTTCACAGAACTTAATGCGTCCTCATATGGGTGACATTAAGGGACGTGGGGTGTCACATTTGGTATCAGAGCCTAAGGTTACAAGATCAGAGAAAAAGTTTTGAAAAAGTATCTTCAAAGTAAATATTTTCAAGTAAAACCTATTTTCGAAAAAAATCAACTCAATTCATTTATAATATTCCTTAGATCTTTTTTAGAATCCTTGTTTCTTCTCTTTTCAGCATGTTTAGGGCTATAATTTTCCCGAGGGCATTCCCATTCCGACAAGGTTTCGTAGACACGTAGAGGCTACGACACCTGCCGAAGTGCAAGGAAATGTCCTACCCCAACAGCGGCAGCAGTAGTTCCACCCAATCATGTAGTCAACTTCTCTAAGCATTGTAAGAATTCCTGCATGATGGGAGGCAAGCCCTAACAAGCAAGGTCGGAAGTCAGGATCATCTAGAGGGCAAGTTCATGCGTTAGAGGCAGCTCAGGCTGGCAGACCGAATCGAGGTAGGAAAGTCACCGTAGAAGGTTTTATTTATCTTTTTTGACTCTCCTATTAGGACTTTGTTTGATTCTGGTGCTTCTCATGCATTTATATGCTATTCTACGGTAGATAGTCTGCACCTAAATACTTGTATAGTTTCTGATCCTGTTGTAGTCTCAAACCCCATAGAATGTACTGCTCACCTGTCTATGATATCTAGGGGTTTGAGAATTTCTGTTATGGGCATTGAGTTTGAGTGTGACGCATTTGTTCTTGGCTTTACGGGTTATGGGCTTATTCTAGGAATGGATTGGCTAGCCATGTATAGTGCCATTCTAGATTGTGAGAGGAGACTTGTCAGGCTTCCGACATGCTACGGTAGAACTCTCGAGATTTCTTTTGACCCAAGAGGGTCAGTTATGCTCAGTTTCCTAGTTTCCCCTGATTCTTCTATTGACGATATTAGATCAGTACCCATAGTCAGAGATTTTCTAGACAAGTTCAATGAGGTTAGAGGATTACCACCTAAACGAGAGATAAAATTCCAGATTTTACTTGGTGGAGAATGCAAAACTTGTCACTTTACCGCTACGCCACATGGCTCCTAGGGAAAGGTAGGAGCTCAACAAGCAGGTAGGTGTAATGGCGCGTTTTGTTAGCTGTCGAATAATTAATTAATTTAATTATTTATATATCGATTTGGCGATATCGATAACTTAAAGTAAAACGTTCGAACTTATAATTTATAATTATAATTAAAACGAACCTGAAACGTCGCGGCAGTTCGCAATTTGGCGATTTGAACTTCAACTGAATGTACATGATTCATTTTAAGCCGGATTTCTGTGAAACAAGAAACGTGTGGAGCTGGTGGAGTATATCTTTCTAGTGGAAGAGAAAAATCAGGATTTCGTCGTGTAGATTTTAAGATATGTCCAAATCAAATTCTAGAAAAGTCGCTGTAGAATTCCTTTATAATTTATAAAGGAATTATTTATATTTTAAAATGGAATTTCAATATAAATCGAATATCGGGTTGACCCAGATTTGAAATATCGAGTTATAAATCCCATTGGAGTCGTATGGTATTCCACTGTGAATATATACGATAATATTTATTTATAAATAATTTATTTAATTTTATTTAAATATATTTATATATTTAAATGGTCATCCAGAGCTTTAAAAATAGCCGATTTTGCAAATGAAGTCGGAATTCGACGAAACTAGTTTTGTTGGATCTGCAATGTCAAATAGTTATTAGATTTCCAGTTTCGTGATTTTTAGAGTCAGTGTGTGGCCGTACGGATATTTAGAGTGAGAAACAGTCAGTATTTTGACAGTTAAAAATACGTTGTGTGAGCATACGGAGTCGGAATTCGACGAAACCAGTTTTGTTGGGACCGTAATGTCGAACTCTAACTACATGTCTAGTTTGGTGATTTTTAGGTATCGTATGTAATCACTGAGATTTTTAGAAGGCAGATACAAGGAGAAAATCGATAAAATAAAATACAAAAATCAAATTGAAAATATCCCTCCCATTTTCTGAGGTTCAGCACAGGCCACACGGCCTTCGATCTCCACCACAAACCTTACTTAACCCATTCAAGCCTATATAAGGCATATAAACCATCACAGCCAAGAACAGGAAATCAATGAAAAATAAAACAAAATTCTATAAATCCTAAAACAAATATGGTTGGATTCTTGATGGCCGGAGCTTCGATTTCCAGTGCTTTTAGAAAGGTGCGATGCCCGATTCTAGTATGGTGGGTTTTAGCATTGAACTAGGGTAGGCGGTCGCGGCAAATGGAAGCATCGATAGAGGGATTTGGTATTGGATTTGGCTTTGTCGAGGTAAGGTGCATCTGTAGGAGGTGGGTTTGACAACTCCGGTGATGGCAAGTGAAAAGCGACGCTATGGGTTCACTTGTTAACAGCAGTTCGGCCAACAATTTGGGGAGGGGGGTCGAGCGTGAGGTAATGATGACGGTGGGGTAGGGTTTTCGACGTTGAGTGGGATGGTGGTGGCCACGGTCGAGGTTGGTGGCCGAGTCAGCGGCGGAAGAAGGTCAAAGAAGGGTCAAAATCGGGTTCGGTTTTTACAGAGAGGAGCCGGTTTGGTGAAATGAGGAAGAAGGCTAAAAGCTGGGGGTCTGGACTTTTAAAACATGAAGATGGGCCAAGTTAAGGTTAAGCCCAAAGTTTAATTAAGTTTAAATTTAAATTAAATGTATATTAAAATTCATAATATCGTAACTATTTCATACGTGATCGAAATTCAATGAAACAAGATCCGTTGGGATCGTGGGGACGGTGGCTACACAATGGAACTGACCGCTAGTCGATTGGAGTCTGTTACAATTTATAGCAAAATAAATTGTCTGGATCAAGCGATGGTTATCGTCATTGACGATGATCGTCCAATGTGAGTAAATCTCACCAACTCTGAACAGTTTATAATTTCATGTTGTATCTTTAGAACTGTTCGAAATTGTCTGATTTACTGTGTGTTGATTGTTTGATTGAACTGCTAGTCAGTTAGTTAAATTTCTATATTGATTCTGTTTAACAGAATATATCATATGGAACTGAAAGTGATGTTATCTATATTGTCTAACATCTGTGATGCAGGGAAACAGGTTGGAGGAATCCGACTGGATTCCTCAACATTTATTTTATTGTTTTTCATATATTGTTATATGATGTGATATAAAATCTGTGGGCGATTATATGTGCTTGGACGATATTGAACATCGTGATTTGATATGATTGAATACCATAACATACCGAAATGTTGATAAGGGGATTTTCAATGTTTATATTGAAAATGAATCTTATTTATAAAATCGATAGGATTTTATAAAAGGAAAACATTTATTTAATTAGAAAATAAATGAATTTGAATATAAAGGAATATTTATTTAGGAAATAAATAAAGGAACATTTATTTAGATTATAAATAAATGGAATAAAGGAATATTTATTTAGGAAATAAATAAAGGAACATTTATTTAGATTATAAATAAATGGAATAAAGGAATATTTATTTAGGGAATAAATAAAGGAACACTTGTTCGGAAAATAAATTGAATTATACAAGGATAGATTTAAACTCGTGCTTCGCACACGGTATAACACAATATGGATTTAAATGAGATATTAAATAGGAAATCTGTTTTAAACAGATAAATTGAAGTAGATTAATTTATAAATAATGTTTTATAAATTAAATAAATTATTTATCGTTGATAAATGGTATATATATAAGTCTGGACTTACATAGAGAAGTAGAAACGTTATTAAAAGGACATTTATAAAGTGAAGAACCGTTACTAAAAGTAAATCTTTATAAATGGATAAATGTTGTAAAAAGGAAATCTTTTGAAATGAATAAATGTTATAAAAGGGAGTTAATCAAATTTAGTTATTCGAAATGAGTTATTCGAATTAGATATTTGAATAGAGTTAAACACATTAGAGTTATTCGAATAGAGCTAAACACGTAAGAGTTAATTGAATATTAGTTATTCAATTTGAGTTAATCGAATTTAGTTATTCGAGAAGAGTTAAATCGAATTAATTATTCGAAGGAGTTAATCAATTAAGTTATTCGAATTAGTTATTCGAAGGAGTAAATCAAATTAAGTTAATCGATTAGAGTTGAGTCAATCGATTTGGGTTAAGTTAAGTTATCGAGTTAAGTAATCGAGTTAAGATTTATCGAGTTAGGTAATCGAGTTAAGATAATCGAGTTAAGAAAATCAAGTAAGTTAATTGAAAAAGTTATTCGATAAGAGTAAATCCATTTAAGTTAATCGGATGTTAGTTATTCGATAAGAATTGACACATTTAAGAAAATCGAATATTTGTTATTCGATAAGAGTTAATGAAATAGAGCCAACCAAGAAGAGTTATTCGAATATTACTTTTTCGATAGAAGTTAATCGAAATAGAGTTTATCGAATATAAGTTATTAAAAAGGGAGAGTTAATCGAATAGAGATTTCTCGAAAGAGAGTTATACGTCGAATTCGATTATAGGGAATTCAGGAAAGTACTATTTACTTTCCAGGGTTTAAATCAAGATTTAGTTATTGATTTAGAAATTAGGTGTCTGTTAAATTATTCGAGTTAGGAAATAAATTTATAATTTAGGTTAGATATTTTAGGGGTAGGAATTATAAGGTTATAGTTATAATCAAACGTTGTCATATAAGAAGTGGATTCGTAATCTGAATCCGAGAATTTGCGTAAACAGATGATTGTAAAAAGTGAGTGATGAACTTCATCTATTTCACAGTAAAGGACGTTGTTCAATTAAGGTCTGCGAGGTAATTATACCCCAACTTGATTGACTTCAGAATTGACAAAGGAATAGTTGTGGTTCGATCTAAAAGGTTGATTAGGAATAAAGTTAAGGAATAAGCGATAAATGGATTAAGCGAAACGATGTTTTATACAACGTTCATTGGAAATCCGTAAATGAGTTTTGGAAACATTTTCCAAATATAGTCAGATATGTTTTCTAAACATAGAAAATGAAGTGTTTTCATGATAAGAATTTAAGAAATAGAGTTAAGCAAATTCAGAAACTGACTGGAGAGGGTAAGTTGAACGGTTTTCTAAGTGACGATCTGATGTTGGTTTCGACCTTCCGGATTGATACTTAGAGAATTGTTCTCATACTAGTTACAGTTAGGGACTGATAGTTGTGAAATAATAGTGATGCATAAATAAGCTATGGAAATGTTTTCCAATGATTAATAACATATATTTTCTAAATATATGAAATAAGGAAATATGAACATATATATGTATATGATGATTGATCGATCGAATTTCCATTTGGAAATAAGATCGTTGTTTGTACACCGACATGTTTTCATTTGATAGTTGAATCACAGACTATCAAAGTTTTGACCATATTTACGGTGTAAATATGGAGATACCGGTTGGATTATTATCCGAAGAACCACTCCGTATTAGCATAAGCGTTGTGAATCAAGTACGCTGAAAATAATTGAAGACGAAGTGAAGTGCAAGGGCTATTGTGAAAAGCCTAGGTAGGATGGATTCACTGAATAGTGCCTTCGGTTTGTTCAGTCCCAGGACAACGTATACGGACGAGTGTCTGACAAAGTATTCTTAACGAATCATATATGTTGATCTCTTTAAACGTATTACGTTGGTGGCGGAGAAATTCGTTTCTCTTAGCTTTTATACCCGTGATGCCTTGAGAAATCGATAATGATTTGGCGAGTATGACGATGTGGCATTCAAAGTAATTGAAGAAATAAATCTGTCAAAGTGATAAACGTGACCTCAAAACCTCACAACCGGGAAATAACAGAAGTTGGGCTAGGCAGCATGGCTAGTTGGGCCATACCCAAGCAGGGTGTATTATCACCATCTAGAGAATATTCAATTGTACTTCTTTATAATCTATTTCAATGCTGTCCCTTATCGGGAAGGATGGTTGCTGATCCCAACCATCGGTGATAATATATTCGTTACACTCAAGCTAAATGAGTGGACGGTCATGTGTGGTCGGGTTGCAAGTCGTTCTTGTTGAACCCTAGTGTATCTCCTCTAGAGTACACTGATCGGAAGGTGCTCCCATACCTTGTCTGTTGGAATCCAATCTCCAATAAGCGCTCACGGTTTTATTTGTATACTATGTATGTGGAACGTGAGATGCAAGCGTTCTGCTAGATTGATATCTATTTGTATTTAGACATTATTATAATATCAGAAAGATATCCTTTATTTAACCAAGTGTTGGAGTTTTATTCACACCAGTCCCATGACTGACCCGGAGTTTATTTTATTTGTTTTCCCTAAACTCTTGGGTGCCTAAATTTGTACGGGCAGTCAAGTAGTCGGGATTTTACAGATACACTTGGAGAGCTTGGAGCAGGAGGCTTCAGGATTATAGCTATTATTATTCCGCTGTGTTGTTAAGTGTTGTACTTTGAAATGGTATGTATATACGAGTACTGATTTGTATTTCAAAGTTATGTTATATTTTATTCGTTCCGCTGTGAGATTCGTGTTTACTCTGATGATGTAAGTTCTTCTTCTTCTTCTATTCTATTAGTTCTATCTTTTCTTCCTCGCCCTCTACTTTCTTTCACTAACATCTCGGAATTTTCGACTCTCGAGGAGTCGAAAATTTCCAGCCGTTACAGTTGGTATCAGAGCTTAAGTTAAGTGATTACCTTGGCTCTGTGGCATAACTCGATAGAGATGGGATTAGTAATATCTTAGATTGAGTTTGAGTGTATATATATGAGCGCGTAATTGTTATTCAATATAAAATGGTTTTATATTGTGGAGACTCATTGGTTGAGTGGCTTATGAATTCTGGTCGATCAGTTTGATCCACTGTATCGATAAGGGTTACTAAACACTCGAATACGATGAACCGTCATGGTATGTTTTGGAAGAGGGTAAATGAAGTAATTTTACCCGAAATATATTTGGTTATAAGAAAAATATATTGAAATTACAATATGTATTGGATGTGTTGGTTGTTATTATAATCGAATTAGATAAAAAAAAAAGGTGAAATGATTATAAATAACTAATCAGAATTCATATAAGGAAATATATGAAATAAGATGAATTAAATCTGAATTTAAATCAGATTTGGAATTAAAATAAGGAAATTTTAAGTTCCTGGGAGATTTTGAAAATATTTTTCAAATTGAAAATGATATAGTATTGAACTCACTTCGATAGCTGGAAAATAGATTCTGATGATGAATCTAGACATCATCAGTGTTCATTTTCGAGTTCTAAGTGAAGGATTACTACCAAAGGTTTTGTTTTTGAATTTTTTTGAGAAAACAAGTTGTTTAGAAATTCAAAGGTTTTGAATTGGCATTATGATTTTAAATTGATTTGAAAGAAACCCAGGAACTTAAGTTCTGGAATTTAAATTTAACTAATGAAGTTAAATAAAATGAGATGGTAAAAATAAATTGAAATTTAACTTGAACCGAGTTAAATAAAATTGAATTGGATTAGAGATAATCTAGAATGGAACCAAATTGATAAGTCAATAATTTGGAATTTGATATTAGAGTTCGAATGAAATTCGATTTGGATTTGAGGATATGAACTGATTGGAGATCAATTGGAATGGATAACATTGGTATATGTTGAAGTGGTAGCAGATGCAAGGGATAGAGTTAAATGCCCGACAAAAAGGTACAAGTTTATATCATATGTGAGTTTGGATTTTATGAGCCGAATTGGCAAGCCGCTTGGCTATTTTGATTTTCTTTTGGATTGGAGGAGGCCTAGAGAGGCGAGTTGTGGTTTGACGTATTGAGCCGTACAAAGGAGGTTATGGCGAAATTTTTCGAAAATTTAAGGTGTTAGAAAATTTTCAGAATTTTTGAAAATTTTAGTTGGTCGGAAATGAATTAATAAATTAATTAAAATTAAATAGGTCCAGTCGAAACTGAAATTTAGAGGTAAACAAAAAAGATTTTTAAATCTAGTTAGTAGAGTTAGTAGCATTTTTCTAACTTAGCAATTTCGAGGACGAAATTATTTTAAGGGGGGAAGTCTGTAATGGCGCTTTTTGTTAGCTGTCGAATAATTAATTTATTTAATTATTTATATATCGATTTGGCGATATCGATAAATTAAAGTAAAACGTTCGAACTTATAATTTATAATTATAATTAAAACGAACCTGAAACGTCGCGGCAGTTCGCAATTTGGTGATTTGAACTTCAACTGAATGTACATGATTCATTTTAAGCCGGATTTCTGTGAAACAAGAAACGTGTGGAGCTGGTGGAGTATATCTTTCTAGTGAAAGAGAAAAATCAAGATTTCGTCGTGTATATTTTAAGATATGTCCAAATCAAATTCTAGAAAAGTCGCAGTAGAATTCCTTTATAATTTATAAAGGAATTATTTATATTTTAAAATGGAATTTCAATATAAATCAAATATCGGGTTGACCCAGATTTGAAATATCGAGTTATAAATCCCATTGGAGTCGTATGGTATTCCACTGTGAATATATACGATAATATTTATTTATAAATAATTTATTTAATTTTATTTAAATATATTTATATATTTAAATGGTCATCCAGAGCTTTAAAAATAGCCGATTTTGCAAACGAAGTCGGAATTCGACGAAACTAGTTTTATTGGATCCGCAATGTCAAATAGTTATTAGATTTCCAGTTTCGTGATTTTTAGAGTCAGTGTGTGGCCGTACGGATTTTTAGAGTGAGAAACAGTCAGTATTTTGACAGTTAAAAATACACTGTGTGAGCATACGGAGTCGGAATTCGACGAAACCAGTTTCGTTGGGACCGTAATGTCGAACTCTAGCTGCATGTCTAGTTTGGTGATTTTTAGGTATCGTATGTAATCACTGGGATTTTTAGAAGGTAGATACAAGGAGAAAATCGATAAAATAAAATAGCATAATCAAATTGAAATTATCCCTCCCATTTTCTGAGGTTCAGCACAGGCCACACGGCCTTCGATCTCCACCACAAACCTTACTTAACCCATTCAAGCCTATATAAGGCATATAAACCATCACAGCCAAGAACAGGAAATCAATGAAAAATAAAACAAAATTCTATAAATCCTAAAACAAATATGGTTGGATTCTTGATGGCCGGAGCTTCGATTTCCAGTGCTTTTTGAAAGGTGCGATGCCCGATTCTGGTATGGTGGGTTTCAGCGTTGAACTAGGGTAGGCGGTCGCGGCAAATGGAAGCATCGATAGAGGGATTTGGTATCGGATTTGGCTTTGTCGAGATAAGGTGCATCTGTAGGAGGTGGGTTTGACAACTCCGTTGATGGCAAGTGAAAAGCGACGCCATGGGTTCACTTGTTAACAGCAGTTCGGCCAACAATTTGGGGAGGGGGGGGGTCGAGCGTGAGGTAATGATGACGGTGGGGTAGGGTTTTCGACGTTGAGTGGGATGGTGGTGGCCACGGTCGAGGTTGGTGGCCGAGTCAGCGGCGGAAGAAGGTCAAAGAAGGGTCAAAATCGGGTTCGGTTTTTACAGAGAGGAGCCGGTTTGGTGAAATGAGGAAGAAGGCTAAAAGCTGGGGGTCTGGACTTTTAAAACATGAAGATGGGCCAAGTTAAGGTTAAGCCCAAAGTTTAATTAAGTTTAAATTTAAATTAAACGTATATTAAAATTCATAATATCGTAACTATTTCATACGTGATCGAAATTCAATGAAACAAGATCCGTTGGGATCGTGGGGACGGTGGCTACACAATGGAACTGACCGCTAGTCGATTGGAGTCCGTTACAATTTATAGCAAAATAAATTGTCTGGATCAAGCGATGATTATCGTCATTGACGATGATCGTCCAATGTGAGTAAATCTCACCAACTCTGAACAGTTTATAATTTCATGTTGTATCTTTAGAACTGTTCAAAATTGTCTGATTTACTGTGTGTTGATTGTTTGATTGAACTGCTAGTCAGTTAGTTAAATTTCTATATTGATTATGTTTAACAGAATATATCATATGGAACTGAAAGTGATGTTATCTATATTGTCTAACATCTGTGATGCAGGGAAACAGGTTGGAGGAATCCGACCGGATTCCTCAACAGTTATTTTATTGTTTTTCATATATTGTTATATGATGTGATATAAAATCTGTGGGCGATTATATGTGCTTGGACGATATTGAAAATCGTGATTTGATATGATTGAATACCATAACATACCGAAATGTTGATAAGGGGATTTTCAATGTTTATATTGAAAATGAATCTTATTTATAAAATCGATAGGATTTTATAAAAGGAAAACATTTATTTAATTAGAAAATAAATGAATTTGAATATAAAGGAATATTTATTTAGGAAATAAATAAAGGAACATTTATTTAGATTATAAATAAATGGAATAAAGGAATATTTATTTAGGAAATAAATAAAGGAACATTTATTTAGATTATAAATAAATGGAATAAAGGAATATTTATTTAGGGAATAAATAAAGGAACACTTGTTCGGAAAATAAATTGAATTATACAAGGATAGATTTAAACTCGTGCTTCGCACACGGTATAACACAATATGGATTTAAATGAGATATTAAATAGGAAATCTGTTTTAAACAGATAAATTGAAGTAGATTAATTTATAAATAATGTTTTATAAATTAAATAAATTATTTATCATTGATAAATGGTATATATATAAGTCTGGACTTACATAGAGAAGTAGAAACGTTATTAAAAGGACATTTATAAAGTGAAGAACCGTTACTAAAAGTAAATCTTTATAAATGGATAAATGTTGTAAAAAGGAAATCTTTTGAAATGAATAAATGTTATAAAAGGGAGTTAATCAAATTTAGTTATTCGAAATGAGTTATTCGAATTAGATATTTGAATAGAGTTAAACACATTAGAGTTATTCGAATAGAGCTAAACACGTAAGAGTTAATTGAATATTAGTTATTCAATTTGAGTTAATCGAATTTAGTTATTCGAGAAGAGTTAAATCGAATTAATTATTCGAAGGAGTTAATCAATTAAGTTATTCGAATTAGTTATTCGAAGGAGTAAATCAAATTAAGTTAATCGATTAGAGTTGAGTCAATCGATTTGGGTTAAGTTAAGTTATCGAGTTAAGTAATCGAGTTAAGATTTATCGAGTTAGGTAATCGAGTTAAGATAATCGAGTTAAGAAAATCAAGTAAGTTAATTGAAAAAGTTATTCGATAAGAGTAAATCCATTTAAGTTAATCGGATGTTAGTTATTCGATAAGAATTGACACATTTAAGAAAATCGAATATTTGTTATTCGATAAGAGTTAATGAAATAGAGCCAACCAAGAAGAGTTATTCGAATATTACTTTTTCGATAGAAGTTAATCGAAATAGAGTTTATCGAATATAAGTTATTAAAAAGGGAGAGTTAATCGAATAGAGATTTCTCGAAAGAGAGTTATACGTCGAATTCGATTATAGCGAATTCAGGAAAGTACTATTTACTTTCCAGGGTTTAAATCAAGATTTAGTTATTGATTTAGAAATTAGGTGTCTGTTAAATTATTCGAGTTAGGAAATAAATTTATAATTTAGGTTAGATATTTTAGGGGTAGGAATTATAACGTTATAGTTATAATCAAACGTTGTCATATAAGAAGTGGATTCGTAATCTGAATCCGAGAATTTGCGTAAACAGATGATTGTAAAAAGTGAGTGATGAACTTCATCTATTTCACAGTAAAGGACGTTGTTCAATTAAGGTCTGCGAGGTAATTATACCCCAACTTGATTGACTTCAGAATTGACAAAGGAATAGTTGTGGTTCGATCTAAAAGGTTGATTTGGAATAAAGTTAAGGAATAAGCGATAAATGGATTAAGCGAAACGATGTTTTATACAACGTTCATTGGAAATCCGTAAATGAGTTTTGGAAACGTTTTCCAAATATAGTCAGATATGTTTTCTAAACATAGAAAATGAAGTGTTTTCATGATAAGAATTTAAGAAATAGAGTTAAGCAAATTCAGAAAATGACTGGAGAGGGTAAGTTGAACGGTTTTCTAAGTGACGATCTGATGTTGGTTTCGACCTTCCGGATTGATACTTAGAGAATTGTTCTCATACTAGTTACAGTTAGGGACTGATAGTTGCGAAATAATAGTGATGCGTAAATAAGCTATGGAAATGTTTTCCAATGATTAATAACATATATTTTCTAAATATATGAAATAAGGAAATATGAACATATATATGTATATGATGATTGATCGATCGAATTTCCATTTGGAAATAAGATCGTTGTTTGTACACCGACATGTTTTCATTTGATAGTTGAATCACAGACTATCAAAGTTTTGACCATATTTACGGTGTAAATATGGAGAGACCGGTTGGATTATTATCCGAAGAACCACTCCGTATTAGCATAAGCGTTGTGAATCAAGTACGCTGAAAATAATTGAAGACGGAGTGAAGTGCAAGGGCTATTGTGAAAAGCCTAGGTGGGATGGATTCACTGAATAGTGCCTTTGGTTTGTTCAGTCCCAGGACAACGTATACGGACGAGTGTCTGACAAAGTATTCTTAACGAATCATATATGTTGATCTCTTTAAACGTATTACGTTGGTGGCGGAGAAATTCGTTTCTCTTAGATTTTATACCCGTGATGCCTTGAGAAATCGATAATGATTTGGTGGGTACGACGATGTGGCATTCAAAGTAATTGAAGAAATATATCTGTCAAAGTGATAAACGTGACCTCAAAACCTCACAACCGGGAAATAACAGAAGTTAGGCTAGGCAGCATGGCTAGTTGGGCCATACCCAAGCAGGGTGTATTATCACCATCTAGAGAATATTCAATTGTACTTCTTTATAATCTATTTCAATGCTGCCCCTTATCAGGAAGGATGGTTGCTGATCCCAACCATCGGTGATAATATATTCGTTACACTCAAGCTAAATGAGTGGACGGTCATGTGTGGTCGGGTTGCAAGACGTTCTTGTTGAACCCTAGTGTATCTCCTCTAGAGTACACTGATCGGAAGGTGCTCCCATACCTTGTCTGTTGGAATCCAATCTCCAATAAGCGCTCACGGTTTTATTTGTATACTATGTATGTGGAACGTGAGATGCAAGCGTTCTGCTAGATTGATATCTATTTGTATTTAGACATTATTATAATATCAGAAAGATATCCTTTATTTAACCAAGTGTTGGAGTTTTATTCACACCAGTCCCATGACTGACCCGGAGTTTATTTTGTTTGTTTTCCCTAAACTCTTGGGTGCCTAAATTTGTACAGGCAGTCAAGTAGTCGGGATTTTACAGATACACTTGGAGAGCTTGGAGCAGGAGGCTTCAGGATTATAGCTATTATTATTCCGCTGTGTTGTTAAGTGTTGTACTTTGAAATGGTATGTATATACGAGTACTGATTTGTATTTCAAAGTTATGTTATATTTTATTCGTTCTGCTGTGAGATTCGTGTTTACTCTGATGATGTAAGTTCTTCTTCTTCTTCTATTCTGTTAGTTCTATCTTTTCTTCCTCACCCTCTACTTTCTTTCACTAACATCTCGGAATTTTCGACTCTCGAGGAGTCGAAAATTTCCAGCCGTTACAGTAGGAGAGTTATTCAAGAAGGAATTCATTAAACAAAGCATTTCTAATTGGGGAGCTCCAGTCGTCTTTGCGACCAAGGCAGAAGGCTCTCTACATCTATGCTTGGACTATAGGTAGTTGATAAGCTCACCAATAAGAATAGTCACCTGCTCCCATGGATCGATGACTTGTTTGATTAGCTAGTAGGTGCTTTGGTTTTCTCCATTTGGTTCTAGCCTTGGGATTTCATCAGCCGAGGGTAGCAGATGACAGTATAGACAAGACTTCTTTTAGGATCCAGAAGGATTTTTTGAGTGGTTGGTCATGGCTTTTGGACTGGCTAATGCACCTGCGTACTTTGTGGATTTGATGAGTCGAGTGTTTAGGGAGTACTTAAGAAAGCTTATTTTGGTTTCATGGACTATTATGGTTTTCTCGAGGAGCGAGGAAGAGCATGTCGTACACTTAGGAGAATTTCTCCGCACTCTCAGATCGCATCAGCTTAAGGGTAAGTTTTCTTAGTGTCATTTTTGGTGAAGGGAAGTAAGATTCCTAAGCAAGTTGTCTCTAAGGATAAAATAGCGGTGGACCCCACTAAGGTTTTCATAGTTCAATATTGAAAAGAGCCTAAGAATACGATAAAGGTTAGGAGTTTCTTGGGGTTGTAGGGTAACTATGGAAAGTTCACTAAGGACTTTGCACGGATCTCAGCTCTGCTCACCCGTCTAATGAAGAAGAATTTGGTTTTCACTTGGTGGTAGATTGTGAGGATGCATTCTAGAGGTTAGAGAGGGCTCTAACATCATCCCCTGTTCTGACTCTTCTTGATGGTAATAAGGTATTTACAATCCACACGGATGCTTGTGGCATGGGGTTAGGTGTTGCGTTGATGCAAGAAGGTAGGGTGGTCTGCTATGGGAGTATGCAGTTAAGAGTTCATGAGAAGAACTACCCTACCCATAATTTGGATTTGACAGCTATAGTGTTCGCACTTAAGTCTTGGCGACACTACTTACTTGGCGAGACATTTAAGCTTTACACAGATCACATGTCTCTTAAGTATTTGTTCTCGCAGAAGGATCTTAATTTAAGACAGCAATGTTGGATGGAGTTCCTTACGTCCTATGATTTTGAGATTGTTTATACCCAGGCAAGGCGAATGTGGTTGCAGACACATTGAATAGTCAGAGGATGACCTTGAGTACTCTATTCGTAGAGAGGTAGAGCTTGGAGTTTATCTCGTCCTTTGATTTTAGGCCATCTACGGATTTTACGCTTGGTTTGCTGGCGACACTAGAGGTGCGACCTACTCTTATGGAGCTCATTGGATCCATATAACGAGAGGATCATTAGTCAGGGACATCCTGGATAGACTCAGCAGAGGAGAGGCCTTTAGTCACCTAGCTAGATATTCTGTGGATGAGAAAGGGAGGCTACGTCGAGATGGAAGGTTGTGTGTTCGCAGAGTTGGAGACTTGTTGAGATAGTTCTTGACGAGGCTCATAACTCTCGGATGACTGTCCATCCGGGCAGTGACAAGATGTACCGAGACTTGAAGAGAGTTTTTCATTAGACTGGTATGAAGAAGGACATCGCAGAGTTTGTGGCCCGATGTTTGACTTGACGGCAAGTAAAGGCTGAACAGAGAAAACTAGGCAGATTGCTTAAGCCTTTAGATATTCCACAGTGGAAATGGGAGAGCGTCTCTATGGATTTTATTAATGGACTGACTTAGAGTTTGAGGTAGGAGATATGGTCTTTATCAAGGTGTCACCTTTAAGAAATGTTGTTCGCTTTGGGTTAGTAGGGAAGTTGGGGCTAAGGTTCGTAGGGCCATTCCTCATAGTTGAGAGAATAGACTAGATGGGCTAAAGAGTTAGATTACCGGAGATACTGGTGGGAGTTCACGAAGTGTACCATGCTTCCCACTTGAGGAAATGTCTACATTATTTAGCAGAGGTAGTTGAGCCAAGTACACTTGAGGATGTTGAAGTTGAAAAGAAGACAATAGTTAGAAAAGTTCCTACCCGTATTCTTGGAGCGGAAGTTAAGAAGTTGCGCAACAAGTAGATCAAGTTAGTGAAGGTGCAATGGGGAGAAGATCGCGATGATACGACATGGGAACCCGAAGATAAGACTCGCCCTTCTTAACCTTTTCTCTTTGAAATTATGTTCTTAATTCCTTTCTAAGCTTTTGAATTCGAGTTTTTTTCCTATCGTTTGAATCTTCGATCCTTAGACAGAAGTCTGTGGTTGAAAACATGTGTTTGAGACATGTTATGTTTGATGGTTGCAAATGGATGTAAGTGTTTGCTATTGGATACAGTGGATGCATATACACATACATTAGGAACTAGATCGGATCAAGCACTTACATACTGCATATGGATGTGTGAGCATTTTTATTTTTAATGGATGAAAATGGTTTAAATCATCACATGGACGTTGCACTTCGATAAATGGTTGTTGCACACATACAGAATTTATATGTACTATTAGGATTCCTTTGCATACATATTGGATATATGGCACAGATGTATATTTCATTAAGGAGGTCAACTGAATCAGTAGACCGCCTGATTTTTGCATCAGTGTAGGGACATATACACAACACATTCGAATATGTTCGTACAAAGAATTAGCAATTTTAAGGACAATGGATGCCAGTATTTGATGGATTAGTAGAGGGGTGTAAGTTTTGATTGATAACATTAATAACATTCTTCTTAACTTGGTGATTTCGGGAGCGAAATCCTTTAAGGAGGGAAGAATGTAATACCCAATAATTTAATACACCGTAATTACATAAAGAAGATAATAAAATGAATATTAACTAATAAAACATTCAGAACTGAGTAAAACAAACTTTATCATTTTGTTCGTTGTGAAATTCTGATTTAGATAGACTCTTGGTTTTCGTAAAGGGTAAGTTCGTCTCACATCCCTAAAAAGTTTGGGAATTCAGCTCATATCACACCCTTAATTTTTTTATAAATTAGGTCCCTATTTTTTCGAAAATTCATCAAAAAATATTAAAAAAATCACGAAAGTTCATAATTAAATTAAACATGTAAACATCATCAAATTCATGCATTAAAACCACCAAAAACAAAAAAAACACAAATCTCGAGTATATTGCATCAAATGATGCAATTATTTGCAATAGTTTCATACATTTCAGCCATAATTGCAGTTATGCATCAAACTGCAGTATTATTGCTGAAATATCAGCAGTAATACTGCAATAATTACATCATTTGATGTAATAATTCATTCCTCGCCTGTTTTTTCAACTGTTTTAACATTGTTGCATACATTTCGGCAATTATACACAATAATTGCATACATTTCAGCAACAATTCGTAAGCCACGCAGAATTGTTCGTCTTTAATTGCATACATCTCAGCAAGTATAACGCATACATGTATGCGGTAATTCATCTAGATTTTCAATGTAAACTCAGGATGAATTATTGCATACATGTATTCAATTATTGGTTATAACTGATGATTTTTTCGAATTTTTTTTTTCAGAATGCTTCTGCGAATAATTGCAACTTTTTGATTCTTTTTATGTACCAACACGTTATTTTTTGAAAAAACACGGAACATTGGAAAACAAGGACCCACTTTGCATTTAATCTTTATGGGGGAGGCCGCTTATACCAAACTTGGAAATAGGAACGTGACACTAATTTTCACTTTCGTAAATCGGACTAAGTATGAAAAAGTTATGAATAAAAGAAGTCTGAAATTTAAAATAAATTAATAAATAAATTCAAATAGAAGCAACGGTAATGAGTCGACCTAACCCTACATGGGTTGACCCATGTGTCGACCACGGTAGTATATGGGTCGACCCACCTTCGACCAAGCTGGAGCATGAACCAGGACATATTTATATGTTTTATTCCTTATTAACTCGGCAGTGATGTGTATTCTACAATATGATTTTAAAACCCTATGATCCTATGGTTTATATTATCCTAGCATATCTATAAATAGGCTAGTAACCCTCATTAATTTCCCATACAAACATTTCTTCATCTTCTTCCTCCTCTAAGTTATGTTCTAAAATAAAATTAAGAAGATATCGGGGTGTTGTCAAAACATAGATTGAAAGGATAATTCTTCTACAACTTATTCAACGGCCTTTTCTGAATCTAATACAAATCAATGTGAGTTTCACATTATTTTTAGATCTTCTATTTAAAAAGGATTTTGATAGTAAATATATTGGATCTGAACAATATAAGTGATTATAAGTTTATTCTTATATGTTATTGTCCTTTTAATTACTGTCAATTACCTATTCAGTTTTCAGTTTTATCTATTTATATGTACATCTATCTTCCATATTCCCTTTCTATTTTAGTTATATTTACAGTCTTATTATGCTTATTTTATCAGTTTGTTCATATCTGAGTTTGGTTATATTTCTCCTTTTCCGTTTTTGTTTTGCGCTGAGCCTAAACCATCGAAAGCCTAGGCCATTTCTGTTTGAATTGCGTAAAAACTCAGATATATTGGAATCATATGCAATAACAATAAAGAGGATATTTGGGCATATTGGGAATTGAGAACTATTGACAGTAATTTTGGGAATGTTATAACGGAAGAATATTAAAACATTTTAATCTGAATAGGTTAGACTTAATTTCATATTAAGTAGAACATGTTATGGAAAATATGTGAATCAAATGTAAATTAAGTAAAAATGTTACAGTAAATCTATATACATCTGAGAAGATGTCTGTATTATTTGGGGTAGGGTTGTTACGTTTATTGAATGTCATTTGCAATCGGAAAATATAACATAGGGTTATATCATGCTTATTAATGAACTTAAACCTGCTAAGTTAAACATATATGTTTAATAAGCTAAGAGGTTCCACATCTGCTGTTAATATATCTTGGGGGGATCTTAAAATCCCAGTTTACTTTGGGGCACAAGCCTAGGGGTGGATTATGGCAATTTTTTGTTACTTGGAATTCATATCAATAAGTAACCTCTTGTTATCAAACGAGTCCCACACTAGGCAGGGACTAGGGCACGCTTTACTGTTGGTGTAACACCCCGCATTTTTAAGATAATAAAATATGAGTAACTTAATTAAATAATCGGAATTAAGTAAAACGGACTGCGCCATTGCGTCCGTCTCGGAATTTGGGTTGTTAAATTTGGTATCAGAGCTTAGGTTTAGGATTCCTGTATAAATAATGAGTAAACGTATTTATATTTTAAAAAAAATGATGATGATTTACATTTTTTAAGATGTCATGTTTTTTTATGGTTTGGCAAAAGAAAGTTTTGATAAGGAAAATAAAGTTTTGACACTTTCTAATTTATAGAAGAAAATTTAAATAAAAAGGCCAAACCATGTTTTAAAAAGATGGAGTAGGTAAGGATTAGAGCCTAGGGAAGATGAGAAAAGTTTTGAGGCTATGAAGTAAATAGCGAGAATTATCTTGGAAAAATGGTAAGTTCCCGTAAAATGCGTAAGCATTAGAAAGCCTAAGTGTTGCTTGAAATAATTGTTGGTACACAGCTAGAATTAGTAGTGACTACTAGATAGTAAAGGGCAAGTGTTTAGATCCTGTTGCTAATTTTCATGTTAAGGGTAAACCCGTTACTGCATTTTTGTTGGGATTGTTCCGTTATTTTGTTCTTGTTGGGCAGTTAGGGTAACACCTAAACCTGTCGTGGATCCCATGTTTTGGACCTTTTTTTTAGGGGGACATAGTCCCGAAATTCTTGGCCCTTAATATAGTAGTTGTGTTGAGTGTCTGTTTTCCTGTTTCGGTTGAAAGACTAGAAGACTTAGTTGAAAACTAAACCGATATCTAATGATTAAATAAGCAAAAAAAAGAGAGATGGTACAACTAAAAAGAAAACAGTGAATTCAGTAAAGCAACAAACATGATAAATTATGAGAAAAGATGGATAAAGGTAAAAATTTCCAAAATAAGATGAAAAAGAAAATCAGTAACAAAAGAAAATTTTCTTATGTGGGTTGTGCTTGGATAGAAAAATAGGGAATCTTTATAAATAATTACATAAATTCCAAGTGCGGTTGGAAAAAGGTACATAAAAGAATAACGAAAGATGTGAAAATTTCCGTTTTCCACCTTTTTGTAACATAAGAAATCGAATTCAGAAAATTAGATTTTTCTAAAATTCGAAAAATAAAGTTGGTTGGTGGGATTATGGATGCAACAATTGGATGAACTACATTCTTACTCAGTAATTAAGAGTGTGCGAAAATTTGGATGAAAAAGCATTTTGATTTTCAAAATATTGCATTCATGTAGAACCGCTAGTATATATAGGGTGTGAGCATCAAATTTTAAAAGGATTTTTGAAAAAAATTCATACACATAAGAGGTACTGCTTATGCATACATGCATTATTATGTTGTATTTCACTTTGCACAAGTGCATAATGGTTGCAAAAATTGGATGCACACATGATGGATGGATATTATGCGAGTGGTTATTTGATTTTACCCTTATCAAATTTCGGAGATGAAATTTCCTTAGACTGGGAGAACGTAACACCCCGCATTTTTAAGATAATAAAATATGAGTAACTTAATTAAATAATGAGAATTAAGTAAAACGGACTGCGCTATTATGTCCAATTCGGAATTCAGGTTGTTACATCTTAATTAAATAATGAGAATTAAGTAAAACGGACTACGACATTGCGTCCATCTCGGAATTCGGGTTGTTACAGTTGGATGATTGTAAGAGGTTCAAATTTTGGAGGTGGGTACGAGCATGTTCCGATGGAGTCATGAGTGTGCATGGGTCCGATTGGGGAAGATAAGACGTTGTGACACCGACGAATAGGGCTTTGTCTTTAAAGTTGATAGGTTCGAGACTGATATCGTGTCTGTTAGGTAGCCGATCACTGGGTAGTAATTAGGGTAAAACCTAATCCTGTTATTCTGATAGTTGGTGCAGAAATTCTGTTCTCGGATATGAATGAGAAGTGTATCTAATCTAACCTTATTTCGTTTACTTCGTACTGCATATTTTACTGTATTTTCATGTCCAATATTATTGATCTGTTTTGATACCTCTTATCTTTTGCTTATGCAAAAAACCAATGGAACTTGCGATATTTTATGTTTGACCTATTTTGTTTTTCCTTCTCTCCCTTCCTCCCTCCTCTCCCAAGGTTCCCAGGTTGGTGGATTTCAGTAATGACCGTGATTCTTTGTTTCAGCTTGGACTTGGATTATTTCTCATATGTATTGCTTTAGTTTCTATTCTATGTTAATTGTTATGGCTCTCGAGAGATATGATTTTTATGGTTTTGTACTTGTACTCTGATCATTTATGTTTCCACGAGATAGATGTTTATGATTATGAATTAATGGTATTTGAAAATGTAATGCTACGATGGTTTGATAATAAAAGTTTGAAAAGGTTTTTTTCACTGCATTTATGGTCTGTCTTGTGAAGTTGGTCTCTGTATTATTAATACACTTCACAGAACTTAATGCGTCCTCATATGGGCTACATTAAGGGACGTGGGGTGCCATATTGATTCTCTATTTAACTATCTATTCTTATCATCTCTTTCTATCTTTATTTCAAAATTCAAACTTATCTTCATTTTACTATACTCTTCCAAATCAACTCTTTAATAGCTTCCTCAAGCACACAAAAAACAATGAGGTTGACCAAGACAACAAAAGCCTTCATTCACAATAACCCGGATGTTATCAAATATTACATAAGCTATGTAAACTTTAGTAAAGCAGATAAGAGAAAATTTTCTATTTTTGGTGATTTTGCTACTTGTGATCTTGAATCTCTTTTTCAACAAAATGGAATTATAAGTTTAGTTGATTCTCGGGAAAACAATGAAGTTTGCTATCCAAATCTTGTTAGAATGTTTTATGCAAACTTGAACCGTGTGTTTTATCAAGGAAGTGAAAATGAAACATGGAGTAGTGGTAAAGGAACTTAAACCGTTTTGAATTGCGATGTGTTAAGTACTATTTTGGGTGGCAAGAATATGGGAATGGATCTCACGGGTTTTAAGATCAATGAAAATGGTCTAGAGACCTTTCACCATATTTTTGAAAGTGATGAAGATATGGAATTCAAAATTGTTTATATCGTAATAAAGTAAGATTCGTCATTTTACTTCTCCAACATATCGCTACCCCTTATTCCAGAAATTCAACAACCTTTCTTTGAAAGTTTGTAAAGTCTTTTTTCTATTTTTAGAAACTATGACATCAATTGGGCTCATGTGATTTTAAGTGAGTTTCTACCAAATGATATATTGTCAAAAGAAAATATGTTATACCATGGTGTTTATGTTACTCATATTTTCAAATATTTTGGTGTTAATTTCAAAGGAGAAGAGTTTGTTTCTAGAAAAAATTTCAATTTTGGAAATATTTCTCTTACGAAGATTCCACTTGTGTTTCATCCATAAGAAACATACACGGAAAAACAACCAAGAAGAAGAAACCGATCAAATGGATATCGAAGAATAGGAAGAAGATACTCCCTTAGGAAGTATTGAATTTCTAGGTAAGCCTTCCAAGAAAATACTTCTCAAAAACCAAGTGATTCTAGCCAATAACCGAAAGATACTAAAGAGATCATTTAGTAAGAAATTTGAAAAAAAAAATGTTTACTAAAATGAGAAAGTCCTTTGGAAAAGTTGGAAGAAAATTTAGCTTGTCCTCGTCCTCCGCCCAATTCTAAGTCTATTATCATATTGTATTCCCTTGTACTTCAATTTCCATAATTTCTATTTCATATTTATGTACTAATTCAAAGTATCATTATCGTTAGTGTGAAATGAAGCTTAATATTTCTATTAATTCTTGTTTAAACATCTCTGAAAAGTCATCTATATAATAAGATTTCTTGGTAGATAAAAGAAAAGACAAATAGTGGTTAGCATTGATTCATTGCAAAGACAAAAAGCGGTCCTGATTTGTACAACAAAGCAAGAACTAACACCGTTAATTACGCACTGACGTCGTTATATTTATTTAACCTTTTCTCAAATAGCCACGTTATCCTATCTGCTTACCCACGATTAATTTGTCTCCACCATTAATAATCACGTTCCCTCTTCCCTCACGATTACTTTATTTTCTTCCATTTATTCACAGCCTCACTCTTTCATCTCCAGAAATTAACCGATTACCATAAGAAGAAAAGCTACTTTTTTTTGTTTGATGACAGTCGGAAAGTTGCTAATAAGAAAGGATTTGCTTAAGACCAGAGAGGAAAATGGCGATGGAATTAAGGGGATACAGATTCTTTTCATGCCGCAATCTTTTGCCTGTTTGGAGCTGGTTAATTTACGATTTTGGATTAAGCGAAAGTAGCATACGGTTGGAACCACCGATGTCGGATCTCGGTTTAAGAGGTCAACATGTTTATGTTATCTTCGGGTCCGGCTATTGTCACCCCGATATTTGCTCTTCACCCCCCCCGATAAAATTTTAAACATTTATTTCCAGTTATACCCTTGATGATAAAATAAATAACTTGTCTAATGTAATGATTAAAAATAATAAAAAATCAGCAATGTTTCAGGTTAAATTACTTAAAATTAAAAATCAGATTTGTACTTGATTTCAAAAAAAAATCAAAGACGGGAATTACAAATGATGATTAAAATTTTGAAATTTTTTAAAGTCAACGGTGTATATAATTATGTATTTTTAGACCGAATAGATCAACAATGTACAGGAATTGCAAATGTCTGAATAACAAATAACTAAATTATCGCTGTAGAAAGTGTTAATTTAAATAAATCAGCCCGGGTGGAGTGTTAGTAAAACCACAACCAACAATAGACAATCAACGACGTTAAACGTCAATTAATTCGATCAAGACATTAAAAAAGAGATGCACAAACAAACTGCAAGTTTGAAATAAGAAGTAAAGTAAAGAAAAAACAATAAGAATAAAAATGTAGTAAGGGCATTTTTGGAATAAGCGGGGTGGGAAGAGAAATAATTGGGGTCTGCATTTTATTTTTTATTTAATGGGAGGTGAAAAGCAAATAGCAGGGTGTCAATAGACGGACCCGTTATTTTCAGTTACATAAAATTTCAAATTGCTTATGGTATAGTTGAATAAATTCATTTGGGATGTTTGAGAAGTTGAATTTCATAACAATTATTAACTTAAATTGATTTTGTTTGATTCACTACCAAATGCGTTTAATCTTTCATTTCCCTGCATAACTTTTATAGCTCATCTGCTTTCGTCTTTTATATCTCAATCTTCTTTCTTATGTCAATGGTATGTTCTCATCATTAAATATTTAGCTACCCCCATTGTGAATTTTAAACTTCCAGTGAAAATCGATTCTCTTAAATTTTAATACTTTGATAACATTATTCATTAAGTACTCTAAAAAATAATTTGGTCAACCTATCATGTCTATGTTATTTTATCTCATTTTCCTTCTATACGTGAATATGATTTTATTTTGCTTCCAACAGGTTTGTTGGCAGTTGAATCGAGTTATACACGGAGGCCTTAGTACCTTGACATCAGTTCCCTTTAAAGTTGTTTACAAAATAGATATTCCAATAAGTGGGTTATGTTTGTTCACGTTTTGCTTGGTATATTATGCAAAAGTATTGTCTATTGGGCGCATTTTCTTTGTTTTTTCATATATTGAAATGCCCTTAAGGCAATTTTCTGACAGTGCTACTTTATTTTTTTGATGCAAGCCACCTCATCGTAATGAGATGGTAATGTATTGTTTGTTATGGAAGGTTATGACATCATTCAATATTTGCATTTATCAGATGTCAATATAATTTGTTGCTGCTATTTACTCATTGGATGCCAACAGTTCTACCCTATAAGTGCGACAATAAATATAGTCATATTAATCACTATAAATGTACTATTATATAAAGCCAGTTTAAATTATGAATATGATAAATCAACATGTGGTCCATTGTAAATTAACTTTACATTTTAACAGCCATTTAATATTATAAGAGAAATGCTAAGCATACTCTCCTTTAGGGAGGGTGAGCTTGTACTTGCCACCTGATTGGTGGAAATGAGTTAGCACGAGTGAGCTTAGCATTTCTCATGTTATAAATGTACTGAGTGTTAATTTGTATTTTATTCGTTATGTCATATCTTAGTGTATTAAATAGCTGTTAAAATGAATAGTTAATTTACAATGGACCACATGTTGATGTATCATATTCATCTACATAAGTTAAACTGGCTTTATATTAATTAACCTTTCGTAACTTTTGCAATGATTAAACAGACGTAAGAGAACATAATGAAACAAACAAATGATTCTTAATTTGAGCTAGGCATGTTCTAATCCAAGACCTTTTACATTAAATCAAGTCAGCAACATGAAACAAACAAATGATGTTCAAATTATACCTTAAACATTAAGATTTGTGTATCATCATTAGTTTCCTTTTTTCAACACTTCCCCAAGAACTACCTTGATTGTACTACGAAAGTATTGTAGATATTTTGTAAAACCAAGACAGTGTATTTGAAATATTGTAATTAAAATTCGTAAACAAGAAAGTTAAATATGTCTTGGAAACAACAAACAATGTTTATATGTTTCAAATATATAGTTTTTACTTACTGCACAATATTCAAATTGATGTTTCAAATGGATAATACAATTTAAAATTATTACAAATTCCATGTTTAAAAATTGAAATAAGGAGAATGGTAGAGAAATAACTTCCTTGACTCATACATACAACAAAAAAAACCTCTAAACACACACACACACACACACATATATATATATATATATATATATATATATATATATATATATATATATATATATATATATACACACACACACACACACACACACACAGTGGCGTAGCTAGGAATTTTACCTGAGGGGGGCAAGATAATCATTTAGGGGGTTCGGGGGCGGCAGCCCCTGAATTTTTTTTTCTTTCATATTGATGATATGATTATGTATATAAAGATCATTTCACACTGTCAAACAAACACAACTAATTATATCATTATATTCGGTTACAAACTTAAGATTTCATGGATTTTGTTCAAATTGTTGCAAAGTAACTATTCTTTGGCCGACTAAAATACTTTCAGACGAATCTGTAATATGGTATATAAAATCATATTATATATTAACTTTTTTATTTAGTTTTAACATAAAGAGAGATTTATAGTGTAAATAGCTAAGGTTTTTTTATTGAGGTGAACATCATACATCCTAAAATGTTGAAGAACACATCTATCTGAACTCTATGGCAAAAGGTAATACATCAAAATCAGTATATTGCCATCAGCAGTGTATTAAAATCAGTATACTTTCAAACCATAATTTCAATTTCAGTACGCTTGCCAATTTAAGTTTTAACAAACTGATATCAAAGCTTCAACAATCAAAGCAACAATGCAAATAAACCCTATTATAATAAGCTCAACTCAGGTTCAACAATGAAAAAGACCCAGTAGAATAAGATTTCAACAATTAAAACGATTCGTTTACCACCCAAGGTTGTCTTTTTGAGTCAAGATTTGAAATTGAGTTATCCGGCCAGAGGATGACGAGTTTTCCGGCAAGATTTGACCATCTGAAATCCACCATCACCAATTGGGGGTTGGAAGAGGAATTAACGATGGACTAGGCGTTGTTGTGTCAGTTGAAGTCGAAACCAAGGTGATTTCCGTCGTCTCTAGGGTTTTGGCCTTCCATCTGATATCGACTATCACGCTGAGGCGCAGTGGAGTCGAGCGGGTCTGGAGGAGTAAAGATGAAGGAGGACGGGCCGGATGGTAAGAGAGCGGTGGCGGCGGTCGTGGAGGAAGGTTGGGCGACTGTAAAGAGGGGGGAGATGATGAATTCTGCTGGCGGAGGTATTTCCTGAAAGCCATTCTTAGGGTTTTCTGTTTTTCAACGTGAGGCGTGAGGGAGCAAAACTATCTTCCATTTTTTTTTTCTTCTACCCAATTTTTCTTGGGAGGAGCACGTGCCCCGCCCAACCCATAATTGGCTCCGCCACTATATATATATATTATGTATCTAAAATGTCAGTGCAGCGCCATGCGAAAAAAAAAAATGTCAATGCAGGTGCTTTTTTCTTTATCACCGTTGTTACAATATTATGGTATTGTTCAGAGCAAATATTTGGCACATGCATTCTTGGATGCATTCAAGAAGGTAACGGGGCAAACTACCCCTTTTATGAATGGATCAAAATTGATCCACTGCCATCACAAACGGATTAACTTTGATTTCCCTTCTTTTTTACCCCTTTTAATCCTTAATTTTTTGGTTTCTTTCCTAATTACCCCATTTCCCCCTTTAATTACTCCGCTTAATTATCCCATTTAAATGCTCTGTTTGATACCCTATTTAAATGCCATATTTCCTCTACCGCAAACGAACTTTATGCATGCCTAATAGAAAATATTACTGTATTTTTTCAACTTCATAAATAGCTAATTCACTATTCCTACTTTAAGATTTAAAAATATAATCATCAATAAAGCATTAAGAAAAATAATTTACTTACATAACAATTCACATAAATAATTACATGACGCACACATATAATTACATATTTGCATGACATAAACCTTCCCCATTATCATATATATGATTGGATATGCCTTTACCTATCTGACATCTCCAAATAGCGTAAACCTTTAACTACAACACTATATAATAAAAAAATAAAAAAATTGTAAATATTCAGTATTTCAGATCCTATGCCACCAACAACTTTGATTGAAGGTAACATTTTAGCATCAGTAATCGATCTCGTGCCTCCACTTTTGATTGAATTTAACATTTTTTCATGTTAGTGATATATATTGCATGAATATATACTATGAACAACGCGTATTGGCATAGCTTGCACTCATAGACTATGAGTTACATTCCCTGTTTTTGCATTGCAAATGCATCTCAACTACAAATTATATCTTCCATGTTGACTAGAAAAGCAATATACATCTTTCAGTTAACTACTGTTAAAAAATCTATCTATTACATGTTAATTTACTACAATTTGAAGGATTTGATTTATCAAACCGACTTTGTCGGTTTTTCTTAATTCTACCGAGCCTTCAAAAACTTGTGTCCGTCTGAAGCTTTTTTACAATACCCATTTTGTCTTCCTTTGAATGATGCATTAATTACAATGTCTATTGTATAATCATGACAAGCCTTATATATCAGTTTCTTGTATTTTCTTTCTTTATGTGCATTTATGACCAGTTTTAACGTTAATGTTAATTAATATAAATAATTTTCGTCAGTTTCATTTTCCTTTATTTTGTAACATTTTTTTCTAATCTAATTAACGTACAAGTATATACTAACTTTAATTTATTACTATTTATTATTTCTTTTAATATATATATATATATATATATGTGTGTGTGTGTGTGTGTGTGTGTGTGTGTGTGTAGCTTAATATTCTTGACCTTTTATTTTTTTTATCGCGGTTAATCTTAAACGGAATATTGATTCCCTTTAACTTAGGCAATATTTGTAGTTTTCTTCTATAATTCATTTTTTATTTTTTTTCAAAATCGAACTCAAATGAAATATTAATCTCTCTTGATCTCTAAGCAATATTTGCAAATTTCCCCTTCAGTTCAATTTTTCCACAACAAATCTCATTTAATCTATTTCAAAAAATACCAAAAGACTTAAATGTATACAAATTTTTGTCATATATTTTAAGGATCATTTATACTCTTATCACATTTCTTTCTATAGTGGTGAGTATTATTACATCTCTGTCTTATTATTTCTTTCTTCTACGATTATATTTCATTGTGGATTAGATTTCATGGTCAGATTTAAAGTTGATAACTTGTTTTTTTTTTTTTAAATTATTGAATTTTCACCTTAATTTAAATTTAAAATTTCAATAGTGAATTATAGTTGTAATTTTGTAGATCAATCTAGTTTTGTCCATAGGTTTGGTTTCGATTTGCATCTCTTAATTCTTACTAAATTTCAGTTGTATAATAAGGTATTTTCCTACCAACTGTCCTTTTTTAGATAATATTTTAAGTTTCAACCTTTGGAACTATCAATGAGCTTTGAAAATATTTGAATTAGCTAGCAGTTTTTCAAATAGAAAATGTACAACTTTTTTGCTTTAAAACCCTTCATATGTAATTGATAAATTACACTAATTAAATGCGACATTTTTCATGAATATTTATTGGGTGCTACTATTCACACTTCGATTTACATTTCTGACCACCAAAACTAAAAGCACCCCAAATATTTCTAATTTACTCTGCTGGCCACCGTCTAAATTAATAACCAAAAAATGCAGAGGCTACCAGCACCTTCCTCTACACGAACGCTTCCTTCCTCACTTACATCATGCATTTATGTCTTTTGAGTCATTTAATCGAACATCTTGCATTATATTATCACACTATCATGTTTATCTTCCAATTTATAATCATTTAAATAGTTCATCTATCAAACGATAAAAAAAGTTTATGTATCAATTTATAAGAAGATATGTAAGTTATATGGATAAAAACACTATAAGTCAAAACTTACATTGTTATTCTCTATTACAGCTTCGTCAAATTTCATGTCCTCCAAACTTGAAATTTCCAACGGAGCGAAAAAAAAAATCCTAAAACGTAATGGAAAACCCAAACCATTAAAAAAAACTAACAACATGTTCTATAACATAATAGGAAACAATAAAAATCAAGCAATTATAACCACTTTTTTATCTTTATCTTCTGTTTATATTAGACACAAAAGAATATCTGCATTTGTTAGGGTATACGGTTTGAAATTGTAGAGAAGTACGTGTTTTTCTTAGGAGAAGTACGACAGTGAATAATTGAGTGAAAGAATAATATATGGTGGCCGAAAGAATAAAAAAATAATCTTTTGTATTAAATTTAGAAAGGTGGCTGTGAGTGTAAATAGGGGTGTGAATAGTAGTACCCTATTTATTTATGTATTAAATCTTTGTGTTTGCATGATTGCTTAAAATAATTATTTTAAATTATAATATATGTAATTTTTCTTCTATATACTGTGATTCATGTGTAGTTTTAAAGAATTAAAAAAAATGGGCTAAATAAATTATTTTATCTTGTAGCATTACAAAGTCGGTTTTCCCGCCGTTATGCGGTTGCACTAGTTAGATAGTTTTTTTATTATGGAAATATTTTTTAATTTAAAGTTTGGTTCTCCTTGATGGAAACTAAAAATCACAACACAAAGGTTGAGACAAATTTGTTTCCTTATAGGAAATTTAACATTTATTTATTTTTATAGTTGAATCATATATAGATTGTAAATTGGGTACCCAAAATACTTCACGTTATTTCCCTCTTAAGAATCCAAAGGAGTTTAACTAACATGAATTTAAATTTATGTTTTCAATGTTGTACTTTATGCCTTTTATAAAATTGTGGTGGAAAAAGTGGATGCTATGATCATTTTATGTAGGTATAGCATTTTGTATCAGCTTCAATTATAGTAATGATCCTAAATAATTTCTTATGATAATGTCCATAGCAACAGTGTGAAAGAGTTGTTTCTATATCATAATTATAGCAAATTATGGCAAATATAATGTGTAATGATTAAGATCCATACCATAGTTTTATGTAGCATAAAAACCACAGTTTTGCTTAGTTGATGCCACTATTGGTTTCAAAGTCATTTAAAAAAAAATGTATCTACAAGTTGACTATAATTGTCATCAATATTGTATAGGTCATGAATTTTTTGAAGAATTTTTTAAGAAGGATATAGTGTTATTCGAACAAAGTTTATTCTCCATGACTTTATGGTTTCTATTAGCATAAAGATTCATGATTTAATCCTTTTACATTTGTACCAACTGTGTGTTAAGTAAGCCTACAACCTGACACATTGTATGCAAATCTCAAGAAATAACAAAACAAAACAATAACCTGATGTGTACTTATTCTCGTAGCTGATATAAATGAATGATACTACAAACTGCGTTACTTATACAAATGAAAAGGTTGGACGAACTGTGGTCACCACAACCAGATTCTTTTTTAACTTATTTTTGTTAGAAACCATTTAAAGACTGATTTCTTCTGCACATTTAGAATTAAGTTATTGTTAGCTGAATGAAATCTTATTGCACACACAATATTTGTGGTACACGATCCACGCGCGAAGCACATGCCATCATCACGCGCGAAGCGCGTGCCGTTACGCTCGTTAATACAATAAAAACAAGTATATATAAGTCAAAACAAATCACAAAACACTTCAAATATTGAAAAATACATACATATGTTGACATATATGTTTGTATATGTCGACATATAACTGTAGGAAATTCAAATTTGTTTAAATGTGAAAAATGCTTTAACCAACTAGTATTTATTCAATTTAAACGAATTCCAAAGCCTATTTATAACAATTTCTTCTAGAAAAACTTCTCTATTCATTCCTCTCTCGTTCCCTTTCATTATTTCTTAATAAAATCAAATCCATGGCTTCTCATATCCATAATTTAAGTGAAAATCTTGAAGAAATCCTTAATTCTTTCAAGAATATTCTTTCTATTATTCTTCGCAATCAGCGTCACTTAGAATTGAGTCAAAAACAGATGATAAAACAAAGAAACCATTTTAATTCAATTCGATGGATGATTGCTTCTCTTTCCAAAGATGAAGACAACAACATCACCAGAGCATTTCTCGCCAAAGACAACGATGCAAAGGCTGATCCAATCATCGGTGGAGATGGTTGGGTAGAAGTTTCTAGAAATATATGAATTTATCTTCATAAATTTGTATAATCGGATTGGATTGCTTTGAATTTAAATTTATATATAAATAATTTAAAGACTGGTTAGTTTGAATTGTATGCTTTAACATATAGTTTACCTTAACATAGTTTATAATCATTCAAGTTATTACTTAGGATAAGCAGTTATTACATTTTGTTCTAATACTTAGAATTGTACTAGTCTTGATTTTTAACTTTTCCTTAGTTTTAGGAGGAATATTATAGTCTAGTTGGGATTATATAATTTTTGCTGATGACAAAGGTGGATAATTATAAAATAGGGCTTATATTAAGGAGGAGTTAGTAGTTAATGGAGTAAGGGGAGTAATTGGAGAATCAAGATATCAGGTATGAATTTTTATAAACCAAGGTTGTCGTCATAATAAAGGGGGAGATTGTTAGGGATTGTGATGTTGATGATAATGGTTTTGATGACAACAACTTTGTTTCAGTTATTATTGTTATAAAATATATACTAAAACTGTTATCTAGAATATGTGTGTGTGTATGTGTGTGTGTGTGTGTATACACAGGAAATCTATGTAGGTATTATTGAAGATTGTAAAGTTCAGAGAATCAAGATTTCAAAGTAGAAGAGCTCAAGATTCAAGACTCATGAGTATCAAGAATTCAAGTTCATCAAAATATAGAGTAATAGTATATAGATATTTTGTTAAACTCTGGTTAGCACTGAATTCTGTTTTCAAACTTCTTTCACTGTTTTCAAATGATTTCAAATATTATTTTCTTGTTCTTAAATCTATTTTCAAAATGATTTCAAAATTACTTTCTTATTTTAAATTTATATCTCTTTATACTTAAATCTATTTTAACTCCTGTTTTAAAATTATACTTAATGTATTTTTAATTCAAATATTTACTACTTATAGATTTAATACTAATTTCATAGTTACTTGTGTTTTCAATTTCCTTAGTTATATTTATAAGTTCTAAAGTGTTTCTTATATTTATAGTTTAAAATATATATACTTTATATCATTTTATATATAGTTTTAATCATTTTTAACCATCTTAATATATGCTTTTAAATATATATTTCTACTTGGAATACTCTACTTTAATACAAAGGAATATAGTTTGTTTTAACTTAGAAATCACCATAATTTATTTAAACATTATTTTCTTTGAGTTAAAATTTTATTTCTGAAAATACACTAGTATATGTCGACAAATACATAGTGGTATGTCGACATATGTATTGTTGATATGTTTTTTAAATTTTGAAAAGTTGTGTCTTTTGAATTCAAACATTTTCTGAATGGCTGTGGTTGTTTGAAAACTATATATAGGCTTCAGATTTTGAATTTTTTAATAACTTCTCATCTCCTTTTTCTTCTTGACATTAATCTTCTTAATTTATCAAAATCTACACTTATACTCTGCCAATTTTCAAAGAAATTATATCAATCTTCCACTCTTTCAATTCTACATCAAACTCTCTTTGAAATTCAAGTGCCTTTTAAGAGTTATAGGTTGTTTGTAATCAAAGATCGCAAGATCAAGTTCTATTAAGTCAATGCTACAACTACAAAACTGATACTGAGAATAAGTTTGATCGTAGCCCATAAATCGATTGGGTGTGATTGTAGCTCGAAAATCAACTAGGTGATTTTGTAACGTAGTAAATCAAGATAACACCTATGCTCGGAAGCAGGTGGTTATGGACCTCGTGGCCCTTGAAACAAAGGATTGTAATTTGAAGATTATAATGAAATTAAATCTGCACAACCCAACATTGTATGGGACTGGATGTAGGTTAACTCCGAACCAGTATAAAATATCAGTGTACTTTCCTTTTTTTGCTTTTTATTTTTATTTTCTTCATCTATGTTTGATTCTGTGATTGTTATTATTTGTGATTTTCATAACATTCTATTTAATCTAAATTTTTTCAAAAAATTAATAAAATGCGTAAAGCATTATCCATCCCTCCACTAATGTTTAGATTTCCTTATGATCCTTAATCCGCATCCCTAACAAAGAAGTCATTGATGTTGAAACTTAAGTTATCACTTGAGGAGTTAGTTGATGCCTCCTTTCATCTCGAGGCAGTCGAGAATGAAAGTGATAGTGGTGACAAGAGCGAGGTTCGTAAGAATTTTGGTAAGAAGAAGTTTTCGTTTCGCCAATCCATATCCTTTCCTAATAAGAAGGAGATGCCTTTGGGTCAGAGTCCTCAGTCTAGTGGAGCACCGCCTGCTAAGGCGGAGTTATTTTAAATGTGGAGCCAGCATTCATCCTTTTCGTGATTGTCCTAAGCCACGTATATGTAGCTATTGCAAAAAGAAGGGACATTGGCCCACTTCTTATTCTTCTGCCCCTAAGCAGGGCAAGCTCAGTGTGATGGAGTCATGCGGTGGTTCTTCTTAATAGAGAGGTACACCTTCTATTCTCGAGGGTTTTCTTTTATTTCATGGGCATATGATTTGATTTTTATTCGATACGGGTGCTTCACAATCTTTCGCATCGAAGGAGCTCATGGATACTCTTTCGTTGGATGTTTCTTGTATTCTGACTTCTTTGAGGTTAGCGAATTCCATTAGGGGATATGCCACTCTTAATTTGTATGTGAAGACATCGAGATTATTATTTATGGGTTTTCTTTCCAAGCGAATCTACACGTATTTCCTTTGCTTGAATTCAATATGATTTTGGGTATGGACTGGCTCGTGCAATACGAGGCTAGGATTTTATGTTATGAAGAATTTTGTATCTTCGTCATCTTGATTCACCTTCTCAGCTTTCTCTTGTTATTCGTGATGTTGATCGTGATTCCATTGCATCCCTATTTTCTCTCTCTCTTGAGGCCACGATGATGACAATGTCTTTGGTATCCTGATTGTTTGTGATTTCATCGATATGTTTGAGCCCATTTAGGGGTTGCCACCCAAATGAGTTATTGAGTTCCATACAGATTTGACCCCTGGTTCTCATCTTATTAGTCATCCTCTGACACGGATGTCGGCTAAGGAAAATGAAGAACTCAAGAAGCAGGTTCTTGAGCTTGAGTCCAAGATATTCTTCCAGTCTAGTTCTTCGTTGTGGGGTGTCGCGGTACTCTTTGTCAGGAAGTCTGATGGATCTGTTAGGCTTTGCATTGACTATCGCAAGCTTAATGAGCTTACCATCAAGAATCGTTATCCGTTGCCTAGGATCGACGATATTTTCGATCAGTTGAGTGGATATAGGATATACTCTCAGTTGGACATTGCCATCGGTTTTCAGCAATTACAAGTTGCAGAAGACATTATTCCTTTGATGGCTTTCCGTTCTCATTATGGCTCTTATAAGTGGCATGTCATGTCGTTCGCTTTGACAAACGCTTTAACGTTCTTTGTTGATCCCATGAATCGGGTATTCGGGGAATATCTTGATAAATTTGTTCCGGCATTCATTGATGATATCCTCGTTTATTCTAAGTCTGAAGCCGAGAATGCTAACTATTTACGGATTGTTCTGAGTATAATCTACCATCATTAGCTTAAGACCAATCTTTCGAAATGCCACTTTTGTGAGAAACAAGTTCGTTTTCTTGGCCACATCATTTTAGTCGAGGGCATTTATGTTGATCCACCTAAAATCGAGGCCATCCAGAGTTGGAAGAGGCCCGAGAATGTGTTTGAGATTCGTAGTTTCTTGGGTTTGGCGGGTTATTATCATCGTTTTATTTAGAATTTATCTCTCATCGTGCTCCCGCTTACTCGTCTTACCCTTAAGGGTGTTCGCTTCGATTGGTCTGATCAATGTGAAGCTTCCTTTTAGAGATTGAAGGAACTTCTCACTTATGCTTATGTTTTAGTGGTTCCTGAAGGAAACCAAGATCTCTTTGTCTATACTGATGCTAGTTGTTATCGTTTGGGCATTGTATTGTTGCAACGCGATCATGTTGTAGCTTATGCTTCTTGCCAGTTGCGACCGAATGAGGTTCAGTACGCGACTCATGATCTTGAGCTTATGGCTATCGTGTTTGCTTTGAAAATTTGAAGTCATTATATGCTTGGAGACACTTCATTCTTTTCACTGACCATAAATCCTTCAAGTATCTATTTTCTTTTAAATAACTCAACATGCCTCAGCAGCATTGGCTCAAGTTTCTTGCAGCTTAAGATTTTGATATCCACTATACCTTTGGAAAAGGGTAATCGTATAGTTGATGCACTTAGTCACAAACATTCAGCTGTTGTTTCTATGATGCTAGCTGAATGGGGTGTCTTGTAGACTTTATCTTGTTGTGATATTCGCGATCATAATTCTTTATCTGATTCTCCTTTATTGTTATTTAGTTTGGAGGATCGTCCATCTATTCTTGATCGTATTACTGTTGCACAGAGGCATGATCCTAAGATGATGCGCCTTAGCCAGCTTTGAGAGGCTGAGTCCCGAAAGGAGGAAGTACCGGAATATCATTTTTATTCCCGCGGTTGTTTTCGTATGAAGAACTATATTGTGGTGCCTTCTGATCCAACACTTAGGTCTAACATTTCAGATGATTGTCATCGTACTACATATACCATCCATCCTGACAATAGTAAGATGTTTTCCGAGATGTATCACCATTATTATTGGAAAGTCATGAAGCACGACATTGCGAGTGAGTTCTTGTGTGACTTGTCATCTTGTTAAGGTCAAGCATCAGCAGTTGTCTGGTCTTCTTCAGCCGTTAGAGGTTCCATTATGGAAAAAGGTTCAGATTTCAGTGGATTTTGTTGATAGACTACCTCGTTCGAGGTCGGGTCATTTGAGTATTTGGGTTATTGTTGATTCTCATTTCATTCCTATTAAGTCAAATAGGAGTGCGCCACTTCTTACGAAGCTCTGTATTAAGGAGATAGTCACCCTTCGTGGTATTCCTTCATTAATTGTCTATGATTACGACTCTTTATTCACTAGCAATTCCTGAAGTAACCTTCAGCAAGTTTTGGGGACAAAGCTAAATTTCTCCATAGCTTATCATCCTTAGTCTGACGAGGAGACTGAACAAGTTAATCATATTCTTGATGATCTCCTTCGTGCTTATGTGCTTGATTTTAGAGGTTCGTGGGAGGATCGCCTGCCTCTTGTTGATGGCGTAAGAGGTAACCTTCCCCTCTATTTAACATCCTTCCATGTGCCATATAAAGTTAGACGTTATATTTTTGTGGAAACCAATTGGCGTGTTGTTGAAAATGGCAATGTAGCATTCATACTATGATTTGTTGCTTTACGAAAGGCAACGCATTACCTTAGACCTCACATATCGAAAATAATAAAATCTAGATATTTGCAACAAGGCTGGTTATGGTCCTCACCTTTCCAGATCCCCTATATATACTATGTAAAATATGCCTGAAATAGATATAGAGAACTAGTTTAAATAATTATAGTAGATTAAAATACATATATTTGGCACTTATGGAGTTTGGACATGAAAGTTATATTATTACATTCGTGGTGAGATTCTGATTCATTTTCATATATAGATTGTCGAAAATCGAGTCCTTATGAAAAAGATACAGAAAATCAAGTTTTAGAATTTAAAATAAATAAAGTTTGAAATTTGAATTTGAACTAATGAATAAAAATGAAAAAAATATCAGATCTAAAATTTGTACTTGCATGTATATAGATAAGAAGCTAATTACATTAAAAGATACTAAAGAGTAATTTAATAACATTAGCTAATAATAAATGAAAAATGCATGAACATAAATTCAATGCACCTAGAATGAAGGGTGGTCGACCACCCTACCCTTATAAGGGTTGGAAGCCCTATATAGGGGAGGTCGATTGCTTCATAAGCGAAAATGGTTTAGTGGTTAAGGTCTTCCAGTTTTTCTCTTTTAGGTTTTGATGCTTTAAATAGTTCAAAATTTGTTATCTAAATCTAACGGTTCCTATTCACTCTAGAATTTATAAATAGAACCCTAGACCCCCACTCACAATTCACATTCTCCTTTTGTTATATTCCCCCGTTTTTATATCTTTTTAGATCCAGATTTAGGTAAAGATTAGTTTATACATTTCTCCTCTCCTCCTTCTTCTAATTTTCTTTAATTAAGTTCTAGATCTAAATTTTATGTATGTATGATTCTTCCTTGATTATAAAGATGTAATACAAAAGAGAGAAAATTTTGATTTGATTCATGTGGTAGCAATCCTAATAAGGATTCTAAATTAGGGTTGAACACATTTTTTTTAAAGACTATGAATGGGATTTTTACAATTTTCCTTTTTTTCTATGCTTGGTTAGTTAAAATTTGGATTGTGTATATCTAAAAGATTTGGAGAATTGCGAAAATCAAACTAAATCTCCCTTATATTTTTATATAAAACGAAAGTATTAATCAGTGTTATTTATATGGATTTTAGGTTATAAATGTAAGTTAAAAGGATTTTATTCTTATTTCTGAATCTCAAATAAAACTAGTTTTTTTTTATTTCTTTCCTGCACTTATTCAAAACCTAGATTTATATAAAATAATGGATTAAAGGATAGTAAACCATATGTAATTTAAATCCCTGTTTTACTCATAAAATGATGGATTTGAGTGTTATAAACTTTAGGTAACCTAAATCAATATTTTTGTATGAAAAATATAGGAACTAAAGAAAAGTGAAATGGACTAGAATAAAAATATACATGTGTCATTTATAAGCAAGTTCCTTTGTTTTACTGAAGTAATCTGAGAACTAAGATTACAAATCTGTTTGTGTTATACGTTATTGTTATTGCACTACTAAATTTATGGACCTCTTACTCAGTGATATGAATTATAGGGAAATGACTTGTAAACCAATAATCTTGGTTGTCAGTTGACATTTCACATGTTTAGTGTGTTTTCCACGTGCGTCTATTTAATGCATTATTAATATTTATCACAGCGTAATCTGTGTATCTTAAATACATATTAATCGCTTCTAAATTAGGATTTTCAAGTTAAATTTCCCCACTACGAATTTGTGTGCTTGCGTGTGTTAATGATCTTTTGTATATTCAGCGACACAAGAATGCGAGGTTAATCTCTTCTTGTAGTAGAAGTCTGTCCAAACAACTTGGCTACCAGCAGCTACAAAAAGTTGGTTAATATGATACTTTCAGCTCCATGTGCCATTTACCATTATGATAGGCCTGCCTCAAAAATGTATTAAGTGGTTGATCCGCCTTTTATGGGTATTAATTGGTTGGACTCGCCCCTTTCCTAATATATTTATCCTCAGGATTACGAGCTATAGTCTTAGAGCCCGTCCTTATTATGAATTAAGTGATCGACGAGTCTGCCTTTCTCTAAATGTTTTCAATTGAAGTATTAAATGGTCTCAAATTGAGTTAGATAGTCCTTCAGAAGTTTTCCACTTCCTCTAGGTGATTATAGCTATGGATTTCCTAGGGATATGATATTTAAGAATCGCCACATAGCAAAGGGTCGCCTATCTACATGAAGTATTAAGTGGCTAGGAATTCGCCTTTAGTGACAGCTAGATAGTTATGAAGGGGTCTGTCATTGGTAAGTTATTAAAAGCCTTTCCAATCTTCAGTGGCTGGATACTATCTTTAGCACTATCTTGAGAGTAATTATATATTTGCGGCGTCTACTAGGAATTAGGTCTTAAGTGACTGGGTTTGCCATTGGCTCTTAAGTGATCGTAAGAATCCACCCCTAAGTATTAAGTGATCGTTGAAATCTGCCCTTATTTTATATGGCCTTAAGTGACTGTATGATTAATCTCTTTCCAATATATACAGTAGTAGACCAATATTCGTGTGTGTGTGTGTGTATATATATAGTTGTGTGTGTGTGTGTCTGATATCGCTTAGACATACCATTGATAATTTTCATATAATGCCCAAGTGTAGGTAAAAGGGTTTAAACATAAAGATTTCATTTATTAGAACTTGTTGTTCTGACCCCCTTCCTTTTAACAACATGAGTTAGGTAGGATGTCCTCGAAGTTCCATCTTGATAATGGAGGACATAACGGTGATGTCAGTTATCTTTATTTATTATTATTATCATTATTTATGATATTAGTATGATATCTATGATGTACCTGTATCCGTGACTCATAATTTATGACTTTATGGTTGTGATATATTTAACTCCTTTGTGCTTTTATGAGATGGTACATCTTATTTACTATTATACTTTTTCCATTCCACTGTTAATTCTGATTCATTATATTTGGCTCTGTTAAATTTATTTCTTATAGAAACCAACGATCTATTTAGAATTACTCTATGTTTTGATAGGTCTTTTTTGGGTCTAGATTTGAGGACATTCCAGGTGCGTTGTTACATTTGGTACCGAAGCCTAGGTTACTTAATTATGAGGGAAAACCATATGTATGAGAGAAGTGTTTATTATTTTAACAAGATTTTCACATATATATGTGTGTGTGTGCATGTATATATATATATGTACGTATGTATATATATATATGTATGTATATATATGTATGTATGTATATCACATAACACCTTAAGATATATGCTTTTACACTAAGAAATATTTCATTCTTTTTTGCCGTAGACACTATTTGGAATTCCCATTAAAATTTTCCATTTATAGATAGTAGACATAGCTGATAATCAACCGTTCAAGGGAACCCAAATCTAAAGGGACTTTGGGGTGTACCTGAGTTTTTTTGACAGTGCCTTAGGACTATGGAACAAGACGCTACTCTTCCTGCTGCTCCAGTAGTACCTCTAACCCTACTCACTAAAGCATCCCTCAATTTCCCTTGCTTACACAAAAACTTCACAAATTTTGGAGGTAAATCTTTCTACAGAATGAAAAGATTTTAGGAGCCAAGACTTGGTTGTTTGGGTGCGGTTGAATCTATGAAGCTATTGGATGGAAAGACCAACTGAAAAGGAGGATAGCGGTATGACAAAGGGAGAAGCATCGGAGTAGTGGAACATGATCTCTTAGGAAAATGCAAGAAGGATATTTTCATTTAATGAGTTCAAGAAACGATTTAGGATCAAATTTTTGACCAATGCCGAGGTTAGCCTACTGATGGAAAAGTTTGTAAACCTCAAGCAAGAAGATTTTACTATGAGATAGTACTTCACTAGGTATACGAAGTTGGCTAACTTTGGAAGATGATTGGTAAATACGCCTGCATTAAGATTTGTGAAAAGATCACATTTTCCTTTGAGAGGTACACTATTAGCATAATCCCCTTTTAGAATGACATTAGAGATTTTGACTAAGACTTCTATTCTCTACACTGCGGAAGAAGAGAGCAAACAGGCTAAAGAAGAGAAAGGCGAGAATATCATAAGCAAAGGAAGAATAAGAATTGGAAGTTTCAATTCAATGAAAAGAAGAAGATAAAGGACAATTTCAAGAGGGAAGCTAGAATGTATGGAGACGTCACAAGAAAAGCATGAGGCCAAGGATTGCAAAGTTAGCCTAATAAAAGACCATTTCAAAGAAAAGTGTTACAACTGCCAAGAGGAAAGAGACCATATAAAGCAGTGCCCATAACTTGCTAAGAGTGGGCTAAGTCAAAATTATGATTTAGAAGCTACACCTCTTAGTGTTAGTTTCCAAGACATCAAGGAAAAACTACCCTAAAAGGTATTGCTCTTATTTTAAGATTTTTTATCTACACCTTATTTGATTCCTCATCATCCCATTCCTTTGTAGAAAGAAATGTTGGTAAACTTCTTAAACTCCTTACTTCGATCGTCAACAACCTGATAGTGGTTTCTAAGCCTATCAAAGGTTCGAGTGACTTTTCTTAATTTGCAAAGACCTAGTATTAGATATCAGTGATGTTGATTTCTTATGCAATGCGTATGTCCTTAGATTTTATGGGTATGGATTTATTTCGGGTATGGATTGACTATCTTATTGTGAATTCATCCTCCATTATGATAGAAGAGTGGTCTGTCTACGGAGTTGTAGAGGCTGTAATCTTGAAATCCCGTGTAAAGTCAAAAATACGAGGGATGCGGCTCTTTAGCCTCAGATTACATTTAACTAGTTTCAGTTCCCGTTGGTAGCGAATTTCTAGATGTCTTCGAGGAAGTATCGAATCTCCCACCCCATAGAGAAATTGCATTTAAGATTGATCGTGAGTAAGAGGATAGACCAGTTGCTTTGTCTTTGAGGTACATGTCCCCTAAGGAAAGATGAGAGTTGGACAAGCAGATTCTTAAATTTCTACAGAAAAGATTCATTAGAAGAAGTGCTTCTAGCATCTATAGTTTTTGCCACCAAAGCCAATGGATCGTTGATACTTTGCATGGACTATAAAGGAATCAATGACCTTAAAGGAAGAATAAGCATCTTTTGCCTAGGATATATGACCTATTCAATCACCTGAAGGATCTAGAGTTTTTCTCAATTGGTTTTAGCGATCTGATTTCATCAGTTGAAGATTTTTGGGGAAATTAAGCCCAAGACGCCGCTTAGGACACATGTTGAATTGTTAGGATGGGAAGTAATTCCATTTTGTTTGACCAATGCCTAGGCCTTCTTCGTAGATTTAACGAGTAGATTATTTAGGGACATTCATAATAAGATTGTCATGGTGTTTGTGGACAATATTCTTATCTTCTTAAAAGGACTATAAGGGCTTGAGAATTACATAACAGAAGTCCTAGAAACTTTGAGGAAGCATCAGCTTAAGAAAAATTCTCAAACTATCACTTTTGGAAAGAGGGAGTCAAATTTCTTGGACATATTGTCATGGATAAAGGATTAGTAGTAGATCCCACAAAAGTGGAAGTCGTTCAAGAGTGGAAGGTTCCAAGAAGCACAACCAAAGTTAGAAGCTTTTGAGGGTTGGCGAGATATTAAAAAAAGTTTATAAAGGACTTTGCAAGGATCATAACCCTTCTAACCTATCTAACTAAAAAAGAATCCTGAATTTGTTTGGAGTGATAGCTGCAATAAGGCACTTGAGAAGTTAAAGGAGTCTCTTACAAGCGCACTGGTACTCACTATTATGATAGAACTAAGTTGTACACTATTTTTACATATGCTTATCGTATAGCATTAGGAGTCGTATTAATGAAAGAAGGGAGAGTAGTTGCCAACGCAAGTAAACAACCAAGAGGCTGTGAGAAGATATGTCCAGTGCATGATTTCGAATTGGCAGCTACAGTATTCGCCTTCAATATGTGAAGGAACTATCTCTTTAGGAAAAGTTTGAACTTTTTACATGCCATAAATCTCTTAAGTCTTTATTTTTCCAAAGAGATCTGAACCTTAGGAAGCAAAGGTGGATGGAGTATATAGCATCAATTTTGATATTCAATATACTCCCGGAAAAGGAAAATTGTTGTTGAAGCTCTGAGTAGAAGGTATGTTGTCTTAAGTGTGATAGCTGAGTGGAAACGGTTGGAGTTTCTTCCTAATTTTAACTTTCATCCACTATTAGAACCTTCTCAAGGATTTCTTGCTACTTTAGAAGTGAGACCATCCCTTATGGACCGAATTAAGTTTGAGCAAATTGACGATGAGGAACTGAGAAAGTTGGTAGGAAAACTGAAAATTGGAGAAAGCTTTCCTCAATCCGATAGGTATTTAATGGATGATAATGAAAACCGAAGGAGGGATGGACGTCTTTGTGTCCTTAAGATTGAAAATTTTAAGAATGAAGTCCTTAACGAATGCGATTATTGTAAGATGAGCATACATTCTGGAGGAGAAAAAATGTACAAGAACATGGAAAAAATTTCTTTCGGATTGGGATAAAAAAGATGAAGCGGAGATTGTTGCCAAGTGCTCAAAATGTTAAAAGGTTAATGTTGAGCAATGTAAACTTGAAGGTTTACTATTACCTTTAGGGGTTCCCACTTGGAAATGGAAATGTAACTCATTGGATTTCATAGATGGTCTACCCTGAAGTTAAAAAGGAAATGTGACAATTGGGTTGTAGTGGACGATTGACAAAGAGTGCACATTTCCTTTCAGTTAAGAAGAACAGGACCAAAGATTCATTAGCCTAGTTGTACATCAAGGAAATAGTTCGACTCTAGTGATCGAGACCCTTTAATTATGAACGAATTTTGAAGGAGTCTACAAATAGCTTTGGAACCTTACTCAGTATGAGCACTGCCTACCACCCTTAGACCAATAGACAGACCAAAAGAGTTAACCGAATTCTAGAATATTTGTTGAGAGCCTGCATTATCGACTTTGAAGGATCATCGAAGAGACACTTGTCTTTGGTCAATTTTTCATACAACAAGCGACAACTAGTAAGGCCTATTTTAAAGCACTTTATAAGCAGTCATTCAAATCGCCAAGTCGTCGGTGGTAAACTACCGATAAAGTTTTACTCGAACCAAACCTTATCCATTATCGCATAGAGAAGAATTTTCTGATTAGGCAAAGAATGAAGGAAGCTCAAGACCGGTAGATATCTTACGCTGATAGGAGGAGAAAGAAGTATTGATGATCTGGTCTTTCTCAAAGTTTCTTCTCTCTGAAAATAAGTTAGGTGTGGTAAATCCGTAAAATTAGCTTCTAGGTTTATTAGGCAATTCAAAATTTTAGAGCTTCTATGCATAGTGTGGTTTTACGAGATATGTTTTATTTCAAAAGGGTTTCTAAGTTAAAGAAATTTCTTATGATGTGAGTTTCCATATGTTCATATTTCAAATTACTCTAGATGTTATTTTCCTGTGACGCTTGGGTTAGACCTGGTATATTTTTCAAATCTGGATTGCTTTACAGCTTCGGGAAAGGAATTGGGGGCTTGAGACATATTCTCGTATTCTTTATATTTTTCACTGTGTTTATTGTTGTAGGTATAAGCAATTTCATGGATAGCCTATTATAACTGTCTAGAATAATATTTAGATTAGTTCTCATATTGTTGTATGCATAATTACAATTTTCCCTTTGTTTAAATAACATTGTTTCATAATGGCTTATTCGTTTTGCTATGAGATTATGTTCAGTATTCTCTTAATCCCAAATAATTTATCTTTCCAACACTTGAATTTGCAATAAGTGAACACCAATGATGTATTAGTATGAACCACCCCACCTCCGTTAAGGTCACTCACAAAGGGAATGCCTTAACTTTAGTGGAGCATTATAGGTAAAAGATACAGATAATTTACAAGACAGACATATAAACAGTGGAAAAAAAAACTAAATTTACTCCATAAGTACGTGGTTCAGATAAAACATTACAACAACTATCTCAAACCAATTTCCACATTATTATAACAAAAACTCTTTCTTGAATTAAAACATAAAGAAGCATTAAAACAACAGTAAGGTAGCATAAATTCCCAATATAGCATAAATTCCCAATAAGAGAGTATCCAAAGCCATAGCCCAGGAAAACGATTCCAAGCAATACATCTACTTTCTTCATGCTGGAAATATCCGATCTAAGCTGAAATATTCCCTCCCTGCGGACCTGGGGGGGAGAAACGGAAGAAAAGAAGACGAACGAAAATGGGTCAGACATGAGTCTGGTAAGTCTAGTGACTATTTAGCATGTAAACAAGAAAAGGGTTATGATATGAATAAACTGAATCTAGGACAACACCCTATAAATAGGATAATAAGGCTGAATATGCTATCGCACTCATTTCTACTTCTCTGCACCCCCTTACAAGTGTTTCAGCTAACATCATGTGTTCAAGATAGTTGATCCCCTTTTTATCGATTGGCTCCTACTCGCATACGTTTATCACTTGTGTCATTCGGCCCTGCATGATTGTAGATACCTGTGCTTGTCCCACCATGGGGTGTATCAAATCCTATGGTAGCAACCCGACATAATTCAAGATGCACAGAGTATAACTACTGATGCCCAGTGCCTGCTTTTTCCACTTCGGAGTACGTGCACGACCGCAGTCCGTCGGAACCTACATTGATGCACTACCCGCCGCTGTTTTGACCGCTTATAATCAGCACAGTAATCGTGCCCCACCCTGCCTAGTTCAGGGTACCATGATACATCTATGTGGGTTACTGCTGAAATGGGTCCCCGTTACTAGGGTTTCCTAATCAACATGTTAAGATGGTTAAGTATTTAAATTAACCTAACCCCACCCATCAGTTTTGTTAACATGTTGAATTGGTTAAGTGTTGCCTTGATTAACTTAACCCTACCATTCTTGTCTTAGCTTTAGTTCATTCATTAAAGCACCAACCACTCACATTAGATATGTATTATTGCGGTTGCTGGATGTGCCGGTCGGTTCCGGGCAGTCTTATACCGCAACTCAATCTAACCTCGGGTTCTTTTGGGCTTGATGCACTAACCTCTCACATTTGATATGTATTGTTACGGTTGCTGGATGTGCCGAGCGATTCCAGATAGTCTTACACCGTAACTCAATCTAACTCGGGTTAGGCATATTCGTCTTTTTCTTAATTTACATATTTATCTTTTCAAATTTATATGTAATTTTTTCATATTTATTGCCATTCAAGACATGCCCAATTTTTCCTCTAAATCGTATTTTCAACTTTTGGTATATAAATTATACTATTTTTATGCCACTAACCATTCATTTATTTATGGGCCAAATTATGCCAATAATAATAATTTCTAAGGTTTTCCCAACGTTACCCCCGTCATAGTTCACAAAATTCACATAGAATGTTAGGCTCGTAATTTAGTCTTACTTATATACAAAAGGGGAAAGAAGGGAGCATGTACCATTCACACAACATAAAATAATAAGGATCTAACTAAACATGTGTCATGTAAATGTGGCATAAAATAATGAACTTGCATTTTTGGATCCAACTAACATGAGTCTTTAAGCATATGAAATTACCCAAATCCAACTAGGCATGGAAATGTAAACTTTTATTTTGGGTCCAATGAACATAAACCTTAAGCATATAGAATTACACAAGTTCAACTAGACATGTGAATGTGAACTTCTAATTTGGATCCATTAATCATGAATCTTAAACATATGGAATTACACAAGTTTAACAAGGCATGTAAATATGAACTTTTATTTTGGATCCAACAAACATGAATCTTAAGCATATGGTTTTACACAAGTTTAACAAGGCATGTAAATATGAACTTTAATCTTGGATCCAATTTTCATAGATCTAAATGTAAATCTAAACATAATACATGTCTTGGCCTAATAATTTGCATGTAACATAACATGAATGAATCACCAATTTTACATGATTGGTTTACATCAACATAATAACCACATAGCCTAACAACTTGCATGTAACATAACATGAATGGATCACCAATTTTACATGATTGGTTTATATTAACATAATAACCACATAGCCTAACAACTTGCATGTAACATAACATGAATAAATCACCAAACTTTACATAATACATGATTGGTTTTAACACCAACATAATAACCACAATAATCTCATAAGCATATACGATAGAACCGTTACAAGAATAGGCATGAATCAACATCATCATTATCTTACAACTAGGAATAACGCTAGTTTTCATTTTATTACAAATCATAACTTTTAATCGTTCACATCTAAATAATAACAGGACTTAGAAAGAAAAGAAAGTCATGTTTTCTGGGATCTGTTTTCTGAAATTGGGAAGTAATCCCTTGAAGAAGAATATCAATTCTCTAAGTTAGCTTTGATTCGTAGCTCTAACTTGATTTCTAATTGAAGAAGAAATGGTGGCTAGGCTAGAACAGTCATGGACAGCATGGTGGCTCCTTGGAATGAATTTGTGTGATTTAGAGTTTGAGGATTTGGGTTGCTTTTATAGAAGTTTAATCTTATGTGAGCCGTTAGATCATTTTAGGAACAATCACAACAGTCCAGACTAGATAGAGTTATCCAGAATTGCCACCTTAGCCCTAGTGACTCAGCAATAGGTCAGAAAGGACTCAGCAAGAAGTCAGGATCGTCTCAGATTTGGATCTGGGCGAGGGGGTAGTTCGACCCCCAGGTCGACCCCCTGGTCGACCCTTTGGTCGACCTGGCCTGGGGCAGGAAATTTTCCGCCCAGCCCTCTTCCTCGTCTTTCATTTGAATTTTGAATTTTGACTCTGAACTATTTTTAATTTATATAAATTTCTTAAAACTTCTGAGGGCCATAACTTCCTCATATTAAGTCCGATTTACAAAAACTTGGACTCTATTCCAAGCAGAATTTCGAGAAGAACGTAATGGCGTAACCCATTTCCCTTAATTCTCACTTTAAAAATTAAGTGTTCTTAAATTCATTTTTTTAATAGACACGGAAAATTCTGGGTGTTTCATTCTCCCCGCCTTAAAGGGTTTCGTCCCCGAAATCTTCAAGTCAAGAAGAATGTATATCCTACCATCCAATCGTCCGTCTACTCAACCATCAAACACAGGCGTCCATTGTCTTTAAAAGACTTCTAATTCTTTCATGATCATATGCATAGTGTGTGTACATGTTCTTATCTAATGCAAAATCAGGTGGTCTACTGATTCAGTTGACCTCCTTAATGCAAATTATGTTAGTGCCATGAGTCCATTATGCATGCAATTTTTCCTAATCATACTTTCTACATGAATGCACCATCATTCATGCAAATGCAATGTCCATATGATAACACATCAAGTTCCAATCCATATACAAATACATATATGCATATGCAATATGAAAGTGACTGAGCCGATCTAGTACCTAATGTGTGTGTATATGCATCCACGAGCAACCACTTGCAACCATTCGCAACCATCAATCATAACATGTTTCAAATACATTTTTACATCCATTTGTTTCTACCTAAGGATAAAGAATAAGACCGAGGAGATATACTTAAAAGATAGATATAAGCATGAATAAACTTATGGAAAAAGAGATCAAGGAGGTACCCTCAAAAAGAAAAGGGTACGTTGCGCGAATTTTCCTCTCAGTTTCCCAAGTTGCGTCTTCCTCAGCGTCCCTCCATTGAACTTTAACAAGCTTAACTTCACGGTTGCGTAGCTTTTTGACTTCCGTATCCAAGATACGAGTTGGAACTCTTCTCACAGTCGCTTCTCGTTCCACTTCTACTTCCTCTAGTATACTTGGCTCCACAACTTCCGCAGACTCATGTAAGCACTTTCGTAGTTGAGAAACATGAAAAACATTATGAATTCCAGTCGGTCTTTTGGGTAGCTCTACTCTGTAAGCCATCGTCCCAATCCTTTCAATGATAGGAAATGGTCCTACAAATCTTGGTGCTAGCTTTCCTACGGACCCAAAGCGAATGACATTCCTCAAAGGAGATACTTTAAGGAACACCTTATCTCCAACCTCAAACTCAAGGTCGGTCCTTCTTTCGTCTGCGTAGGACTTCTGTCTATCTTGTGCAGCCTTCATCCGTCTTCTTATCAAATCCACCTTTTCTGAGGTTTCTCTAATCATGTCTGGCCCAAGTACGAGCTTGTCTGTAGATTCCCACCAACAAGTTGGTGATCGACATGGTCCTCCATATAAAGCTTCGAAGGGTGCCATGCCTATGGTGGCTTGGTAGCTATTGTTGTAAGTGAATTCCACCAAAGGAAGATGATCTTCCCATGTTCCTCCAAAGTCGAGAATGCACAATCTCAAGAGGTCTTCCAATATTATGTTCACCCTTTCCGTCTGACCATCGGTTTGGGGGTGATAGGCCATGCTTAAGCATAATTGTGTGCCTACAGCCTCCTGTTAACTCTTCCAAAACTTGCTTGTAAAGATAGGATCTCGATCACTCACTATGCTGGAGGGTATCCCATGGAGTCGAACTATCTCTTTAAGATAAATAGATGTTAGGGACGAGGCAGTCCTTCTACTCTTAACAAGTATAAATTGAGCGCTTTTAGTGAGCCTGTCCACTATTACCCAAATGCTGGTATTGCCCCTTCTTGACCTAGGCAACCTATCGACAAAGTCCATCGAAATGCTATCCCATTTCCACTGTGGGACCTCTAGAGGATGGAGCAGTCCACCAGGCTTCTGCTCCACTTTGAGTTGCTGGCATATCAAGCACTTAGCGACGAACCCAGCTACATCCCTCTTCATGCCATTCCAAAAGAAAACCCTTTTTATATCTTTATACATCTTGTCTCCGCCTGGGTGTATGGTCAACTTAGAATGGTGTGCTTCTTTGAGAACCGTCTTCTCCAAATTCGTTGCTTGTGGGACGCATTGCCTTCCATCCTGTCTCAACCAACCCTTATCATCGATGGAGTATCTATTGAGGTGACTAGAAGTCTCACCCCTAATTAGCTTATCCATCGTATCAACTAGCTGAGGGTCTTCATGTTTCGCGGTTCCTATTGAGTCCAAAAGAGTAGGCCGCACTTCTAGCGATGCTAACAGACCAGGTACAATTTCAGAGGAGGGTCTAAAGTTAAATTTTGCTATGTACTCCAAGCTTTTCCTTTCTACAAAGAGAGGGCTTAAGGTCAGCTTCTTTCTACTCAAGGCGTCTGCTACCACATTGCCATTGCCAGGGGTATAGAAAATCTCAAAATCATATGAGGCCAGAAATTCCATCCACCTTTGTTGTCTTAAGTTAAGATCTTTTTGTGAGAAAAGGTACTTTAATGATTTATGGTTAGTAAACAATTCAAACATTTCTCCTAGTAGGTAATGACGCCATGACTTTAGAGCGAAAACAATGGCAGCTAGCTCCAAATCATGAGTTGGGTAGTTCTTCTCATGTACCTTCAATTGCCTTCCCCCATAACAAACTACCTTGCCTTCTTGCATCAAGACAACACCCAATCCTGTACCGCATGCGTCTGTGTATACGGTAAACATTTTGCTCCCATCAGGCAATGTCAGAACTGGGGATGTTGTTTGAGCCATTTTCAAACGTTGGAAAGCAATATTGCAATCCAAATCCCAAGAGAAAGTTAGGTTCTTCTTTGTCAATCTTGTGAGTGGGGCTGAGATTTTCGCAAAGTCTTTAATGAACTTTCGTTAAAAGCCCGCTAGCCTGAGAAAGCTTCGGACTTCGGTTGCATTTCGGGGAACCTTCCAATCTTGTACCACAACTACTTTTGCGGGGTTCACAGCTATCCCCTCTTTGGACACCACATGTCCAAGAAACCTCACTTCTTCTCTCCAGAAATGGCATTTGGAGAATTTGGCTTTCAACAGATGTGCACGAAGAATATCCATGACTTCCCTTAAATGCAAAGCATGCTCTTCTTCATTCTTCGAGAAAATCAAAATGTCGTCTACGAAGACCACCGCCAACTTATTAAGGAACTCCCTGAACACCCTGCTCATCAAGTCTACGACGTAAGCGGGTGCGTTTGTCAAGCCGGAAGGCATGACAAGCCATTTGAAGAAACCATCCGAGGTTCTGAACGCGGTCTTATCAATGCTGTCTTCAGCCACTCTTAGCTGATGAAACCCGGTAGCCAGATCTAGTTGGGAGAAAACTGATGCACCTACAAGTTAATCAAACAAGTCATCTATTCTTGGAAGTGGGTGCCTATTCTTCTTTGTCAGCTTGTTTAGCTCCCTATAATCAACGCATAGGCGAAATGAACCATCTGCTTTGGTTGCGAATACTACTGGAGCACCCCATTCAGAAATACTCCGCCTTATAAACCCTTTTTCGAGCAGCTCTTTGACTTGCTTGCTGATCTCTTTTCTCTCCCTTGGAGTCATGTGTCTAATGGGTAGAGCTACAGGTTTTGCATTATCAACAATGTATATGCGGAAGTCTATCTCCTGCTTCGAAGGTAAGCCCTTCACCTCTTCGAATACATCTGAGTATTCATGGACTACTCTAACAGACTGCAAGTTTTCAATAGACGCATTAAGAGATTCTAGGTAGCTAAGCATAACAGAGTGTATGGGAATACAAGAGATTTCGAGAGTGTTAGCAAAGCGAGTCATAAGTCTAACCACTCTCTTTTCACAATCGAGGATGACACCATTACTGGATAACCAATCCATGCCTAGAATCAACCCATAGACCGTGAAGCCCAAAACATAGGCATTACATCTAAACCCAACGCTTAGTATAGAAATTTCCAAATCCAAACAAATCATTGACAAATAGGCCGAGCCCCCAATTGGATTTGAAACAACCAAGGGATCCTTTACTATACTGGTGTCTAGGTGCAGAGATTCAACTAAAGCAGTGGATATAAAAGAGTGCGATGTGCCAGAATCAAGGAGTGTACGAACAGGATGATCAAAAAGATAAACTAAACTCTCAACAGAAATATTTCTACTTCGTTCTTGAGGAGGTGCCATGAGAGCATGAACCTGCCCTCCAGAGGTAGATCCAGTCCTCTTCCCTTACCCTTGCTTTCTTGGGCAGTCCTTAGCCATGTGTCCTGTCTCGCCGCAGTGAAAATAACCACCCATCTTCCTCCTTTTCTTTCTGCAGTCTTTGATCAGATGTCCAGGAATGCCGCAAAAATTACAATTCCTCTTTTCATGGGGTTTGTTGTTCTTCCCGCCCTTCTTTGAGTCTGTCTTCTTATTCTGGGATCCCTCCACTTTCTTATTTTGAGATGCTTCCACCTTTGCCTCTTTCTTTCCATCCTTGTCTTCCTCCTGTAGCAGTGCCATGTCCACCGGTCTCTCATAAGTTTCACCCATAGGCATATGGGACGTAGCTAGGCTGTGCAGTGGCTCATTCAATCCTTTAACAAAACGGAGAGCCTTCTTATGGGGATTGTTCACTAATTCCAATACAAATCTAGCCAGCTGGTTGAATTGGTTGGCGTATTCCTTGACCGACATACTTCTCTGTTTGAGAGCTAAGAATTTTTCCATCTGTAGGGTACGTTCTACTTGTGAGAGGAATTTCATTTCAAACCTCATCCTGAAATCCTACCAAGTTTCAACTGGTCTCTCAGCATTAGTGACTTCCCACCAATAAGAGGCTTCGTCTTTAAGCAACCACACGGCCAACTGTATCTTCTGCCTATCGTCCACTTCGAAGATAACAAACAGATCCTCGGTTTCTTTGAGCCAGTTTCTTGCTTCTACAAATGACTCAGTTCCATTAAAGTACTTTCCACCTATGGCTCGAAAATCTCTACATATCTTGAAGAAAGCATTTGCGCAAGGAGGGGGAGGAGGAGGAGGAACAGCTGTAACTGGGGGAGGAGTAACGTACGCTGGGCCTGCATCATTAGCCTTAGCCTCTAGGTACCTTCTGAACCAGCCAGGTACCGGTACACCCTCTGGAAGGTTAAGATCACCAGACATGCTGAAACGAAAAAAAGAAAAGATTCAAAACAAAGGATAGGAAGATAGTGCATATGGCTTTGGGGGGAATTATGCCTCCTAAACAACACTTTTTCTTGAAAACGCTTCTTTAAACTTCTTTTTGAAAATTAGTTTCCAATTTTTTTTATCTGATCTGGCAATCATCATCTCTGATACCAAGTGAAACACCCCACCTCCATTAAGGTCACTCACAAAGGGAATGCCTTAACTTTGGTGGAGCATTATAGGTAAAAGATACAGTTAATTTACAAGACAGACATATAAACAGCGAAAAAAAAACTAAATTTATTCCGTAAGTACGTGGTTCAGATAAAACATTACAACAACTGTCTCAAACCAACTTCCACATTATTACAACAAAAACTCTGTCTTGAATTAAAACATAAAGAAGCACTAAAACAACAGTAAGGTAGCATAAATCCCCAATAAGAGAGTATCCAAAGCCATAGCCCAAGGAAAAAGATTCCAAGCAATACATCAACTTTCTTCAAGCCGGAAATGATCCGATCTAAGCTGAAGTATTCCCTCCCTACGGACCGACGAGGGGGGGGGGGGGGGACGGAAGAAGAGAACACGAAAGAAAATGGGTCAGACATGAGTTTGGTAAGTCCAGTGACTATTTAGCATGTAAACAAGAAAAGGGTTATGACATGAATAAACTGAATCTAGGACAACACCTTAGAAATAGGATAATAAGGCTGAATATGCTATCGCACTCATTTTTACTTCTCTGCACACCCTTACAAGTGTTTCAACTAGCATCATGTGTTCAAGACAGTTGATCCCCTTTTTATCGATCGGCTCCTACTCGCATACATTTATCACTTATGTCATTCGTCCCTGCATGATTGTAAATACCTGTGTTGGACGCACCATGGGGTGTATCAAATTCTATGGTGGCAACTCGACATAATTCAAGATGCACAAAGTATAACTACTGATGTCTAGTGCCTGCTTTTTCCACTTCGAAGTACGTGCACGACCGCACTCCATCGGAACCTACACTGACGCACCACCCACCGTTGTTTTGACCGCTTATAATCAGCCCAGTAATCATGCCCCACCCTGCCTATTTCAAGGTATCATGATACATCTATGTGGGTTACTGCTGAAATGGGTCCCCATTACTAGGGTTTCCTAATCAACATGTTAAGATGGTTAAGTGTTTAAATTAACCTAACCCCACCCATCAGTTTTGTTAACATGTTTATTTGGTTAAGTGTTGCCTTAATTAACATAACCCTACCGTTCTTGTCTTAGCTTTAATTCATTCATTAAAGCACCAACCACTCATATTAGATATGTATTGTTGCGGTTGCTGGATGTGCCGGTCGGTTGCGGGCAGTCTTACATTGCAACTCAATCTAACCTCGGGTTCTTTTGGGCTTGATGCACTAACCTCTCACATTAGATATATATTGTTACGGCTGCTGGATGTGCCGGGCGGTTCTAGACAGTCTTACACCGTAACTCAATCTAACCTCGGGTTAGGCATATTCGTCTTTTTCTTAATTTACATATTTATCTTTTCAAATTTATATGTAAATTTTCCACATTTATTGCCATTCAAGTCGTGCCCAATTTTTCCTCTAAATCGTATTTTCAATTTTTTGTATATAAATTATACCATTTTTATGCCACTAACCATTCATTTATTTATGGGCCAAATTATGCCAATAATAATAATTTCTAAGGTTTCCCAACGTTACCCCCGTCATACATTCGTAAAATTCACATAAAATGTTAGGCTCGTAACTTAGCCTAACTTATATACAAAAGGGGAAAGAAGGAAGCATGTACCATTCACACAACATAAAATAATAAGGATCTAACTAAACATGTGTCATGTAAATGTGGCATAAAATGATGAACTTGCATTTTTGGATCCAACTAACATGAGTCTTTAAGCATATGAAATTACCCAAATCCAACTAGGCATGTAAATGTAAACTTTTATTTTGGGTCCAATGAACGTAAACCTTAAGCATATAGAATTACACAAGTTCAACTAGACATGTGAATGTGAACTTCTAATTTGGATCCATTAATCATGAATCTTAAACATATGGAATTACATAAGTTTAACAAGACATGTAAATATGAACTTTTATTTTGGATCTAATAAACATGAATCTTAAGCATATGGTTTTACACAAGTTTAACAAGGCATGTAAATATGAACTTTAATCTTGGATCCAATTTTCATAGATCTAAATGTAAATCTAAACATAATACATGTCTTGGCCTAATAATTTGCAAGTAACATAACATGAATGAATCACCAATTTTACATGATTGGTTTACATTAATAATAACCACATAGCCTAACAACTTGCATGTAATATAACATGAATGAATCACCAATTTTACATGATTGGTTTACATTAACATAATAATCACATAGCCTGACAACTTGCATGTAACATAACATGAATAAATCACCAAACTTTACATAATACATGATTGGTTTTAACACCAACATAATAACCACAATAATCTCATAAGCATATACGATAGAATCGTTACAAGAATAGGCATGAATCAGCATCATCATTATCTTACAACTAGGAATAACGCTAGTTTTCATTTTATTACAAATCATAACTTTTAATTGTTCACATCTAAATAATAACAGGACTTACAAAGAAAAGAAAGTCTTGTTTTTTGGGATCTGTAATCTGAAATTGGAAAGCAATTCCTTGAAGAAGACTATCAATTCTCTAAGTTAGCTTTGATTTGTAGCATTAACTTGTTTTCTAATTGAAGAAGAAATGGTGGCTAGGCTAGAACGGTCATGGACATCATGGTGGCTCCTTGGAATGAATTTGTGTGATTTAGGGTTTGAGGATTAGGGTTGCTTTTATAGAAGTTTAATCTTATGTGGGCCGCTAGATCATTTTAGGAGCAATCACAACCATCCAGACTAGATAGAGTTATCTAGAATTGCCACCTAATTCCTAGTGACTCAGCAATAGGTCAGAAATTACTCAGCAACAAGTCAGAATCGTCTCATATTTGGATCTGGGCGAAGGGTTAGGTCGACCCCCTGGTCGACCTGTGTAGGGGAGGTCGACCCCCTGGTCGACCTGGCCTGGGGCAGGAAATTTCCCACCCAACCCGCTTCCTCGTCTTTCGTTTGAATTTTGAATTTTTACTCTGAACTGTTTTTAATATATATAAATTTCTTGAAACTTCTGAGGGCCATAACTTCCTTATACGAAGTCCGATTTATGAAAACTTGGACTCTATTCCAAGCAGAATTTCGAGACGAACGCAATGGCATAACCTATTTCCCTTAATTCTCACTATAAAAATTAAGTGTTCTTAAATTCGTTCTTTTAATAGATACGGAAAATTTGGGGTGTTACACAGTATCTATTTTTAAGGATCGAAAAGATAGGTCATCACAAAATGTCTCATTCCTAGAAGTTTATGCCCAGTTTGGGATCAACACCGGCAATTACTGTTAAGAACGTACTACGGATAATAGGATTACAACACTTTGTTTTCATCCTTGGCTTCAAGAGGGGAGGTTAGTCAATAGGCACGGTGAAGACACTATCATGCACCATAGAACAAAGCATTTGGTGGTGGGAGAATTTATAGATAATGACATATGGAAGTGGGATATGTTTAGTTTTTTTGATTGTTGTCAAATGTGATGTTGAAAAGGAAGCACTTTATGTCAATAAAGAGAAGGATTATTAGATATGGATATGCACTAAGAATGAGTAGTTTGTGTTTAAACAAACATGGGAAGAGATCAGACATAAATTTGTTTAACCTTGGGCTAAACATGTTTGGAAGAAAACTCAAATTCCTAAAATGGCAATGTGCCACTACAGGGCTAATAACAACTTTTTCATACAAAGGGTAGACTTCTAGAAATATGTTGTTATTAAACCTATTTGATAGTTATGTTATGAGATGAATGAGAACATTGAACGCTTATCATTCCAGTGTAAATTCTATTAAAATGTTGAACTAGTGTAGGGGTAAACTCACTTTTACCCCTATTTTTAGCAACTAGTATAATTTTATCAAAGATATTGACTAATATCAATTCCAAATTTCCCGATCTTAATAATGATATAGCAAATCCAGTCCTATCATCTATTATTTGGTATATATTGACTGAATGAATTAGTAGGATCTTCCAGCTCAATTATCATTACGAATATTACTTATGCAAGAAAATTAAATGTTACCATAATATCTGAACAAGTAAATTCAAACATCCCATGTCCAGCAGTACCACATATATTATCATTAGTAAAGAATGGGGTTAAGATGGGCCAATATTACAAACCCATAAGCTGTAGAATACTAGAGAACCAAGCAAGTGTTAGAAACACTTGCTTGGTTGTCTAGTATTCTACATGGTAACGGGGTTTGTTTTCGGATTATGCGGCTTGTACACATCTTGGCCAGTGGTGTCACACGTGCAAGGGCAATGTTAGTCATGTCAACATTGAGCAATTTGTATCATGTTTTCTGTATATATACTATGAGACCGTTGTTGCTATTACCAATTAATTTCAGGTACACTTGTTTGGTTCTCTAGTATTCTACATAAGCACTCCTTATCCCCATGCTAGGTACAAATTAATCCCTACATTATGCTATACATATATATAGAGAGAGAGACCTTTTTTTAACAAATGAATAAAACTAACTTCTGTTAGCGACGGAGCCTAGGTCTGCTTTCATTGTCTTGTTTGTTGTTGTGCCTTGGTAGACATTCATCTGCACTGCTCATTATAGATTTTGGTTTGCTAGGATGCTTGATGCCCGCAGAGCTGACCTCGAGGAGAATTTACACCAGTCACTTTCTTCGATAGTCAGTACTTCTATCTTTGGAATTTACAGCCTAGCTAGAGTTTGTATTTCCTATTATGTTCGCAGGCTCGGTAAATACGGGTATGCACAACCCATGTACAACCCTTTTTGGTTTTTATGAAAGAAAGTCGGATCTCATTCAAATAAACTACTAAAAGCATCAATTTTTTTCTTTACCCACAAACTGACTTTGCAAATTTATCTGAAATTTGGTATTGTTTTTCTAGTTGATAAAGAACTATCATAGGAATGTTATTACAAAAGGATATACTAAAGTAGCGCCAACTTTACCTAGTTAACTAAAATTCACACTTCTCTAAAATTTATTACTATAATTTCATTTGATGTAGCACCATAGAGATATTTACTTATAGTTGATAATCAAGTTTGCATATCTTTTTAGTCTATATTAAATGCAAAAATACTATGTTAGAGCAACATCAATTTTTTCTATTTGAATTGTAAACTAAAAACTCATGCTTTTGTGAAATTTATTATTGTAATTTCACATGAAGTAGCATTGTAGATTTAGTTCTTAATATATAATAATCATGATTTCATTTTAAAGTCTATACGAAATTAAAAAAAGGCTATATACAAATAAAATCATTATGCTAGACTATTTTATAAACATTCATAAATTTAGAAATAAAATTTTAATGTTTTTTCTTGACTAAAACGGTATTAAATTTACAAAATGTACAAGTGAAAATAAATATATCCCACAAAACGATAACAATTACATAAAATACACAAGTAAAAGTAAAGTTTCAATCAATGTAATGATCAAATCATGGTACACACCTAATAACAAAAATTAAAATATAGCTATAACAAACAAGTAAAAAATAGAACCAAACCATGAATAAAATGACAACAATAAAGGAAAGGACTATTTAAAATTTTTATCGAAGTTTGACGATTCCTTTTTTATGCCAACTTGATTCACAATTAGCAGTTGTTCCATATTTTGAGTCTAAGAAAATCCACATGCTTTTAATGTTAGGATTTCGTGCATAACATTTTTTTGATAGTTTAGTTTTGACATCATCTTCACTTATAAGTGACTTACCAATATTAGTAATTGAATTAATAGCTTATACATAAGTGGATCTAGAAGCATTGACTGTAAAGTAATGTTCAATAAACCATTTACTTATAGCTTTGACCTATTCATACACTTAGTAACAAGTGCACATGGAAAAAATGTCATATCCCATTGCTTACAGCTACTTAATGTTTTCAAGGTCAACATGATGTGATATTGGAGATCTAACTTCAATTTTTTTCCAAAAAAATGACTATATCTTATCCAAATTATTTATTAGCTAATTATGATAGTCGTTGCTATATAATTAAAAATCAAACACTAGTCTAGTTTGGACATTCTTCTCTACTCTCACCCTTTTATTTCATTTTTTTAATACGGATTTCATCAAGATATAATGCAATAGGCATAAATCTATCATTCACGATCCAAGTATTAAAGCTTCCAACAATGTTGAAGAACATTCTTCGCATCTCTTGCCGTGAAAAAATAAATCCTTGTTATGCTCTAAAGGTTTATCACTTATAGATCAATAGCAAAAAACCGCCAATTTCTAGGAATTTTAACATAAAACGATCAAAAGAAAATGGTTTTGAAGTTCACATTGAAAGTTTAAATGTATTAACAACGGAAGTATCACCATTGCAAACCTTATCATTAAACTAATTTTTGCTCCGCATGAAAGATGCAGTTGTTGTGAAAAGTAGAGGGAAAAACTTTTGAAACACCTAAAACAGAGAGAAAACACTTCTGGAACACCTAAAACCACATCCCGTTGATAACCAAACATTAATACTAAACCATGATCTTCATGAAACATCTCTTTTAGATGGTGCAAATCAAATCCCGATTCAACTCATTCTCATGTGAAATAAATGTCATAAAAAGCATAGAAAAAATAAACAAAAACAGTATATTGTTCCAAAATATAATATGTTGATATAAGCTATGGTTTTGTAAAATATCGATGCAAGCATAACTTCTAAATACTATAGTAACCAAGATTTAAGTAACGATGTTATAAATATACTATCGATTTATACAAAAAATTAGAAAATACCGATGATAAAATTCTTTTTCAATACTTCGCTAGTTAATATTAAAATAAATAAACTAGCAAAATGATGTTGATGTAATTGAAGTTATACAAAATACTAAAACTATTAGGATTGTCTCGCATGTTGTTAAGGTAGGAATGATGGTTTGAATAAATAGTCCTGTATCACGGAATAAATTGAAGGAGTGGTCTATAAATGTGAGTTGGTAAGGATGTAACATCAGAGATTACTTTTGTTACAAGGATGTGTAGTCGTACATTACGAATTGGGCTATGTAGGTAAGGCAATGCTCTCAAAAGATACTCATAGGATGTGAGTCAAGGGGAGACTGTTAGGATTGTCTCATGTGTTGTTAAGGTAGGAATGACGGTTTGAATAAATAGTCCCATATCACGGAATAAATTGAAGGTGTGGTGTAAAAATATGAGTTGGTAGGCTGGTAACCTCAGGGATTCCTTTTGTTACAAGGATGTGTGTGACAACTCATATGTGTGTCCCCTATGCGGAAGGAGGGGGCTTTGTTCCGACCATCGTTACATAACAGAAACAACCATTTTTCTACATATTTTGATGACCAAGATTAATATTACAAACTATTAACACATATATTATGTTCAAATGTGGCGGTTGTGTTCATTAATCATATACCAATAACAATAAAATAATGTTGTGATATGAAATTTCAAAACAATAATAGTATAATTATAGCATTGAGTGCTAAGGCACACATGTTTATGAACAATGCCAAATTATACAACATCATATACACAACTTCATTCGCATACAAGTTTTTTGTAATATTTTTGATAATAGAAGTAATAAAATGATTAAAAGAAAAAAAAATATCATGTTGTTTCAACATAAAATGCAAAAAATCAATGTTAACCTCCTTTTGACCATGCAATATCCATATGGACTTGGCTAATCGGAATTCAAAGTTAGCCAGGTAGGAGGCCCAGAAGGACGAATTTGAAGCCTAAAACCCAAGCACAAACATAATAGCAAGGAAAACACAAGGCAATTCCAAAAAATCATGAGTAGAAAAGCTAAAAAGCCTTGGATCGATACGATCTAATACATGAATCAGTCCCAGTCCACAATATTTTATCCAATTTAGTCCTTAAGTCCTCCTACTTGTATGTGGTGATGTTAAGAGCCTAGATGGAGTCCCACTTCATTAATCCCATGCAATTTTCTACAGATCTCTATGAGCACTTGAAGTCAACAACTCCATTATTTCACTAAAATGTTGTTAGGACACAAAGAAAAGGTAATGATGATGTAAACAAGTTTGGAATCACAAAGATCACAACAAGACGCACCTGTCCGAAACTATTAGAAGGATTCATAAGTTAATCTTACAGGACCGATACCGATCCAACCCTATGGATCAGGACTTATCCATAACGATCAGTTATATGCTTACTATTTTCTTTGGATAAAGAGTATGGGCATGGAAAATGACATGGAGATCATGATAGTGAGTTTCTAGGCTTCCCAAAACAATAAATAGGAGAGTAAGGACTAGTTTCTAGGGATCTTTTCTTGCTTGTGTATTTTCTAACATTCCATTTTAATCCCACATATTTATATCAATTCATAAGAATTGTATTTATAAAAACCAATAGCATAATAAAAAATGAAGCGGACATAGGTTAGAGTATGAAAAACCACTATAGATCTTGTTTGTTTTGTTTTTTATACTCGTTTTCCATTTATTTTTTTTAATTTTGGTTTTTCCTTACATCCATCAAATGTTGATGTCATTTTTGGTATCAACATTTTCACCGAGATAACACTTAAACTCGTTGGATTGAGATTTGGAATCACCTAAGATGACAATAAAATATGCCTGGAAAGGTATTGCTGAAGAAAATTAAGGAGCAACAATAAGGCTCTTCAGAAGCTACGATTGGATAATTTCATTGATGATTTCTTGCTAGGAAGAGATGATTGAGAGTATCTTTAGAAGAATCAATGAACATAAACAACCATAGTTGCTGCAAACAAGAATCAAAGGCCATAAGCCGAAGCAAATGCACTTAAGAGTTGAGCTGAGCTAACTACAACAGATCCTGAAAGAGTCTTATAGATCAGTTATGATCAATAACAACAAATCAGTACCAACCGAGAAAGACTTGGGTGCATTGGTCATATTGGTATAGTTGCAAATAGTGCACATCCATTTGAACGTGGATGCACGACCAAAATAGTACGTGTGATAATACCCTTAAGGGAAAAAGGGTAGGTTGAGAATGCAAACTGGAGAGTTCCCTCTTATGCCAAAGATAAATTAAGGAGCAACAATAAGGCTCTTCAGAAGAGACAACTGGATAATTTCATTGATGATTTCTTAATAGGAAGAGATAATTGAGAGTTTCTTTAAAAGAACCAATGAACATAAACAACCAGAATTGCTGCAAACAAGAATCAAAGGCCAGAAATCGAAGCAAATGCACTTAAGAGTCGAGATGAGCTAACTATAGAGGATCTTGAAGAGTCTTATAGATTAGTTATGATCAATAACTACAGATCGGTACCAATCCATAAAGACTTGGGTGCATTGGTCATATTGGTCTAGTTGGAAACAGTGCACATCCGAAGCATGATTCTTGGCATTTGAACATGGATGCACGACCAAAAGAGTACGTGTGATAAACCTTAAGGAAAAAAGGGTAGGTTGAGAATGCAAACTGGAGAGTTCCTTCTTATGCCAAAGACAAATTTTCCGAGGTGATAAGAAAAACTATGAGGGCTGGTTTGCCTAATCGGTGCTTATAGGATGTGAACAGGTGTTCATTTCACTCTGAACATTAATTATGCTAAGAATCCTCCTAATTTCAAATTGCCACTGTTGAAGACTTATGTTGGGAAGAGGAATCCAACAGTTCACTTGATGAGGTGGATCTGGCACATAGAGGTGTTGTATGCATCTAAAGAAATTAAAGGATGGTGTTTCCCTTTGTATTTGACAGATTTACTAGTGATATGGTTTAGATAGCTAGAGAATGGTTCTGTTGGTAATTTGTAAAGCAATTTTGGGTCCATAATTCACAACCTAAGAATGTTATGACATTGTCGACATTGAAGCAGAGGGCTACATAGTCCCTAAAGAGTTTTTTGATGAGGTTTAATACTGTATCTATTGCAGTCAATAGGCCGAATCCATTAATGATTCTGATTGATGAAATTTCAACTTTCATGAGTGATTACTAAATGGATTTTAAGATCAATTTGGAATGGAACCCACCAGTTGTAGATTTTTACCAAGAGGTTAATAGGTATCTACATTAGGAGGATGATGGAGCTAAAGAGGAAGAGATTAACACTATAGATGGTCGACGATCACTCGGAACATGATCGGCAAAAATAGAGGAAAATGAAGGATGGAATAGAGCGGATACATGTAGAAACTTGGTGCATAACCTCTGTTAGAAACCGATAAGGCACTAACTGACTGCCAGAAAAGAGAACTAAGTAATTTTTTCTATTCCATGAGCTAGATATGCCTTACATTAATGATTGCAAACACTTATGTGATCTGATCGAGGAATAGGTCAGATATAATCAGTTACAGTGTTATGTGTGAAACCAAACTACAATAATGGAATAAGAGCAACCATCCCCCACAACAAATGGAAGCGGCCTTGGATCGAGGACAAAATTCTCCATCTCTTGATCAAGATGGCGCATGATCGGATTCGGTTCTCATTCTCTATTTTCAATTTAAATAAACAATCACAATAATGTGGTCGAGCCATTTTAGGGTTGGCAATTAGAACTGAGAACCAAAAATCCAAACCAAGCCGACCTGATAAGACCCAAACCCAAACAGAACCCGACGGGTCTCAATTCGGGTCTAGGTGAAGAAAAATGCAATTAAGACCCGATCTGAATTGATCTGACCCCAAAGACTCAACTAAAAATCATTGAAATGTATGTATTTAGTGTTACTATCAAACCAAACTCAAACCGATCTGACCTGAAACAAAGCTCAGGTCGAGTCCATATTTTTGAAATGTATAGTTCATACCGGATAAAAACCAACCCGCCTAAAACCGAGACCCATCGGGTCAGGTCCAGGTCCGTCGGGTTGGATCCGATTGCCACCCCTAAGTCATTTACTCCATATCCCAGTCGAACCTACCTTAGATGGATAAGTTTCTAGGTTGTAATGTCTGTAGAGACAATCATCATGATATCTAAATATAGACTCATAAAAGTTTGAATTCAGATAATAAACATATCCTCCTGTGACGACCCCAAATCCCGTACAGACGGAGACAAGGGTTATCTTTGGAATATAACACAGAAACAGATAATAGCAGAACAGAATTAAATACATACAACAGATAATGAACAATAGAATATACTGGATAAACGAAATCATCAGAGTTACACAGTATACAGGATCATACTTAGTACAAATACAGTTCAGCTATACATAAATGTCTACAGCGGAAAACAAACATAATGTACAATAGGAGCTGAACAGCATAAAAAGAGATAAATGATAGAATCCATCTTCAGCTCCAGCTATCCAGAAAGAACCAGCTAAACCTGAATACAAGGCTGCCCGTGTAGAAAAAGGGGCACCCGAGTTTGAAAGTGAAACAAACTACGAGTCAGTCATGGGACTGGTATGAAAAATCTACTTAACACATTTATAATATAGCTAATCACAGGACCATGCCACTTTCGTGGAACGGGTTTACTCCATCGGATTGCCAGTGCTTTAAAAACAAATCTTTCTTTTAAACATCGCAATGCTTTTTATAAAAATGAAGCCATTATAAGACTCAGTTCCCATCACACAATGCAACGCAAACCGGAGGATAGAGTTTTTACCTTATAATGGCCAAGATATGCTTGATACGAATAAAACAAAAGCATTTGGTATTACTACTAGTGTTTATATGTTTCAAAAACAATTTCAAATCATAACTATCAATCATAGACGACATGAGCGTCCCATGCCACTATGTCGCCAAATATATATACAATCGAAACCGCACAGTCACGTATTTGGAAATTGGATTTCCGTCATGAACCAAGGCAAAAGATAGTCCTTACCGAATTCGCGACTCTCTAGCCCGAGCCACAGGCAAGCGCGCAGGCAAGCATTGGAGCGACAGGGCCGGTCCACCGAGGAGGATTATTATGCCTGAACAATACGTTTCCCCGCCCTTTGGGGCGTAAACGAGCCAACGAATGACTCCATCGGACCCGGATGGTCCAATCAAACCGAGGCGCCTCGCAACAGCAACAACCACATAAGTCAAACTCATCAGGGTGTGTAAAACCACTGACGCCACTTCTAACTAGAAAGAAACGCATGTCCTCCCTGAGGTCCTCTCCCGTTTCTGGTTCATACCAGGGTGTGAGGCTCGCGATTTTACGTTATACACAAAGTTGCGCCACACAGACAGTGCTTTGATCATCACCACAAGACTTTGCTTTTCAACAGAAGCCCTGATCACTGCATCTTAGCATGCCACACAGGCAATTCACACCGTGCAACTGATGGCTATCAATCACACAGAATAAATTCCAATGTCAGACACACTGTCCATTTGCAAGTCCGTTCTGGGTCTGAACGAAACCGGAGGCACTATATACCTCACAAACCCATCGATCACCACGTACGTTTTGACGATCACCACTCATTATCCATATTTTGGGATGCCTCCCAATCAGGACCTCGGTTACCATCCAAACGAGGCGAAGATCTCCGGTCTTCGACCACCGTCTTCATCTTCGATTTCTTATCGTCGATTCAGTTATTCATAATGGGATAAACCCGGTCTTTCTGAGCAACTCGCGTATATAATAAACAAGTGCAACACTAACATACACACACATCATTTCAATTCTTTAGTCACTAACCGTCAATTAGTAAGAGAACGATTTCCCAAATATTAACCCTGAAGGCCGAAACCAACATCAGATCAACACCCAGGAAACCATTCGACTTAGCCAACCTTCAGTTAATTTCTAAATCACGTCCATATCGTTTATAAAATTTTACAACGATTTATCGCTATTTTTACTTATTTTAAAATAGCCAATTTATTTAAAACGACTCTTCGGGCCATAACGCGACCGTGGCGCTGTTTTTCTTCAGATTTGATTTACACATATATGAAAATCTAACCGTTGGATCTTCACAAAATTTACATCATTAGAAAGATCTTTTCAAAACGAATCCAACGGTTCTAGTTTCGGGAAAATACGACGGTCGGATCTCCCGGTATAATCGTTTGAAGTTTCGATTTCAAAATACGAACTGCAGCGTCGTTATTCGATTAAATATAATTATATATATATAAATATAATCGTTTCTGGCGCTGTTTTTCTTTTGATTTGAATTAAACATTCCAGACAATCCAACCGTTGGATTTTTACAAAGTTGGTGCCGTTGGAAAGATTTTTCCAAAGCGAACCCAACGGTTGCGATTTCCGGAAAATCCGATTGTCGGTTCTCCCGGTATAATCGTTTGAAATCACAGTTTCGAAATACGAACTGCAGCGTCGTTATTCGATATATTTTAATTCTATATATATATATATATATATATATATCGATTATTCGATTTCAAAACTATATTCTTTTCATACATTTGATAAAAATGATATTTTTATCAAACTGTCTTCTATTTCAACACTTCACTATTTTTAACAATTCATTTATATAATAAAAATGTGATTTTTACTGTAAAACAATTCATTTCAAAACTCTATTATTTTATATAGCTCATATAGGTAATAAAAATAGGATTTTTATTATAAAACCATTTCTTTCAAAATGGGATTATTTTATACAGTTCATATAGATGATAAAAATGTGATTTTTATTATAAAACAATTTATTTCAAAATATGAATACCGTTCAACACATGAATTTCAATTCAACGAATGAATATCGATTCAACACATGAAGGTTTTCTATAGTTTATATATATAGATAAAAATGTGATTTTTATATTTAAAACACGAATACCATTCAATACATGAATTTCTATCCAACGAATGAATATCGATTCAACACATGAAGGTTTTCTATAGTTTATATATATAGATAAAAATGTGATTTTTATATTTAAAACACGAATACCATTCAACACATTAATTTCTATCCAACGAATGAATATCGATTCAACACATGAAGTTTTTCTATAGTTTATATATATAAATAAAAATGTGATTTTTATATTTAAAACACGAATACCATTCAACACATGAATTTCTATCCAACGAATGAATATCGACTCAACACATGAAGGTTTTCTATTGAACGAATAAATATAGTTTCAACAAATGAAAATAATTCAAACACATGAATATTATTCAAAATTTCGGCAGCATAACGGCAGGGTAGTTAAAACCGGGACCGTCCCTAGTACGGCTCCTCGCTCTACCTTAAAACCTCGCGGTTTTTGACAATGGGGATCATGCATCTAGTTCGCACGCAGGTGGCATGTATATATTTATTTCATTTCCACAAACTAATCCTATGTGGTTTCAACCAAATATTTCTCAACCACAAACGGGTATTTTTCAACCACAATCAATCAATATCAACCACAAACAATCCCAATCAACCATTCGCTATCAATCAATTTTCACACCAGTCACAACCAATAAATATCGTCCATGGTTTGTGGACGAGGGGCGTATATATATATATATAGCAATTCACTTCTATTTCAACACATATATAATTTTTACAACGCATATATAACTTATACATCGAACGTACAACTTATACAACGCTTATACATGAGGTGTACAACGCTTGTATAACTCATACATCGACTATATAATTTATACATCGCCGTTTTCCATATCGTTTATAAATTAGAAATCTCACATTGGGTTCCACTCCACCAAAAATAGCAGAAGGCTCAGAAAAATATGCGGTCTCTACTAAAATGTAGAAGACGTCCACACGGTCACGATGTTTCCTGTTTCATCGAATTTCGTCAAGAAACGAAAAGGATATGATTTTTCAAAGTTCAGATGTAATAAAGGACTCACCTTTCACGATGGTTCAAAACTAGGTTTTGATCTTTCGATCAAAGTGTTGCGCGATAGAAGGATCAGCTCACACAGCGTCGAAGAGCTTCGAACCACCTTCCCGGCGCCGGTGGTTTCGCTCCATTCGGTGGCGCCCTGAAGGCTCGGCGGTGCTCCAAAGTCGTTGACTTTGAGGACTCGTATCTCCCTCCACACTTGATGATAACTAGCAAACCTTAGATGGATTTAAAGAGGAGACGAAGAGCTTTGAAATGAATCAAGAATCACTCGATTTCATTGTGAAACGTGGGAGAAATCGAAGAGAGAAGGTGGCGACATCATTTCCGTCGTGCGCAGTATCCATCGGGGAGAGAGAAAATGGTAACTGGCCAATGAGAGATTTTCTTTATATTTATATTTTCTTAAATTTCGAAAATACCCCCTTTCCCACACGAACGCCAATTCAAACCCAATGACTTTCGTCCCTAGCGTTTTACCCCCATTCCGAACACAATGGGATATGTTTCGTAGGCCCATTCGACTATTTCAGTCAGTTTTCCTTCAAATTAAAATATATAACATTCAATATTCAATTTGAACATACATTTCAATTTGCCAGGGCCACAAACTGATTCGAAAAATTCCAGAAAAATAAATCTAGCTATGTTTTGACGATACGATCCCAACAAAACTAGTTTCGTCGAATTCTGAGACCGTTTGCAAAAAGGCCCATTTCCGGTCGATCCAATTTAACTATAATTGACCAAAACACGTTTTCTTTTGCCACGCTCACATACTAGCTTCAAAAATTATGAAATTTGAAACCTAGCAATAACTTCTTATCCCTGATCCAACAAAAGTGGTTTCGTCGAATTCCGAGGTCGTTTGCAAAATGGCCAATTTCACGGGCTATATAAATTCCATAGCGACCTTTCTGAAAATTCATTTGGCCATAACTTTTGCTTTCCGCTATGAAACTTCGATTTTTCAGATTCGTTAGAAAGGTATTCACTAAAAGATTTAAATATTTTTGGTTTCACTCAAATCCGTTTTGTTTTGCACCCGGTACAGTCCGACAAAGTTTGGATTCAATTTTTGAAACTACAACGCCTTTTCAGACCTTGTTTATTATTATAATTAATTATATTCGTTTTCAAACGTCGATTCAAACTCACTTTTCATTGCCATTATTTGAAATATTTATTTTAAATATTTAAAATTCATTATTTTAGCCAATTTAAATTTTTTTAAATTGGTTCAGATTTTCTGGGTCGTTACAATCTCCCCCACTTAAAACTTTTCGTCACCGAAAAGGAACAAAGTCGAAAGTGGTTTGATTAATCAACTCTACATTCGATCTGGCTTCCATTCTCCAACTTTTCAGTTTCTGAGAATTTTCAAATTCTTCAAAAATTTGGCTAACACCCGGAATTTTCGAAAAATTTCGCCATAACCTCCTTTGTACGGGGAGAGGTTTGGAAATTTATTGGGCCGTATTAGGTACCCAATAAATCCTAATAAGCATACACATATTTATAGTGAAATATTCTGGTGTTTACAGGGGAGCGTGTATTGATAATAACTCCAGAGAATAAATTCTCGTCACCCTATCAAAGCCTGAGGGAGTGTGTATTTTAAATGCTCCAGAGGATAAATCCTCGTCACCTCGTCCCGTGTGGGAAATAAATAGTCCATGTGCCGTATTTAATAACTAGAGAGACGTGATTATTGTCAACTCCAGACCCGTGTGGGGTTTTTATTAATCTGGCAATTTTGTCTTTACAATTTAAATAGTTTATAACTGTCATCAGTTCAACCTGTAAAATATAGTCATCGCCATACAAGCCTCTCGCTCGTATGGTAAATCTTCCACCTCGTCACACAAGCTCCAAATGCTTATGTGGTATATGATGAAGTATGCCTATCTTCCAGAAGTATGCCATGTAATGTAGTTCAAAATTAATTGTTACTATCCTATGGCGACGTTTATTTTTACACACAGAAAAACCAGCACTCCGCATCCAATGGCATTCACAGGAGTTGATATAATAATATTTCGCATCCAACTCATTAAGGTTTACCTATTTGTCGGGCACACAAATAAAATATTTACTCAACAGCTAATCCATTTACCTGTTCAAACATTTATAATGCACATGTATATATTTCTATCTATTTTCTAATCAGTTCAATGTGTGATATAATCGAATAAATTGTACCATTATTCTATTGTTGATTAAATTAACTATTGTTTCAATAATTTAATTAATCCAATTTATTATCACACAACACAAACAACAATCAATTTGTTTTTAACTTTTTTAAAAATATACTAATCAATTTCATATACTCTTTTACTTTTCAAATATATATCTTTAATATATTCAAAAATCATATTTCTAAAACCAGCCTATATATATTATCACAAATACGTTATTTAAAAACATATTACCCTCGACTCGTTCTGAGGCACTTCTGACCCCATCTCTAACGAGTTGTTCTGATTCTGCTATACTCATACTAGGATATTGCTGATCCTATCTGTAATGAGTTATTCGTCCTAGAACACTACTGGTTCTATTTCTGACGAGTTCGTTAATATGTTATATTCCAGAATTAAGCTTAACCAAAGCTCTGATACCACTAGTGACGACCCCAAATCCCGTACAGACGGAGACAAGGGTTATCTTTGGAATATAACACAGAAACAGATAATAGCAGAACAGAATTAAATACATACACCAGATAATGAACAATAGAATATACTGGATAAACGAAATCATCAGAGTTACACAGTATACAGGATCATACTTAGTACAAATACAGTTCAGCTATACATAAATGTCTACAGCGGAAAACAAACATAATGTACAATAGGAGCTGAATAGCATAAAAAGAGATAAATGATAGAATCCATCTTCAGATCCAGCTATCCAGAAAGAACCAGCTAAACCTGAATACAAGGCTGCCCGTGTAGAAAAAGGGGCACCCGAGTTTGAAAGTGAAACAAACTACGAGTCAGTCATGGGACTGGTATGAGAAATCTACTTAACACATTTATAATATGGCTAATCACAGGACCACGCCACATTCGTGGAACGGGTTTACTCCATCGGATTGCTAGTGCTTTAAAAACAAATCTTTCTTTTAAACATCGCAATGCTTTTTATAAAAATGAAGCCATTATAAGACTCGGTTCCCATCACACAATGCAACGCAAATCGGAGGATAGAGTTTTTACCTTATAATGGCCAAGATATGCTTAATACGAATAAAACAAAAGCATTTGGTATTACTACTAGTGTTTATATGTTTCAAAAACAATTTCAAATCATAACTATTAATCATAAACGACATGAGCGTCCCATGCCACTATGTCGCCAAATATATATACAATCGAAACCGCACAGTCACGTATTTGGAAATTGGATTTCCGTCATGAACCAAGGCAAAAGATAGTCCTTACCGAATTCGCGACTCTCTAGCCCGAGCCACAGGCAAGCGCGCAGGCAAGCCTTGGAGCGACAGGGCCGGTCCACCGAGGTGGATTATTAGGCCTGAACAACACGTTTCCCCGCCCTTTGGGGCGTAAACGAGCCAACGAATGACTCCATCGGACCCGGATCGTCCGATCAAACCGAGGCGCCTCGCAACAACAACAACCACATAAGTCAAACTCGTCAGGGCGTGTAAAACCACTGACGCCACTTCTAACTAGAAAGAAACGCATGTCCTCCCTGAGGTCCTCTCCCGTTTCTGGTTCATACCGGGGTGTGAGGCTCGCGATTTTACGTTATACACAAAGCTACGCCACACAGGCGGTGCTTTGATCATCACCACAAGACTTTGCTTTTCAACAGAAGCCCTGATCACTGCATCTTAGCATGCCACACAGGCAATTCACACCGTGCAACTGATGGCTATCAATTACACTAAATAAATTCCAATGTCAGACACACTGTCCATTTGCAAGTCCGTTCTGGGTCTGAACGAAACCGGAGGCACTTTATACCTCGCAAACACATCGATCACCACGTACGTCTGGACGATCACCACTCATTATCCATATTTCGGGATGCCTCCCAATCAGGACCTCGGTTACCATCCAAACGAGGCGAAGATCTCCGGTCTTCGACCACCGTCTTCATCTTCGATTTCTTATCGTCGATTCAGTTATTCAGAATGGGATAAACCCAGTCTTTCTGAGCAACTCGAGTATATAATAAACAAGTGCAACACTAACATACACACGCATCATTTCAATTCATTAGTCACTAACCGTCAATTAGTAAGAGAACGATTTCCCAAATATTAACCCCGAAGGCCAAAACCAACATCAGATCAACACCCAGGAAACCATTCGACTTAGCCAACCTTCAGTTAATTTCTAAATCACGTCCATATCGTTTATAATATTTTACAACGATTTATCGCTATTTTTATTTATTTTAAAATAGCCAATTTATTCAAAACGACGCTTTGGGCCATAACGCGACCGTGGCGCTGTTTTTCTTCAGATTTGATTTACACATATCTAAAAATCTAACCGTTGGATCTTCACAAAATTTACATCATTAGAAAGATCTTTTCAAAACAAATCCAACGGTTCTAGTTTCGGGAAAATCCGACGGTCAGATCTCCCGGTATAATCGTTTGAAGTTTCGATTTCAAAATACGAACTGCAGCGTCGTTATTCGATTAAATATAATTATATATATATATATATATATATATAAATATAATCGTTTCTGGCGCTGTTTTTCTTCTGATTTGAATTAAACATTCCAGATAATCCAACCGTTGGATTTTTACAAAGTTGGTGTCGTTGGAAAGATTTTTCCAAAGCGAACCCAACGGTTGCGATTTCGGGAAAATCCGATGGTCGAATCTCCCGGTATAATCGTTTGAAATCACGGTTTCGAAATACGAACTACAGCGTCGTTATTCGATATATTTTAATTCTATTTATATATATATATATATATATATATATATATATCGATTCTTTGATTTCAAAACTATATTCTTTTCATACATTTGATAAAAATGATATTTTTATCAAACTGTCTTCTATTTCAACACTTCACTATTTTTAACAATTCATTTATATAATAAAAATGTGATTTTTATTGTAAAACAATTCATTTCAAAACTTTATTATTTTATATAGCTCATATAGGTAATAAAAATAGGATTTTTATTATAAAACCATTTCTTTCAAAACGGGATTATTTTATACAGTTCATATAGATGATAAAAATGTGATTTTTATTATAAAACAATTTATTTCAAAATATGAATACCATTCAACACATGAATTTCAATTCAACGAATGAATATCGATTCAATACATGAAGGTTTTCTATAGTTTATATATATAGATAAAAATGTGATTTTTATATTTAAAACACGAATACCATTCAACACATGAATTTCTATCCAACGAATGAATATCGATTCAACACATGAAGGTTTTCTATAGTTTATATATATAGATAAAAATGTGATTTTTATATTTAAAACACGAATACCATTCAACACATGAATTTCTATCCAACGAATGAATATCGATTCAACACATGAAGGTTTTCTATAGTTTATATATATAGATAAAAATGTGATTTTTATATTTAAAACACGAATACCATTCAACACATGAATTTCTATCCAACGAATGAATATCGACTCAACACATGAAGGTTTTCTATTCAACGAATAAATATAGTTTCAACAAATGAAAATAATTCAAACACATGAATATTATTCAAAATTTCGGCAGCATAACGGCAGGGTAGTTAAAACCGGGACCGTCCCTAGTACGTCTCCTCGCTCTACCTTAAAACCTCGCGTTTTTGACAATGGGGATCATGCATCTAGTTCGCACGCAGGCGGCATGTATATATTTATTTCATTTCCACAAACTAATCCTATGTGGTTTCAACCAAATATTTCTCAACCACAAACGGATATTTTTCAACCACAAACAATCCCAATCAACCATTCGCTATCAATCAATTTTCACACCAATCACAACCAATAAATATCGTCCATGGTTTGTGGACGAGGGGCGTATATATATATATATATATATATATATATATACATATATATATATAGCAATTCACTTCTATTTCAACACATATATAATTTTTACAACGCATATATAACTTATACATCGAACGTACAACTTATACAACGCTTATACATGAGGTGTACAACGCTTATATAACTCACACATCGACTATATAATTTATACATCGTCGTTTTCCATATCGTTTATAAATTAGAAATCTCATATTGGGTTCCACTCCACCAAAAATAGCAGAAGGCTCAGAAAAATATGCGATCTCTTCTAAAATGTAGAAGACGTCCACACGGTCACGTTGTTTCCTGTTTCATCGAATTTCGTCAAGAAACGAAAAAGATATGATTTTTCAAAGTTCAGATGTAATAAAGGACCCACCTTTCACGATGGTTCAAAACTAGGTTTTGATCTTTCGATCAAACTGTTGCGCGATAGGAGGATCATCTCACACAGCGTCGATGAAACGACCCGAACTTCCCCGGTCTCCGAAGAGAAGAGAAAGCGCGGATTGTTTTGAGAACACGACAAAACAGAACGCATACAAAAGAACGTTTCATTGTATATTACAACAATGCATCAGATTACAAGAATATACAGAGTATAAATGAATATTACACAGAAATATCAGAGATTTAAATTACATTTAAATACATCGCAGCGGAAAATAATACAATACACAACTAGAAAAGATATACGGATACAAAGCTTTCCGGATATCGTTCCAGCTGTAAACCAGGATCCTGTGAATATAAATCTGCAAAACCAAAACTACTAGCTGCCCGTGTCAAAATAGGGGCACCCAGAGTTTAGGTTAAAACAATAAACTCCAGGTCAGTCATGGGACTGGTGTGAGAACTAAAACAGTTATTGATCTTTATTTTTGAAGTTAGGTAAATCAAGGGACCACGCCGTATAACACGGAACGGGTTTCCTCCCAAGAACACCAGTGCATAAAACAAACAGCGCAATGCTAAATAAGGAAAAATGAAGCTATTATAAGACCCAGTTCCCATCACACAATGCAACGCAAGCCGGAGGATAGGGTTTTTACCTTATAATAGCCAAGAATGCTTGATACGTTTAAAAGAAATCATTTGATAATATTATAAGTGTATAGTGTATAAAACAGCTTCAAATCATAAGTATCAATCATAGGCGGCATGAATGCCCCATACCACTATGTCGCCATATATAGGTTATACAATCAAAATCGCAAAGTCACGTATTTGGAAACTGGGTTTCCATCTATGAACCGAGGCTAGGGATCGTCCTCTACCGATTCGAGACGCTCTAGCCCGTGTCTCAGGCAAGCGCGCAGGCAAGCCTTGGAGCGACAGGGCCGGTCCACCGATGTGGATTATTATGCCTGAACACTACGTTTCCCCGCCCTTTGGGGCGTAAATGAGCCAACGAATGACTCCATCGGACCCTGATCGTCCGATCTAACCGAGGCGCCTCGCAACAGCAACAACCACACAGGTGAAAAGTATATAAATGTCAGGGCTGGTAGGTCACTGACACCACCCTAGCTAGAAGGAAACGCATGCCCTCCCTGAGGTCCTCTCCCGTTTTTGGTTCACAACCGGGGTGCGAAACTCGCGAAGTAAACGTTACACAAAGCTACGCCACAAAGGCCGTGCTTTGATCATCACCACAAGACTTTGCTTTTCAACAGAAGCCTCGATCAATTGCCACTTAGGCATGCCACACAGGCAATTCACTCCATGCGTTTGATATCCATCAATATATAACCCCTGAGCTCGTATGTCTCAGAGAAGGGCGTTAAGCAAGAGAATAAATTCTCCGCCGCCAAACTGATATATATTTAATAGAGATCAATCACATGGACTAAAATCCAATGTCAGACACACAGTCCATTTACAAGTCCATTCTGGGTCTGAACGAAACCGGAGGCACCTAGTACCCCGCATATCCATCGATCTCCACGTACGTCTGGGCGATCACCAACTGTTTCCATCTTCTTGGGTGTACAGCCCAATCAAGATCATCAGTAATCACCCAACCGACGTGAAGACCTCCGGTCTTTGACCATCGTCTTCATCTTCGACTTATCGTCATATCAGTTATTCAGAATGGGATAAACCCGGTCTTTCCGAATAACTCGCGTATATTTTAAATAAGTATTACACAAACACAACATACGCCTCATTCCAATTCATCAGTCACTAACCGTAAATTAATCAAGAGAATAATTCCCCAAATATTAACCCCGAAGGCCGAAACCAACATCAGATCAATATCCAGAAAACCATTCTGCTTAGCTAACCGACAGTTAGTTTCTGATTTTCTCATTCATAGGGAAATGTTCCCATTAATTTTATCAAGGATAAATTTCTTGGGATTTATTCTTTAATCTTCCTTTGAATTTCGATTTAACTAGTCGGGATTAACGAACCTTATCGAAGTAATCATTTGTTTTAATTTCTCAATCCCAACCTATTCATCCCATGAAGTAAAACTGGTTATACTTCATATCTAACACCACGGTGTTATCGGTAAATTCAATTACCATTTCACGTTCAAATCTAATTAGAGATTTAACTAACGCCTGGAGCAAAACTGGTGATACTCCATTCTTGATTATTTCAATCTAATTAAAGATTCATTAAAACTCCACTTAGTTTTAATCTGTGACTGGGTTAAAGAATCAGTGTCATTTAAATCACGGTTCACGATAAACCCAAAATCACATCACATTAATTATCGGGTTAAAGAACAAGTGTTATTTAAAACACTGTTCACGATAAACCCAAAAATCAATATCAATTCAATTCCAATTAAATATTATTTAATTGGTACACTTTATTAAATCTAAATAAAAAGATTTAATCTTTTCTCAACTGGGTTCAAGAACAGTGTTAGTCAAGACACCATTCATGACAAACCCAAATCGCATTTGATATTAAACACAAGGCTCTGAATAGAAAATATACCGGCTTATATTCAATATCAAATTCTACAACTGACAAATATCGTATTGGAAATAACGATATATATATATCTTTCAAATTCCCATAACAATATCTGTATCATCACGAAATCCAACATCGAAATAATCCAAGGACAATTTCTATTCAAATCCATTCCAATTTAATTATTGGAAATTCTGGTTATTTTCAAAACCATTTCTAATCCAGTTTATTTATTTTAAAAATAAATAGAATTATAATTCTAGTTCAAAACTAGTACATTTTGATAAAAATCTATTTTTATCTTTTCAAATATGGAGTTTTTTTCATCCCAATTCTTCTCAAATCATTTCTTACGATTTTACACAAATTATTGGTATTTTTAATAATTTTATCAAGGCCCGTACAGTCGATTTCCATCAACGGCCATCAAACTGCACTTACATCGACCTTTTTCAAATTTGATTTGGACGTATCTCCAAATCCAACCGTTAGGTTTTGAATTTCTAATATTCATTAGAAAGCTCTTTTCGATACGAACCCAACGGTTCCGGTTTTAGGAGAATCCGACGGTCGGATCTCCCGTAATGTCCGTTCGAAGTTAATGGTCGAAATTCGCGAACTGCCGCGGCGCGGCGCGTTCTATTCAGGCCATTATATTATATATATAATATATACTTCGTCGATTTCAATTCAAAACGTGCTTTATAAATCGTTTTAAATTCAATTTCAAAACGGTTTCAACTTCATATTCAATTTCAAATCAAAATTGAATATTCCAATATAAATTCGTCTTAAATTCATTTCAAATTGATTTCAATTCAAATTGATTTCTAATTCAATTTCAGTTCGATTTCAATTCGAATTCGTTTATATTCAATTTCAATTCGAATTTATGTTCAATTCTTTTCAAAATATCAGATTTTGAAATCACTTTCGATATTCATTATAAAATGAATAAAATCGATATAAATATCGTTCACGTCAAAATGGCGTCAATCTAATCAATACGGCTTCATATATTCCTATTTTCAAATATTCTATTTCAAATATTTCTTTTTCAAATATTTCTTTTTTCAAATATTTCTATTTCAAATATTTCTATTTCAAATATTTCTTTTTTCGAAACTGGAATGAGGCCCAAACAATTACCATATAATGTTAATTATATGGATTTGCTACAACACATGTATACAATAACAACGATGAATAATCAACCATCATCCAAAGTGCATTCTACACTGTATAAGCATCGAACATAAATATTCAACGCTTATAGCAGCCTGTCAATCAATCGATCGACATACAACTAATTATTGGGATTAGTGTACGTCAAATATCATCCCAATACCCGTGTGGGGTTTCAAACAATCAAACACAGATTTTATTCGTGCAGTTGGGCGATGTGTAAAATTTATCGTCCCAATCAATGTCCTTCAAATAGGTGTACATAAACAAACCGTCAGGTTTGTAAATGAATATTTATTTATTCACATTCACGTCAAAAATTATATTTTTAACGACCAAAATATTTTTATTCAAACTATGAATATTCTATTCTGTTCATTTATTCAATAAAATGATATTTTTATTTTTCTAACATATTTTAGAAATTTTCGACGGCATAACGACACGATACTAGAAACGGGACGAGGCCTAGCCTTATCCCCGGTCTAGTGAAGGCCCACGCCATTCACACATCAATCAAATCAATTTCATTTCACCAAACAATTCAATTTAGACGAAATAATCTAACCAACTACACAACCAAACAATTTAACAAACAAGCCATCCATGGTCTGTGGATGACGGGTGTCGGGTGCTACTAAACACCGTCTGCATCCTAGTATATATATATAATTAGAAAAATTAAATTGAAAGGTGAGAAATTCTCACCGATAGCTATCCAACTTCACGACACTTCATTTATAGAAATCATCGCCATTCTCGCCTTTCGTCGCTTTCGTTGCCCGTAGTCACTACATATATAAAAATCGAATTTTTACTTTGCTATTCCATATATAAAAATCATATATTTACTTTGCTATTCCATATATAAAAATCATATTTTTATTTCGCTATTCAATATATAAAAATCATATTTTTACTATGCTACTATATAGATAAAAATTCTATTCTCACTTCGCTATTCAATATGGAAAAATTCTCTTTTCACTTCTCTATTCAATATGGAAAAATCGCATCCTTTCGAACATAAAGGTCATCGCTTTCATGCTTAAAAATCCTAACTTTTAAATAAATAAAAATCAGTTTTTTTTCTAAGTAAAAATCGGATTTTTCTACTTATATAAAAACTGATTTTATAAATGTTAACTAATTATTTAAATTAAATAAAAGTAAAAACTTACTGTGTTTCGATTCACGGAGGAGGGGGAAGTGTAGCTGGTCGGAATGGGGTGGTACGGTGGCAGCAAGGGGTGGATGGAGTTGAGCGTGCCCTCAATCTCGTGCTCGTGGGTTTCTGGGTGTCGAACGGAGCGAGAAGGGGGGTGGGGGAGGGTCGTAGGTGGAGAAAAGGGGGGCGGAGGTGGTTGGACGTGGGCTTGGGGGGGCTGCTTGCATCGCGCGGCGCCTGGGGGGGGGGGGGGGGGGGGTTTCGACGGAGGAGATGGAAACGGAGGAAGGGAAGAAGGAAGGAGGAAGAAGAGGAAGCAGCGGCGGCAGCAGCGTCGCTGGGGGGGGGGGCGCGATGTGGTGGCGGCGGCTCATCCCCCCCCCCGGTCGCCCTTCTTTCTCTTTTCTTTATCTTTTTTCTGATTCGTGAAAACAAGAAAGAGGGGGGGTTTCTGAAAATATATATATTATATTTAATTCATTTTATTTTTCAAAAGCAACTTTTTATTTTGACCTCGAAATGAGGCCCACCGCCTGTCGTCCATAGCTAAATACCCCCATTCCGAACACAATGGGATATGTACCGTAAGCTAATTCGATCGTTTCGAATAGTTTCCGTCGAAATCAACATATAACTCTATATATGAATTTGAACGCGCATTTCATTTTACTGGGGTCACATACTAACTCTAAAAATTCTCGAAAAATATTTTCTAGCTTCGTATTGACGATACGGTCCTAACAAAACTAGTTTCGTCGAATTCTGAGACCGTTAGAAAAATGGCCATTTTCCAGTCGATTAAAATCAACTGAAACTGGTCAAACGCGTTTTCCTTTTCCACGCTCACATATTGAATCGAAAAATTATGAAATTTGAAACCTAGCAATAATTTGACATCATGGACCCAACAAAACTGGTTTCATCGAAATCCGAGGTCGTTTGCAAAATTTCAATTTTTAAGGGCCCGAATTCCATAGCGACTATTCAGAATTTTCAACTGGACATATCTTTTGATTCCCGCTATGAAATTTCGATTTCCCGGATTCGCTGGAAAGATATCACCAATTAGATCCTAATGTTTTTGGTTTCACTAAAATCCGGATTGTTTTGCACCTGGTACATTCAATTGAAGTTTGAAATCGAATTATCGAACTACCGCGCCATTTTCAATTCTATTTATAATTATATATATATAATTATTTATATTCTAACGACGACGTATATAAATATATACGTCGAATTCAATTCTAAACATTTTTCTCGTCGATATTATTTAAAATAATCTATTTTAAATAATCTAAAATCGCTAAAATCGCCAAAATAAAAATTTTAAACTGGTTCAGATTTTCGGGTTGTTACAATCTCCCCCAGATATTCGAAGTTTCTGAGAATTTTCAAATTTTCAAAAATTTGGCTAACACCCTAAATTTTCGAAAAATTTCGCCATAACCTCCCCTGCACCGGGAGCCACGGAAAAATCCCGAAATTGCCATATAGGCCTTCTGATCTCAAAAAGAAAAAGAAAAAGCCAAGCGGCTAGCCAATCGGCTCATAAAATCATCATCACCCAAACAAAACAGTAAATTATAATAAACATGTACCTATTTGTCGGGCAAACAAATTTTATTCTCTGCTCTAGCCTCCTTGCTATGACCTGTTCAATGAAAGTACATGTATATGCAAGCAAATGCGACAAATTTTCAATATAATTCAATATGTGATTCAATTAGGCTAATTGGCTAAAAATTAGCAAACAAATAAACAAACAACACAAACATCAATCAATTAGTGAATTAGAGTTTCAAATTCATAATTTTGATACATATACAAAAATCATGTTTTTGAGCCAAATCGCAACAATAGGCCCTATCTAATTTTTGGTTCTCACACCAGTCAATAGGAAATATATAGATATTACACGTTCGTCACTCGAATATAAATTCTGATGATGATATATCAATCATCAGAATCACCCCCGGGTGACTAGAGTGTAACTCTATATCTATCCAATATATCAAAACTTCGAATACACGCTAGCTAGGCGCATACGCAAAATCTTTATATATTGGATTGTCCTAATCAATATAAATAAATAATCAAATACGAATAATTGATTTAAATTTTCAAAACAAAAATTGGTTTTCATTTTAAAAATATACTCTTCGCACTCGTTCTAGGATACTACTGATCCTATCTCTAACGAGTCATTCCCATTGGATATTACTAATCCAATATCTGATGCATTCTTTTGTATGGTTCTAATGTGTCTTGTTCTCTGAGCTTTGTAAACCAAAGCTCTGATACCAACTGAAACGACCCGAACTTCCCCGGTCTTCGAAGAGAAGAGAAAGCGCGGATTGTTTTGAGAACACGACAAAACAGAACGCATACAAAAGAACGTTTCATTGTATATTACAACAATGCATCAGATTACAAGAATATACAGAGTATAAATGAATATTACACAGAAATATCAGAGATTTAAATTACATTTAAATACATCGCAGCGGAAAATAATACAATACACAACTAGAAGAGATATACGGATACAAAGCTTTCTGGATATCGTTCCAGCTGTAAACCAGGATCCTATGAATATAAATCTGCAAAACCAAAACTACTAGCTGCCCGTGTCAAAATAGGGGCGCCCAGAGTTTAGGTTAAAACAATAAACTCCAGGTCAGTCATGGGACTGGAGTGAGAACTAAAACAGTTATTGATCTTTATTTTTGAATTTAGGTAAATCAAGGGACCACGCCGTATAACACGGAACGGGTTTCCTCCCAAGAACACCAGTGCATAAAACAAAAAACGCAATGCTAAATAAGGAAAAATGAAGCTATTATAAGACCCAGTTCCCATCACACAATGTAACGCAAGCCGGAGGATAGGGTTTTTACCTTATAATAGCCAAGAATGCTTGATACGTTTAAAAGAAATCATTTGATAATATTATAAGTGTATAGTGTATAAAACAGCTTCAAATCATAAGTATCAATCATAGGCGGCATGAATGCCCCATACCACTATGTCGCCATATATAGGTTATACAATCAAAATCGCAAAGTCACGTATTTGGAAACTGGGTTTCCATCTATGAACCGAGGCTAGGGATCGTCCTCTACCGATTCGAGACGCTCTAGCCCGTGTCTCAGGCAAGCGCGCAGGCAAGCCTTGGAGCGACAGGGTCGGTCCACCGATGTGGATTATTATGCCTGAACACTACGTTTCCCCGCCCTTTGGGGTGTAAATGAGCCAACGAATGACTCCATCGGACCCGGATCGTCCGATCTAACCGAGGCGCCTCGCAACAGCAACAACCACACAGGTGAAAAGTATATAAATGTCAGGGCTGGTAGGTCACTGACACCACCCTAGCTAGAAGTAAACGCATGCCCTCCCTGAGGTCCTCTCCCGTTTTTGGTTCACAACCGGGGTGCGAAACTCGCGAAGTAAACGTTACACAAAGCTATGCCACAAAGGCCGTGCTTTGATCATCACCACAAGACTTTGCTTTTCAACAGAAGCCTCGATCAATTGCCACTTAGGCATGCCACACAGGCAATTCACTCCATGCGTTTGATATCCATCAATATATAACCCCTGAGCTCGTACGTCTCAGAGAAGGGCGTTAAGCAAGAGAATAAATTCTCCGCCGCCAAACAGATATATATTTAATAGAGATCAATCACACGGACTAAAATCCAATGTCAGACACACAGTCCATTTACAAGTCCGTTCTGGGTCTGAACGAAACCGGAGGCACCTAGTACCCCGCATATCCATCGATCTCCACGTACGTCTGGACGATCACCAACTGTTTCCATCTTCTTGGGTGTACAGCCCAATCAAGATCATCAGTAATCACCCAACCGACGTGAAGACCTCCGGTCTTCGACCATCGTCTTCATCTTCGACTTATCGTCGTATCAGTTATTCAGAATGGGATAAACCCGGTCTTTCCGAATAACTCGCGTATATTTTAAATAAGTATTACACAAACACAACATACGCCTCATTCCAATTCATCAGTCACTAACCGTAAATTAATCAAGAGAATAATTCCCCAAATATTAACCCCGAAGGCCGAAACCAACATCAGATCAATATCCAGAAAACCATTCTGCTTAGCTAACCGATAGTTAGTTTCTGATTTTCTCATTCATAGGGAAATGTTCCCATTAATTTTATCAAGGATAAATTTCTTGGGATTTATTCTTTAATCTTCCTTTGAATTTCGATTTAACTAGTCGGGATTAACGAACCTTACCGAAGTAATCATTTGTTTTAATTTCCCAATCCCAACCTATTCATCCCATGAAGTAAAACTGGTTATACTTCATATCTAACACCACGGTGTTATCGGTAAATTCAATTACCATTTCACGTTCAAATCTAATTAGAGATTTAACTAACGCCTGGAGCAAAACTGGTGATACTCCATTCTTGATTATTTCAATCTAATTAAAGATTCATTAAAACTCCACTTAGTTTTAATCTGTGACTAGGTTAAAGAATCAGTGTCATTTAAAACACGGTTCACGATAAACCCAAAATCACATCACATTAATTATCGGGTTAAAGAACAAGTGTTATTTAAAACACTGTTCACGATAAACCCAAAAATCAATATCAATTCAATTCCAATTAAATATTATTTAATTGGTACACTTTATTAAATCTAAATAAAAAGATTTAATCTTTTCTCAACTGGGTTCAAGAACAGTGTTAGTCAAGACACCATTCATGACAAACCCAAATCGCATTTGATATTAAACACAAGGCTCTGAATAGAAAATATACCGGCTTATATTCAATATCAAATTCTACAACTGACAAATATCGTATTGGAAATAACGATATATATATATCTTTCAAATTCCCATAACAATATCTGTATCATCACGAAATCCAACATCGAAATAATCCAAGGACAATTTCTATTCAAATCCATTCCAATTTAATTATTGGAAATTCTGGTTATTTTCAAAACCATTTCTAATCCAGTTTATTTATTTTAAAAATAAATAGAATTATAATTCTAGTTCAAAACTAGTACATTTTGATAAAAATCTATTTTTATCTTTTCAAATATGGAGTTTTTTTCATCCCAATTCTTCTCAAATCATTTCTTACGATTTTACACAAATTATTGGTATTTTTAATAATTTTATCAAGGCCCGTACAGTCGATTTCCATCAACGGCCATCAAACTGCACTTACATCGACCTTTTTCAAATTTGATTTGGACGTATCTCCAAATCCAACCGTTAGGTTTTGAATTTCTAATATTCATTAGAAAGCTCTTTTCGATACGAACCCAACGGTTCCGGTTTTAGGAGAATCCGACGGTCGGATCTCCCGTAATGTCCGTTCGAAGTTAATGGTCGAAATTCGCGAACTGCCGCGGCGCGGCGCGTTCTATTCAGGCCATTATATTATATATATAATATATACTTCGTCGATTTCAATTCAAAACGTGCTTTATAAATCGTTTTAAATTCAATTTCAAAACGGTTTCAACTTCATATTCAATTTCAAATCAAAATTGAATATTCCAATATAAATTCGTCTTAAATTCATTTCAAATTGATTTCAATTCAAATTGATTTCTAATTCAATTTCAGTTCGATTTCAATTCGAATTCGTTTATATTCAATTTCAATTCGAATTTATGTTCAATTCTTTTCAAAATATCAGATTTTGAAATCACTTTCGATATTCATTATAAAATGAATAAAATCGATATAAATATCGTTCACGTCAAAATGGCGTCAATCTAATCAATACGGCTTCATATATTCCTATTTTCAAATATTCTATTTCAAATATTTCTTTTTCAAATATTTCTTTTTTCAAATATTTCTATTTCAAATATTTCTATTTCAAATATTTCTTTTTTCGAAACTGGAATGAGGCCCAAACAATTACCATATAATGTTAATTATATGGATTTGCTACAACACACGTATACAATAACAACGATGAATAATCAACCATCATCCAAAGTGCATTCTACACTGTATAAGCATCGAACATAAATATTCAACGCTTATAGCAGCCTGTCAATCAATCGATCGACATACAACTAATTATTGGGATTAGTGTACGTCAAATATCATTTCAATACCCGTGTGGGGTTTCAAACAATCAAACACAGATTTTATTCGTGCAGTTGGGCGATGTGTAAAATTTATCGTCCCAATCAATGTCCTTCAAATAGGTGTACATAAACAAACCATCAGGTTTGTAAATGAATATTTATTTATTCACATTCACGTCAAAAATTATATTTTTAACGACCAAAATATTTTTATTCAAACTATGAATATTCTATTCTGTTCATTTATTCAATAAAATGATATTTTTATTTTTCTAACATATTTTAGAAAATTTCGACGGCATAACGACACGATACTAGAAACGGGACGAGGCCTAGCCTTATCCCCGGTCTAGTGAAGGCCCACACCATTCACACATCAATCAAATCAATTTCATTTCACCAAACAATTCAATTCAGACGAAATAATCTAACCAACTACACAACCAAAAAATTTAACAAACAAGCCATCCATGGTCTGTGGATGACGGGTGTCGGGTGCTACTAAACACCGTCTGCATCCTAGTATATATATATAACTAGAAAAATTAAATTGAAAGGTGAGAAATTCTCACCGATGGCTATCCAACTTCTCGACACTTCATTTATAGAAATCATCGCCATTCTCGCCTTTCGTCGCTTTCGTTGCCCGTAGTCACTACATATATAAAAATCAAAATTTTACTTTGCTATTCCATATATAAAAATCATATTTTTACTTTGCTATTCCATATATAAAAAATCATATTTTTACTTCGCTATTCAATATATAAAAATCATATTTTTACTATGCTACTATATAGATAAAAATTCTATTCTCACTTCGCTATTCAATATGGAAAAATTCTCTTTTCACTTCGCTATTCAATATGGAAAAATCGCATCCTTTCGAACATAAAGGTCATCACTTTCATGCTTAAAAATCCTAACTTGTAAATAAATAAAAATCAGTTTTTTTTCTAAGTAAAAATCGGATTTTTCTACTTATATAAAAACTGATTTTATAAATGTTAACTAATTATTTAAATTAAATAAAAGTAAAAACTTACTGTGTTTCGATTCACGGAGGAGGGGGAAGTGTAGCTGGTCGGAATGGGGTGGTACGGTGGCAGCAAGGGGTGGATGGAGATGAGCGTGCCCTCAATCTCGTGCTCGTGGGTTTCTGGGTGTCGAACGGAGCGAGAAGGGGGTGGGGGAGGGTCGCAGGTGGAGAAAAGGGGGGCGGAGGTGGTTGGACGCGGGCTTGGGGGGCCTGCTTGCATCGCGCGGCGCCTGGGGGGGGTTCGACGGAGGAGATGGAAACGGAGGAAGGGAAGAAGGAAGGAGGAAGCAGCGGCGGCGGCAACGTCGCTGGGGGGGGCGCGATGTGGTGGCGGCGGCTCATCCCCCCCACCCCCCCCCCCCCCCCCGTCGCCCTTCTTTCTCTTTTTTTTATTTTTTCTGATTCGTGAAAACAAGAAAGAGGGGGGGTTCTGAAAATATATATATTTTATATTTAATTCATTTTATTTTTCAAAAAGCAACTTTTTATTTTGACCTCGAAACAAGGCCCACCGCCTGTCGTCTATAGCTAAATACCCCCATTCCGAACACAATGGGATATGTACCGTAAGCTAATTCGATCGTTTCGAATAGTTTCCGTCGAAATCAACATATAACTCTATATATGAATTTGAACGCGCATTTCATTTTACTGGGGTCACATACTAACTCTAAAAATTCTCAAAAAATATTTTCTAGCTTCGTATTGACGATACGATCCTAACAAAACTAGTTTCGTCGAATTCTGAGACCGTTAGAAAAATGGCCATTTTCCAGTCGATTAAAATCAACTGAAACTGGTCAAACGCGTTTTCCTTTTCCACGCTCACATATTGAATCGAAAAATTATGAAATTTGAAACCTAGCAATAATTTGACATCACGGACCCAACAAAACTGGTTTCGTCGAAATCCGAGGTCGTTTGCAAAATTTCAATTTTTAAGGGCCTGAATTCCATAGCGACTATTCAGAATTTTCAACTGGACATATCTTTTGATTCCCGCTATGAAATTTCGATTTCCCGGATTCGCTGGAAAGATATCACCAATTAGATCCTAATGTTTTTGGTTTCACTAAAATCCGGATTGTTTTGCACCCGGTACATTGAATTGAAGTTTGTAATCGAATTATCGAACTACCGCGCCATTTTCAATTCTATTTATAATTATATATATAATTATTTATATTCTAACGACGACGTATATAAATATATACGTTGAATTCAATTCTAAACATTTTTCTCGTCGATATTATTTAAAATAATCTAAATTCGCTAAAATCGCCAAAATAAAAATTTTAAACTGGCCCAGATTTTCGGGTTGTTACAGTCGAAGAGCTTCGAACCACCTTCCCGGCGCCGGTGGTTTCGCTTCGTTCGGTGGCGCCCTGAAGGCTCGGCGGCGCTCCAAAGTCATTGACTTTGAGGACTCGTATCTCCCTCCACACTTGATGATAACTAGCAAACCTTAGATGGATTTAAAGAGGAGACGAAGAGCTTTGAAATGAATCAAGAATCACTCGATTTCATTGTGAAACGTGGGAGAAATCGAAGAGAGAAGGTGGCGACATCATTTCCGTCGTGCGCAGTATCCATCGGGGAGAGAGAAAATGGTAACTGGCCAATGAGAGATTTTCTTTATATTTATATTTTTTTAAATTTCGAAAATACCCCCTTTCCCACACGAATGCCAATTCAAACCCAACGACTGTCGTCCCTAGCATTTAACCCCCATTCCGAACACAATGGGATATGTTTCGTAGGCCCATTCGACTATTTCAGTCAGTTTTCCTTCAAATTAAAATATATAACATTCAATATTCAATTTGAACCTACATTTCAATTTGCCAGGGCCACAAACTGATTCGAAAAATTCCATAAAAATAAATCTAGCTATGTTTTGACGATACGGTCCCAACAAAACTAGTTTCGTCGAATTCTGAGACCGTTTGCAAAAAGGCCCATTTCTGGTCGATCCAATTTAACTATAATTGACCAAAACACGTTTTCTTTTGCCACGCTCACATACTAGCTTCAAAAATTATGAAATTTGAAACCTAGCAATAACTTCTCATCCCGGATCCAACAAAAGTGGTTTCGTCGAATTTCGAGGTCGTTTGCAAAATGGCCAATTTCACGGGCTATATAAATTCCATAGCGACCTTTCTGAAAATTCATTTGGCCATAACTTTTGCTTTCCGCTATGAAACTTCGATTTTTCAGATTCGTTAGAAAGGTATTCACTAAAAGATTTAAATATTTATGGTTTCACTCAAATCCGTTTTTTTTTGCACCCGGTACAGTCCGACAAAGTTTGGATTCAATTTTTGAAACTACAGCGCCTTTTCAGGCCTTGTTTATAATTATAATTAATTATATTCGTTTTCAAACGTCAATTCAAACTCACTTTTCATTGCCATTATTTAAGATATTTATTTTAAATATTTAAAATTCATTATTTTAGCCAATTTAAAAATTTTAAATTGGTTCAGATTTTCTGGGTCGTTGCACCTCCATTATTGAAAAACCATATAATATGATGACCAATAACAATCACGATAGTCCCAAATGAAGAACGAGGCAATGACCACAAGTTACAAGTCTCCTCGCTAGAAAGCGAGCGAATGGATTTGTATGATCTGAATAGTTATAACCTCGACGAGAGTAGGGGCCAAAGTATAAAGTACACATACTACAAAAAATACCCTTTTGCAACTGTCAAAAACAGTTGTAATAGACCTATTAAAACTTGCATCCGTCGGTCTTTATATCTGTAGTTGTAATAGAGAAGAAATATTTTACAATTATTTTATACAGTTGTAAACGATTCCTTTTACAACTAATGAAAGTTATAACATATATTTTCACAATTACCTTTAGTTGTCATAAAATATCTTTTTTCAACTGCTTTTAAGGCTTGTTAAAAGTTTTGTACAAGTGTAAGTAGCAGTTGTTATCAAACCCTTACAGCTGTTAGTATCAGTTGTCATTTTATATTTTACAAGTATTTTTGACAATTCCAACATAAATTCAAAAATAAAAAATAATAATTAACTGTAGCTTATATACTACAATACAAATTTAGAAGTATTTACCAATTCAATAACTAAAATATTTTTATCATAAAACCACCGAAAACAAGCAAAATGACATTCACAAATTCTAATATACAAGCAATGATACAATGTTGTAAACAAAAATACATCAAGTTTACCATCACAATTGCCTTTATCCACAAAAACTATCACATATAGCCCAAATACTAAAACTAAATACAAGTCCAAAATGCAAATGGTAGGCCAACATCCATAAAACACAGACTCCATCATGTGAACACGTGTTTGCAGCTATTTTTATCGCTCTTTGTTCTAACCAAATTTATAATCATCTTCAACAAGCAATTATCTCAGCCTAAAGTAAGAAGCATCTTCTTGCAAAGTTGTTATGATAACTGAACTGAACTCATCACGTTCTGACTGTTTCATTAAATAGTTATTGAAGTAGTTATATTTTCGTTTGCCTAAATCTTATCTCTAGCTCCCCACCATAATCGCCAAAAGTCCACGACTCATCCTACAGCCAAAAGTCTTCAATAACCTACAAAAATTGAAAAAGGGTATGATGAAATAGAAATCTCAAAGACATAACAATGATTCCAATTGATGTTTAAGGGGGAAAATATGCTACATAAAAGCGACTCGAAATGATGAGGCACACCATGACTTTAAAGAATACAACACCAAAATGAAGCTGCGTGCATGTAATAATACCTAATTATATATGTCATAATAGAATATGTAATTATAATAATGAAAAAGATAATTTACACCTTTAGAAAAAGCCTAAAGGCGCCTTATTCATCAAAAACATGCCAGATAACCTTTGGATTACAGAAACATGAAACTGCTATTTCTATCGTAACATAACTGAAACCATTCACATTCAATGCCTATTCTCCAAATGCTATGAAGTCTTCATAGCCTGTGAACACATCCTTGTTGAATGTTACCTCAACCCATCAAAATCCTACACTCTTGAATGGAATAATACTTTTCCAAAGCACCATCGGGCAGACCACACATACCCGAGTTTTACTATGCCCCTTTAAGATCTTAATTTGAACAATTTGGTAGGGAATAAATAAGCGGACCTTTAAGAATTTCTTGAAATCCTTTATGGTTGTCCAAGATGAGATAAAAGAGAAAAATAAATTTGTCGGTTCAGCTAAAATTTGATGTATAGAATATACATGGACCAATAAACCCAATTCAGCTAAAATTCAACTGAATAGAGCTGGCACACTTCAAGAAGCAAGTTAGGACACCTATTTTTTGTGTGTGCAACGCTGAAAGTCCATTGTTTGGACATCCATAAATAGACGTCCAATGCTAGAAACCAAAAATAGGATGATCAAGCTACGCAAGCCTAGAAAATGGGTTCCAGTGTTGGCCACCCACGAAACAAATGTATATTTTTTATACACTCTTTTGTTGGATGAAAATTGAGCATTCGACCATCTCATAGTTATAGTTATTAGAGTTGCCCCTAGTATCTAAGTGCTTTAGTAGATGGTCTATTTCTAAGGTAAAAAAGGATTCACTAAAAAATCATTTGTTAAGAAAAATGACATCTAAGTGGACTTCCCTGTTGGAGAATGGAATGTTAATGATGATTTGACGACAACAACCTTGTTTCAATTATTATCATTATTGATTATAAAATATATACTAACATTTCTATCAAGAATATATATATATGTAAGAATTATATGCAGGTAATAAAATATTGAAGATTGTACAGTTAAGAGTTTTAAGAGTTAAGAGATTCAAGAATTCAAAGGAGAATCAAGACTCATGAGAATGAAGATATCAAGAGTTCAAGAGTCCAAGATTATCAGAGTAATAGAGTCTAGTTAGTATGTTAAACTCAGAAAGCACTTCAACTTGTTTTTAAATTATTTCTTTCCAAATTGTTTTTAAAACTACTTTCAAATTGATTTCAAACTTCTCTCAAATAACTTTTTATCATCCAAGGATTTTAAACTTATGATTTCAAACATATATTTCCTAATTTATAAGTTTCTTATTTTTCCATACAAACATTTATATAAATATTTTATATACTGAGTTTATATTTGATTATAATTTCAATTATTCTTATTTAACTCTAAGTTTTCATAAAACCTTTTATGTTTATATAATTTATATATATATCTTTATATATTCCTATATACATATGTGTTTATAATTATATTATATAGTTTTATATCATTTATATATATAGATTTTTTAATCATATGTTTAAATTATATTTTACTATGATTATATACTTGAAAAATTATATTTAACAACTAGTTTTTTTCAAGAATTTCCAGAATATATATATATATATTAGTTTAAACACTTTAAAAATAATTTAAAATTCAAATTTATACTACATATGTTGATATACACATTGTTACATGTCGACATATGACCATCACAATTTATTTGAATTTAAAACTTTTGCCTTTTCATTCTAAAACGTTTTAGAAATGGTTGTCTCTTGGAACACAATATAAAGGCCTCATTTTCGAATTTTTTCATAAGTTATTATCTCCTTCTTCCCTACTTACATACCACCACTATTCTATATAATTTTCTAAGATTCTACACTTATACTCTGCTGATTTCAATACAAATTATATCGTTCCTCATCTATTTTCAATCTCTATCAAATACTCTCTGTTTGGAAGTGCTACTTAAGAGTTCTGGGTAAATTGTAATCAAAGATAGGAAGGGTGTGTTCCTTGTAGCCCGTAAATCAAGAAAAAGGAGCAGTGTTAACCTTGTAATCATGAAATCAAGGGGGTTGAATCGATGTTAACCTTGTAGCTATGAAATCAAGGGTGTTGAATCGGTGTTTAACCTTGTAGCCGTGAAATCAAGGGTATTGTAAATGGATACTGATATTAATAAAACTCTGGACATTCCAGCATTGTGCGGGACTGGATACAGGAGTAATCCGAACCAGCATAAAATCTGGTATGTTCTTTCCTTTTCTGCATTTTATTTCTGTTTATATTTGCATCTGTGATTGTTTCTGTTGCGATATTCATTCTGTGATTCATGTAGTTGCTTGAGTAATTGTAAATTGGTTAAGATTTCTATAATTTCTTTAAAAGACTATTCACCCCCTCTAGTGTTAGTTTTGCCTTAAGATCCTTGATTCTCATCCCTAACAACTGGTATTAGAGCATGGTTTTCAAAGTTATCATAATCTGACTTTTTGTAAAGTTAAATGGCAATTTTTTTAACACTATATTTCATATGGATATTTCATAGAATCATCATGATATTAATTTAAATTTACAATTAGTTGTTTTGAAAATACACTTGATTCTTTGAATTTTTGTTTTGCAGGTGAAGAGTTATGTCTGATGACTACTGGCCAAAAGACGCTAAGATAATCATTCATCAATCAAGAAGAAAAAGATGGATATGTAATTGACATTATACAACGAAACGACAAACGAATATACTATGCCGATCAGAAAAACGAGACCATCGCAATAGAGATGATCTCATCATCAAATTTTGAAGATTTAAATGTGTGGTTCATGACAATGGAAGAACAACAAAACGAGGTACTATTTACATTATGAAAATGTCGGTTTAAACTCTGACTATCATTTTTGTTCATTTACTTATGTTTCATATATTTTGTTTCAAAAATGTATATTGAAAGTATATAAATCAATAAATTATATAGTACATAGATATGTTAATATGCTTGAGACAATTAAAAATTTCAAGCATTTGATATTGCTATAAGATTTAAATTTATATATTTTTATATGAAGTTTAAACATACGTAGTTTAACTTATATATTTTTCACGTATAATTTCATTACAATTTTGGGTTACAAATACTAATTTTTATTAAGATTTATAAAATTTATATATTTAACTTAATAGTTTGGTATACTATATATATATATGATTTTTATTTCTTAAATATGTATTAAATATAAGAAGTTATAGTTCTATAGTTGACTTTATATTACCAGATTTCATCAAAATGATTTTGTTATAACTATAGATTTCTTTCAAAGTTTTAACATATAAATGGGTCTTTAGCAAGTTAATATGCATTGATCTCTAAAGTTTAAATTTAAAATCGATTTGTATCAAAAATTGATGTATATCTCATAACTAATTAAATTGTAAGTTCTTTTTAAAATTAGTTTATACATATATATATATTTATATATATATCAAACTAGTCTACTTTATATGATACAATTTTACATTCTCTTTAAAAAGATCTTCAATTTTTATATTATTTTTAAAGAAGCACCCTACTAAGATTATTTAACTCTATATTTCTTTTAGAATTATTCTGAATATTTTACTATCTATTATGAATATATTTTAATTACCATTAAACTCTTATCTTTACTATTCAATCAATCCAATTCATTAGTTTCATTAACCTAAGTCTAGAAATTAATGCATATTACCCTTGTTTGATTGAAGTAATTTATAATATATTTGAATATGCATAATGATTAGATAGTACTTTGAATATCTTTTTCCAAAATAGATATCATCAATAAATCATTCTGCATATTATCATTACACATTTTGTTTCATATCATACATCATTATTATTAGTTACAGTGCATCTCAAATCAAAATCATTCACATCACATGTTACATGTCATTCAACATATCATTTCATATTGCTTTGCATATGACATTATAACCAACATACCGCACATACTACATTACTTGTTAACTTTTAACTCAACACATAACAAGTATTCTGTATGGGGAGTTGTTGTCTTAGAAATGTATAGGGTTGTTACTTAATTACATTTACATTGACGTGGTTGTCTTGTTTGGCTTGATTGATTTATTTAACTTGATTGACTTGTCTAAATTATTTGGCTTAATTGACTTGTTTGATTTGTTTGATATGAATAACTTGATTAACTTGTTTGATTTATTTGACATGAATAACTTGATTGACTTATTTGACATGGTTGAATTTCATTTGTGGTTGATAGGTTTGTTAGATATATACTTATGCATATGTAGGTATTAAATAATATAACTATACTCATCTTTTTCAGATTTCTTTACTTCACTTTTATATAGTTCAAATAGTACTAGATTAAAAAACAGGAGCCTTATAAGTTCTTAGGATAAATTTAAGTTACAAGAAATGTTTGGCTTTATGTTTGAATTTATTTGAATTCATGTTTTGTGACAATAAACTTTAAATTGGTTGATTGTTTGAATTAAATTACTTGAATATTTACTTATCATTAATCTAGTTTTAAGGAAATATTATATATAAGAATTATTTCTTAGTTTAGATTAAAAGTATCAAGGGTATTAGAGTTTAGGCTAGGTTTAGTCTTGTGTTAGTTTAAGGGGGAGTTATAAGAAAAATCATAGATTTAGGGGGAGTAGTCCCTAGGATTATTCCAAGTTTAGATAGATATACTTTTTGTTGACGACAAAGGAGGAGAATTTATAAAATAGGTAGGTATAGTTTAAGGGGGAGTTAAAAGGAATTCATGGTGAAAGAGGGAGTAATCAAAGAATCAGATCGACGTGTAATATCGGGTATGAATATATTTTATAAACCAAGGTTGTCATCATCAAAAAGGGGGAGATTGTTGGAGAATAGAATGTTGATGATGTTTTGATGACAACAACCTTATTTCAATTATAATAATTATTGATTATAAAATATATACTAACTTTTTATCTAGAATATATATATGTAGGAATTATATGTAGGTAATAGGATATTGAAGACTGTACGGTTAAGAGTTTCTAAAGTTAAACAATTCAAGATTTCAAAGGAGAATCAAAACTTATAAGTATCAAGGTATCAAGAGTCCAAGATTATGTAACAACCCGTAAAATCTGGGCCAGTTTAAAAATTTTATTTTGGCCATTTTAGCGAATTTTGATTATTTAAAATGAATTATTTTAAATAATATCGACGAGAAATTTATTTTGAATTGAATTCGAACATATATATTATATACGTCGTCGTTAGAATATATAATATTTATATATAATTATAAATAGAATTGAAAATGGCGCGGTAGTTCGAAAATTCGATTTCAAATTTCAAATGAATATACAGAATTCAATATAAGTCAGAATTGAACGAAACAAGAAATATTTGAATCTGTATAACTATATCTTTGTAATGAAGTTAACAAACTGAGATTTCATCTTAGAAATGATAAGATATGTCCAGTTGAAAATTCTGAATAGTCGCTATGGAATTCAGGCCCTTAAAAATGGACATTTTGCAAATGACCTCGGATTTCGACGAAACCACTTTTGTTGGGTCCGTGATGTCGAGTTATCGCTAGGTTTCAAATTTCATAATTTTTCGAATCAGTATGTGAGCGTGGCAAAGGAAAACGCGTTTGACCAGTTTCTGTTGAATTTAATCGACTGGAAATTGGCCATTTTTCAAACGGTCTCAGAATTCGACGAAACTAGTTTTGTTAGGACCGTATCGTCGATACGAAGCTAGAAAATATTTTTCTGGAATTTTTCTAGTTAGTATGTGACCCCGGTAATTTGAAATGTACGTTTAAAATTCAATATAGTGATTTAAATGAAAATTCAAAAGGAAACTGATTGTAATGATCAAATCAGCTAGCGATACATATCCCATTGTGTTCGGAATGGGGGTAAAACGCTATGGACGACAGGTGGTGGGCCTCGTTTTGAGGTCATATGTAAAAGTCAACCTTTTGCGAAATTTAATAATTAAATAAAAAAAATAATAATAAAAAAAAAATATATACTTTCCCTCCTTCTTGGCCCCCCCCCCCCCGATTCACAATCCAGAAAACAGAAAAAGAAAAAAAAAACCCAAACCCTAAACCTAAATCGCCGCCCCCCCTAACCTCGAACGCCGACGAAGAGCCCCCCCCCCCTTGAAGCCATCGCCTCCCTCCATCGCGTTCGAGACTCGAAGTCGCCCACCGCCTTTCCTCCGTCGAAGCTCGAAGCCGCCGCCTGCTCCTCCTGCCGCCGATGAAGACGAGCATCGCTTCCCCCCCCTTCGCAGCTACATCGGTAAACTTTTTTTTATTTTATTTATTTTCTTTTTTATTTTATTCTTTATAAAACTGATTTGTTTTTAGGGAAAAAAAAAACAGATTATTAAAAAGATTTAAAAAACCGATTTGTTTAAAAAGAATTGAATACTGGTTTTAATTAAAATTAAAAACTGAATTTTTTTTTTTAAAGTTAGAACAGATTTTTTTTTTTTTAAAAGTATAAAAACTGAAATATTTTTATAGGTATAAAACTGATATTTTTAAAAGTATAAAACTGTTTTGTTTTAAAAAGTTAAAAACTGATCTATAAAAATAAATAAATAATAAAAACTGCATTTTTTATACAGATAAAAACTGTTTTTAAAAGAAATCAAAAACTGATTTGAAATAAAAGAAAAACTGCATATTTTAAAAAGAATAAAGAAAAACTGCATTTGAAATAAAAGAGATTTAAAAACTGTTTTTAAAAGAAATCAAAAACTGATTTTTCTAAAAGACAAAAACTGGTTTGAAAAGGAAAAGGAAATGATTTTTATTTTTAACTTTGAAATAAGAAAAAGGTTTGATCTTTTAATAGAAAAATTTTGAACTTGAAAATAAAGATCATATTTTTAAAAACAGAAAAGATGGAATTTTTGTTAAGTAGAAATAGTAAGGTATGATTCTTATATTTTTAAAGCAATAAAAATATAATAGTTGCATCATAAGAATAATAAAAATATAATCTTTATATTTAATAGCGAAGTCAAAATGCAATCTTTATATATTGAATAACATAGTAAAAATTCGATTTTTACATATGTAGAGAATACGGGTGAAAGCGACAAAAGGCGAAGATTTCTATAAAGGAAGAATCGTGTAGTTGGATAGCTATTGGTGAGGATTTCTCACTCTTCAATTTCTTTTTATAATTTTATATGTGTTGAAAGTGGAAGTGAATTGCTATATATAAATATCTATATCTATATATATATATATATATATATATATATATATACGCCCCTCGTCCACAAACCATGGACGATATTTATTGGTTGAAATTGTTGTGAAAATTGATTGATAGCGAAGTGAAATGATTTATATATATAGCAAAGTGAAATTTATATATATAGCGAAGAAAATATCATATATAGTGAAAGAGAAAATATTATATAAGTTGAAAGTGAAATATGTATATATGAAAAGTGAAAATATCGAATATATTGAAAGTGAAAATATCGAATATATTGAAAGTGAAAATATCGAATATATTGAAAGTGAAAATATTGAATATATTGAAAGTGAAAATATCGAATATATCGAAAGTGAAAATATTGAATATATTGAAAGTGAAAATATCGAATATATCGAAAGTGAAAATATCGAATATATTGAAAGTGAAAATATTATATATATTAGAAGTGTATGAAATATATATATTGAAAGTGAAAGTATCGAATATATTGAAAATGAATATATCGTATGTATTGAAAATGAATATATCGTACGTATTGAAAATGAAAATATCGTATATAGAGAAAGGTGAATATATATATATATATATAAATTGAAAACGATGTATATGAAATATTCGAATTGAAAACGATGTATATGAAATATTCGAATTGAACTAAATAGAAAACGAATTCGAATTGAATTGAATAGAAAACGAATTCGAATTGAATTGAATTGAAAACGAATTCGAATTGAATTGAATTGAAAACGAATTCGAATTGAATTGAATAGAAAACGAATTCGAAATGAATTGAATAGGAAACGAATTCGAAATGAATTGAATAGGAAACGAATTCGAAATGAATTGAATAGAAAACGAATTCGAATTGAATAAAATAGAAAATGAATTCGAATTGAATTGAATAGAAAACGAATTCGAATTGAAATAAAATTGAAATCGATTTGAATTGAAATCAAATCGAAGTGAATGTTAAAAGAATTTATAAAGGAAAATTCAATTTTGATTTGAAATTGAAATAAAAGTTGAAATTGTTTTTGAAACAAATTTGAAATGATTTATAAAATTCGTTTTAAAAGGAAATCGACGAAATATATATTATATATATTATATATATAATAAATGGCCTGAATAGAACGCGCCGCGCCGCGGCAGTTCGCGAATTTCGACCATTGACTTCGAACGGGCATTACGGGAGATCCGACCGTCGGATTCTCCTGAAATCAGAACCGTTGGGTTCGTATCGAAAAGAGCTTTCTAAGGAATATTAGAAATTTGAAATCTAACGGTTGGATTTGGAATTACGTCCAAATCAAATTCGAAAAAGGTCGCTGTAAGTGCAGTTCGATGGCCGTTGATGGAAATCGACTGTACGGGCCTCGATAAAATTATTAAAAATAGTAATAATTTATGTAAAATCATAAGAAATGATTTGTGAAGAATTGGGATGAAAAACTCCATATTTGAAAAGATAAAAATAGATTTTTATCGAAATGAACTAGTTATTAACTAGAAAAATAATCCAATGGTTAAAAATAAATAAATTGGATTAGATTTGAATTGAAATTATCAATGGATATTTTCGATATTGGATTCCGTGATTACAGATATTGTGATGGGAATTTGGAAGATATCGATATCGTTATTCCCGATATGATATCTGTTGGTTTCAGGATTTGATGTTAAATATAAGTCAATACTCTCTCTATTTAAAACCTTATATTTAATGTCAAATTTGATTGATTGATGGTTTGGATTGTGCTCGACCAGTTTATGAGCAAAATATGCTTTTACATTTAGCATTGGGTTGGGTTGAAAATATCTGTGTGCTAACGCCTTGTGAAACACTTCATGATTTGACGACAAGGTGTTTAGCGATATTGTGTTCATTTCAAATTTAATGAATGACTGTGAAATTATATTTTTCTTAAAGCGAAAAGAAACGTGTTCCCGATTTTGGACAGGGAATGTTTTATAAAAATGTTTTATAAAACAGAAAGGATTTCGAGGCCCAAAACCCGATGATTTCTAAAGTGATTTAGAAAATGTATTATATGTTACATTGTGGTTCATCGCATATTCGATTAGTTGCTATTGATGATGTATCTGTTTGGTGGCGGAGAATTTATTCTCTTGCTTAACACCCTTCTTTGAGACGTACGAGCTCAAAGGTTATGTGATTAATAGTGACTGATCATATGCGTGAATTACTGATGTGAAGTACTATATTTTGAAAGTACTTGTGATTATTACGTTGTGAAATGATTTTCCCTACTTCGGGATATGAAATGATTTAGTATGTGACTAAAGATTCGGGTAACCCTGAGACTAAAAGTATGGGTGAGAGGGCGGTGTATGCTCTCCTGAGTGGGAGGTGCATCGTCGGTGTAGCCTACTCCTATGTGGGGTAGGTGCACATATATATATCGAGTTGCGAGGTGCGTACCCTTTGCCTTGTCGATGGGGAGCACGATATTTGGTTGCATACTTGTTTGTATGCATTGTTATGTTTTGGAATTCACATTTCCAAATGATTTGATTTGAGATCCCGAAGTGAAATCTACTTTGATATAGAAAGTTAGATATGTATTTCAAATGATTTGAAATAAGAAATCGGGAATAAAATCCAAAGGAATAATTTCTGTAAATTGAATTGGATTTGGAAAATCTAAGTGTTGTGATTAATCTAAGTGGGTAGATTGGGATATTGCATGTTGTGTGATGCATAGTAGATCCATATATCTATATTGATTGTTGCTTATACACTGGCTTTCATGGGGGTAAACCCGTTCCGCGAAAGTGGCGTGGTCCCGTGATTTGCCTTATTTTTAAACAAGTTTAACAACTGTTTTTGAGTTCTCACACCAGTCCCATGACTGACCTGTAGTTTGCTTTTCCCTTGCGAACTCGGGTGCCCCTATTTTCCACACGGGCAGTCGAGTAGTTTTATTTTGCAGATGTTTTGAGCAGGATTCTGGATTGAAGCTTTAAGCTGTGTCCAGGCATTTACAGTCTTCCGCTGTGTAGTTTATATTTCCGCTATGCACTGTTTTACATTTATGTAAATTTATCTTCCGCTGTGTATTATTTTCGATATACTCTGATATTCTGTACTCTGATGTAACATTATTATGATGTTTATTGAAGTCTTCTGTTATTTGTTCTGATGTGTTGTATACCCAAAGTTAGCGTATGCGGGATTCGAACGGTCTTGGTCGGTTTAGCGATCGATTAGGTCCGGGCGAAATCCGTGTCGTTACAACGTGGTATCAGAGCTTTGGTTAAACTCAAATCTTTGGGGTACAACTCGTTAGAACTGAACAAAAGACTCATCGGAGGTAGGATTAGTAATGTCCTATAAAAGAATCCTCATTAGAGATAGAATCAGTAGCATTCTAGAATGAGTGACTCGTTAGAGATGGGGTTAGAAATGCCCCAGGATGAGTCGAGAGTTATTTGTTTATAAATAACGTATTTGTGATTATATATATAATCTGATTTTAGAAAATATGATCTTAAATATATAAAATTATATATTTGAAAATATAATCAATTAATTGATTGATGTTTGTGTTGTTGGTTTACTTGTTTGATAGTTTTTAACCATTTTGCCTAATTGTATCAAATATTGAGTTATATTGAAAATGGGTTGCATTTGCTTGCATATACATATATATCATTGAACAGGTCATAGCAAGGAGGCTAGAGCAGAGAATAAAATTTGTTTGCCCGACAAATAGGTACATGTTTACTACATAATTTCTTGTTTTGTTTGGGTGATGATGATTTTGTGAGCCTATTGGCTAGCCGCTTGGCTTTTTCTTTTTCTTTTTGAGATCTGAAGGACCGGGGAAGCTATTTGAAATTCCCCGATGCTCCCGGTGCAGGGGAGGTTATGGCGAAATTTTTCAAAAATTTAGGGTGTTAGCCAAATTTTTGAAATTTTGAAATTTCTCAGAAACTAAAGAGTTGGAGAATGAAAGCCAGATCGAAGGTAGAGTTGATTAATCAAACCACTTTCGACTTTGTTCCTTTTCGGGGACGAAAAGTTTTAAGTGGGGGAGATTGTAACAACCCGTAAAATCTGGGCCAGTTTAAAATTTTTATTTTGGCCATTTTAGCGAATTTTGATTATTTAAAATGAATTATTTTAAATAATATCGACGAGAAATTTATTTTGAATTGAATTCGAACGTATATATTATATACGTCGTCGTTAGAATATATAATATTTATATATAATTATAAATAGAATTGAAAATGGCGCGGTAGTTCGAAAATTCGATTTCTAATTTCAAATGAATATACAGAATTCAATATAAGTCAGAATTGAACGAAACAAGAAATATTTGAATCTGTATAACTATATCTTTGTAATGAAGTTAACAAACTGAGATTTCATCTTAGAAATGATAAGATATGTCCAGTTGAAAATTCTGAATAGTCGCTATGGAATTCAGGCCCTTAAAAATGGACATTTTGCAAATGACCTCGGATTTCGACGAAACCACTTTTGTTGGGTCCGTGATGTCGAGTTATCGCTAGGTTTCAAATTTCATAATTTTTCGAATCAGTATGTGAGCGTGGCAAAGGAAAACGCGTTTGACCAGTTTCTGTTGAATTTAATCGACTGGAAATTGGCCATTTTTCAAACGGTCTCAGAATTCGACGAAACTAGTTTTGTTAGGACCGTATCGTCGATACGAAGCTAGAAAATATTTTTCTGGAATTTTTCTAGTTAGTATGTGACCCCGGTAATTTGAAATGTACGTTTAAAATTCAATATAGTGATTTAAATGAAAATTCAAAAGGAAACTGATTGTAACGATCAAATCAGCTAGCGATACATATCCCATTGTGTTCGGAATGGGGGTAAAACGCTATGGACGACAGGTGGTGGGCCTCGTTTTGAGGTCATATGTAAAAGTCAACCTTTTGCGAAATTTAATAATTAAATAAAAAAATAAAAAATAAATATACTTTCCCTCCTTCTTGCCCCCCCCCCGATTCACAATCCAGAAAACAGAAAAAGAAAAAAAAACCCAAACCCTAAACCTAAATCGCCGCCCCCCCAACCTCGAACGCCGACGAAGAGCCCCCCCCCTTGAAGCCATCGCCTCCCTCCATCGCGTTCGAGACTCGAAGTCGCCCACCGCCTTTCCTCCGTCGAAGCTCGAAGCCGCCGCCTGCTCCTCCTGCCGCCGACGAAGACGAGCATCGCTTCCCCCCCCTTCGCAGCTACATCGGTAAACTTTTTTTTATTTTATTTATTTTCTTTTTTATTTTATTCTTTATAAAACTGATTTGTTTTTAGGGAAAAAAAAACAGATTATTAAAAAGATTTAAAAAACCGATTGGTTTAAAAAGAATTGAATACTGGTTTTAATTAAAATTAAAAACTGAAATTTTTTTTTTTTAAAGTTAGAACAGAATTTTAATTTTTTAAAAGTATAAAAACTGAAATATTTTTATAGGTATAAAACTGATATTTTTAAAAGTATAAAACTGTTTTGTTTTAAAAAGTTAAAAACTGATCTATAAAAATAAATAAATAATAAAAACTGCATTTTTTATACAGATAAAAACTGTTTTTAAAAGAAATCAAAAACTGATTTGAAATAAAAGAAAAACTGCATATTTTAAAAAGAATAAAGAAAAACTGCATTTGAAATAAAAGAGATTTAAAAACTGTTTTTAAAAGAAATCAAAAACTGATTTTTCTAAAAGACAAAAACTGGTTTGAAAAGGAAAAGGAAATGATTTTTATTTTTAACTTTGAAATAAGAAAAAGGTTTGATCTTTTAATAGAAAAATTTTGAACTTGAAAATAAAGATCATATTTTTAAAAACAGAAAAGATGGAATTTTTGTTAAGTAGAAATAGTAAGGTATGATTCTTATATTTTTAAAGCAATAAAAATATAATAGTTGCATCATAAGAATAATAAAAATATAATCTTTATATTTAATAGCGAAGTCAAAATGCAATCTTTATATATTGAATAACATAGTAAAAATTCGATTTTTACATATGTAGAGAATACGGGTGAAAGCGACAAAAGGCGAAGATTTCTATAAAGGAAGAATCGTGTAGTTGGATAGCTATTGGTGAGGATTTCTCACTCTTCAATTTCTTTTTATAATTTTATATGTGTTGAAAGTGGAAGTGAATTGCTATATATAAATATCTATATCTATATATATATATATATATATATATATATATATATATACGCCCCTCGTCCACAAACCATGGACGATATTTATTGGTTGAAATTGTTGTGAAAATTGATTGATAGCGAAGTGAAATGATTTATATATATAGCAAAGTGAAATTTATATATATAGCGAAGAAAATATCATATATAGTGAAAGAGAAAATATTATATAAGTTGAAAGTGAAATATGCATATATGAAAAGTGAAAATATCGAATATATTGAAAGTGAAAATATCGAATATATTGAAAGTGAAAATATCGAATATATTGAAAGTGAAAATATTGAATATATTGAAAGTGAAAATATCGAATATATCGAAAGTGAAAATATTGAATATATTGAAAGTGAAAATATCGAATATATCGAAAGTGAAAATATCGAATATATTGAAAGTGAAAATATTATATATATTAGAAGTGTATGAAATATATATATTGAAAGTGAAAGTATCGAATATATTGAAAATGAATATATCGTATGTATTGAAAATGAATATATCGTACGTATTGAAAATGAAAATATCGTATATAGAGAAAGGTGAATATATATATATATATATATATATATATATATATAAATTGAAAACGATGTATATGAAATATTCGAATTGAAAACGATGTATATGAAATATTCGAATTGAACTAAATAGAAAACGAATTCGAATTGAATTGAATAGAAAACGAATTCGAATTGAATTGAATTGAAAACGAATTCGAATTGAATTGAATTGAAAACGAATTCGAATTGAATTGAATAGAAAACGAATTCGAAATGAATTGAATAGGAAACGAATTCGAAATGAATTGAATAGAAAACGAATTCGAATTGAATAAAATAGAAAATGAATTCGAATTGAATTGAATAGAAAATGAATTCGAATTGAAATAAAATTGAAATCGATTTGAATTGAAATCAAATCGAAGTGAATGTTAAAAGAATTTATAAAGGAAAATTCAATTTTGATTTGAAATTGAAATAAAAGTTGAAATTGTTTTTGAAACAAATTTGAAATGATTTATAAAATTCGTTTTAAAAGGAAATCGACGAAATATATATTATATATATTATATATATAATAAATGGCCTGAATAGAACGCGCCGCGCCGCGGCAGTTCGCGAATTTCGACCATTGACTTCGAACGGGCATTACGGGAGATCCGACCGTCGGATTCTCCTGAAATCAGAACCGTTGGGTTCGTATCGAAAAGAGCTTTCTAAGGAATATTAGAAATTTGAAATCTAACGGTTGGATTTGGAATTACGTCCAAATCAAATTCGAAAAAGGTCGCTGTAAGTGCAGTTCGATGGCCGTTGATGGAAATCGACTGTACGGGCCTCGATAAAATTATTAAAAATAGTAATAATTTATGTAAAATCATAAGAAATGATTTGTGAAGAATTGGGATGAAAAACTCCATATTTGAAAAGATAAAAATAGATTTTTATCGAAATGAACTAGTTATTAACTAGAAAAATAATCCAATGGTTAAAAATAAATAAATTGGATTAGATTTGAATTGAAATTATCAATGGATATTTTCGATATTGGATTCCGTGATTACAAATATTGTGATGGGAATTTGGAAGATATCGATATCGTTATTCCCGATATGATATCTGTTGGTTTCAGGATTTGATGTTAAATATAAGTCAATACTCTCTCTATTTAAAACCTTATATTTAATGTCAAATTTGATTGATTGATGGTTTGGATTGTGCTCGACCAGTTTATGAGCAAAATATGCTTTTACATTTAGCATTGGGTTGGGTTGAAAATATCTGTGTGCTAACGCCTTGTGAAACACTTCACGATTTGACGATAAGGTGTTTAGCGATATTGTGTTCATTTCAAATTTAATGAATGATTGTGAAATGATATTTTTCTTAAAGCGAAAAGAAACGTGTTCCCGATTTTGGACAGGGAATGTTTTATAAAAATGTTTTATAAAACAGAAAGGATTTCGAGGCCCAAAACCCGATGATTTCTAAAGTGATTTAGAAAATGTATTATATGTTACATTGTGGTTCATCGCATATTCGATTAGTTGCTATTGATGATGTATCTGTTTGGTGGCGGAGAATTTATTCTCTTGCTTAACACCCTTCTTTGAGACGTACGAGCTCAAAGGTTATGTGATTAATAGTGACTGATCATATGCGTGAATTACTGATGTGAAGTACTATATTTTGAAAGTACTTGTGATTATTACGTTGTGAAATGATTTTCCCTACTTCGGGATATGAAATGATTTAGTATGTGACTAAAGATTCGGGTAACCCTGAGACTAAAAGTATGGGTGAGAGGGTGGTGTATGCTCTCCTGAGTGGGAGGTGCATCGTCGGTGTAGCCTACTCCTATGTGGGGTAGGTGCACATATATATATCGAGTTGCGAGGTGCGTACCCTTTGCCTTGTCGATGGGGAGCACGATATTTGGTTGCATACTTGTTTGTATGCATTGTTATGTTTTGGAATTCACATTTCCAAATGATTTGATTTGAGATCCCGAAGTGAAATCTACTTTGATATAGAAAGTTAGATATGTATTTCAAATGATTTGAAATAAGAAATCGGGAATAAAATCCAAAGGAATAATTTCTGTAAATTGAATTGGATTTGGAAAATCTAAGTGTTGTGATTAATCTAAGTGGGTAGATTGGGATATTGCATGTTGTGTGATGCATAGTAGATCCATATATCTATATTGATTGCTGCTTATACACTGGCTTTCATGGGGGTAAACCCGTTCCGCGAAAGTGGCGTGGTCCCGTGATTTGCCTTATTTTTAAACAAGTTTAACAACTGTTTTTGAGTTCTCACACCAGTCCCATGACTGACCTGTAGTTTGCTTTTCCCTTGCGAACTCGGGTGCCCCTATTTTCCACACGGGCAGTCGAGTAGTTTTATTTTGCAGATGTTTTGAGCAGGATTCTGGATTGAAGCTTTAAGCTGTGTCCAGGCATTTACAGTCTTCCGCTGTGTAGTTTATATTTCCGCTGTGCACTGTTTTACATTTATGTAAATTTATCTTCCGCTGTGTATTATTTTCGATATACTCTGATATTCTGTACTCTGATGTAACATTATTATGATGTTTATTGAAGTCTTCTGTTATTTGTTCTGATGTGTTGTATACCCAAAGTTAGCGTATGCGGGATTCGAACGGTCTTGGTCGGTTTAGCGATCGATTAGGTCCGGGCGAAATCCGTGTCGTTACAGATTATCAGAGTAATAGTGTAACAACTTGTATTTTAAAAACCAATTTAAAATTTATTTTTAATTGATTTTAATAGAAGTTAAATATTTTATACGACTTATTTTGAGAAATAACGACGAAAAATTTATTTAACATGAAGTTAAGCGTATAAATTTATTTTAATTATAAAACGAGCTTGAAATGGCGCGGTAGTTTGAAAATTCGATTTTAAATTTCAATTGAATGTACAGAATTCAGTATAAATTAGAATTTGACGAAACAAGGAATAGTAGAATCAATTTGATTATATCTATCTAACGAATGTAAGAAACTGAGATTTCACTTTATAAATTGTATGTTATGTCCAGTTTAAAATTTAAAATAGTTGCTATAGAATTTATATATTTTTTCATAATATATATAGCCCTTAAAAATAGCCATTTTGCAAACGACCTCCGTTTTCGATGAGACTAATTTTGTTGGATCTGGAATGTCAAATTATTGTTAGGTATAAATTTTCAAGTCATTTGGACTTAGTATGTGAGCATAGTGAATTTAAACGCGTTTTCAGTTTTAGTTTAAATTTAATAAGCTAATAAAAAACCATTTTTCAAACGATCTCCAAATTAGACGAAATTAATTTTGTTAGGACTGTATCATCAAAACATAGTCGGATTACAATTTTTGTAATGTTTGGAGTTAGTATGTGGCCCCGGTAAATTAAAATGTACGTTGGAATTTAAAATTGACCGTTATATTAATTTATATTTTAATTTTGATAAAAACTGATCAAAACAACCGAATTGGCTTACGAAACATATCCCATTGTGTCCGAAATGGGGGTATTTGATTAGGGGTGAAAGTCGTTGGGTTTCATTTGAAGTTCGGACTAGTTTGAGTCAATAAGAGAATTAATTAATATTAAAAATTATATATATATATATATATGACCATTTTCATATCAAAAATCTAATTATCCCTCACATTTCAGCGCCGCTCAAATGAATTAATGGCCCCGATGCTCCCAATTTTAATCCTTAATCATTTCAAAACCACGAAGAATTAGATTACAATTCCTGAAACAAAATCATATAGATTTGTTTGCTCTCCAATATCATGCGGTTGTGATCTAAAATGGGATGGCGGATCTCTGGATTGTGGTGCTCAAACTTGCATCATTCGGAGGGGGTTTTAGGCTGCCTGAGGCGTGCAAGGTGGCCTACAATCTGGGCGATGGTGGTGCGGAAGACGGTGGTTGACGTGGCGACGATGGATAGGGTTCCGGCTTGGCGTGGTGGTGGCGAACGTGAGCCCTAGGTTGGGATGTTGGGTTGTATTTTACTGGAGGGTGTCGGCCTAAAAAAGAAAGGTTAAAACATGGTTAAGGAGATAATTAATGTAATTATATTATTAATAATTAGTTATTAAAGTAATTATATTTTAAAATGACATAACTCATTCAAATAAAAACAGAATTGAACGAGGTTGAGTGCGTTACGATCGTGGAAGCGAACACTACAACATGGAACTGACCAGAACGAAAATGAAGCAAGTTGAATTTTAAGCTAAATTAAACGTTCGTTTAATTTAGTTTAAAATTAAAATCCTCAATTAAAGACTAACGGAGTGGAAATCAAAGTGAGAACTCTCTAACTAAAATATTGGAACATTTATTTACTTTATAACTGAATGTAGTGATTGCTAGTGCTGGTTTTTATCCGTTTTAATTATCAGAAAATGTTATACGGTGCCTGTTAGCTCATTTCACTGTTGTTTAAAAACCATGGATGATTTGATTGACTGTATTATGTTTTGTTTGTGATGTTGAAATATTTAACATAATAGAAATAATGTTAATACTAATGTGGTAGTTGAAATTGGATATAAATATCCATTTATAATGTGAATGGTGAAAATGAGCTAATTAGAAAAATAATTCAAATCAAACTAGAATTGGTTAAATTTATTAACCGATGATTAATTTGAATCGATTGTTGTTGTTAGAAACCCCACACGGGTCTGGGGATGGTAATTAACTCACATCTTTCTTGGATTTAATTGCACGTCAACCGGTTGATTGACAGACTGTTATAAGCATTATTTAATTATTTAATGCTTATGCAGTTGTAAATTGCACTCTGGTTGTGACTGGAATGTTTAATAGTTAATATCACTATTTTTGAATACATGCGATGTATGGAGACCATATAAATAAAATTCTATGGTGATTGATTGAGTCTGATTCCAATCCAGAAATAACAATATTTTGAGATAATATTCAATGAAGAATCAAAATATGATTTTGATGTCCGATTTTAGATGGACATGAAAATATAAAAATATGAAGACGACTTAAGTATAGAAAGGCTATTTTAACTCGAACGGGTTTTACATCGATTTTATTCATTTTTATAATGAATATCGAGAAGATTGAACTTCAAAATTTGACATTTTGTAAATACTATTATTTTGAGATTATAATAAAATGAGATGTTCAATTTTAATTTTAAATTGAAATGGAACTGGAAATTGTTTTTAAACGAATTTAAAATGTTTTATAAAATTTGTTTTAAATGGAAATCAATGATATATAAATACATGTATTATATATTTATACGGCTTGAATAGAACGCGCCGCGCAGCGACCGTTCGCGAATTTCAACCATTGACTTCAAATTGATGTAACGGGAGATCAGACCGTCGGATTCTCCTAAAACCAGAACAGTTGGGTTCCTATCGAAAAGATCTTTCCGATGAATACAAGAGATTTAAATTTGAACGGTTGGATTCTAAAATATGTCCAAATCAATTTCAAAATAGGTCGCTATGAATGCAGTTCGATGGTCGATAGTGGAAACCGACTGTAAGGGCCTTAATAAAATTATTAGAAATACGGAAAAATTATGTAAAATCATAGTTACTGATTTGGGAAGATTTTGGATTATATAATACAAATTTTGAAAAGATAAAAGATATTTTTATCTAAATAAACTAGTTAATAACTAGATTAGAAATCCAATTATTTTAAAATTAATAAATTGGATTTGTAAATGGTTTTGAAATAACCAGAGTTTTGCAATGAATAAATTTGAATGGACTTGAATGGAAATTATCTTTGGATATTTTCTATATTAGATTTCGTATTTATACAGATATTATTATTGGAATTTGGAAGATATTGATATCGTTACTGTTAATTTCAGAATTTGGTATTGAATATAAGTCGACATGATTTCCATTTAAGATCTTATATTTAATATCAAATTGGATTTTTAGTTCGTTATGAATGGTATCTTAAATAATATTGTTCTTGAACTCATAAGTGAAAGGAATAAATCTTTTAAATAAGAATTAGAAAAGTTTTCCAGTTTATTTAATTAAATTGGAATTGAATGGAATTCGATTAATAATAATCGAGATGAGCATCTGTGAAAGAAGGCGTTTACTATTTATGGAATTTAAAAGGATTTTTCATTATTCCATTTATAGTGTTAGTCCGATATAGAAACTTATATCAATTATGAACTGTTCAAATTTCCGTGAAGATTCCATATATTAATGAAAAAAAAATTGGACTTATCGTGAACTATGTTTTAAATAACGTTTGTTCTTTAACCTAAATAAAGACAGGATTAATTTCCCAATTTGAAAAATCATTAAATTATGATTTGTGAAGATTAACTCCGAACTAGAGTTTTGATAAATCTTTAAATAGATAAATGTGAATAAGGTAATTAGATTTACCGAATTTAAGAAATGTTCGAGATGGAGTACCTCTTTTTCCCCTACTCTCCTCCCCTCTCCCCTCTCCCCCTCCCCTCCCCCTTAGTTTACTCCATGCAATAGTTAAATATTTAATTATTTGAACAAAAATGGTAACTAAATTTACCAATAACACGAAGGGTGTTAAATATGGAGTACCACCAAATTTGCTCCATGGGATAAATAGGGTGGAATTGGGATTAATAAAATAAATGGTTACTTCAGTAAGGCTCGATAATCCCGACCAATTTGTAAGCCATAATTTGGTTTAAGTGGTAAAAAGATATAGTAAATCTTTTGAAAATGATATCCAAAGGAAGATTAAAGAATATTTGAATAAAAGAATATTCTAGATTGGAATGAGGCGTATGATGTGTTTGAAACGACCCAAACCTCCCCATAAAGAAAAGCCCGGATTGAGTTGAGAACACGACAAATCAAAACACAAATGATAGAACATTTCATTGCTTATTACAACAATTCCATCAGAATACAAAAATATACAGAGCATGAACAAATAATTTACATTTGATAAATATCAGAGATTTACAAATTACAATGCAGCGGAAAAAAATACCAAACACAACTAAAAGAGATACACGGATACAGAGCTCTTCGAATATCATTCCAGCTGTAAACCAGGATCATGTGAATATAAATCTGCAAAACCAAAACTACTAGCTGCCCGTGTGGAAAATAGGGACACCCAGAGTTTAGGTTAAAACAATAAACTCCAGGTCAGTCGTGTGACCGGTGTGAGAACTAAAATAGTTATTAGCTTGATTTTAAAGTTAGATAAATCAAGGGACCACGCCATATAACACAGAACGGTTTTTAACCGAAGAATACAGTGCATAAAACAAATAGCGCAATGGTAAATAAAGAACATGAAGCTATTATAAGACTCAGGTCCCATCACACAATGCAACGCAAGCCGGAGGATAGAGTTTTACCCTATAATAGCCAAATAATGCTTGATACGCGAAATTTACTCTTTTATTATTATTATAGGTGAAGAAATCAACTTCAAATATAAATGTATCAATCATAGGCGGCATGAGCGCCGCATCCCATAATGTCGTCATATATAGGATTACAACTAAAACCAAAATGTCGTATTGGAAGTTGGATTTCCATCATGAACCAAGGCAAGGGATCGCCCTTACCGCTTCGAGACTCTCTAGCCTGAGCCTCAGGACTCGTACTCAGTCAAGCCCTTAGGAAAATGCAGGTTCGGTCCACACATATGTGTGGAATATTATTCCTGAACACACGTTTCCCCGCCTTATAGGGCGTAAACTGGTTATATACCGACCAAACCATCCATCGGCACCGTAGTGACCGATATATCCTAAGTGCCTTGCTTTCCATCATCCACATAAGTAAAATGTCAGGGCTTGTAAACGCTGACACCACCTCTAGCTATAAAGAAACGTGTCGTCCTCCCTGCCGTCCTTCATCCCGTTTCTGGTTCATACTGTGGGTGAAGCTCACGAATTAACGCTACACAAAGCTATGCTATATTAAAGTCGTGCTTTGATAATCAACCACAAGGCTCTGCTTTTCAACAAAGGCCTTGATCACTACATCTTAGCATGCCACACAGGTAATTCATGCCATGCGACTGATATCTATCGATATGTAATCTCTGAGCTCGTATGTCTCAGAGAAGGGCGTTAAGCAAGAGAATAAATTCTTTGCCGCCAAACAGATATATATTTAATAGAAATCAATCAACATAGAATAAAATCCAACGTCAGACACACATCCATTTAGAAGTTCGTTCTGGGTCTGAACGATACGGGAGGCACCTTATTCCTCATCCCATATGTCCAAACAGGAGAGAGGCCCTCGCATATCCGTCGATCACCAAGTATGTCTGGACGATCACCACTTATTACCTAGTCTTGGGTGTACAACCCAATCAAGACATAAGTAATCATCCAAACGATGTGAAGACCTCTGGTCCTCAACCACCGTCTTCATCATCGACATATCGTCGTATCAGTTATTCAGAATGGGCATAAACCCGGTCTTTCCGAATAACCCGCGTATTTTATAAACAAGTGCTATAAAAACACAACATACGCCTCATTCCAATCCAGAATATTCTTTTATTCAAATATTCTTTTCTCAATTTTAAACCATATTAAGGTTTATCCAAACTAGTCGGGATTAGCGAACCTTACCGAAGTAATCATTTATTATATTTCCAATCCCAACCTATTCATCCCATGGAGCAAAACTGGTAATACTCCATATCTAACACCCACGGTGTTATCGGTAAATATTAATTACCATTTCACGTTCAAATCTAGTTAAAGATTTAACTATCGCTTGGAGCAAAGCTGGTGATACTCCATTTTCGATTATTTTCTTGAATTGATAATTTTAATTTTCACATTCCAATCTAATTAAAGATTCATTAAAACTTTAATTCGGTTTTAATCTCAAAAATCATTACTTAATGATTTTTCAAAGTTAAGAAATCAATCTTATCTTTAACTGGGTAAAACAACTAATGTCATTTAAAAGACGGTTCACGATAAACCCAAAATCTCATTCCATTAATTATGGAATCTTCACAGAAAAACAAATCAATATATAATCGATATCAATTTCTGTATCTGACCAATAATATAAATGGAATAACGGCAAAGCCTTTTTAAATTCCATATATATTAACAGTCTTCCTCCACAGAAGTTCATTTCGATTATTACCAAATCGAATTCCATTCCATTCCAATATGTTAAATTGGAAAACTTTACTTTGGAAAATTTCCACTAAATCTTAACAAAAAGATTTATAAATTCCAAATCACATTCCACTGCAAATCGGGTTAAAGAACGAATGTCGTTAAAAACACAGTTCACAATAAACCCAATTCACATTCCATTTCAATTCCAATTAAATGTTAATTAATCGGTGATTCTTCTTTAAATTTTAGTCAAAAGATTTATTATTTTCACACGGGGTTTAAGAACAGTGTTACTGATGACACCATTCCATCAATCTCTAACCGTAAATTAGTAAGAGAACAATTCCCTAAGTATTAATCCCGAAGGGCAAAACCAACATCAGATCAATACCCAGGAAACCATTCAACTTAGCTAATCTCCAGTTAGTTTCTAATTTTCTTACTCCATTGGGTTTGAGAACAGCATTTTCTCTAAAGATACCCCTCATGACAAACCAAAATTCAATTCAATTCAATTCCAATTATATATTAATTTATTGGTAAACTTCAATAAATTTAAATAAAAACATTTAATCTTTTCTCAACTGGGTTTAAGAACAGTGTTAGCGAAGACACCGTTCACGACAAACCCAAAATCCCATTTGATATTAAATAAAAGGTTCTGAATAGAAAATATATCGGCTTATATTCAATATCAAATTCTGAAATCAACAAATATTGTATTGGAATAACGATATATATATCTTCCAAATTCCTCCACAATGTCTGTATAATCACGGAATCCAATATCAAAATATTCCGAAGATAATTTCGATTCAAATCCATTCCAATTCATATATTGGAAATTCCGGTTATTTTTAAAACCATTTCAAATCCAATTTATTTATTTAAAAACATTATATTATAATTCTAGTTGATAACTAGTTTATTTTGATAAATTTTTTTTATCTTTTCAAATATAGAATTTTTCATCCTAATTCCTTCTAAATCATTTATTATGATTTTACACAAATTATTAACATTTTTAATAATTTTATCAAGGCCCGTACAGTCGATTTCCATAAACGGTCATCGAACTGCAATTACAGCGACCTTTTCCAAATTTGATTTGGACATAATTCCAAATCCAATCATTAGATTTCAAATATCTTATATTCGCTGGAAAGCTCTTTTCGATATGAACGCAACGGTTCCGGTTTTTGGAGAATCCGATGGTCGGATCTCCCGTAATGTACATTCAAAGTCAATGGTCGAAATTCGCAAATTGTCGCGGTGTGGCGCGTTCTATTCATGCCATTTAATATATATAATATATATTATTTATATTTCGTCGATTTCCTTTTTAAACTTATTTTATAAATCGTTTTAGAACGATTCTAACTTCATTTTCAATTTTAAATCAAAATTGAATATTCCATATCATTAATATATAAATGATAATATTTTCAAAATATTAGATTTTGAAATCATCTCCTTTTCGATATTCATTATAAAAATGAATAAAATCGATATAAATATCATTCATGTCAAAATAGCGTTAATCTAATCAACACGACTTTATATATTTAAATATAATCATGTCCATCCCAAATCGGACATCAAAATCAGATTTTGATCTTTTACTGAATATTATTTTAAAATAATCGTTATTTTAAAATATTCCTTCTTTCTGAACTAGAATCAAACAGAGTCAATTACCATATAATGTTATTTGTATAGATTTCATACAACACATGTATATAACAACAATGATAAATAATCAACCATCATCCAGAGTGCATTCTACACTGTACAAACATTAAATATAATTAATTAACGCTTACAACAGCCTGTCAACCAATCGATCGATGTACAACTAACAATTGGGATTACGTCAAATATCATCCTAATACCCGTGTGGGGTTTTCAAACAAGAAACACTGATTATTATCTGTGCAGTTTGGCGATGTGTAAAATATATCATTCCAATCCATATCAGTCAAATGTGTGTACATAAACAAATCGTCTGATTTGTAAATGAATATTTATTCTCATTCATGTACATGTTAAGAATTATATTTTTAACGATAAAATATTTTATTCAACTCATCAATATTTTATGCAGTCCATTTCACATCACAATCAATTTCAACAACACAATACAATCAAACAAACAAGTCGTCCATAGTCTGTGGACGATGGGGAGCAGTTCATATACGCAGTTATAAAATAAATAACTATACAGAAATAATTCTAGTGAGAAGTTTTCACCTTTAGGATCCACTCCTCCATTCCTTATTTCTGAACGGTTCGGATTTGCTCGAAATTCCAACTCAAACTTTTCCATGGTGTTCATAGTAAAAATCACATTTTTATTTCAAAACTACTTATATAAAAATCATAATTTTATATTCTTACTTATATAAAAATAATATTTTTATATTCTCTATTATATAAAAATAATATTTTTATATTCCCTATTATATAAATATCATATTTTAATAATATCACTACACGTATAAAAATCGTATTTTTTTTATTTCACTTCTGATATAATAAAAAATATATTTTTATTATGTTATTTATATAAAAGTCACATTTTTATATCAATACCGTTCATATAAAAAAAATTCACCACTTCATGCATATAAAAATTGAATCTTTAGCTAATTAAAAATCGTATCTTTAACGTGTTAAAAAATCTAATCTTTTTATGTTTAAAGATCTAATCTTTTCTATTTACAAAAACTTATCTTTAAACAAATAAAAATCAAATCTTTAAACAAACAAAGATCTCGTCTTTAAACAAATATAAATCTCGTCTTAAATCCTATGTATAAGAAAAAGAAAATAAAGAAAAGAAAAACTGGTAATAGAAATCAATTTAGATTTACTTACATTGAAAATTAGGTGGAGGGGGTTTCTTCGATCGTTGGAGGAAGAAGGGGGGCGCTGCGTGGTGCTCGACGGTGAACTGGGCGGAGGCGGCTTTAGCGGGGGTGGAGGCTTCCTTTTTCCGGCGGTGGAAGGCTCTGGAGGGGGGCTCGGGGTCTTGGGCTGCGGGGTTTTAACGGAGCAGGGAGGAGGGATGAGGTGGCTGCTTGGGGAGGTCGGAGGGGGGGTTTCCGGCGCGGCGGCGCACCCCTGGGGGGGCACGACAATGGACGTCGACCGGGGGGGGCTGCGCCTTTTCTCTTTTCCTTTTTTTATTTTTTTATCGTGTTGACTGAAAGGAGAAGGGGGCATGGGGAGGGTTATATAATTTAATATATATATATTTATTTAATTCTTTTAAATTCCCAAAAAACAACTTTTATTTTCGAACTCCAAACGAGATCTAACGACTATCGCCCCTAGCGTATTACCTCCATTCCGAACACAATGGGATATGCCGGCAAGTTGATTCGATTGTTACGATCAGTTTACACTAAATTTAAAATATAAATCATTATATTTTAAATTCAAACGTACATTTTAATTTACCGGGGACACGTACGGACTCCAAAAATTCAAGAAAAATAAATCTGGCTATGTTTTGACGATACGATCCTAACATAACAAATTTCGTCGAATTTGGAGACCGTTTGAAAAACGGTCATTTTCCAGTCGATATAATTCAAACTGAAATAACCAAACATGTTTAAATCCACCACGCTCACATATTGATTCCAAAAATTATGAAAATTGGAATCCAATAATAATTTGACATTCTGGATCCAACCAAAGTTGTTTCGTCGAAAATGGAGGTCGTTTGCAAAATTATTATTTTTAAGGGCTATATTTCTATAGCGAATATTCTGAATTTTCAACTGGGCATAACTTTTTATTCCCACTATGAAATTTAAATTTTTCAAATTCGTTGGAAAGATATTTTCAAATAGATTCAAATATTTATGGTTTTACTAAAATCCGGTTTATTTTGAATCCTGTACATTCATTTGAAATTTGAAATCGAATTTTCAAACTACCGCGCCATTTCCAATTTCTTTTATAACTAAAATAAATATTTATATTCTAACTTCGATTTAAGTAAATTTATACATTCTAATTCTATTCAAAATAAATTTCTAGTCGTTATTATTTTAAACAAATCATTTTAAATATTCAAAATTCATTGAAAATTGCCAAAATAAAAATTTTAAATTGGTTCTGATTTTCCAAGTTGTTACAATCTCCCCCATTTAAAATCTTTTCGTTCTCGAAAAGGAACGGAACTGAAAGTTGTTTTACTAATCAACTCAACTTTCATTCTGGCGTTCATTCCTCAATTTTTCAGTTTCTAAGAATTTCTAATTTTTCAAAAATTTGGCTAACACCCTAAATCTTCGAAAAAATTCGCCATAACCTCCTTTGTACGGAGAGCACTGGGAAAATCCCCAAACCGCTACACAGGTCCTCTCATCTCAAAAAGAAAAAGAAAAAGCCAAGTGGCTAGCCAATCGGCTCATTAAATCATCCAAACCCAATAAATTAGTAAACATGTGCCTATTTGTCGGTCATACAATTTTATTCCTCTTCTCTAGCCTCCTTGCTATGACCTGTTCAATGTATATACATGTATATGTATGCATTTTCAACAAATTCCAATTTAGTTCAATATTTGATACAATTTGGTTATATGTACTGTTCTTTCACATAATGATTTTATTAGATAAAAAATAATCATACAACACAACCATCAATCAATTAATGAATTAACGTTTCAAATTCATAGTTTTGACATATATACAGAAAATCATGTTTTTGATGCTAAGTCACAACAGTATATTCTATCTAGTTTTGGTTCTCACACCAGTCGATTTGAAATATATGGATACCACAGTTTCGAAACTCGAACATAGATGCTGATGATGGTATACCGATCATCAGAATCCTCTCCGGGCGACTAGAGTGTGATTCTATATCTATCCAGTATATTTGAGGCTTCGAATACACGCTAGCTAGGCATATATGCAAAATCTCTATATACTCGATTGTCCAAAATAAAATAAAATAATTTACTCAAATACGTATAATTAGATTAAATTTTCAAAACAAAATTGGTTTTCGTTTTTATTTTAAAAATAACACTCTTCAAACTTATTCTAGGATACCGCCGATCCCATCTCTAACGAGTCATTCCTTATTCGATATTACTAATCCAATCTCTGATGAATTTTTTCGTTCTCTTCTAATATGTCTTATTCTCGAGCTCTGTGAACCAAAGCTCTGATACCAAAATGAAACGACCCAACGAAATCTGGTAGGCTTTGCAACTATCCCTTCATCCCCCAAAGCAGCAGGTAATACCCACCGTGGCATTCAGATGATCCCCCAGTCACCTTGTTTTACAGCCAGCCTCTCGACTGATTTTACCAACCCTAAACAGGGGCATGTAGGGGTAAGAGCCCACTACTCACAACCAAACCACATGGCAAGAACCCTCTATCATGCTGCACCCTATTACTAGGCATGCTAAATAAGGACTGGTGTGAGAACTAAAACAGTTATTAACTTGATTTTAAAGTTAGATAAATCAAGGGACCACGCCGTATAACACGGAACGGGTTTTAACCCAAGAATACCAGTGCATAAAACAAACAGCGCAATGCTAAATAAAGAACAATGAAGCTATTATAAGACTCAGGTCCCATCACACAATGCAACGCAAGCCGGAGGATAGAGTTTTACCTTATAATAGCCAAATAATGCTTGATACGCGAAATTTACTCTCTTATTATTATTATAGGTGAAGAAATCAACTTCAAATATAAATGTATCAATCACAGGCGGCATGAGCGCCCCATCCCGCTATGTCGCCACATATAGGATTACAACTAAAACCAAAATTTCGTATTGGAAGCTGGATTTCCATCATGAACCAACGAAAGTGTAACACCCCGTAATTTTCAATATTAATGTTCACAAATTAAAGAATAACTAATCTCAGATGTGAGAATTAAGGGAAATGGGTTGCGCCATTGTGTTCGTCTCGGAATTTTGGTTGAGATAGAGTCCGAGTTTGCATGAATTGGACTTCGTATGAAGAAGTTATGGCCATCGGAAGTTTCAGACAAATTTAAACAGATTTCAAAATTCAAATTTCAGAGTCAGATTGGGCTAGGCGGGAAATTTCCCGCCAGGGCCAGGTCGACCTGCCCCCCGGGCAGATTTGATTGATGACCTTTTTATGACTGTATGCTGAGTCATTAGGATTTCTGATCTGGTCTGAATGGCTGGGGTTAATTCTGGGTTGATCGGACGACCTAAATTAATCCTAAACTCTATAAAAACACATGTAGACTCAAACCCTAAAATCAAATTAAAATTAGAATCATGGCCTCCATGCCGTCACCTTGCAACCTAGAATAGCCGCCACCAATTGGAGAGGAAGAAAAGCTAATCAATTCAATTCTAATCTAAATCGCAATAAATTCTCTTCTTCAAAGGAAAGCTAAATCAACTTCAGAACTCAGATTTCAGAACTCAAGGCCTTCTTTGAGTTGTGAGTTTGATTTCTTTAATAAAATAATTAACAACTTAATTGGATTAAGCTATGATGTGGATTATATGGTTATGTTGTGAATTATTGACCGCATGTTATTATCTATGTTGTAAATTCTATGATGTATCATCTATGTTGTAATTCTATGATTGGCTTATGTATAATCAATTCATAATGATGTTTCATATGCTAGTTTGGTTATGTTGTTGAAACTAATTCATATGATAAATCTTATGTAAGTATGCAAGTTTAGATGTTACTTTAGATGTTAATCATATGCAAGTTAGTGAAAATTATATACAACCTTACATGTTTCATAACATCTATTTTATGTGTAAATTGGATCTAAAGTTAGGCTATGACATGTGTGAGTTATATGCTAGTATACAAAATTCTACATGCTAGTTTACATGTTCAGATGTAAGTTTACACCATCGTTATGTTGCATAAATCACATATGCAAGTATATGTATATATATGTTTGGGGGTATGAATCATGTAATGTAAGTTTGTGGTTATTGCCTATGCAAGTTTACACCTTATGATTAGATCTATGACATACATGGTTTATGCAAGTTTGTGACTATTACCTAAACAAGTTTACACCTTTAGATTTAGATCTATGACATATGTAGTTTTATGCAAGTTTGTGACTTTGGCCTATGGAAGTTTTAGATGAAGAACCTCATTCACACATGCATGTTCACCCATTATATTTAGATCTAGTTTTATCTATATGTATGTTGTGATGTTTTCTCTTTATTCCAAAAGTTAGACTATTCGAGTCTAACTTATATTTTACGTTAAACGAACGAACGTACAACGTGGGGCAATGGGATAATATTAAAAGATTTAATATTGAGAATTGGCATAAATGCCTTAAATGGCATAAAATAAATTTGTGATGATAATTGGTATAATTTTGCATACCATAAATAGATGGACATAATTGAGTCAATTATGGACATAGTTAAATTTGGAATTGATTGATAATTTGAATAGGGAAATTAATTCAAATTGGGGGATAATTAATTATGTGTAATTAATCGTCTAAGACACGAGGTTAGGCTCTTTTGTGGTGTAAGACTGCCCGGACCCGCCCGGCAAATCCAGCTGCCACAAATGCCAGTCTAATGTGGGAGGTCTTAGGCATAAATTAAATGCGTAACAGTTGTAAAGACACGAGGTTAGGCTTGTTTGTGGTGTAAGACTGCCCGGACCCGCCCGGCAAATCCAGCTGCCACAAATGCCAGCCTAATGTGGGAGGTCTTTATGAGGTTACGGTCTTAATGAATTAAGAAACACTTAAACAGATAAATATGTAGTGGGACATGAGGGGTTAAGTGGGTGCCTTGGGTAGTATGTGGAATTAAGTGGGTGCCTTGGGTGGCATTTGAAATACGATTAGAAACACTTAACCAAAATTGAAACATGTAAGTGAACATGAATAAGAAGAGGGTTAAGTGGGATGTACTAGAGGGGACCAGGCTTAGGTAGATAGCTTGTGTCAAGTAATGGGGGTCGTTTCAACCAGTAACCCATAAGTATCTTTGTGGGCTCGACCCAAGTCGAGGACGGGACACGCATACTGGGCTTGACTGTAAGAGGCCGAAACGGGTTAGCGGTGGCAACGCAAGTCCAACGGGTTCATGTGCGTGTGTGGGCCCGGGCTGGTAGGTAAGACGTTGTTGCATCGTGTAGGTATAAGCCGTGCATTGTTGGTGGTATCGGGTTGCCACTTTAGGGAGTGATACACCCCACTGTGGGGATAGCATAGGTATCTATGAGTTAGGGAGCCGATCGCATGGGGGTAGTGGGTACACCTAGTGGAGATAGGGGCAGGCGGCACCTATGAAGGCAACTAGGGTTGCACGAAACTACCATTATCATTATTAAGTTATGTAGGCGGGATCAACCTTAGGGTGACTAGTGGTGGTGCAGTATAGTAATTATCTTATAGTGGTTTAGGTGCGCCTTTAATGTTATCTTTGTTCATCTTATTTCCTTTAGTTTACTCTGTCACACCTAATTGTTCACAGTCATTTCCTTATTTTCCAACTTATGCCTTAGCCTAGTTATTTTGGTGATTATATTGTTAAAGTTATCGCACTCGCCAGACTTTATGTCTGACCCCCTTTGTTTCCACCTCTTTTCTTCCTCCCCCTCTGTAATAACCCAGAAAATCTGGGCCAGTTTAAAATTTTTATTTTGGCAATTTTAGCGAATTTTGATTATTTAAAATAGATTATTTTAAATAATATCGACGAGAAAATTATTTTGAATGGAATTAGAACGTATATATTATACGCGTCGTCGTTAGAATATAAATATTTATATATAATTATAAATAGAATTGAAAATGGCGCGGTAGTTCGATAATTCGATTTCAAACTTCAATTGAATGTACCGGGTGCAAAACAATCCGGATTTTAGTGAAACCAAAAATAATGGAATCTAATAGTGAATATCTTTCCAACGAATCCGAAAAATCAAAAGTTCGTAGCGGGAATCAAAAGATATGTCCAGTTGAAAATTCTGAATAGTCGCTATGGAATTCAGGCCCTTAAAAATGGACATTTTGCAAACAAACTCGGATTTCGATGAAACCAGTTTTATTGGGTCCGGAATGTGAAGTTATTGCTAAGTTTCAAATTTCATAATTTTTCGAATCAATATGTGAGCGGGGCAAAGGAAAACGCATTTGACCAGTTTCAGTTGATTTTAATCGACTGGAAATTGGCCATTTTTCCAACGGTCTCAGAATTCGACGAAACTAGTTTTGTTAGGACCGTATCGTCAATACGAAGCTAGAAAATATTTTTTTGGAATTTTTCTAGTTAATATGTGACCCCGGTAAGTTGAAATGTACGTTTAAAATTCAATATAAGGATTTAAATTTTAATTTGAATGAAAACTGATCGTAACAATCGAATCAGCTTACGACACATATCCCATTGTGTTCGGAATGGGGGTAATTAGCTAGGGGCGGCAGTTGTCGGGTTTGATTTGGGATTTGTATCGTTGAACAGATATTTCAGATTCAAAAGAATTAAATTAAATAATAATATATAAATTTACATACACCCCCCCTCTTTTTTTTCCTTTCTCTCTCCCCGACTTTGTTTCTGAGAAAAAAAAAGATAGAACGAAGCCCTAGCCTCGCCCGTCGCTGCCACGCTCCAGCCGCCACCCTTCATCGCGCCACCGCCCCACCCCACCAGAGCAGCGCCGTCCTCCTCCGCCTTAATCCCGACCCAATCGAAAGCCATAACCCCTAAAACCCCAAACCAGAAGGGAACTCGACACCAGTCGTCGCCGTGGGCCCCCAGGCCGCCATCACCACCACCTGCACGAAGACTCCACCCCCCCCCCCCCCCTTGCGCTGAAAACCAGTGAGCATTTTTTTTTTTTACTTTATTTTCTTTTTTCAGTTTTTAAATATAAATAACATGGGTTATTTTTAAATAAAGGTACATTGATTTTTAGTTAAGCAAAGTATTGATTTTTATTTAGAAAAGGATTTGATTTATTTTTATAAGGAAAGTTAAGATCTTTATGTAAATGATTTGAATACAAAGCTAAGATCTTTATGTAAATAGATGGAGATAGACAGATATAATCTTTGTTTATATGAAGTGCGTATAAGGACATGATTTTCTCTAATGTAAAGATTGATATAAAAAAAATGTGTGATTTCCTTTGTTTTGTCAAAATATGACCTTTATATAATGGAAGATAGGAAAATACTATTTTTATATAAGTAGTGTATTGAAAATAGGATTTCTATATAATAGAAAATATAAAGATATTAACTTTTTATATGTAGCATAATAAAAATCTGATTTTTATTATATATATAGTGAAATAAAAATAGAATTTTTATATATTGAACTTCGAAATAAAAATAGAATTTTTATATATTGAACTTCGAAATAAAAATAGAATTTTTATATATTGAACTTCGAAATAAAAATAGAATTTTTATATATTGAACTTCGAAATAAAAATAGAATTTTTATATATTGAACTTCGAAATAAAAATATGATTTTTATATATTGAATAGCGAAGTAAAAATTGGATTTTTACATATGTAGAGAATACGGGCGAAAGCGACAAAAAAAGGCGAGTTGGCGAAGATTTCCTGCATTAGAAGTGCCGTGGAGCTAGGATAGCTATATGTGAGAATTTCTCACCTTTTAATTTCATTTTCTAGTTATATATATACTAGGATGCAGACGGTGCTTAGTAGCACCCGACACAATCGTCCACAGACCATGGACTTGTTTGTTTGGTTGCATAGATTAGTTGGATATTTGATTTGAATTTGGATGTTTGGTGAATTTGATTGATATGTGAATGGCGTGGGCCTTCACTAGTTCGGGGATAAGGCTAGGCCTTGTCCCGTTTCTAGTATCGTGCCGTTATGCCGCCGAAATTTTCTAAAATAAGTTAGAAAAATATAAATATCATTTTATTTAAAGAATGAACTGAATAGAAATTCATATGTTGGAATAAAATGTTTTTGTCGTTAAAAATATAATTTTTAACGTGAATGTGAATAAATAAATATTCATTTACAAACCAGACGGTTTGTTTATGTACACCTATTTGAAGGACATTGATTGGGTCGATAAATTTTACACATCGCCCAACTGCACAAATAAAATCTGTGTTTGATTGTTTGAAACCCTACACGGGTGTTGGGATGATATTTGACGTACACTAATCCCGATTGTTTAGTTGTGTGTCGATCGATTGATTGACAGACTGTTATAAGCGTTGAATATTTATATTTGATGCTTATACAGTGTAGAATGCACTTTGGATGATGGTTGATTATTCATCGTTGTTGATATATACATGTGTTGTAGAAAATCCATATAATTAACATTATATGGTAATTGATTGGGCCTCATTCCAGTTTCGAAAAAGAAATATTTGAAATGAAAATATTTGAAATAGAAATATTTGAAATAGAATATTTGAAAATAGAAATATGTGAAGCCGTGATGATTAGATTGACGCCATTTTGACGTGAACGATATTTATATCGATACTAAACGATTTCGAAATGAATTGAATTGAAAACGATTTCGAAATGAATTGAATTGAAAACGATTTCGAAATGAATTGAATTGAAAACGATTTCGAAATGAATTGAATTGAAAACGATTTCGAAATGAATTGAATTGAAAACGATTTCGAAATGAATTGAATTGAAAACGATTTCGAAATGAATTGAATTGAAAACGATTTCGAAATGAATTGAATTGAAAACGATTTCGAAATGAATTAAATTGAAAACGATTTCGAAATGAATTGAATTGAAAACAATTTCGAAATGAATTGAATTGAAAACGAATTCAAATTGAATTGAAAGCGAATTGAATTGAATTCAAATTGAATTGAAATTTGAATTGAATAGAAATGAACTTTGAAACGAATTTATAAAGAAGAATTCAATTTTGCTTTGAATTGAAATGGAAGTTGAAATAGAATTTGAAACGAATTTTAAAACTATTTATATAATTCGTTTTAAATAGAAATCGACGAAGTATATATTATATATATTATATATATAATATAATGGCCTGAATAGAACGCGCCGCGTCGCGGCAGTTCGTGAATTTCGACCATTTATTTCAAACGGACATTACGGGAGATCCGACCGTCGGATTCTCCTAAAACCGGAACCGTTGGGTTCGTATCGAAAAGAGCTTTCTAAGGAATATTAGAAATTTGAAATCTAACGGTTGGATTTGGAATTATGTCCAAATCAAATTTGAAAAAGGTCGCTGTAAGTGCAGTTCGATGGCCATTGATGGAAATCGACTGTACGGGCCTTGATAAAATTATTAAAAATAGTAATAATTTGTGTAAAATCATAAGAAATGATTTGTGAAGATTTGGGATGAAAAACTCCATATTTGAAAAGATAAAAATATATTTTTATCGAAATGAACTAGTTTTGAACTAGAAATATAATTCTATTTATTTTTAAATAAATAAATTGAATTTAAAAAGGGTTTTAAAAATAACCAGAATATCCAATGATTGCATTGGAGTGGATTTGAATCGAAATTGTCTTCGGAATATTTCGATGTTGGAATTCGTGATTATACAGGGGTTGTTATGGAAATTTGAAAGATATATGTTTATATCGTTATTTCCAATACGACGTTTGTTAGTCGTAGAATTCGATATTGAATATAAGCCGATATATTTTCTATTCAGAGCCTTGTATTGAATATCGAATGTGATTTGGGTTTGTCGTGAATGGTGTCTTCACTAACACTGTTCTTGAACCCAGTTGAGAAAAGACTAAATCTTTTTATTTGGATTTAATGAAGTGTACCAATTAAATGAGATTTAATTGGAATTGAATTGATATTGATTTTTGGGTTTATCGTGAACAGTGTTTTAAATAACACTCGTTCTTTAACCCGATAATTAATGAATGTGATTTTGGGTTTATCGTGAACTGTGTTTTTAAATGACACTGATTCTTTAACCCAGAGAAATATTAAAACTAAGTGGAGTTTTAATGAATCTTTAATTAGATTGAAAAGATCGAAAATGGAGTATCACCAGTTTTACTCCAAGCGATAGTTAAATCTTTAATTAGATTTGAACGTGAAATGGTAATTGAATTTACCGATAACACCGTGGTGTTAGATATGAAGTATAACCAGTTTTACTTCATGGGATGAATAGGTTGGGATTGGGAAATTAAAACAAATGATTACTTCGGTAAGGTTCGTTAATCCCGACTAGTTTGAATTGATATTCAAAAATAGATTATAGAATAAATTCAAGAAATTTATATTGGATAAAATTAATGGGAACCTTTCCCTATGAATGTGAAATTTAGAAATTGACTGTCGGTTAGCCAAACAGAATGGTTTTCTGGATATTGATCTGATGTTGGTTTCGGCCTTCGGGGTTAATATTTGGGGAATTATTCTCTTGATTAATTTACGGTTAGTGACTAATGAATTGGAATGAGGCGTATGTTATGTTTGTGTAACACTTACTTAAGATATACGCGAGTTATTCGGAAAGACCGGGTTTATCCCATTCTGAATAACTGATACGACGATAAGTCGAAGATGAAGACGATGGTCGAAGACCGGAGGTCTTCACGTCGTTTGGGTGGTTACTGATGATCTTGATTGGGCTGTACACCCAAGAAGATGGAAACAGTTAGTGATCGTCCAGACGTACTTGGAGATCGATGGATATGCGGGGTACTAAGTGCCTCCGGTTTCGTTCAGACCCAGAACGGACTTGTAAATGGACTGTGTGTCTGACATTGGATTTCAGTCCGTGTGATTGATCTCTATTAAATATATATCTGTTTGGCGGCGGAGAATTTATTCTCTTGCTTAACGCCCTTCTCTGAGACGTACGAGCTCAGGGGTTATATATTGATGGATATCAAATGCATGGAGTGAATTGCCTGTGTGGCATGCCTAAGTGGCAATTGATCGAGGCTTCTGTTGAAAAGCAAAGTCTTGTGGTGATGATCAAAGCAAGGCCTTTGTGGCGTAGCTTTGTGTAATGTTTACTTCGCGTGTTTCACACCCGGTATGAACCAAAAACGGGAGACGGACCTCAGGGACGGCATGCGTTTCTTTCTAGTTAGAAGTGGCGTCAGTGGTTTTACACGCCCTGACGAGTTTGACTTTTGTGGTTGTTGCTGTTGCGAGGCGCCTCGGATTGATCGGTCGTTCTCGAACCGATGGAGTCATTTGATTGGCTCATTTACGCCCCAAAGGGCGGGGGAGCGCATGTTCAGGGTTTAAGTTTAATCCACATCGGTGGACCGGCCCTGTCGCTCCAAGGTCACTCGAGCTCTGACCTGTGGCTCGGGCTAGAGAGTCACGAATCGGTTGAGGACTATCTTTTGCCTCGGTTCATAGACGGAAATCCAATTTCCAAATACGTGACTTTGCGGTTTTATTTGTAAACCTATATATGGTGACATAGTGGCATGGGACGCTCATGTCGCCTATGATTGATACTTATGATTTGAAGTTGTTTTATACACTATGCACTTATAATAGTATCAAACGATTTGTTTTAACCGTATCAAGCATTCTTTGGCTGTTATAAGGGAAAACCCTATCCTCGGCTGCGTTGCATTGTGTGATGGGACCTGGGTCTTATAACAGCTTCATTTTTCTTTATTTAGCATTGCGCTGTTTGTTTTATGCACTGGTATTCTTGGGAGGAAACCCGTTCCGTGTTATACGGCGTGGTCCCTTGATTTACCTAATGATTTAAAATAAAGATTAATAACTGTTTTAGTTCTCACACCAGTCACATGACTGACCTGGAGTTTATTGTTTTAACCTAAACTCTGGGTGCCCCTATTTTGACACGGGCAGCTAGTAGTTTTGGTTTTGCAGATTTATATTCACAGGATCCTGGTTTACAGCTGGAATGATATCCGGAAAGCTTTGTATCCGTATATCTCTTCTAGTTGTGTATTGTATTATTTTCCGCTGCTATGTATTAATATGTAATTTAAATCTCTGATATTTCTGTGTAATATTTATTCATTTATACTCTGTATATTCTTGTAATCTGATGCATTGTTGTAATATACATTGAAATGTTCTTTTTATATGCGTTCTGTTGTGGCTTGTTCTCAAACGATAGGGCGTTTCGAACGGTCTGGGTCGGTTTAGCGACTGGTTCGGACCGAGCGAAATTCCTTGCCGTCATAGTTGGTATCAGAGCTTTGGTTTACAAAGTAGAGAACAAGACACATTAGAACCCTACGAAAGAATTCATCAGATAATTGGATTAGTAAAATCCAATTAGAATGACTCGTTAGAGATAGAATCAGTAGTATCCTAGAACGAGTGTGAAGAGTATATTTTTAAAATGAAAACAAATTTTGTTTTGAAAATTTAAATCAATTATTCGTATTTGATTATTTATTTTATATTGATTAGGACAATCCAAAATATAAAGATTTTTGCGTATGCGCCTAGCTAGCGTGTATTCGAAGTTTTGATATATTGGATAGATATAGAATTACACTCTAATCGCCCGGAGATGATTTTGATGATGGAGCTCCATCATTAGAATTTATATTCGAGTGACTAACGTGTAATATCTATATACTTCCTATTGACTGGTGTGAGAACCAAAATTAGATAGGGCCTATTGTTGTGATTTGGCATCAAAAATCTGATTTTTGACTATATATCAAAAATTATGAATTTGAAACTCTAATTCACTAATTGATTGATGTTTGTGTTGTTTGTTCATTTGTTTGATAATTTTGAACCATTATGCCTAATTGCATCAAATATTGGATTGTATTGAAAATTGGTCGCATTTGCTTGCATATACCTATACTTACATTGAACAGGTCATAGCAAGGAGGCTAGAGCAGAGAATAAAATTTGTTTGCCCGACAAATAGGTACATGTTTACTACATAATTTACTGTTTTGTTTGGGTGATGATGATTTTATGAGCCTATTGGCTAGCCGCTTGGCTTTTTCTTTTTCTTTTTGAGATCTGAAGGACCGGGGAAGCTATTTGAAATTCCCCGATGCTCCCGGTGCAGGGGAGGTTATGGCGAAATTTTTCGAAAATTTAGGGTGTTAGCCAAATTTTTGAAAATTTGAAAATCCTCAGAAATTGAAAAGTTGGAGAATAGAAGCCAGATCGAACGTAGAGTTGATTGATCAAACCACTTTCGACTTTGTTCCTTTTCGGGGACGAAAAGTTTTAAGTGGGGGAGATTGTAATAACCTGGAAAATCTGGGCCAGTTTAAAATTTTTATTTTGGCAATTTTAGCGAATTTTGATTATTTAAAATAGATTATTTTAAATAATATCGACGAGAAAATTATTTTGAATGGAATTAGAACGTATATATTATATGCGTCGTCGTTAGAATATAAATATTTATATATAATTATAAATAGAATTGAAAATGGCGCGGTAGTTCGATAATTCGATTTCAAACTTCAATTGAATGTACCGGGTGCAAAACAATCCGGATTTTAGTGAAACCAAAAATAATGGAATCTAATAGTGAATATCTTTCCAACGAATCCGAAAAATCAAAAGTTCGTAGCGGGAATCAAAAGATATGTCCAGTTGAAAATTCTGAATAGTCGCTATGGAATTCAGGCCCTTAAAAATGGACATTTTGCAAACAACCTCGGATTTCGATGAAACCAGTTTTGTTGGGTCCGGAATGTGAAGTTATTGCTAAGTTTCAAATTTCATAATTTTTCGAATCAATATGTGAGCGGGGCAAAGGAAAACGCGTTTGACCAGTTTCAGTTGATTTTAATCGACTGGAAATTGGCCATTTTTCCAACGGTCTCAGAATTCGACGAAACTAGTTTTGTTAGGACCGTATCGTCAATACGAAGCTAGAAAATATTTTTTTGGAATTTTTCTAGTTAATATGTGACCCCGGTAAGTTGAAATGTACGTTTAAAATTCAATATAAGGATTTAAATTTTAATTTGAATGAAAACTGATCGTAACAATCGAATCATCTTACGACACATATCCCATTGTGTTCGGAATGGGGGTAATTAGCTAGGGGCGGCAGTTGTCGGGTTTGATTTGGGATTTGTATCGTTGAACAGATATTTCGGATTCAAAAGAATTAAATTAAATAATAATATATAAATTTACATACACCCCCCTCTTTTTTTCCTTTCTCTCTCCCCGACTTTGTTTCTGAGAAAAAAAAGAAAGAACGAAGCCCTAGCCTCGCCCGTCGCTGCCACGCTCCAGCCGCCACCCTTCATCGCGCCACCGCCCCACCCCACCAGAGCAGCACCGTCCTCCTCCGCCTTAATCCCGACCCAATCGAAAGCCATAACCCCTAAAACCCCAAACCAGATGGGAACTCGACACCAGTCGTCGCCGTGGGCCCCAAGGCCGCCATCACCACCACCTGCACGAAGACTCCACCCCCCCCCCCTTGCGCTGAAAACCAGTGAGCATTTTTTTTATTTTTTATTTTACTTTATTTTCTTTTTTCAGTTTTTAAATATAAATAACATAGGTTATTTTTAAATAAAGGTACATTGATTTTTAGTTAAGCAAAGTATTGATTTTTATTTAGAAATGGATTTGATTTATTTTTATAAGGAAAGTTAAGATCTTTATGTAAATGATTTGAATACAAAGCTAAGATCTTTATGTAAATAGATGGAGATAGACAGATATAATCTTTTGTTTATATGAAGTGCGTATAAGGACATGATTTTCTCTAATGTAAAGATTGATATAAAAAAAATGTGTGATTTCCTTTGTTTTGTCAAAATATGACCTTTATATAATGGAAGATAGGAAAATACTATTTTTATATAAGTAGTGTATTGAAAATAGGATTTCTATATAATAGAAAATATAAAGATATTATCTTTTTATATGTAGCATAATAAAAATCTGATTTTTATCATATATATAGTGAAATAAAAATAGAATTTTTATATATTGAACTTCGAAATAAAAATAGAATTTTTATATATTGAACTTCGAAATAAAAATAGAATTTTTATATATTGAACTTCGAAATAAAAATAGAATTTTTATATATTGAACTTCGAAATAAAAATAGAATTTTTATATATTGAACTTCGAAATAAAAATAGAATTTTTATATATTGAACTTCGAAATAAAAATATGATTTTTATATATTGAATAGCGAAGTAAAAATTGGATTTTTACATATGTAGAGAATACGGGCGAAAGCGACAAAAAAAGGCGAGTTGGCGAAGATTTCCTGCATTAGAAGTGCCGTGGAGCTAGGATAGCTATATGTGAGAATTTCTCACCTTTTAATTTCATTTTCTAGTTATATATATATATATATATACTAGGATGCAGACGGTGCTTAGTAGCACCCGACACAATCGTCCACAGACCATGGACTTGTTTGTTTGGTTGCATAGATTAGTTGGATATTTGATTTGAATTTGGATGTTTGGTGAATTTGATTGATGTGTGAATGGCGTGGGCCTTCACTAGTCCGGGGATAAGGCTAGGCCTTGTCCCGTTTCTAGTATCGTGTCGTTATGCCGCCGAAATTTTCTAAAATAAGTTAGAAAAATATAAATATCATTTTATTTAAAGAATGAACTGAATAGAAATTCATATGTTGGAATAAAATGTTTTTGTCGTTAAAAATTTAATTTTTAACGTGAATGTGAATAAATAAATATTCATTTACAAACCAGACGGTTTGTTTATGTACACCTATTTGAAGGACATTGATTGGGTCGATAAATTTTACACATCGCCCAACTGCACAAATAAAATCTGTGTTTGATTGTTTGAAACCCTACACGGGTGTTGGGATGATATTTGACGTACACTAATCCCGATTGTTTAGTTGTGTGTCGATCGATTGATTGACAGACTGTTATAAGCGTTGAATATTTATATTTGATGCTTATACAGTGTAGAATGCACTTTGGATGATGGTTGATTATTCATCGTTGTTGATATATACATGTGTTGTAGAAAATCCATATAATTAACATTATATGGTAATTGATTGGGCCTCATTCCAGTTTCGAAAAAGAAATATTTGAAATGAAAATATTTGAAATAGAAATATTTGAAATAGAATATTTGAAAATAGAAATATGTGAAGCCGTGATGATTAGATTGACGCCATTTTGACGTGAACGATATTTATATCGATACTAAACGATTTCGAAATGAATTGAATTGAAAACGATTTCGAAATGAATTGAATTGAAAACGATTTCGAAATGAATTGAATTGAAAACGATTTCGAAATGAATTGAATTGAAAACGATTTCGAAATGAATTGAATTGAAAACGATTTCGAAATGAATTGAATTGAAAACGATTTCGAAATGAATTGAATTGAAAACGATTTCGAAATGAATTGAATTGAAAACGATTTCGAAATGAATTGAATTGAAAACGATTTCGAAATGAATTGAATTGAAAACGATTTCGAAATGAATTGAATTGAAAACGAATTCAAATTGAATTGAAAGCGAATTGAATTGAATTCAAATTGAATTGAAATTTGAATTGAATAGAAATGAACTTTGAAACGAATTTATAAAGAAGAATTCAATTTTGCTTTGAATTGAAATGGAAGTTGAAATAGAATTTGAAACGAATTTTAAAACTATTTATATAATTCGTTTTAAATAGAAATCGACGAAGTATATATTATATATATTATATATATAATATAATGGCCTGAATAGAACGCGCCGCGTCGCGGCAGTTCGTGAATTTCGACCATTTATTTCAAACGGACATTACGGGAGATCCGACCGTCGGATTCTCCTAAAACCGGAACCGTTGGGTTCGTATCGAAAAGAGCTTTCTAAGGAATATTAGAAATTTGAAATCTAACGGTTGGATTTGGAATTATGTCCAAATCAAATTTGAAAAAGGTCGCTGTAAGTGCAGTTCGATGGCCATTGATGGAAATCGACTGTACGGGCCTTGATAAAATTATTAAAAATAGTAATAATTTGTGTAAAATCATAAGAAATGATTTGTGAAGATTTGGGATGAAAAACTCCATATTTGAAAAGATAAAAATAGATTTTTATCGAAATGAACTAGTTTTGAACTAGAAATATAATTCTATTTATTTTTAAATAAATAAATTGAATTTAAAAAGGGTTTTAAAAATAACCAGAATATCCAATGATTGCATTGGAGTGGATTTGAATCGAAATTGTCTTCGGAATATTTCGATGTTGGAATTCGTGATTATACAGGGGTTGTTATGGAAATTTGAAAGATATATGTTTATATCGTTATTTCCAATACGACGTTTGTTAGTCGTAGAATTCGATATTGAATATAAGTCGATATATTTTCTATTCAGAGCCTTGTATTGAATATCGAATGTGATTTGGGTTTGTCGTGAATGGTGTCTTCACTAACACTGTTCTTGAACCCAGTTGAGAAAAGACTAAATCTTTTTATTTGGATTTAATGAAGTGTACCAATTAAATGAGATTTAATTGGAATTGAATTGATATTGATTTTTGGGTTTATCGTGAACAGTGTTTTAAATAACACTCTTTCTTTAACCCGATAATTAATGAATGTGATTTTGGGTTTATCGTGAACTGTGTTTTTAAATGACACTGATTCTTTAACCCAGAGAAATATTAAAACTAAGTGGAGTTTTAATGAATCTTTAATTAGATTGAAAAGATCGAAAATGGAGTATCACCAGTTTTACTCCAAGCGATAGTTAAATCTTTAATTAGATTTGAACGTGAAATGGTAATTGAATTTACCGATAACACCGTGGTGTTAGATATGAAGTATAACCAGTTTTACTTTATGGGATGAATAGGTTGGGATTGGGAAATTAAAACAAATGATTACTTCGGTAAGGTTCGTTAATCCCGACTAGTTTGAATTGATATTCAAAAATAGATTATAGAATAAATTCAAGAAATTTATCTTGGATAAAATTAATGGGAACCTTTCCCTATGAATGTGAAATTTAGAAATTGACTGTCGGTTAGCCAAACAGAATGGTTTTCTGGATATTGATCTGATGTTGGTTTCGGCCTTCGGGGTTAATATTTGGGGAATTATTCTCTTGATTAATTTACGGTTAGTGACTAATGAATTGGAATGAGGCGTATGTTGTGTTTGTGTAACACTTACTTAAGATATACGCGAGTTATTCGGAAAGACCGGGTTTATCCCATTCTGAATAACTGATACGACGATAAGTCGAAGATGAAGACGATGGTCGAAGACCGGAGGTCTTCACGTCGTTTGGATGGTTACTGATGATCTTGATTGGGCTGTACACCCAAGAAGATGGAAACAGTTAGTGATCGTCCAGACGTACTTGGAGATCGATGGATATGCGGGGTACTAGGTGCCTCCGGTTTCGTTTAGACCCAGAACGGACATGTAAATGGACTGTGTGTCTGACATTGGATTTCAGTCCGTGTGATTGATCTCTATTAAATATATATCTGTTTGGCGGCGGAGAATTTATTCTCTTGCTTAACGCCCTTCTCTGAGACGTACGAGCTCAGGGGTTATATATTGATGGATATCAAACGCATGGAGTGAATTGCCTGTGTGGCATGCCTAAGTGGCAATTGATCGAGGCTTCTGTTGAAAAGCAAAGTCTTGTGGTGATGATCAAAGCAAGGCCTTTGTGGCTTAGTTTTGTGTAACGTTTACTTCGCGTGTTTCACACCTGGTATGAACCAAAAACGGGAGACGGACCTCAGGGAGGGCATGCGTTTCTTTCTAGTTAGAAGTGGCGTCAGTGGTTTTACACGCCCTGACGAGTTTGACTTTTGTGGTTGTTGCTGTTGCGAGGCGCCTCGGATTGATCGGTCGTTCTCGAACCGATGGAGTCATTTGATTGGCTCATTTACGCCCCAAAGGGCGGGGGAGCGCATGTTCAGGGTTTAAGTTTAATCCACATCGGTGGACCGGCCCTGTCACTCCAAGGTCACTCGAGCTCTGACCTGTGGCTCAGGCTAGAGAGTCACGAATCGGTTGAGGACTATCTTTTGCCTCGGTTCATAGACGGAAATCCAATTTCCAAATACGTGACTTTGCGGTTTTATTTGTAAACCTATATATGGTGACATAGTGGCATGGGACGCTCATGTCGCCTATGATTGATACTTATGATTTGAAGTTGTTTTATACACTATGCACTTATAATAGTATCAAACGATTTGTTTTAACCGTATCAAGCATTATTTGGCTGTTATAAGGGAAAACCCTATCCTCGGCTGCGTTGCATTGTGTGATGGGACCTGGGTCTTATAACAGCTTCATTTTTCTTTATTTAGCATTGCGCTGTTTGTTTTATGCACTGGTATTCTTGGGAGGAAACCCGTTCCGTGTTATACGGCGTGGTCCCTTGATTTACCTAATGATTTAAAATAAAGATTAATAACTGTTTTAGTTCTCACACCAGTCACATGACTGACCTGGAGTTTATTGTTTTAACCTAAACTCTGGGTGCCCCTATTTTGACACGGGCAGCTAGTAGTTTTGGTTTTGCAGATTTATATTCACAGGATCCTGGTTTACAGCTGGAATGATATCCGGAAAGCTTTGTATCCGTATATCTCTTCTAGTTGTGTATTGTATTATTTTCCGCTGCTATGTATTAATATGTAATTTAAATCTCTGATATTTCTGTGTAATATTTATTCATTTATACTCTGTATATTCTTGTAATCTGATGCATTGTTGTAATATACATTGAAATGTTCTTTTTATATGCGTTCTGTTGTGGCTTGTTCTCAAACGATAGGGCGTTTCGAACGGTCTGGGTCGGTTTAGCGACTGGTTCGGACCGAGCGAAATTCCTTGCCGTCACACCCTCCCCCCTCCCCCCCAAGGTGCACAGGGTGGAACTAGCACCAGTGGAGCTTGATTTTGGACAGCTGTATCTCTTGCTTTTAGAAGTTGCATGGATCGCTGAAGTAAAAGGTTCATCCTATCTTATTTATGGCTATTTTGTATTGGGGTTATGTCTTTCAATTTATGTACTCTGATTTAGTCAAGATGGATATTATGTACTTTGACTCTGTTTTTTGATGATGTAATCAAACCTTTGTGTTTCCACTGCAATGAACAAAATTTTGAATTCTTAAGTACTGTTTATATCTGTCTTGTTGTCAAGTTTCTGTTCTGTACACACTTAAAATGCTCCATAGAAGTTAATGCATTCCCTTTGTGAGTGACATTAATGGATGTGGGGTGTTACACGTGGTATCAGAGTTGAAGGTTACCAGAACAGATATGAATTTTGAAAAGCTATTTTTCAAAGACACTTTTATAAAGAAGTACCTTCAAAAGTATGTTTTAAGGAAAGTAATTTTCAACAGAAAATCTTATTTTAGAAAGCATAACCCCATGAGCCATATATCCTTCCTTCGGTTCTTTTGTATTGAATTTTTCCTTTTTCGTTTCAGCATGTCTGGAATTCCCGAGATACCCGAGGGGATACCGATACCAGGATGGTTTAGGAGGTATTTGGAGATTAGGGCCACCACCGCAGGTCCAGCAAATGCTCCTCCTCCTCCCCCTCCTCCTCCTCCTCCTCTTGTCGATACTTTTGCAAAGATATGTAAGGACTTTCGGGCAATGGGTGGAAAACCTTTTCACGGGATGGAGACATTCGTTGAAGCTTGAAATTGGCTAAAGGAAGTGGAAGAATTGTTTAGGATCTTTAAAGTGGAAGATGGAAGAAAGGTCCAGTTAGCTGCCTGACTAATGAAAGATGAAGCCTCGTTTTGGTGGGAGGTCACTAATGGAGAGTGTCCAGTTGATACATGGCCAGATTTCAGGCGGAGGTTTGAGGAAAAGTTTCTCTCACGGGCTGAAGAGAATTTATATATGGAAAGATTTTTGGCGTTGAAGCAAGGGAATCTATCAGTGAAAGAATACATCAACAAGTTCAATCGGTTGGCAAGATTTGGCTTGGACTTGGTGAATACACCAGAAAAGAAGGCCCTAAGATTTGTTAAGGGTTTGAACGAGCCGCTTCATGGGTTAGCTATGACCCACATCCCCATGGGGGTACCTTTGAGAGACTAGTTGACATGGCGCTTATGCATGAAGAGGAGAAGGGTGCCAATGCTAATAAGGCACTCGAGAAGAAAGGGGATCAAAAGAAATCGCAACAGCAACAACAGAACAAGAAAGGTGGTAAAGGCAACAATAGTAAGGGAAAGAAAAGATGTTTTAACTGTGGGACACCCAGCCATCTAAGCAAAGATTGTAGGATGAAAAAGAAGACTGGTTGTTTCCACTGTGGCGAAGCGGGACATCTGATTAAGGACTGCCCAAGGGAAGGGAAGAGGGCAGGGTCTACCTCGGGAGGACAGGTGCATGCTCTTATGGCACCAGGGCAGGCAAGGGGGCAAGTTCAGGCTCTCGTGGTCCCACCGCTGCAAGAACGAGGTAGAGCAATTTCCGTTGAAAGTTTAGTTTTTCTGTTTGATCATCCTGTTCGTACTTTATTCGTTTCTGGCGCATCACATTTGTTTATCTCTACCTCATTAGTTGAAACACTGCACCTGAATACTAGTTTAGTTACAGATCCCTTAGTAGTCTCAAATCCTATTGGTGGTTCGGCTCATCTTTCTATGATTTGTCGGGATTTGAGAGTGTCTATCTTGGGCGTTGGGTTTGAATGCAACACCTTTATTCTTGGCTTCATGGGCTACGGCTTGATTCTAGGTATGGATTGGCTAACTAGATACGGGGCCATCCTAGATTGTGAAAGAAGGGTAGTTAGATTGTTGACTCGTTGTGGAAAGACCCTTGATATTTCTTGTGACCCTAGAGGTCCAGTAATGCTTAGCTACCTAGAATCTCTTGACGCATCCGATGATGATTTACATTCTGTTCGTATAGTCTGTGAATATGTTGATGTCTTCGATAAGGTGAGGGGTTTACCCCCAAAACGTGAGATAGACTTTCGAATATATCTAGTAGATAATGCAAAGCCAGTTGCATTACCTGTGCGCCACATGGCTCCAAGAGAGAGAAGAGAACTCAGTAATCTAGTGAAAGAATTGCTTGAGAAGGGGTTCATAAGACGTAGTATATCGGAGTGGGGTGCTCCAGTAGTATTTGCCACGAAGGCAGATGGGTCCCCTGGACTTTGTGTGGACTATAAAGAACTTAATACGCTTACTAAGAAGAATAGACACCCACTGCCGAGGATTGACGATCTCTTCGATCAGTTAGTTGGCACCTCAGTGTTCTCGCAGTTGGACTTAGCCACGGGTTTCCATCACTTGACAGTGGCTGAGGATAACATAGACAAGAATACCTTTAGGACTCTAGACGACTTCTTCGAGTGGCTTGTGAAGCCCTTCAGTTTGACAAACGCCCCCGCATACTTTGTTGACTTGATGAGTAGGGTGTTCATGGAGTACCTTAATAAATTCATGGTAGTCTTTGTGGACGACATCTTGATCTTTTCTAAGTGGAGGAAGAGCATTCCCTACATCTTAGGGAAGTGTTGGAGACCCTTCGAGCGCATAGCCTTAAAGCTAAATTTTCTAAATGCCACTTCTAGAGGAAGGAAGTGCGATTCTTAGGGCACGTGGTTTCCAAAGAAGGGATAGCTGTGGATCCCACGAAGGTAGTGGCCATCCAAGATTGGAAGGTCCCTAAAAATGCTACCGAGGTGAGGAGTTTCTTAGGGTTGGCTGGCTACTATAGGAAGTTTATCAAAGACTTCGCAAAAATATCAGCCCCATTAACACGCTTGACGAAGAAGAACCTAGTTTTCACATGGGACGTAGATTGTGATGATGCGTTCCAACATTTAAAGAGAGCTTTGACCACAGCCCCGGTCTTAGTGTTGCCAGATGGGAGTAAGCCATTTACCGTTTATACTGATGCTTATGGGACAGGACTAAGCGCAGTCTTAATGCAAGAGGGAATGGTAATATCCTATGGAGGAAGGCAGTTGAGAGTCCATGAGAAAAATTACCCTACACATGACCTAGAATTGGCCGCTATTGTTTTCGCGCTTAAGTCTTTGCGCCATTATCTTCTTGGCAAGAAATTTGAATTGTTCATGACCACAAATCACTAAAATACTTGTTCTCTCAGAAGGACTTGAACTTAAGGCAACAATGGTGGATGGAATTCTTAGCATCCTACGATTTTGAGATAGCATATACCCCTGACAAGGGTAACGTGGTGGCAGACGCCTTAAGTAGGAAAAGGTTGTCCTTGAGTCCGTTGTTTGTTGAGCGACGAAACTTAGAGTTTATCTCTACGTTTGACTTTAGACCTTCCATTGACTTTGTACCCGAATTGCTAGCATCCTTAGAGGTCAGACCTACGCTTTTGGGATGGATTGGTGAGGCACAGCGAAATGACCAACAGTTGGTTGAGTTAGTAGAGAAGCTCAAAAGGGGGAGTCATCGAGCCATCTCAGTAGGTATACCCTAGATGATAAGGGTTGGTTACGTAGGGACGGTAGACTTTGTGTACCACGAGACGAGAATTTGAGGAAGACCATTCTTAATGATGCACATCGTTTGAAGATGACCATCCATCTCGGCGGGGACAAGATGTACATGGACATGAGACGAGTTTACTTTTAGGCCGGCATGAAGAGGGATGTGGCTGAGTTGGTCGCTAGATGCTTGGTTTGCCAACAAGTAAAAGCAGAGCAAAAGAAGCCCGGTGGGTTGCTTCAACCATTGGAGGTCCCACAATGGAAGTGGGAAAGTGTCTCGATGGACTTTATTGATGGGTTACCAAGATTGAGGAAGGGTAATACGGGGATTTGGGTCGTGGTAGACAGACTTACTAAGAGCGCCCATTTCATTCCCATGAAGAGTAAGAGGACTGCTCCATGGTTAGCCTCCGTATACATTCGAGAGATAGTTCATTTGCACGGTGTTCCTTCTAGCATAGTGAGCGATCGCGATCCTATCTTTACTAGTGAGTTTTGGAAGAGTTTCAAGAGGCGGTAGGGACTCAGTTATGTTTGAGCACCACATATCATCCTCAGACGGACGGCCAGACCGAGAGGGTGATTCGTACTCTAGAGGACCTATTGAGGTTGTGTGTCTTAGACTTCGGAGGTACATGGGACGAACATCTTTCTTTGGTGGAGTTCGCATATAATAATAGCTTTCAGTCTAGCATTGGCATGGCACCGTTCGAGGCTCTTTATGGATGGTCGTGTCGTTCGCCTACACGTTGGTGGGAATCTACAAATAAGATCTTGCTTGGGCCTGATATGATTAGAGAGGCTTCGGAAAAGATCGATTTGATTCGAAGGAGGATGAATACGGCGCAAGATAGGCAGAAATCTTATGCGGACAAGAGGAGGACAGATCTTGAGTTTGATATTGGGGACATGGTCTTTGTCAAGGTGTCTCCATTACAGAATGTCGTTCGCTTTGGGTCCGTTGGGAAGTTAGCCCCAAGGTTCGTAGGGCCGTTTCCTATTAAGGAGAGAATTGGACAGATGGCGTATAGAGTGGAGTTGCCCGAGAGACTTAGCGGTCTACACGATGTACTCCATGTATCACATTTGAGGAAGTGCTTGCATGAGACCACGGAAGTGGTAGAGCCAAGCTTGCTTAGAGAGGCGGAGATAGAGCGTGATGCGACGATTCGACGTGCTCCTACGTGCATTCTTGGGTCGGAGATTAACAAGTTAAGGAATCGAGAGGTCAGGCTGGTCAAAGTGCAATGGGGAGATGATGAGAGCAATGCTACTTGGGAGATGGAAGAGAAGATGCGTTCATTGTACCCTTTTTTTTTAGGGTATGTCTTTCAATTTCTCCTTTATCGCTTAGCTTATACTTGTTTTATCTTTAGCATATCCTCTCGCTAGTATCTTTGACCTTTAGATAGGGTAGTCCTATGGTTGAAACATGTGTTTGAGACATGTTATGTATGATGGATGCATGTGGATGCAAGTGGTTGCTAGTGGTTGCTCGTGGATGCATATACACACACTTTAGGCACTAGATCGGCTCAGTCACTTCATATTGCATATTGCATATAAATGTGTGTGCATATTTAAGTTAATGGATGTTTAATGGTTGTGTTATCATATGGACACTGCATTTTGGTGAATGGTTGTGCACACATGTAGAAATAATATGTATCGATAGGATTCTTTCGCATACATAATGGACGCATGGCACTATCATGGTTTGCATTAAGAAGGTCAACTGAATCAGTGGACCGCCTGTTTTGCATTAGATAAAGAACATATACACACACTTCTTACATATATTCATACAGCATTAGGAATTTTATAAGGACAATGGATGTCTGTGCTTGATGGTTGAGTAGATAGTTGTTTGGATGGTAGGATATGCATTCTCTTTAACTTGGAGATTTAAAGGGCGAAATCCTTTAAGGAGGGGAGAATGTAACACCCCGTAATTTTCAATATTAATGTTCAAAAATTAAAGAATAACTGATCTCAGATGTGAGAATTAAGGGAAACGGGTTGTGCCATTGTGTTCCTCTAGGAATTCTGGTAGAGATAGAGTCCGAGTTTGCGTGAATTGGACTTCGTATGAAGATATTATGGCCATCAGAGGTTTCGGAAAAATTTAAACAGATTTCAAAAATTCAAATTTCAGAGTCAGATTGGGCTAGGCGGGAAATTTCCCGCCAGGGCCAGGTCGACCAGGGGGTCGACCTGGGGGTCGACCTACCCTCACCAGGTCAACCAGGTGGTCGACCTGGGGGTCGACCTGCCCCTCCCCCCGGGCAGATTTGATTAATGACCTTTTTATGACTGTATGCTGAGTCATTAGAGTTTCTGATCTGGTCTGAATGGCTGGGGTTAATTCTGGGTTGATTGGACGGCCTAAATTAATCCTAAACTCTATAAAAACACATGTAGACTCAAACCCTAAAATCAAATTAAAATTAGAATCATGGTCTCCATGCCGTCACCTTGCAACCTAGAATAGCCGCCACCAATTGGAGAGGAAGAAAAGCTAATCAATTCAATTCTAATCCAAACCGCAACAAATTCTCTTCTTCAAAGGAAAGCTAAATCAACTTCAGAACTCAGATTTCAGAACTCAAGACCTTCTTTGAGTTGTGAGTTTGATTTCTTTAATAAAATAATTAACAATTTAATTGGATTAAGCTATGATGTGGATTATATGGTTATGTTGTGAATTATTGACCGCATGTTATTATCAATGTTGTAAATTCTATGATGTATCATCTATGTTTTAATTCTATGATTGGCTTATGTATAATCAATTCATAATTATGTTTCATATGCTAGTTTTGTTATGTTGTTGGAACTAATTCATATGATAAATCATATGTATGTTACATATATGCAAGTTTAGATGTTAATTTAGATGTTAATCATATGCAAGTTAGTGAAAATTATATACAACCTTACATGTTTCATGACATCTATTTTATGTGTAAATTGGTTCTAAAGTTAGGCTATGACATGTGTGAGTTATATGCTAGTATACAAAATTCTACATGCTAGTTTACATGTTTAGATGTAAGTTTACACCATCGTTATGTTGCATAAATCACATATGCAAGTATATGTATATATATGTTTGGGGTATGAATCATGTAATGTAAGTTTGTGGTTATTGTCTATGCAAGTTTACACCTTATGATTAGATCTATGACATACATGGTTTATGCAAGTTTGTGACTATTACCTAAACAAGTTTACACCTTTAGGTTTAGATCTATGACATATGTAGTTTTATGCAAGTTTGTGACTTTGGCCTATGCAAGTTTTAGATGAAGAACCTCATTCACACATGCAAGTTCATCCCATATGTTTACATCTAGTTTTATCTATATGTATGTTGTGATGTTTTCTCTTTATTCCATAAGTTAGACTACTCGAGTCTAACGTATATTTTACGTTAAACGAACGAACGTACGACGTGGGGCAATGGGATAATATTAAAAGATTTAATATTGAGAATTAGCATAAATGCCTTAAATGGCATAAAATAAATTTGTGATGATAATTGGTATAATTTTGCATACCATAAATAGATGGACATAATTGAGTCAATTATGGATATAGTTAAATTTGGAATTGATTGATAATTTGAATAGGGAAATTAATTCAAATTGGGGGATAATTAATTATGTGTAATTAATCGTCTAAGACACGAGGTTAGGCTCTTTTGTGGTGTAAGACTACCCGGACCCGCCCGGCAAATCCATCTGCCATAAATGCCAATCTAATGTGGGAGATCTTAGGCATAAATTAAATGTGTAACAGTTGTAAAGACACGAGTTAGGCTCGTTTGTGGTGTAAGACTGTCCTAACCCGCCCGGCAAATCCAGTTGCCACAAATGCCAGTCTAATGTGGGAGGTCTTTACGAGGTTACAGTCCTAATGAATTAAGAAACACTTAACCAGATAAACATGTAGTGGGACATGAGGGGGTTAAGTGGGTGCCTTGGGTGGCATGTGGAATTAAGTGGGTGCCTTGGGTGGCATTTGAAATACGATTAGAAACACTTAACCAAAATTGAAACATGTAAGTGAACATGAATAAGAAGAGGGTTAAGTGAGATGTCCTAGAGGGGACCAAGCTTAGGTGGATAGCTTGTGTCAAGTAATGGGGGCCTGTTTCAACCAGTAACCCATAAGTATCTTTGTGGGCTCGACCCAAGTCGAGGACGGGACACGCATACTGGGCTTGACTATAAGAGGCCAAAATGGGTTAGCGGTGGCAACGCAAGTCCAACGGGTTCATGTGCGTGTGTGGGCCCGGGCTAGAAGGTAAGATGTTGTTGCATCGTGTAGGTATAAGCCGTGCATTGTTGGTGGTATCGGGTTTCCACTTTATGGAGTGATACACCCCACTGTGGGGCCAGCACGGGTATCTATGAGTTAGGGAGTCGATCGCATGGGGGTAGTGGGTACACCTAGTGGAGACAGGGGCAGGCGGCACCTATGAAGGCAACTAGGGGTGCACGAAACTACCATTATCATTATTAAGTTCTGTAGGCGGGATTAACCTTAGGGTGACTAGTGGTGGTGCAGTATAGTAATTATCTTATAGTGGTTTAGGTGCACCTTTAACATTATCTTTGTTCATCTTATTTCCTTTAGTTTACTCTGTCATACCAATTGTTCACAGTCATTTCCTTATTTTCCAACTTATGCCTTAGCCTAGTTATTTTGGTGATTATATTGTTAAAGTTATCGCACTCGCCAGACTTTATGTCTGACCCCCTTTGTTTCCACCTCTTTTCTTCCTCCCCCTCCCCCCCTAGGTGCTCAGGGTGGAACTAGCACCAGTGGAGCTTGATTTTGGACAACTGTATCTCTTGCTTTTAGAAGTTGCTTCGATCGCTGAAGTAAAAGTTCAGACTATCATATTTATGGATATTTTGTGTTGGGGTTATGTCTATCAATTTATGTACTCTGATTTAGTCAAGATGGATATTATGTACTTTGACTCTGGTTTTTGATGATGTAATCAAACCTATGTGTTTACCATTGCAATGAATAAAACTTTGAATTTTTAAGTACTGTTTATATCTGTCTTGTTGTTAAGTTTCTGTTTTATACACACTTAAAACGCTCCATAGAAGTTAATGCATTCCCTTTGTGAGTGACATTAATGGACGTGGGGTGTTACAGCAAGGGATCATCCTTACCACTTCGGGACTCTCTATCCCGAGCCTCAGGACTCATACTCAGTCAAGCCCTTAGGAAAATGCAGGGTCGGTCCACACATATGTGTGGAATATTATTCCTGAACAAACGTTTCCCCGCCCTATGGGGCGTAAACTGGTCATATATTGACCAAACCATCCATTGGCACCGTAGTGACCAATATAACTGAGGTGCGTCGCTTTCCATCATCCACATAAGTAAAGTGTTAGGGCTTGTAAACGCTGACACCATCTCTAGCTAGAAAGAAACGTGTCATCCTCCCTGCCGTCCTTTATCCCGTTTCGGTTCATACCGGGGGTGAAGCTCAGGAATTAATGCTACAAAAGCTATGCTATATTAAAGCCATGCTTTGATTATCAACCACAAGGCTCTGGTTTTCTACAAAGGCCTTGATCACTGCATCTCAGCATGCCACATAGGCAATTCGCGCCATGCGACTGATATCTATCGATATATAACCTCTGAGCTCGTACGTCTCAGAGAAGGGCGTTAAGCAAGAGAATAAATTCTCCGCCGCCAAACATATGTATATTTAATAGAAATCAATCAACACAGAATAAAATCCAATGTCAGACACACATCCATTTACAAGTTCATTCTGGGTCTGAACGAAACCGGAGGCATCTTATTCCTCATCCCATATGTCCAATACAGGAGAGAGGCCCTCGCATATCCGTCGATCTCTAAGTACGTCTAGACGATCACCACTTATTTCCTCCTCTTGGGTGTACAGCACAATCAAGACATCAATAATCATCCAAACGATGTGAAGACCTGAGGTCTTCAACCACTGTCTTCATCATCGACATATCATCGTATCAGTTATTCAGGATGGGTATAAACCCTATCTTTCCGAATAATCCGCGTATTTTATAAACAATTGCTATAAAAACACAACATACGCCTCATTCCAATCCAGAATATTCTTTTATCCAAATATTATTTTTTTTATTTTAAACCATATTAAGGTTTATCCAAACTAGTCGAGATTAGTGAACCTTACCGAAGTAATCATTTATTATATTTCCAATCCCAACCTATTCATCCCATGGAGCACAACTGGCAATACTCCATACCTAACACCCATGGTGTTATCGGTAAATATTAATTACCATTTCATGTTAAAATCTAGTTAAAGATTTAACTATCGCTTGGAGAAAGCTGGTGATACTCCATCTTCGATCGTTTTCTTGAATTGATAATTTTAATGATCACATTCACATTCCAATCTAATTAAAGATTCGTTAAAACTCTAATTCAGTTTTAATCTCAAAAATCATTACTTAATGATTTTTAAAGTTAAGAAATTAATCTTATTTTTAACTGGGTTAAAAACTAATGTCATTTAAAACACGGTTCACGATAAACCCAAAATCTCATTCCATTAATTATGGAATCTTCACGGAAAAACAAATCAATATATGATCGATATCAATTTCTGTATCCGACCAATAATATAAATGGAATAACGACAAAGCCTTTTTAAATTCCATATATATTAATAGTCTTCCTGCACAGAAGTTCATTTCGATTATTACCAAATCGAGTTCCATTCCATTCCAAATCGAATCACATTTTTATATCAATACCGTTCATATAAAAAAATCACCACTTCATGTATATAAAAATTGAATCTTTAGCTAATTAAAAATCGTATCTTTAGCGTGTTAAAAATCTAATCTTTTTATGTTTAAAAATCTAATCATTTCTATTTACAAAATCTTATCTTTAAACAAATAAAAATCAAATCTTTAAACAAATAAGGATCTCGTCTTTAAACAAATATAAATCTCGTCTTGAATCCTGTGTATAAGAAAAAGAAAAAGAAGAAAAAAACTGATAATAGAAATCAATTTAGATTTACTTACATTGAAAATTAGGTGGATGGGGTTTCTTCGATCGATGGAGGAAGAAGGAGGCATTGCATGGTGCTCGACGGTGAACTGGGCGGAGGCGGCTTCAGGAGGGGTGGCGGCTTCCTTTTTCCGGCGGTGGAAGGCTCTGGAGGGGGGCTCGGGGTCTTGGGCTGTGGGGTTTTAACAGAGCAGGGAGGAGGGCTTAGGTGGCGGCTTAAGGAGGTCGGAGGGGGGGTTTCCGGCGCGGCGGCGCACCCCTGGGGAGGGGCGCGACGATGGACGTCGATGGAGGGGGGCTGCGCGTTTTCTCTTTTTATTTATTTATTTATCGTGTTGACTGAAAGGAGAAGGGGGCATTGGGAGGGTTATATAATTTAATATATATATATATATATATATATTTAATTCTTTTAAATTCCCAAAAAGAAACTTTTATTTTCGAAGTCCAAACGAGATCTAATGATTGTCGCCCCTGGCGTAATACCCCCATTCCGAACAAAATGGGATATGTCCCGCAAGCTGATTCGACTTATATGACCAGTTTACACTAAATTTAAAATATAAATCAATATATTTTAAATTCAAATGTGCATTTTAACTTACTGGGGCCACATACGGACTTCAAAAATTCCATAAAAATAAATCTGGCTATGTTTTGACGATACGGTCCTAACAAAACTAATTTCGTTGAATTTAGAGACCGTTTGAAAAACGATCATTTTTCCAGTCGATAGAATTCAAATTGAAATGACCAAGCACGTTTAAATCCGCCATGCTCACATATTGATTCCAAAAATTATGAAAATTGGAATCCAGCAGTAATTTGACATTCCAGATCCAAACAAAGTGGTTTCGTCGAAAGCGAAGGTAGTTCGCAAAATTGCTATTTTTAATGGCTATATTTCTATAGCGACTATTCTGAATTTTCAACTGGGCATAACTTTTTATTCCCGCTATGAAATTTTGGATTTTTCAGATTCGTTGGAAAGATATTTTCAAATAGATTCAAATATTCCTGATTTTACTAAAACCCGGTTTATTTTGAATCCTGTACATTCATTTGAAATTTGAAATCGAATTTTCAAACTGCCGCGCCATTTCCAGTTCCTTTTATAATTAAAATAAATATTTATCTTCTAACTTCGATTTAAATAAATTTATACTTTCTAATTCTATTTAAAATAAATTTCTAGTAGTTATTATTTAAAATAAATCATTTTAAATATTCAAAATTCATTAAAATTTCCAAAATAAAAATTTTAAATTGGTTTTGATTTTCTGGGTTATTACAGTGTTTTTATAGCACTTGATTATAAGATACGCCAGTTATTCGGAAAGACCGGGTTTAACCCAATTTGAATAAGTGATACGACGATTAAAAGTCGAAGATATCGAAGACGGTGGTTGAAGACCGGCGATCTTCACATCGAATGGATTAATACTGATGTCCTGGATTTGGGTAGCTCCCATGAAGGGGTTACAGTGGTAGTGGTTCAGACATACTTTTTGATAGTCCAGATATGCGAGGGCCTCTCTCCTGTATTGGACATATGGGATGAGGAATAAGGTGCCTCCGGTTTCGTTCAGACACAGAACAGACTTGTAAATGGATTGTGTCTGACATTATATTGTGTGCTATATTCATTGATTTCGATTAAATATATATCTATTTGGTGGCAGAGAATTTATTCTCTTACTTAACACCCTTCTCTGAGACGTACGAGCTTAGAGGTTATAAATGGGCAGAAATCAATGATATGGTATGCACTGACAATGTGACATGCTGAGTTGCAGTGATCTAAGCTTTTGTTGAAAAGCAGAGCTTAGTGGATGATGATCAAAGCATAGCTTTAATTAATGTAGCTTTGTGTAGCGTTAATTCTCAAGCCTCACACGCTAGTATGATGGTAAACTGATGGTTAGATCAGTATACTTTTGAGATGAGGATAGACAACCTTCAGGTTGAGGACGACTTTTAGGGTTGTAACGGATTCGTTCGACCGAGGTGGACTGGGTGTGTTCACTCCACACCTAGTTGGGATAGGGATTATAACTGATTCCAGATGGATAGAGTAAGCGGTGTTTTCCAATGCCCTGGACGTAAGCCGCGGCGTTACTTGTAATTCTGGATATAGTGCAGATGTGTATTACGGTGTTTTCCAATGCCCTGGACGTAAGCCGTCGACATACACTACGTCATCGATCTTTCGAATCAGTAGCCATCATGATGGAAATCCAACTTTCCCATACAAGCTTTATGGTTTTTGTTGTAAACCTATATGGCGACATAATATATAGTACCTAAGCCGCCTATGATTGATACATTTATATTTGAAGTTGTATTTGACACTATGCACTTATAGCATATCAAAGATATTTGATTTTAAAGCATATCAAGCATGTTTGGCTATTATAAGGTAAAATTCTATCCTCTGGTTTGTGTTGCATTATGTGATAGGACCTGATTCTTATAATAGCTTCATTTTCCAGAAAGCATTGCGTTGTTTATAAATTGTTTTTTTAGAGTATTCATGGGAGTAAACCTGTTCCGTGTTATGCGGCGTGGTCCCGTGAATTACCCATTTTTAAAGTAAAGTTTAATAACTGTTTTAGCTCTCATACCAGTGCCATGACTGACTCGGAGTTTATTGTTTCTACCTAAACTCTGGGTGCTCATATTTTCCATCCAAGCAGTTAGTAGTTTTGGTTTTGCGGATTTTTTATTTTCACAGGATTCTGGTTTACAGCTGGAGCTATATTCGGAAAGCTTTGTACCCGTGTATCTCTTTCAATTCTGGTAGTTGATGTATATCAACTGTACATTGTATTTACACACTTTAATTTCCATTGCTATGTAAATTATTAATCTCTGATATTATTTTTTTGATACGTAATATTTATTCGTACTCTGATATTCTTGTACTATGGTGTAAATTGTTGGAAAAGCAATGAAATGTTCTTATGTTTTGGTTCTGATGCGTCATGTTCTCAAAGCAGTCCGCCTTCTTGTTCGGTCTAGGCCGACCGAGAAGTCTGGGTTACTACAAATAGAGTCTAGTTAGTATGTAAAACTCAGAATAGCACTTTAACTCTATTTTCAAATTATTTCTTTTCAATTAAAACTACTTTCAAATTGATTTCAAACTTCTCTCAAATAATATTTTATCATCTAAGGATTTTAAGCTTATGATTTCAAATATATATTTCCTAATTTATAAGTTTATTATTTTTTATATAAACATTTATATAAATATTTTATATACCGAGTTTATATTTGATTATAATTTCAAATATTCTTATTTAACTCTAAGTTTTCATAAAACCATTTATGTTTATATAATTTTTATATATCTCTTTATATATTCCTATATATATGCATTTATAATTATATTATATGGTTTTATATCATTTATATATATAGTTTTTTAATCATATGTTTAAATTATATTTTACTATGATTTTATACTTGAAAAATTATATTCTAACAACTAGTTTTATTTTAGAAATTTATAGAATATATATATATATGTTAGTATAAATACTTTAGAAAATGAAATGACCCAAACTCGCCCTTACGGGAAAGCCCGGATTGTGTCGAGAACACGATAAATCAGAATACAAACAAAAGAACATTTCATTGCTTATTACAACAATTTACATTAGAGTACAAGAATATAACAGAGTATGAATAAATAATATACATTTGATATATATCATAGAGTTAAATTACTTTTAAATACATAGCAGCGGAAAAACAATACAAAACACAACTGTAAGAAATACATGGTTATAGAGCTTTCCGAATATCACTTCAACTGTAAACCAGGATCTTGTGAATATAATATTTGCAAAACCAAAACTACTAGCTGCCCGTGTGGAAAATAGGGGCACCCAGAGTTTAGGTTAAAACAATAAACTCCATGTCAATCATGTGACTGGTGCGAGAACTAAAACAGTTATTAATTTGATTTTAAAGTTAGGTAAATCAGGGGACCACGCCATATAACACAGAACGGGTTTTCCCCCAAGAATACCGGTGCAAAAAACAAACAGCGCAATGCTAAATAAAGAACAATGAAGCTTTTATAAGACTTATGTCCCAACACATAATGCAACGCAAGCCGGAGGGTAGAGTTTTATATTATAATAGCCAAAAATGCTTGGTAGGTGAAATTTCATATTTTATTATTATAAGTGAAATTTCATATTTTATTATGACTATAAGTGAATAAATCTACTTCAAATATAAACGTATTAATCATAGGCGGCATGAGCGCCTCATCCCACTATGTCACCATATATAGGATTACAACTAAAACTGAAATGTCGTATTGGAAGTTGGATTCCATCATGAACCAAGGCAAGGGATCATCCTTATCGAGTTCGAGACATTCTAGCCTACCATGTCTCAGGCTATAGTCGCAACTGCACCTAGGAGCACCAGGGACGGTCCTCCCTTACGTTTGAGGATTGGTTATTCTGAACAATGCGTTTCCCCGCCATATGGGGCGTAATGGTCAGTATGTCGACCATATCATCTATCGGCCCCGTAGTGACCGATATATCTGAGGTACCTCGCTATCCATCATCCACATAAGTAAAAATGTCTGCGCTCCATACCATGACACCATTTCTAGCTAGAAAGAAATGCATGTCCTCCCTGTTGTACCTCATCCCGTTTCTAGTTCATATCGGGGTTTGAAGCTCGCGAATTAACGCTACACAAAGCTATGTTATATTAAAGCTGTGCTTTGATCATCAACCACAAGACTTTGCTTTTCAACATAAGCCATAATCCTTTACATCTCAGCATGCCACACAGGCAATTCACGCCATGCGACTGATGTCTATCGATATATAACCTCTGAGCTCGTACGTCTGAGAGAAGGGTGTTAAGCAAGAGAATAAATTCTCCGCCACCACACAGATTTATATTTAATAGAGATCAATTAACACATAATAAAATCCAATTTCAAACACACATCCATTTACAAGTTCGTTCTGGGTCTGAACGAAACCAGAGGCACCTTATACCTCGTCCTATATATCCAATACAGGAGAAACGTCCTCGCATATCCAGTCGATCTCCAAGTACGTCTGAACGACCACCACTTATTACCTTGTCTCGAGTGTACAGCCCAATCAAGACATCAGTAATCATCCAAACGATGTGAAGACCTCCGGTCTTCGACCACCGTTTTCATCATCGACTTATCGTCGAATCAACTATTCAGAATGGGTATAAACCCGGCCTTCCCGAATAACTCGCGTACATAATAAATAAGTGATATAAAACACAATATATGCTTCATTCCAATCCAGAATATTCTTTTATTCAAATATTCTTATACTTTTGGAAAGGTTCCCATTAATTTTATCAAAGATAAATTCTTTAAATTTATTCTTTAATCTTCCTTTGGATATTAATTCAAACCAAATTAAGGTTTATCCCAGCTAGTCGGGATTAGCGCACCTTACCGAAGTAATCACTTGTTTAATTTCCCAATCCCAACCTATTCATCACATGGAGTAAAACTGGTAATACTCCATATTTAACACCGCGGTGTTACCGGTAAATTTAATTACCATTTCACGTTCAAATCTAATTAAAAATTTAACTATCGCTTGGAGAAAAACTGGTGATACTCCATTCTCGATCATTTCCTAAATTTGATAATTTAAATTATCAATTCACATTTCAATCTAATTAAAGATTCATCAAAACTTCACTTAGTTTTAATCTTCCTAAAAAACAATATTAATGATTATTTAACTTTGGAAACACAAACATGTCGCATCGATAATCTACACCGTACTATTGGTTTCTGCTGATATATAACCTCTAAGCTCGTACGTCTTAGAGAAGGGTGATAAGCAACAGAATAAATTCTCTGCCACTAAACAAATATATATTTAGCAGAGATCAACCATACAGTTCGAAATACAATGTTTGACATGTAATCCTTTCTTTAACTGGGTTAAAGAACTAATGTCATTTAAAACACAGTTCATGATAAACCCAAAATCACATATCATTAATTATGGAATCTTCACGGAAAAACAGATCAATACATATATCGATATCAATTTCCGTATCCGACCAGTAATATAAATGGAATAACGACAAAGCCTTTAAAATTCCATATATATTAACAGTCTTCCTCCACTGAAGTTCATCACGATTATTACCGAATCGAATTCCATTCCATCCCAACTAAATATTAATTAATTGGAAAACTATACTTTGGAAATTCTCATTAAATCTTAATAAAAGATTTATATATTCCAAATCACATTTTACTGTAAATCGGGTTAAAGAACGAATGTCGTTAAAAACACAGTCCAAAATAAACCCAATTCACATTCCATTTTCAATTCCAATTAAATGTTAATTAATTGCAAATTCTTCTTTAAATCTTAATTAAAAGATTTATTCTTTTCACACGAGGTTTAAGAGCAGTGTTAATAAAGACACCATTCACGACAAACCCAAAATCCAATTTCAAGTCAGTTCCAATTAAATATTGATTAATTGGTAAACTCTTCTAAATCTTATTTAAAAGATTTAATCTTTTCTCAAGTGGGTTGAAGAACAGTGTTATTTAAAACACAGCTCATGACAATCCCAAAATCCAATTTAATATTAAATACAAGGTTCTGAATAGGAATTATATCGACTTATAGTCAATATCAAATTCTGAAATCAACAAATATCGTATTGGGAATAACGATATATATGTCTTCCAAATTCCTTGTAACACCCCACACCCGCTAAGGTCACTCATAAAGGGAATGCCTTAACTTCGGTGGAGTATTTTAAGTGAATATAGAACAGAAAAATTACAACAAGACAGATATAAATAATACTTGTTAACTAAAACATCATTTCATTGCAGCAGAAGGTAAACATGTTTGGTTACAATAACAAAACCATGAAACAAGAGTCAAGTACTAAATATCCATCCTGATAAAAACATAAGTACATAATCCCACTACATAACTAATAGCCATAATAGAAAAGATAAGCTGAGCTTTACATCACGGTCCAAGCTCCAAAAGATAGATAAAGCAATCTGATCAAAGCCCACTAGTGCTAGGCCCACTCTGAGAACCCGAGGGTTGGGAAAAAGATAAAAACAACGGGGTCAGACATAAGTCTGAGTGAGCCCTATAACTTTAACAATACAATCATTAAAGTAATTAGGGTATGATATAAACTTGGTATGGTGATGACTGGGGATAAATGACTACACTAAGCAGCCAACTAGACATAGGATGAACTAAGATAACGGTAAAGACGCATCTACCCACCCAAGGGTAATTACTACACTGCACCACACCAGTCATTCCTATTTAAAGGTCGATCCCACCCAAGGACTTAGAAAATATAACTAGTAGTTTCTTGTACCCCTAGCTGACCACATAGGTGCCGTCTGCCCCTATCTCCACTAGGTGTACCCACTACTCCCCAAGCGATCGGCTCCCTACCGTAGATACCCGTGCTGGCCCCACAGTTGGGTGTATCACTCCCAAAAGTGGCAGCCCGATACAATCAACGGTGCACGGCTTATACCTACACGATGCAACAATGTCTTACCTACCAGCCCGGGTCCACACACGCATATGAAACCCGTTGGACTTGCGTTGCCACCGCTAACCCGTTTTGGCCTCTTATAGTCAAGCCCAGTACGCGTGTCCCGTCCTCGACATAGGTCGAGCCCAATAAGACACATATGGGTTACTGGTAGAAATGCCCCCCCCCCCCACAAGCTACCCACCTAAGCTTGTCGCTTTTTCTAGTGCATCCCACTTAACCCTTTAATCATGTTTAATTACATGTTTCCACTTGGTTAAGTATTCTAATCGTATTTTCTATTGCCACCCAAGGCAACCCACTAGATTTCCACATGCCACCCAAGGCACTTACTTGATTTCCACATGCCACCCAAGGCACCCACTTAACCCCTCATGCCCCACTACATGCTTATCTGGTTAAGTGTTTCTTAATTGATTAAGAATGTAACCTTTGTAAAGACCTCTCACATTAGACTGTCTTTTATGGCAGCTGGATTTGCCGGTCGGTTCCGGGCAGCCTTACGCCATAACAAAGTCTAACCTCGTGTCTTTACACTTGTCACGTATTTAGTTTATGCCTAAGACCTCTCACATTGGGCCAATCATTTGTAGCCGCTGGATTTGCCGGTCGGGTCCGGGCAGTCTTATGCTACAAAAGGGTCCAACCTCGTGTCTTAGTCGATTAATTACACCTAATTAATCACCCCCATATTTTGAATTAATTTTCCCTAATTAATTCCAATTTAATGATGTACATAATTGACTCAATTATGTCCATCCACTTATGGTATGCAACATCATACCAATTTCATCACAATTTTGTTAACATGAATATTAACCCCATCGTTTCCCACGTAATACGCTAACATGACATACTTAAAAGGGAAGATTCATCACAAATACGATGGGTTCAACTTAGCATAACATTAGCATCACATGGATTTTAAAGGTGTCAACTTGCATATATGACCATAGCATCAAACCCAACTAGCATAAATAATCAACCCAACTAGCATAAATCACATATGTCATAAAGAGGGTAACTTGCATAAGTTACTTATGTCATACAAAGGGGTAAACTTGCATATATATGTGTGACATATAAATGGGTTAACTTGCATATGTATGCATCTCATACAAAGGTGTAAACTTGCACATGTTACTTGCATATAACCAAACACCAAACTTGCATAACATGTCATATATGAACTTGCATATAATCAAATACCAAACTTGCATAACATGTCATATATGAACTTGCATATAATCAAACACCAAACTTGCATAACATGGTGTCATAATGGATCAATGTTTATCATAGTGATTTGCATAACTAGCATCATGAACACATAGCATAAAACTTGCATAACTAGCATCATGAACATATAGCATAAAACTTGCATAACTAGTATCATGAACTCATAGCATATGACTTGCATAACTTGCATAACATCATGAACACATAGCATATGACTTGCATAACTTGCATAACATCATGAACACATAGCATATGACTTGCATAACTTGCATAACATCATGAACACATAGCATATGATAACATAACTTGCATTGATCCACATACATAACCATAACCTCATCATATCCTATCATAATTAGTTTAGCAATTGCTTGCTAAAGGCATAGAAACTCACAACTTGTTGATTAGCACTCCTATGAAGAAGATTAAGTTGCTAGAGTTGATTAGAAGTTGATTTGAGAAGCTATCTTCCTCTTTAATTTGATGGAGGCTCTTTCAAGTTGCATTTTGACGGCATGACGACGTTGTATCCAATTTTAGTATGAATTAGGGTAGTCTTAGGGTGTATTTATAGATTTAGGATGTATTTTAGGCCCTTAGATTAACCCTAGATTAGGTTAGAGTCGTTAGATTTTGTCACAAGCCACCAGAACACAGCCCAAAACTCAAATCAGTGCGCCCAGGCCAAACTGACCGACAGGGGGGTCGACCCCTGGGTCGACACATGGGTCGACCCCTGGGTCGACACATGGGTCGACCCCTTGGGGGGGGGGGGTCGACACCGATGTCGACCCTAGTGTCGACACCCTCTGTCTGGCGGGAATTTTCCCGCCTCTTCTGAAATTTGAAATTTGAATATTTTAAAATCTGTTTTGAATTTTCTGAAACTTCGGATGGCCATAACTTCTTCATACGAAGTCCAAATCACGCAAACTCGGACTCTATCTCAACCAGAATTCCGAGACGAACACAATGGCGCAACCCGTTTCCCTTAATTCTCACGTCTGAGATTAATTATTCTTTAATTACTAAACATTAATATTAAGTGAAATTCGGGGTGTTACATTCTCCCCTACTTAAAGGATTTCGTCCCCGAAATCTCTAAGTCAAGAAGAACGTATCCTACCAACCAAACAACCATCTACTCAAACCATCAGACACTGGCATCCATTGTCCTTAAAGTTTCTAATGCCGTATGAACATATGCAAAAAGTGTGTGTATATGTTTCCTGTCTAATGCAAAATTAGGCGGTCTACTGATTCAGTCGACCTCCTTAATGCAAACCATGATAGTGCCATGCATCCAATATGTATGCGAAGGAATCCTATCGACACATACTATTACTACATGTGTGCACAACCATACACCAAAATGCATCATCCATGTGACAACACAACCATTATACATCCATTAATATAGCTACCTACACACAATTATATGCAATATGCAATATGAAGTGACTGAGCCGATCTAGTGTCTAAAGTGTGTGTATATGCATCCACGAGCAACCACTAGCAAACACTTGCATCCACACGCATCCATCAATCATAACATGTCTCAAACACATGTTTCAACCATAGGTTTACGCTATCTAAAGGTCAAAGGTACTAATGAGAGGACATACTAAAGATAAGATAAGTACTAGACAAACGATAAAGGCGAAGTTAAAAGACATACCCTCAAAAAGGAATGGGTACAATGAACGCATCTTCGCTTCTGTCTCCCAAGTAGCATTGCCCTCACCTCTCCCCATTGCACTTTGACTAGTTGAACCTCTCTGTTTCTCAACTTCCTAATCTCTGACCCAAGGATGCGGGTAGGAGCTCGTCGAATAGTCGCATCATGCTCTACCTCCACTTCTCTAAGCAAGCTCGGCTCTACCACCTCTGCGGTCTCATGTAGGCACTTCCTCAAATGTGACACATGGAATACGTCATGTACCCCACTAAGTCTCTCGGGTAAATCCACTCTATATGCCATCTGTTCAATCCTTTCCTTAATAGGAAACGGTCCTACAAATCTTGGTGCTAACTTCCCAACGGACCCAAAGCGAACAACATTCCGTAATGGAGACACTTTAACAAAGACCATGTCCCCAACATCAAACTCAAGATCCGTCCTCCTCTTATCCACATAAGATTTCTGCTTATCTTGCGCCGCTTTCATCCCTCTTCGAATCAAATCAATCTTTTCCGAAGTATCTCTAACCATATCAGGCCCAAGCAAGATCTTATCTGTAGATTCCCACCAACATGTAGGTGATCGACAAGGCCTTCCATAAAGAGCTTCGAAAGGAGCCATGCCAATACTAGACTGAAAGCTGTTATTATACGCGAACCCCACCAATGGAAGATGCTCTTCCCATGTACCTCCAAAATCTAAGATACATAGTCTCAAAAGGTCTTCTAGAACACGATTCACCCTCTCGGTCTGGCCGTCCGTCTGAGGATGATATGCGGTGCTCAAACACAACTGAGTCCCTACTGCCTCTTGCAAACTCTTCCAAAACTCGCTAGTGAAGATAGGATCTCGATCACTCACTATGCTAGAAGGTACACCATGCAACCGAACTACCTCTCGAAGGTAAACTGAAGCTAGCCATGGAGCAGTCCTCTTACTCTTCACGGGTATAAAATGGGCGCTCTTAGTAAGTCTGTCTACCACAACCCAAATTCCCGTATTACCCTTCCTTGATCTTGGTAACCCATCAATAAAATCCATCGAGACACTATCCCACTTCCATTGCGGAATATCCAATGGGTGAAGCAACCCACGGGGTTTCTTTTGCTCTGCTTTCACTTGTTGGCACACCAAGCATCTAGCGACATACTCGGCCACATCTTTCTTCATACCGGCCCAAAAGAAAACTCGCTTCATGTCTTGGTACATCTTGTCCCCACCGGGATGAATGGTCATCCTCGAACGATGCGCATCATCAAGAATAGCCTTCCTCAAACCCTCGTCTTGCGGTACACAAAGTCTACCGTCTCTACGCAACCACCCCTTACCATCTAGGGTGTACCTACTCAAATGGCTGGACGACTCCCCTCTTATGAGCTTCTCTACCAACTCAACTAACTGTGGGTCGTCCTGCTGTGCCTCGCCAATCCGTCCCAAAAGAGTAGGTCTGACCTCTAAGGATGCTAGCAAACCGGGTACAAAATCAACAGAGGGTCTAAAATCAAACATCGAGATAAATTCCAAGCTTCGTCGTTCCACGAACAATGGACTCAAGGACAACCTTTTTCTGCTTAAGGCGTCCGCCACCACGTTACCCTTGCCAGGGGTATACGCTATCTAGAAATCATAGGATGCTAAGAACTCAATCCTCCTTTGCTGTCTCAAGTTCAAATCCTTCTGAGAAAACAAGTACTTCAATGATTTGTGGTCAGTGAACAATTCGAACCTCTCTCCAAGAAGATAATGACGCCAAGTCTTAAGCGCAAAAACAATAGCGGCCAACTCTAAATCATGGGTAAGGTAATTTTTCTCATGCTTTCTCAACTGCCTTCCCCCATAAGCTATTACCCTTCCCTCTTGCATTAAGACTGCGCCTAGTCCTGTCCCATAAGCATCGGTATAAACAACAAACGGCTTACTCCCATCTGGCAACACTAAGACTGGAGCTGTGGTTAAAGCTCTCTTTAACCGTTGGAACGCATCATCACAATCTATGTCCCATGCGAAGACTAGATTCTTCTTTGTCAAGCGAGTTAATGGGGCTGATATCTTCGCGAAGTCCTTGATAAACTTCCTATAGTAGCCAGCCAACCCCAAGAAACTCCTCACCTCGGTAGCATTCTTCGGAACCTTCCAATCTTGGATGGACACTACCTTCGCGGGATCCACAGCTATCCCTTCTTTGGAGACCACGTGCCCCAAAAACCGCACTTCCTTCCTCCAAAAGTGACATTTAGAGAATTTAGCCTTAAGGCTATGCGCTCGAAGTGTCTCTAACACTTCCCTAAGATGTAGGGCATGCTCTTCTTCACTCTTAGAAAAGACTAAGATGTCATCCACAAAGACCACCACGAACTTATTAAGGTACTCCCTGAACACCCTACTCATCAAATCAACAAATTATGCAGGGGCGTTCGTCAAACCAAATGGCATCACAAGCCACTCATAGAAACCATCCGGAGTCCTAAAGGCAGTCTTGTCTATGCTATCCTCAGCCACTCTCAACCGATGAAACCCCGTGGCTAAGTCTAACTGTGAAAATACTGAGGCGCCAACCAACTGATCAAAGAGATCATCAATCCTCGGCAATGGGTGTCTATTCTTCTTTGTGAGCTTGTTGAGTTCTCTATAGTCTACACAAAGTCTGAGGGACCCATCCGCCTTCGTGGCAAAAACTACTGGAGCACCCCACTCCGATATACTTCGTCTTATGAACCCCTTCTCAAGCAACTCCCCTACTTGCTTATGGAGTTCCCTCCTCTCACGAGGAGCCATGTGGCGCACTGGCAAAGATACTGGTTTAGCATTGTCCACCAGATATATTCGGAAGTCTATCTCCCGCTTCGGAGGTAAGCCCTTCACCTCCTCAAACACATCCGAGTACTCCCGGACCACTCTAACAGATCGCAAACTCTCGACCGAAGCGTCAAGCGATTCAAGATAACTTAGCATAACAGAATCCATGGGATTACAAGAGATCTCGAGAGTGTTCCCCAAGCGGGTCATGAGCCTAACAACTCTCCTTTCGCAACCAAGAACGGCACCATTACTGGATAACCAGTCCATGCCCAAAATCAACCCATAGCCTGTGAAGCCCAAAACAAAAGCATCACATCTAAACTCAACGCTAAGTATAGAAATCTTCAAACCCAAACATATCATGGACAAATAAGTGGAGCCCCCAATTGGGTTTGAAACAACCAAGGGATCATCTACTAGACTGGTGTCTAAGTGAAGTGACTCAACTAATGATGATGAGATAAACGAATGCGATGCGCCAGAGTCAAACAAAGTACGGACAGGATGATCAAACAGAAAAACCAGACTTTCAACGGAAATAGTTCTACCTCTTTCCTGAATCGGTGGAACCGTGAGAGCCTGAACTTGCCCCCTTGCCTGACCCGGTGCCATAAGAGCTTGCACCTGTCCTCCTGAGGTAGATCCCGTCCTTTGCCCCTTCTTAGGGCAGTCCTTCACTAGATGCCCTGCTTCGCCACAGTGGAAGCAGCCAGTCTTCTTCTTCTTCCGACAATCTTTGCTTAGGTGGCCTGATGTCCCGTAATTGAAGCACTTCTTCTTTCCCTTGCCACCGTTGCCTTTCCCACCCTTGTTTTGCTGTTGCTGTTGAGGTCTCTTCTGATCTCCTCTCTTCTCGAGTGCCTTATTAGCATTGGGCCCCTTCTCTTCCTCATGCATGAGTGCCATGTCTACTAGCTTCTCAAAGGTGGCCCCCATAGGGATGTGAGTCATAGCCAATCCATGCATCGGTTCATTCAAGCCCTTAACGAACCTCAAAGCCTTCTTCTCCGGTGTATTCACCATGTCTATGCCGAACCTTGCCAATTGATTAAACTTGTTGACATATTCCTTCACTAATAGGTTTCCTTGCTTTAGAGTCAAGAACCTTTCCATATACAGATTCTCTTCCGCCCTTGAGAGAAACTTTGCCACAAACCTTTGTCTGAAATCCGCCCAAGAGTCAACTAGGCGTTCTCCATTAGTGACCTCCCACCAGAACGAGGCCTCTCCCTTCATTAACCAAGCAGCTAACTTGACTTTCTTTCCTTCTTCCATCTCAAAGATATCTATCAATTCTTCCACCTCCTTAAGCCAATCCCTAGCTTCCACAAAAGTTTCTGATCCTTGAAAAGGTTTCCCTTCCATAGCCTTAAATTCCTTGCAAGTCTTAGCAAAAGTATCCGCGCGAGGAGGAGGAGGGGGAAGATCGGGTGCTACTGTTGGTGGAGGAACATTTGCTGGACCTGCAGTGGCGGCCCTAGCCTCCATCAACCTCCTATACCATACTGGTATCGCTACACCCTCCGGAAAGTTAAGATCTTCAGCCATGCTGAAACGAAAGAGGAAAGATTCAAAACGGAGAATTCGAAAGATAAAGATATGGCTATTGGGGATTATGCTTTTTTTTTCAAAAACATTTCTCTCAAAAGACATGTTTTTGAAAATACTTCTTCCAAAAATGTTTTTAGAAAAATAGTTTTTCTAAAAGTTTTATCTGTTCTGGTAACCTTCAGCTCTGATACCACGTGTAACACCCCACACCCGCTAAGGTCACTCATAAAGGGAATGCCTTAACTTCGGTGGAGTATTTTAAGTGAATATAGAACAGAAAAATTACAACAAGACAGATATAAATAATACTTGTTAACTAAAACATCATTTCATTGCAGTAGAAGGTAAACATGTTTGGTTACAATAACAAAACCATGAAACAAGAGTCAAGTACTAAATATCCATCCTGATAAAAACATAAGTACATAATCCCACTACATAACTAATAGCCATAATAGAAAAGATAAGCTGAGCTTTACATCACGGTCCAAGCTCCAAAAGATAGATAAAGCAATCTGATCAAAGCCCACTAGTGCTAGGCCCACTCTGAGAACCTGAGGGTTGGGAAAAAGATAAAAACAACGGGGACATACATAAGTCTGAGTGAGCCCAATAACTTTAACAATACAATCATTAAAGTAATTAGGGTATGATATAAACTTGGTATGGTGATGACTGGGGATAAATGACTACACTAAGCAGCCAACTAGACATAGGATGAACTAAGATAACGGTAAAGACGCATCTACCCACCCAAGGGTAATTACTACACTGCACCACACCAGTCATTCCTATTTAAAGGTTGATCCCACCCAAGGACTTAGAAAATATAACTAGTAGTTTCTTGTACCCCTAGCTGACCACATAGGTGCCGTCTGCCCCTATCTCCACTAGGTGTACCCACTACTCCCCAAGCGAACGGCTCCCTACCGTAGATACCCGTGCTGGCCCCACAGTGGGGTGTATCACTCCCCAAAGTGGCAACCCAATACAATCAACGGTGCACGGCTTATACCTACACGATGCAACAACGTCTTACCTACCAGCCTGGGTCCACACATGCATATGAAACCCGTTGGACTTGCGTTGCCACCGCTAACCCGTTTTGGCCTCTTATAGTCAAGCCCAGTACGCGTGTCCCGTCCTCGGCATGGGTCGAGCCCAATAAGATACATATGGGTTACTGGTTGAAATGGGCCCCCCACAAGCTACCCACCTAAGCTTGTCCCTTTTTCTAGTGCATCCCACTTAACCCTTTAATCATGTTTAATTACATGTTTCCACTTGGTTAAGTATTCTAATCGTATTTTCTATTGCCACCCAAGGCAACCCACTAGATTTCCACATGCCACCCAAGGCACTTACTTGATTTCCACATGCCACCCAAGGCACCCACTTAACCTCTCATGCCCCACTACATGCTTATCTGGTTAAGTGTTTCTTAATTGATTAAGAACGTAACCTTTGTAAAGACCTCCCACATTAGACTGTCTTTTATGGCAGCTGGATTTGCCGGTCGGTTCCGGGCAGCCTTATGCCATAACAGAGTCTAACCTCGTGTCTTTACACTTGTCACGTATTTAGTTTATGCCTAAGACCTCTCACATTGGGCCAATCATTTGTAGCCGCTGGATTTGCCGGTCGGGTCCGGGCAGTCTTATGCTACAAAAGGGTCCAACCTCGTGTCTTAGTCGATTAATTACACCTAATTAATCACCCCCATATTTTGAATTAATTTTCCCTAATTAATTCCAATTTAACGATGTACATAATTGACTCAATTATGTCCATCCACTTATGGTATGCAACATCATACCAATATCATCACAATTTTGTTAACATGAATATTAACCCCATCGTTTCCCACGTAATACGCTAACATGACATACTTAAAAGGGAAGATTCATCACAAATACAATGGGTTCAACTTAGCATAACATTAGCATCACATGGGTTTTAAAGGTGTCAACTTGCATATATGACCATAGCATCAAACCCAACTAGCATAAATAATCAACCCAACTAGCATAAATCACATATGTCATAAAGAGGGTAACTTGCTTAAGTTACTTATGTCATACAAAGGGGTAAACTTGCATATATATGTGTGACATATAAAGGGGTTAACTTGCATATGTATGCATCTCATACAAAGGTGTAAACTTGCACATGTTACTTGCATATAACCAAACACCAAACTTGCATAACATGTCATATATGAACTTGCATATAATCAAACACCAAACTTGCATAACATGTCATATATGAACTTGCATATAATCAAACACCAAACTTGCATAACATGGTGTCACAATGGATCAATGTTTATCATAGTGATTTGCATAACTAGCATCATGAACACATAGCATAAAACTTGCATAACTAGCATCATGAACATATAGCATAAAACTTGCATAACTAGCATCATGAACTCATGACATATGACTTGCATAACTTGCATAACATCATGAACACATAGCATATGACTTGCATAACTTCCATAACATCATGAACACATAGCATATGACTTGCATAACTTGCATAACATCATGAACACATATCATATTATAACATAACTTGCATTGATCCACATACATAACCATAACCTCATTATATCCTATCATAATTAGTTTAGAAATTGCTTGCTAAAGGCATAAAAACTCACAACTTGTTGATTAACACTCCTATGAAGAAGATTAACTTGCTAGAGTTGATTAGAAGTTGATTTGAGAAGCTATCTTCCTCTTTAATTTGATGGAGGCTCTTTCAAGTTGCATTTTGACGGCATGACGACGTTGTATCCAATTTTAGTATGAATTAGGGTAGTCTTAGGGTGTATTTATAGATTTAGGATGTAGTTTAGGCCCTTAGATTAACCCTAGATTAGGTTAGAGCCGTCAGATTTTGTCACAAGCCACCAGAACACAGCACAAAACTCAAATCAGTGCACCCAGGCCAAACTGACCGACAGGGGGGGTCGACCCCTGGGTCGACACATGGGTCGACCCCTTGGGGGGGTCGACACCGATGTCGACCCTAGTGTCGACACCCTCTGTCTGGCGGGAATTTTCCCGCCTCTTCTGAAATTTGAAATTTGAATATTTTAAAATCTGTTTTGAATTTTCTGAAACTTCGGATGGCCATAACTTCTTCATACAAAGTCCAAATCACGCAAACTCGGACTCTATCTCAACCAGAATTCCAAGACGAACACAATGGCACAACCCATTTCCCTTAATTCTCACGTCTGAGATTAATTATTCTTTAATTACTAAACATTAATATTAAGTGAAATTCGGGGTGTTACATTCCTCCACAATATCTATATAATCACGAAATCCGATATCGAAATATTCCGAAGATAATTTTGATTCAAATCCATTCCAATTCATATATTGGAAATTCTGGTTATTTTTAAAACCATTTCAAATCCAATTTATGTATTTAAATATATTGGATTATTATTCTAGTTAATAACTAATTCATTCTTGGTAAAAATACTTTTTTTATCTTTACAAACGTGGAATTTTTCATCCTAATTCTTTCCAAATCATTTATTATGATTTTACACAAATTATTAGTATTTTTAATAATTTTATCAAGGCCCGTACAGTCGATTTCCATAAATGGTCATCGAATTGCACCTACAACGACCTTTTTCAAATTTGATTTGGACATAATTCCAAATCCATTTCTTAGATTTCAAATCTCTTATATTTGTTGGAAAGCTCTTTTCGATACGAACCCAACGTTTCCGGTTTTAGGAGAATCCGACAGTCGGATCTCCCGTAATACCAATTTGAAGTCAACGGTCGAAATTCGCGAACGGTCGCGGTGCGACGCGTTCTATTCAGGCCATTAAATATATATTATATATATTTCGTCGATTTCCATTTAAATCGTATTATATAAATTCGGTTTAAAACGATTCCAACTTCATTTTCAATTTTAAATCAAAATTGAATTCTCCTTATCATTATAACATATAAATGACAATATTTCCAAACTATCATATTTTAAAATCATTTCCTTTTCGATATTCATTATAAAAATGAATAAAATCGATATAAATATCGTTCGCGTCAAAATGGTGCATATCAAATCAACACGACTTTATATATTTAAATATCTTTGTGTCCGTCCCAAATCAGACATCAAAATCATATTTTGATCCATTACTGAATATCATTTTAAAATATTAGTTATTTAAAATATTCATTATTTGCCATTTTAAAATATTCGTTAATTTAAAATATTCGTTCTTTCCAAATTGGAATCAGACACAGTCAATTACCATATAATTTTATTTATATGGTTTTCATACACACATGTACACAACAATAATCAAACACAGTCAACCATCATCCAGCGTGCATTACACAACTGCATAAGCGTTAAATATGAATAATTAACACTTACAACAGCCTATCAACCAATCGATTGACATACAACTAAATAATTGGGATTAGTGTATGCCAAATATCATCCCAATACCCATGTGGGGTTTCATTCGACACACACCGATTTTATTTGTGCAGTTGGGCGATGTGTAAAATATATCATCCCAATCAATATCAGTTAAATGTGTGTACATAAACAATTCATTCGATTTGTAAATGAAAAATTATTTTATTCATATACTCGTTTAAAAATATATTTTAACGATAAAATATTTATTTCTACACATGAATATTTTATACAGTTCATTTATACAATAAAAATGATATTTTTATTGTTCTAACATTTTTAGAAAATTTCGGCAACATAACGGCGCGATACTAGACCGGAATAAGGTCTAGCCTTATCCCTTGCCTAATATTGGCTCGCGCCATACACATACCAATTCCAATCAATTCATTTCACTTCCCAACCCAAATTCAACCAAATAAATCAATCAACCCAAACAAACATGGTTTCAAACAAAGGTATCGGATGCTATTAAGCACCGTCTGCATCCTAGTATATGTATTTAACTAGAAAATAAATTAGAGTGAGAAGTTCTCACCTTTGGTTTCCACACTGTCGTGCTTTATTTTTGAACAGTTTAGGTTTTCCCGAAATTCCAACACAATCCTTTTCACGATGTTCATAGTGAAAATCACATTTTTAATATGATGTTTATATATATATTTAAAAATCGCATTTTTATTTTGCTATGTATGTATGTGTGTGTGTGTGTATATATATATATATATATATATATATAAAGAAATCACATTTTTATACCTCTACAATTTATATAAAAATCACATTTTTAATTCGCTATTACATATATAAAAATCATATTTTTATTTTCAAATCTACATTATAAAAACCAGATTTTTACAACGCTACTTTCTATATAAAAATTATATTTTTATATCGCTACTTCATATAAAGATCGAATTTTTATATTGCTATTCATATGATAAAAATCATATTTTTAAACCGCTAGTTTATTATAAAATTCATATCTTTATAATGCTTCTATATAAATAAAAATCACATTTTTATCCTACGTTATAAATAATAAAAATCATATTTTTATCTCAAAGCCATATATATAAAAATCTAATTCTTATTACGCTACTATGTAAATAAAAATCTTATCTTTGCACAAATAAAAATCATAACTTTGCTAAATAAAAATCATGACTTTGCTAAATAAAAATCATAACTTTTATCACGCTTTTCACATTAAAATATCTTATCTAATTAATGTGATTCATATTTAAAAATCTCTTTTCTAATTACATAAAGAAAAAGAAAAAACATAATAGAAAAGAAAATAAATAAAAAGCTCACCTTCTTCTTGCAAAAACTGAATTTTCGTCGAAGGACGGTTTCGCGTCGTCTTTGGGGTGGTGGGGGTGTACTCTGGCCGGCGGAAGGCCAATAGGAGGCGGCAACGGTGGTATGGGTATCGGGTGGTGGCAGTTTAAGAGGGATTGAGGGTTTAGGGTTCGGTTTTGGGGCCTTGAGCGTTCGAATAGAGGAAGAGGAGCCGAGGGAGGGTGGTTGGAGTGGAGCGGAGGTGGGCGGCGGCCTCCTGGAGCGGCGGCATAGGGCATGGAAGGGGCAACGAGATAATTATTGGTGGAGGGTTTTAAAAAGGGACCGATCGATGTAGGTTTAGGAGAAAAAAGAAGGGGGGTATTTATAATTATCATTTTATTACATTTTTCTCTCCAAAAAGGTTGACTTTTTATTCGAACTTCAAACGAGACCCAACGACTGTCGCTCCTAGCTAATTACCCCAATTCCGAACACAATGGGATATGTTTCATAAGCCATTTCGACTGTTTCGATCAGTTTTCATTAAAATTAAAATATAAATTAATATAATGTTCAAAATTGAATTTAGCATACATTTTAATTTACCGGGCCACATACGGACTCCAAAAATTCCAGAAAAATAAATCTAGCTTTGTTTTGATGATAAGGTCCTAAAAAAATTAATTTCGTCGAATTTGGAGACCGTTTGAAAAATGGTCATTTTCTAGTGATTAAATTCAAACTGAAATTACCAAAGATGTTTAAATTCACCATGCTCACATATTAATTCCAAAAATTATGAAATTTGGAGTCTAACAATAATTTGACATTCCGGATCCAAAAAAAGTGGTTTCGTTGAAAATGGAGGCCCTTTGCAAAATCGCTATTTTTAAGGGCTATATATTATATAAAATTCCATAGCAACTATTCTGAATTTTCAACTAGACATAACTTTTTATTCCCGTTATGAAATATGGATTTTTCACATTCGTTGGAAAGATATTTTTCAACAGATTCAAATATTTCTAGTTTTACTGAAATCCGATTTATTTTTTAATCCTATACATTCATTTGAAATTCGAAATCGAATTTTCAAACTACCGCGCCATTTCCAATTCCTTTTTTAATTAAAATAAATATTTATATTCCAACTTCGATTTAAATAAATTTATACGTTCTAATTCTATTTAAAATAAATTTCTAGTCGTTATTATTTAAAATAAATCATTTTAAATATTCAAAATTCATTAAAATTGCCAAAATAAAAATATAAATTGGTTCTGATTTTCTGGGTTGTTACACAAAATGATTTAAAATTCAAATTTATACTGCATATGTCGACATACACATTGTTACTTGTCGACATATAACCATGATATTTTATTTGAATATAAAAGTTTTGTCTTTTCATTTTATAACGTTTTAGAAATGATTGTGTCTCTTGGAACACTATATGAAGACCTCATTTTCAAAAAAAATCATAAGTTATCATCTCCTTCTTCCCTACTTTACATACCACCATTATTTTACTTAATTTTCTAAGATTCTACACTTATACTCTGCCGATTTCAATATGAATTATATCATTCTTCATCTATTTTCAATCTCTACCAAATACTCTCTATTTGGAAGTGCTACTCAAGAGTTCTAGGGAAATTATAATCAAAGATAGGAAGGGTGTGTTCCTTGTAGCCCGTAAATTAAGGTAAAGGAGTGGTGTTAACCTTGTACCTGTGAAATCAAGGGTATTGAATCAGTGTAAACCTTGTATCCATGAAATCAAGGGTGTTGAATCGGTGTTAACCTTGTATCCGTGAAATTAAGGGTGTTATAATTGGTTACAGATATTAATAAAACTCTGCACAATCCAGCGTTGTGCAGGACTGGACGTAGGAGTAATTCGAACCAGTATAAAATTCGATGTGTTCTTTCCTTTTATGCATTTTGTTTCTGTTTATATTTGCCTCTGTGATTGTTTCCGTTGTGATATTCATTCTGTGATTCATATACTTGTTTGAGTAATTGTAAATTGGTTAAGAATTCAATAAATTCTTTAAAACACTATTCACCCCTCCTTCAGTGTTAATTTTTCCTTAAGATCTGTGATTCTCGTCCCTAACATTCCCGTTGTGATTTCACACTGAAACCCAAGTGTTTTGACTAGATGAACTAAAAAGTTTAAACTGAGAAAACTTTAATTTGAAAAAAGGATCATACCAAATTCTATCACCAACAACATGCTACATACCAACAACATGTCCATCATCTCCCTTTTCTCTTTTTGTAGACTGAGATCAAATCTTACAAGCTTAGGCGTTAGTAGCAGTGGATGAAGGATACTGAGGATTAAAGTTCAATCATTACATCCTTCCATGCAAGTATAAATAAAAGCATCATGATAAGTTGACTTTAGAGAATGAGGCACTTACAACTTTAAGGCCAAAATAATCGGCATCCATAGTTTTTCTTTTACTTTTCCAAAGAAGCAGTAACCAGACAAGAAGAGTTGTTCATCTAGACTTAAGATAAAAAAAGAAAGAAAACCTTTTTGTGAAAAAATGTTGATAATTGATTGCTAACACATGTATTTAAATGTAAATCTAGGGCCATGATCTCGATCGATCGACTGACTTGACACCAATGAATGCATACTAGACTACTTATAGCGCCATAAAATCATTAGCCAGATATAGCTCTATTTACAGCAAGTTTAGCCGAATCGGTCAATCCCTTAATCAAATGGTCATTTAATGATAAGCACTAGTTAAGGAAATCTCTCCATGAAACCGGCTGATTGAACAGTGGAGTCGCATTACTACCTAGTGTATTCTCTAAATCCCCTTGTACTCCTATTGCTTCCCTCATCAATCTGTCATCCCTAAAATGCACGCACATAAAAAAAGTCAGTTTTGTTAAATAAATTTGTAAATGCAAAATAAAACATAAAACTTACACATCCTTAAGCAAATACATACTATCCAAGAACTGAAGTATGTAAGGAGCATACGACACCAATATCCGAGTCTTTGTGAGCTCTTGAAGCCCTGAAAGATACCAACATAAGATTCTAATACTCCATTTCTTATCTGATTAGTGTAATCGATCATTTCATCGCCTTTTGCCTTAGGTTGAGAAGATAGCTCTGGAGCACTCTGAAGCATGGGCATCACATACATCAGGTACTTCTCAAGTTCTCTCCGATGGCCAAACCAATATCTCCAAAGAATGAAAATACCAGAGGCTTAACTGATCTATACAACTGATTGCTGGACACATTTTTGAAATTACACAAATAAACTGGGAAACGAGATTTGAAACTGGAAAATTACATCTCGAACTGAAACTGCAGTTGAACGACACATGTCACTAGATAATGGAAATGCAACTTTGACTAAAAACTCACCACCACTAGATCCACATACAAATCGGATCTTACCAGATCCATGCGTAGATCTATCGTGCAACCTGCCTTCGAACTTAAAACCGAATTACTGATTTATTTTGCGAAGAAAAGGAAGAACCAGATGATGGAGAAGAAAGAGAATAGGCGGCGTGGATGTTTAAGAAGACGAGACGATTTCTCAATATGGGTGATTATGCTCAAAAAAGGAGGCTGATGGGGAAATAAAGGGCTTGCGAGCCAAAATTTTAATTCAGAAGCCAAAATTTCGTTATGGAGTCAAAATGAAATTCCCCTCCCTAACATTTGCCTTCTATTCAAAGTGCTACAGGTGGACTCCACCGTTTTGCTCTATTTAAAAAAAGGGGCCAAAATAATGCTTTAGTATAAAACTGTCAACCACCAACGTTATATTAATGATCACTCGATTTGTTGTTCGTAATTAACATTTAGTTGAAAATAGTTATAAGATAGTAGTAATAAATAAATGTTTGCAATGGTGAAAATTAATTAGTTGTTACAGATTCTTATTACAAGTGTTAAAATAAACAGTAGATAAAAATATGTTTATTATAATTGGAAGAAAAACACAATTGTTAAAAATACATTCACTTATTAAGTATTTAATATTAATTATCTGGTACTAAAAACTAAATAGATTTGTTTGTCATTATGTGTAAAATGGATATTAATGCCAATTTTATAACTATTATTGACTAACTATTTTCTTCTTAATTATTATTTATTATTAATTAATTAAAAATTAAGTATTTCATCTTAACTATCATTTATTATTTATCAATTAAAACTATTAACTATTAATTTCTTACTAGTTGTTGTTAATTAAGAATTATTAAAATTAATCAACAAATACCAAATATCACATCATGATTAATAACTTTTATTGCTAATTGATAAAACTGGTATCGATTATAGTACAATTATCAATAATTAATTATTAATTTAATTTATAAACTATTAATTTTAAACTACCATCTTGAATTATTAAATACTAGTTATGACCAGTTTATTTTAGAAAATTTTAATTTTAATTTTTTTAACAAAATATTGAATATTAGTAAATTTATTATTTTAATTTAAAATTATTTAATATTAATTATTAAATAACCAATATAATTTATTATTTATTAATTATCACCTTTTAAATATTGAATATAAATATCAACTATAATTATTAAATATCGAATTTTACCTCTTAATTTTAACTCATAAATTTAATTATTTAATGGTATTATAAAATATTATTCATTTTTATTAATTATTCAATATTAATTATTATTAGTAAATAATCAATACTATTTTTTATTTTGTAATTATTATTTATCATTTTCTAACATATTAATATTAAATAAAATTACCAACTATTGAATAATATATATTAAATGAGTACGAAGCATACTTTTTTTTTGAAAGGCAGTAAAAATTTATTAACATGTAAACCAAATACAAAGTTGCCTATACACAAGTATACCTCATATAACAATTGCATACAAGCTGAGAAAAAAAAACAATAACATGTATATAAGGAGAACAGAGAAAACTCAGCTTCAAAACACAAAAAAATAGCAAAAATATTAACTTCCGACTGAAAAACTCAGCAATCATCTCGTCTGCATCTCCTTTAATATCAAAGAGAACATCTGTCCTTTTGAAAGGGAACGAACTCCGAAGATCCTGTTGCTCCTCTCCAGCTAAATGGAAGAGACGAAAACTTTTAACAACTTCAGCAAAGCTTTTAATTTAGCACTTTTCCTCCTGGTAGCTTTAAAAACATTGAACCATTTCATTCATACTAACTCTCAATGCTCTATGAAAGCCTCCAACAGCAAGGAGCCTATTCCAGATTTGATGGACATAATCACATTCAAAGAAAATGTGAATATTAGATTCGGACTCACGATTATATAGAAGACAGAGATTGCCATGAATGATACCCATAGAACACAGTTTATCTTTTGTATTAATGGCATTCACCATTACTTTCCAAAGAGTTAAATTTTCTTTAGCTGAAGCACCAATATTCCAAATTCGCGAAGCCCATGGAAAAGTTTCCTTTTCATCTTTAAGCAGCTTATACACATGATTAATGGAGTGTTTTTTCCCGTTCCAAATTAGATCATCATCCTCAACTAATCTCAGATTTATTGACAAATCATTCCAAAGCCTTCTAAGCTGAGTTGAACTAGAATAGGGTAACTCAGTATGACCATCATGAATTAGTTATGAATAGAAGCATTAGCAGAAATCCCTAAATTGTTCTTCAGATTATAATCCACAACATCAGATAAAATTAATCCCTGCTTTGCCCAAGGATCATTCCAGAAGAAAATCTGTGTTAATCTTCTTCTACCATATTGTATGAAAGGTAAAAATTAACGTCTGAGTTTGAGCATTGCCCTTCAGCTCCAGCTACAAAAAGATGATAAAGACATTGTCCAAAAGTTTTTATTGCTTATCACATTATTCTTTATCCATCTCATTCAAAGACAATTATTATTAGTAAAAAGCTTCTAATAATAACATGATATTGCAGCCTTATTCCATAAGAAAATGTTAGTGATTCCAAGCCCTCCATGACTTTTGTCTTCATACAACTTATTATACGAAATTGGAATCATCTTTTTAGAAAACAGATTGCCATGCCACAAGAACTTATTGAGTGCAGATGTTATCATTGATTAAAGTTTCTTTGGAAGAATGAAATGTCTTCTCCAATAAGTTGTAATCGAAATAGCTATGGATTACACAACCGTAATTCTTCCTGCTTGAGACAATTTACAACTTGGCCACTACTTGAGTTTGTCAATAATCTTTTTGTATAGTTGCATACAGTTTAACTTTGTGATACGAGAATTGATAAGAGGGAGTCCCAAATAAAAAGAATTCAATGGAAACTCCAAAAATCCAGATCATTTGATTAAATCGTCCTTATTTGACTAAGTGAGTCCAGCAATCAATATATGTGACATTTTCATATTTATTTGTAACCCAGTTAAGGCATGAAACTTCTCCAAAGTGGTAAGAATGCATTGGATATTTGAGATAGTTGGCTTTGTAAATATTATAAGATCATCAGCGAATAGGAGATTAATAATTTGAGGGTCCTTACATCGAGGATGCAAATCCAATTTTCCATCCTCAACTTGCTGCTTTAAAAGAGAATTGAGCAATTCCATAATGACAATGAACAAATATGCAGAGATGGGATCACCTTGTCTCACCCTAGTTGTACCTTTGAAAAACCCATGTAAACAACCATTCCTTGCTATAGAATACCTAGGTGATGAAATACATGTATGAATCCATGAGAGAGAGGGCATTGGAAAGTTCATACGAGATAAGAAAGCTAGAATAGTGTAACACCCCGAAGTTTTAACGACATTAAAGAGGATAAATTAAAGAATAATTAAATTAATATTCAAAGTTAAGTGGAACGGGTTACGCCATTGCGTTTGTCTCGGAATTCTGCTTGAGATAGAGTCTGAGTTTGCGTAAAACATATAACGAAAGTTATAGACGGTTAAAGTTTTGCGATGAAAACAGAATGCACTGGCGCACTTGACAAGTGCCCAATGTATTTTTGCACTGGCGCACTTGCCAAGTGCACCCAGAACAGTTTCTGGGTGTTCGGGCCTTTTTCGAGTGAGTGACGACCCGTGACCTGACCCAATTCCATTAGGGCTGAGGTGGCATCAGAATTCTATAACCCAACAGCAATAAATATATCCCATATCCTTTGTTTTCTTCAAAGAAAAGCAATGGTGGCCGGACTCTGCTGGATTCTGGACTGAATTAGGATCTCGCATCTTCTTCTAAAGCATATCAAATTCTGAGATTCAAACATAGACTCAGCACCTTTTCTATCATCTTAACAATCCAATCAGTGAGTTTCTAGCCACTTTTAGGTTTAAATAAATAACAGCAAATTGTGAAAGACTATGAATTGGATATGTTGTAAAGTATGAATCTATGCTAGTATTAAATCTTATACTATGTAGATCATGATAGATTTAATTCTCTAGATCTGATGCAATTGTGGCTATACTATGATGTTGCCTTTATGGATCTTGATTTGTAACTACGTTGTGGTAAATATAAATCTACTAATCTTGACAGTTGCAACATTTCTTAGATCCACTTTATGATCATGTTTTAAGCTAGATCCACTTATTGATCATGTTTTATGTAGATCCACTTTATGATCATGTTTTATGCTAGATCCACTTTATGATCATATTTTATGCTAGATCCACTTTATGATCATGTTTTATGCTAGATCCACTTTATGATCATGATTTATGCTAGATCCACTTATTGATCATGTTTTATGCTAGGTCCACTTTATGATCATGTTTTATGCTAGGTCCATTTTATGATCATATCTTATGCTATGATAGATCTATCTCTCAAGATCCAATTCAATTGTGATTGTCCTAGTATATTATTTTTGTTTATTTTGGATAGATCAAATCATTTATGTGAACCATGAATATATGCCACCTTGAATTGATTAGGATTGGGTCCACGCCTTTATCTTAATTGTAACCTCTATGATGTGGATTTGGGTAGATCTATTTACAAACCTGTAGATCTAAACCTTTATTTATGATTAGACTAATTTAATCAATTATATCCAGAGAATGTGGACATTTTTATGTAGATCTAAAGCAATATTTATGTTAGATCCTGTTATAATGATGATTACATGTTCATGACAATATGTATATTCACCTTGATATGATGTTAATTACATGTCCATTCACTTTGTTATCATACTAGTATGTTTATGCCAATATATGTTGAAACTATCACCGCTACCATATTCCCTTTTTCAATGTTACGGCTAGACTACTTATTAGCCTAGATGCCGCCAAAATACATGCGAATATGTTAGCGAAGGAAACGGGGGAAAAGGGATAAAAATGGCATAATTTGAATATGAACATTTATGGACATGTAATTCAAACTATTGGGCAATATAGGTATTGAAACCTATAAAAGGAAAGGATTAATTAATTGGTAAATTAATTAAAAATGGCATAATTTGAATATGAACATTTATGGAAATGTAATTCAAATTATTGTGCGAAATAGGTATTGGCATCTATAAAAGGAAAGGGTTAATTAATTGATTAATTAATTAAAAATGGAATGTTTAGTAATTACAATTAGGAATTGTAATTGTACTTATGACACGAGGTTAGGTTACATTAGTGGTGGAAGTCTGCCCGGACCCGACTGACATATCAAGAAGCCACTAATGTTGAACCTAATGTGGGAGGTCTAAGTACGCGAATACGAATCGAGCTAAGACAGGAGGTTAGGCCCAACTGTGGAATAAGACTGCCCGGACCCGACCGGCATATCCAGCATCCACATGTTGTAGGCATAATGTGGGAGGCCTGGCCCATTATAAACCATAAATGGACATGGTAATGAATCAGACTACTTAACCTAATCTAATTCATAAGGGATCGTATGAATATGAACTAAAGATAGGGTTAAGTAAAACATGCTTGGATCAGTGGAAGGGTTAAGTACATCTTGGGTAGTTGGGTAATATCAATATATATAGGCCCACAAACTTAACCGTTAAATAAACATGCTTGAATCAGTAGGAGGGTTAAGTACATCTTGGGTTGGTGGGTAATATTTGTATATATATGCCCACAAACTTAACCTATCGGGGTTATGTAATTAAAGGCATTGTTAGGAAAACATAACCAGTGGAAATCCTAGTAATGGGGATGCAAGACAAAGGAGAGAGCTTGCATCACCTTGTGTGGGACCTATTTCAGTAAGTAACCCTTAAATAGGTATTAAAGGGTACTCTGAACTAGGTCGGAGTGGTACTGAGCTGATTGTAAGAGATCCAAACGTGGAGGCGGTGTTGACGGCGCGTTCCAATGAGGTCATGTGCATGCATGACTCCGCCTGCTGGGGAAGATAAGATGATGTGACACCAGTAGATATGGTTGTGCATCCGAAAAATTAAGGGTTGCCACTTTAGGGAGTAATACACCCTACTGTGGGGCCAGCACAGGGTATCTACAGAATATGGAGCCGATCGATTGGGGATAGTAAATAGGGTATATCTAGTCTTATCTATTTCTGTGGGGTACCTGTATTTCTGTCTGGGCTAACACCCGTTATTTCTGTTTAGGTACCAGTTCTGTTTGGGTTAAAACCCGTTAATTGAGTACACCCAAAACTACCATTATGTTTCTGTTGGGATCATCTTGTTTTTGCTAGGTAATTGGGGAATATGTAATCCTATTACATATCTGTTATACTAGTATTGGTGCAGAGCAAGGAAAGTAATAAGAAGCGCTATCTATTCTATCCTGTTGTCCTGTTTACCTCGTTAGGCCTGCCATTTATGTATTGATCTCTCTTATCCACTTTGTATGTCTATCATGTTACTTCTATTTATTTACGGGCTAAAAGTAACTAGACTCCCCAAACTTTATGTCTGACCCTTTTTGTTTCTCCTTCTTTCTTCCGTTCCCCTCCCCCCTAGGTTCTCAAGGGAGGGAAATCTCAGGTTTAGTCGGGATTCTTCTATCATCTTGCTTGGAGCTTCTAGATGTATTGCTCAAGGTTCTATCTTTGCTACTATCGCTTATGATTTGGGGATTATGCTTTCTTTATTATTGTACTCTGATATTTAAAGTACAAGACAGAAGTTTTAATGACGAACATAGTTTATGTATTTTAAGACATATGGGGTAACCATGCTTTATGATTAATAAAAGTTGTTTTTATTCCATTGCAAAAAATTTGTATCTGTCTTGTAATGTTTCTGTTCTGTTTACTAAAATGCTTCACGAAACTTAGTGCATTCCCTTTGTAAGTGACATTAATGGACGTGGGGTGTCACACTTGGTATCAGAGCTGAAGGTTATCAGATTGGATAAAGTTTTTGAAAATTATTTTCAAAAAGGTTTTAAAAGAAAGCATTTTCAAAAGAAAAGCCTGTTTGAAAAACATATTCCCCAAAGCCATATGTAATATCTCTCGATTCTCTGCTTGATTCCTTTTTCCCTTTTTGTCTGGAGAACCGATTCTTCTTGAAATGTGTCCCCATTATGGCATGATACCGTAGGCATGTTTAGCACATGTTGAAGGGCAATGATGTGCCTAACCTCCATCCATAACCGCAGTGGTTTTACTTATGGTTAATTTTCTCGAGCTTCATAAGGATTTCCATGTGATGGAGGCAACTTTCAAAAGACTTGTTAGCTTGTTACACAAACGTGGGTAAAAAGAAGTATAAGGAAGTTAGGGCTAAGGAGTAGAGCCCAAGGATGAGAAAAAGGTATGGCCCAAGAAAGGACAGCAACAACAATAGAAGAAGGGAAGAAAAAAAATGACAAGGCTAAGGATAAGGGGAAGTGCCATAGTTGTGGGCGAGAGGGTCACTTGGCCATGGACTGCAGGAAAGGGAAGAATGCTTGCTTCGTTTGTGGAGAGGTTGGATACTATTCTGGGGGAGTGCCCAAGGAAGCAAGGGCAATGTCAAAGGATAGGAACCTCTGGAGGGCAAGCGAATGCTCTTGTGGCTAGTGCACCAGATAGAGGCAGGAAAATTTCAATGAAAGGTTTTGATTTCTCTTTCCAATCAACCGGTTATAACTTTTTTCGATTCTAGCGCATTCGCATTCGTTCATATCTAGTTCTGTAGTTGAATCTCTGCACTTAATTACTAGTTTGGTAGTGGATCCCGTTGTTGTCTCAAACCCTATTGGTGGTTCGGCTCATTTATCCATGATTTGTTGGGGTTTGAGAATATCTATGTTAAGGGTCGAGTTTGAGTGCGACGCACATCTTGTTTCATGGGCTAGGGGTTCATTCTAGGGATGGGTTGGATTACCACATATGTTGCCGTTCTGGGAGGTGAGAGGAGGGTCGTTAAGCTTCTAACTTGTCATGGGGGGACCCTCGAAATTTCTTGTGACCCACAAGGATCAGTTATACTTAGTTTCCTAGAATCTCTTGATGCATATATCGATGATCTGCAGTCAGAACTAGTAGTCCGTGAGTATCCTGATGTCTTAGACGAGGTTCGGGGTTTACCCCAAGGTACGAGATTGGTTTTCGAATATATGTGGTGGATAATGCAAAGCCAGTTGCGTTGCCTGTACGACATGTGACTGCTAAAAGAAAATAGGGAACTTGATAAGCAAGTAGGGGAGCTACTTAAGGGGAGGTTTGATAGGTGAATCGTATCAGGATGGGAAACCTATTAAAGACGTTCCTTGAGGAAGCCCATCATTCTAAGATGACTATTCATCCAAGTTGCGATAAAATGTATAGAGTTCAAGGGAGTGGAGCCAAACTTGCGGAAGGAAGTAAAAGTAGAGAAGACAGCGAGGGTGCGACTTGGGAGACTGAAAATAAAGATCACGCTTCATACCCTTTCCTTTTAGGGCTATGTTCTTAACTTCTTTTTCCAAAGCTTTTTATTCATACTTGTTTCTATCATTCGTTTGTATCCTATCGATCGAATCTTCGACCTTTAGGTAGGAAATCCCATGATTGTAAACATGTGTTTGAGACATGTTATGTTTGATTGGTGCAAGTGGATGCAAGTGTTTGTTAGTAGTTGCATGTGGACGCATACACACACACATTAGGCACTAGATCAGCTCAATCACTCTCATACTGCATATGGATGTGTGTGCATTTTCTTTTCTTTTATGGATAACTAACATATGGATGTTGCATTTAGATAAATGAGTGTGCACGCATGTAGAGCTTATATGTTATAATAGGCTTATTTGCATATATATTGGATTCATGGCACTAACATACATTGCATTAAGGAGGTCAACTGAATCAGCAGATCGCCTGATTTTCGCATTAGTGTTGGGACATATACACACACTTTTGCGTACTTTCATGAAAGCATTAGAAATCCTTAAGGACAATGGACGTCGGTGGCTGATGGTTGAGTAGATGGATGATGGATGGTAGGATATGCACTCTTATCAACTTGGAGATTTCGGGACGAAATCCTTTGAGTAGGGCAGAATGTAACACCCTGAAATCTTAATGACATTAAAGAGGATAAATTAAAGAATAATTAGTTTAATATTCAGAATTAAGTGGAATGGGTTACGCCATTGCGTTCATCTCGAAATTCTGCTTGATATAGAGTCTGAGTTTGCGTAAAACGAATAATGTATGAAGAAGTTATAGACGGTTAAAGTTTTGCAATGAAAACAGAATGCACTGGCGCACTTGATAAGTGCGCCAATGTATTTTTGCACTGGCACACTTGCCAAGTGCACTCAGAACAGTTTCTGGGTGTTCTGGCCTTTTTTGAGTGAGTGACGACCCGTGACCTGACCCAATTCCATTAGGGCTGAGGTGGCATCCGAATTCTGTAACCCAGCAGCTATAAATATATCCCATATCCTTTGATTTCTTCAAAGAAAAGCAATGGTGGCCGGACTCTGCTGGATTCTGGACTGAATTAGGATCTCTCATCTTCTTGTAAAGCATATCAAATTCTGAGATTCAAACAGAGACTCAACACCTTTTCTATCATCTCAGTAATCCATTAACAGTGAGTTTCTAGTCACTTTTAGGTTTAAATAAATAACAGTAAATTGTGAAAGACTATGAATTGGATATATTGTAAAGTATGAATCTATGCCAGTTTTAAATCTTATACTATGTAGATCATGATAGATCTAATTCTCTAGATCTGATGCAATTGTGGCTATACTATGATATTGCCTTTATGGATCTTGATTTGTAACTACATTGTGGTAAATGTAAATCTATTAATCGTGATAGTTGCAACATTTCTTAGATCCACTTTATGATCATGTTTTATGCTAGATCCACTTATTGATCATGTTTTATGCTAGATCCATATTATGATCATGTTTTATGCTAGATCCACTTTATGATCATGTTTTATGCTAGATCCACTTTATGATCATGTCTTATGCTAGATCCACTTATTGATCATGTTTTATGCTAGATCCACTTTCTGATCATGTTTTATGCTAGATCTATTTCATGATCATATCTTATGCTATGATAGATCTACCTCTCGAGATCCAATTCAATTGTGATTGTCCTAGTATGTTATTTTTGTTTCATTTGGATAGATCAAATCATTTAAGTGAACCATGAATATATACCACCTTGAATTGATTAGGATTGGGTCCACACCTTTATCTTAATTGCAACCTCTATGATGTGGATTTGGATAGATCTATTTATAAACATGTAAATCTAAAGCTTTATTTATGATTAGATCTAATTTAATCTATTAGATCTAGAGCATGTGGACATTTTTATGTAGATCTAAAGCAATATTTATGTTAGATCCCGTTATGATGATGATTACATATTCATGACAATATGTATGTTCACCTTGATATGATGTTAATTACATGTCCATTCACTTTGTTATCATACTAGTATGTTTATGCCAATATATGTTGAAACTATCACCGCTATCATATTCCCTTTTTCATTGTTATGGCTAGACTAATTATTAGCCTAGATGCCGCCAAAATACGTGTGAATATGTTAGTGAAGGAAACGGGGGAAAAGGGATAAAAATGGCTTAATTTGAATATGAACATTTATGGACATGTAATTCAAATTATTGGGCAAAATAGATATTGACACCTATAAAAGGAAAGGATTAATTAATTGGTAAATTAATTAAAAATGGCATAATTTGAATATGAATATTTATGAACATGTAATTCAAATTATTAGGCAAAATAGGTATTGGCACCTATAAAAGGAAAGGGTTAATTAATTGATTAATTAATAAAAAATGGAATATTTAGTAATTACAATTAGGAATTGTAATTGTACTTATGACACGAGGTTAGGTTACATTAGTGGTGGAAGTATGCCCGGACCCGACCTGCATATCCAGTAGCCACTAATGTTGAACCTAATGTGGGAGGTCTAAGTACGCGAAGGCGAATCGGGCTAAGATAGGTGGTTAGGCCCAACTGTGGAATAAGACTGCCCGGACCCGACCGACATATCCAGCATCCACATGTTGTAGGCCTAATGTGGGAGGTCTAGCCCATTATAAACCATAAATGGACATGGTAACGAATCAGACTACTTAACCTAATCTAATCCATAAGGGATTGTATGAATACGAACTAAAGATAGGGTTAAGTAAAACATGCATGGATCAGTGGGAGGGTTAAGTACATTTTGGGTAGGTGGGTAATATTAATATATATAGGCCCACAAACTTGACCGTTAAATAAACATGCTTGAATCAGTAGGAGGGTTAAGTACATCTTGGGTTGGTGGGTAATATTTGTATATATAGGCCCACAAACTTAACATGTCGGGTTATGTAATTAAAGACATTGTTAGGTAAACATAACCAGTGGAAATCCTAGTAGTGGGGATGCAAGACAAAGGAGAGAGCTTGCATCATCTTATATGGGACCCATTTCAGTCAGTAACCCTTAAATAGGTATTAAATGGGTACTCCGAACCAGGTCGGAGTGGGGCACGCTTACTGAGCTGATTGTAAGAGATTCAAACGTGGAGGCGGTGTTGATGGCGCGTTCCAACGGGATCATGTGCGTGCATGACTCCGCCTGCTGGGGAAGATAAGACGTTGTGACATCAGTAGATATGGTTGTGCATCCGAAAAATTAAGGATTGCCACTTTAGGGAGCAATACACCCTACTGTGGGGCCAACACAGGGTATCTACAGAATAGGGAGCCGATCGATTGGGGGGTAGTAAATAGGGTATATGTAACGACCCACTATTTTGAACCGTTCAAATCAACAATAAACCTCACATGTCAGACTTGAATCATCCAAAACAATAGATTGTTAATATAATTCGGGGTAAAATAAAACCAATCACAGAATCACAAACAGATCACAGACACAGAATAACTCACAGCGGAAAATAAAACCATAGTAGTTCATGAAGCTACTACATAAAATAGTCTCAAAGAAGTACATAAGTGACATAGACATAGCAAATACATCAAGTCTCAGACGAATAAATGATATATCAGTACATACCAATGCCAAGTCAACTAGGATCAAAATAACTGAAGGAAAAGACAGATAACAGCTACATCTCCAAAAGGTCTCTAGCTCCAAAACAAGACTCCAATGTTGTGCTACTCAGGCTGACCCGAGCAAATTGCAAAGACAAAACACTCGGATCAGGACTAACATTCTCATAACAGAAATTTAACTTAATTGAAACTTTCAACTGAAATGCATAGATAACTTAGAAGATGTTTGGGATTTCCATCCTCTAAGGATCCAATAAACTATATCATATAATACACTACACTATTATAATAATGTCTACGAGAAATATAATATTGAAAATAGCGTAAGCGGGATTACCATTATTACCCTTACACCGTTTATAAACGTTGTATTCTATACAGTACTGTAAACTCCACCAAAATCGGTAGGCTATCAGGGAGCACTCCATAGGTACAACGCAAAACAAATTCGTAATAGGCGCGATCAAGGTAATATGACAAGGCACTCGAGGAAATACCCAGGGTAGGATCTACCAATTGCACTCCCGGATCGGTGGTAACGCATAGCAGCTACTACCGCCCACCTCGAACACACTCCCATAATCAAGGGTGGATCCACCAATCAAATCACTAAGTAATAGATATGGTTTGAAGAAGCGTGTTCGATAAAGGGTGCGACCCCATTAATCACGGTATAACTCCTGTTTTAGTCATTTTAATTATGATTCGAAAGTCAAGGCTATCCATCATCGTTCTCTTACTTCATTCCAGCATCATTCGTCAAATCCATCCTACTTCGTTCTTGATTCTCCACCGCGTACACAGTTGTTAAAGTGGTATCGGTATTGACAGAGAGTATGTTAATACCGACTCCGGTCTCTTTAACAACCAATCGCTTATTTCACACCGTGGTTATTTTCTAAATCAAATTGAATATTAAAATCACAAGTTATCATTAAAATCAACTTCAAAATATTAACTATAATGTATTTGAAAATTTCCTATTTTAACATCTTTGAAATCGTTAAGTTTGTATAAGTCGAAATCATTTCAAACTTTGATTTTTAAATCAAAATAATTCATTTATTAAGTATAACTTAATATAAAAAAAAATCTTTAAAATAAAATAATCTTAAAACAACTTCGTTTTTGAAACTTTATATCACTTGAAATTTTAAAATCAATTTATTTCAAAACATTTCGAAATCAACCACGGTGTCCGTATATAGTTTTCTACCTAGGGTCAAGTGATCAATTCAGTCCTAGTTAATTCAATATTGACGGGTATGTATCATTTCAACCCATGGTGTTTCCTAAAACTAAGGGAACTTGCAGTGTGAGAGTAACATAAATAAACATCGATGCAACATCACGTAACATACATATCATCACATTACAATCACATATCACTTGTGCATAAATTTTGTGTCATATAAATGTCGTGTCATAGCGTGTCATATGTGAGCAACTCATATATCAATAATGTGAATTTCTACAAACCAGTCCTACACATTTCAATCAACATTTCAATAAAGTTAAATTTACGGTCATGAATAATGTGAGCCAAGTGTGAGATAAACTCACCTTTCGTGGTACGGAAAATGATAACGGTACAGACGAAACAAGAGATGACGACGAAATCTGAGCGCACTTGAAATCGTATCAAATCAACTACGAGCGGACCAAATCTGTTTACACAAGCGAACACAAAATTAATTAAACTAAAATTATTATTATTATTATTATTCATTAGCTATACGGTAAAAGAAAAAGGAAAAAAAAGAATGTATAATAATACTAAACGCATGGAACAAAATGCATGGGACAACATGCACATTTTGTTCCAACTACTCCTATATTGCAACTTATATGGTTACCGACGCATGGAATACATGCATATGCATGCCTTTTTTTCCCATATCTTGCACATATTCATGCTACAGAAAGCATGCAACTAACGCATGTTCCCATTACTCTTTTTTTTTTTTTTTTTTTGAAACAAAACAAACAAATATTTTTTTTTTAAAGACAAACGCATGCTAAGCATGCATAAAGTAAAAATGCAAGCTGGTGGGAACATGCAACTCAATTGATGCATGTAACTAACGCATGGAACCATGTCATATGGGACAAAACTTACATGGAACATATTCCATGCTTAAGGACGCTTGTTACATACTTTTTTTTTCTTCTTTTTTTTCACAAAAAAAAATGTTGGAAATATTTTTCATTAGGTACAAAACAAACAGCAATGCTACCTGACTAACGCATGCAACAAATTTGTTATTATCGGACATGCTCCTTCCAGCGCATGTTCTAGCTAACTCTACCCTTATCATATAATGTGCAGGTTACAGATTTTAACAAGTGACAACAATTTCTCACAAAAAATGCATATATTGAATGATGCAAAAGGAAAGGTGCTCTGTGCTTCTCTTATGAACTTCATATGCTTAACAAAACAGCACTATACGTTTACAAATCAAACCGCCCAAAACATTTTTCTTCCTTTCCAAAAGCAGCTCGGCTATGCCAAAAGCTACAGGTTTATGGAGTTATAGTTTTTTTATCATTATTATTATTTTTTGACGAAAGCATTAGAAAGAAGAAAGAGAAAAAAAAACCTCATCGAGCAAGAAAACAAAACCAACGCTGGCTACACAGCAGGGCACGACCAAAATGAGACGACCATCTTCAACCTTGGGTTGCTGGCTCACAGCTAAGCAGTGACGAGGTTGCTGAAGTATTGATGACCGAAGTGTTGTCAGGTGCAAGCGGCGGCTAGCAGGATATGGTAGAGGCTGGGAAGAGAGCGAGAGGGGTGTGCTTGGAAATGGGGAGTTTGAATATGGGCGAGAGGGAGAAGCGTAGCAGGGAGTTTTAAATGTTTTGTTTGGAGCTCTTCGGATCTGAAGGTGTAAAGAAAATGGGGAAGATGAAATGAGGTAGAAAATGAAAAAAGAGAGGGAGGCGTGGAAACAGGGAGGTAGGTGTGTGTTTAATATTGAAATAAGGGTGCAGCAAGGTATGTGACCACTACAAGAAATTATTTCTCCCTAACCGTTAGGGACACGCAAATAACATGACTTTGATTTGTTTGATTTGGGCAGAAGTTGGTAAAAAAAGAGATAAAGTAGACTAAAAGAAACGAGCATGCTGCACTTTAATTTTGTTTCCTCTCTTGCTGAGTAACTGTTGGAAGAAAAATTGGACACATACAAATTGTGTGATTTTTTTTTTCTTGGGCAAGGGGAAAGAGATAGTTCTAGAATTGGAACAAACAAAATCAAACCAACGCATGAACATTACGGATACGGACGGTATCCAACCGTAAAAATTTCAATGATGTTTCAACCCGCGGTTATATGAAACAAATTTAAACTTATAAAGCATCAACGGAAAAAAAATATGAAATTTTCGTGTACGCGGTACGCGCCGAAAACTTTCAATTTCTCTCTGAGCAACGTGAAAATAAAACTTAAATAAATCGAACAACGGAAACCGCCGAATAGTAACGCGCAGAAAAATAAACAAACGACGTTATCCAAACGAAACAAATTTTAAGTTTCATTTTTTTTTAAGATAATCGGTATATTGTCAGTTCGAAATTTTACGAGGCGTTACACTCTCCCCCACTCAGAACTTTTCGTCCTCGAAAAGAACGAGTTAAGAAAAACAAAGAACGAACCAATGAATTGAGAGATAAACTAAATTCAAATGAATACCTGAGACAAATAATTCTGGATTCGAAGCACGCATGCTCTCCTCCGTCTCCCAAGTGCAATCTCGATCATCAGTACTCCATTGTACCTTGACCAAGCTAACAGACTTCTTTCTCAATTGCTTCGTACCTCTATCAACGATACAAAGTGGTTTCCTTTCAACAGTCAGATTTGGCTCCAACTCTAAGCTGTCAATCAAAGTCGGCTGGACGATTAAAGAAGGATCATGGAGATACTTACGGAGATGTGAAACATGGAATACGTTATGCACCCCCGAGAGTTTCTCAGGCAACTCAACACGATAAGCAAGCGGACCAACTCTCTCCAATATTCGAAAAGGACCAATGTATCTAGGAGCAAGTTTCCCTTTCCGACCAAAATGAATAACATTCTTCAATGGAGAAATTTCAAAAAGACATGATCACCCACATCAAACACTAAAGCCCTTCGTCGTCTGTCAGCATACTTCTTCTGTCGATCTTGAGAAATTCTCATCTTCTTCCTAATATCCTCAACTTTCTCAGAAGCTTCTAATATCATATCCGGTCCAAGAACTAAACGATCTCCAGACTCAATCCAACATGACGGAGATTTGCACGGCCGTCCGTACAAAGCATCAAATGGTAACATTTTGATACTGGCCTGAAATCAACGATGGATTCAAAAGATAGAATTTTGAAATGAAATCCTAAATTCAAAGATAGATCGATACCTGATAACTATTATTATAGGTGAATTCGATGAGATGGAGATGATCTTCCCAAGACCCTCCATAATCAAGAACACAAGCACGAAGAAGGTCTTCTAAAATTTGGTTCACCCTTTCCGTCTGGCCGTCAGTCTGCGGATGGTAAGCAGTGCTGAGATTAAGACGAGTTCCTAGAGCATCTTGAAAAGCTCTCCAAAAGTTGCTAGTAAAGATAGGATCTCGGTCACACACAATACTAGTCGGAACTCCGTGCAATCTGACAATCTCTCGCATAAAAATCTAAGCCAAACTCGAAGCAGTACGATTTGCTCTAACTGGAATGAAATGAGCAGACTTGGTTAATCTGTCAACTATTACCCATATGCTCTCATTTCCTTTTCTCATCCTGGGAAGACCGTCGATAAAATCCATAGAAACTTGTTCCCACTTCCAATTGGGAATTTCAAGCGGTTGTAACAATCCTACGGTCTTTTGATGGTCAGCCTTAACCTGCTAGCAAGTGGCACACCTACTCACATAAATAGAAACATCCCTCTTCATACCATTCCACCAATACACCTTCTTCATGTTCTGGTACATCTTTGTCACACCTGGATGAATAGAGAGTCTAGACCGATGGCTCTCCTTAAGTACCTCCTGGCTCAATTCATCGACATTAGGAACACAAATACGACCATTAATCCTCAAAATCCCTTTTTCATCAATCTGAGCATCCATATCGCCTTGGTTACCTCCTTCTCGCCTTTGAACATTTTCCTTCATAAGCCTAAGCACATCATCCTCATCTTGCTTAGCTGCTATACGATCCATAAGAGGTGAAGAAACAACAATCTGATACAACATTGCCTTCTTCCGACTCAAAGCGTCGGCTACCACATTAGCTTTTCCAGGAGTATAATTAATATCCAAGTCATAAGCAGCTAGGAACTCCAACCATCGAACCTGCCTCTGGTTAAGATCCTTCTGGCTGAATATATACTTCAATGACTGGTGGTCGGTGAATAACACAAATTTGGTCCCCAAAAGATGGTGTCTCCACAGCTTCAAAGCAAAAACCACAGCGAGTAATTCCAAATCATGAGCTGCATATTTAGCTTCATGAGTTTTCAGCTGACGACTGGCATAAGCAATAACTTTTCTGTTCTGCATCAAAACAGCTCCCAAACCCTCTCGACTAGCATTAGTATATATCGTCAATCCATCAGTTCCATTTGGGACGGTAAGAACAGGAGCAGAAGTAAGCTTCCGCTTTAACTCAATGAAAGCTGCTTCACACTTCGAATTCCAAACAAACTTAGTATTCTTGCGAGTTAAAGCAGTGAGAGGTGCGGCAATCCGAGCGAAATTCTCAATAAATCTCCTATAATAACCAGCAAGACCAAGAAAGCTACGAATATCTGTAGGGGATTTGGTCCTTTCCCAATCCTAAAGATAGAATAAGGAATTAGATTCAAAGAAAGATACAATGATTAAAATTATGAAAAGATGAAATGATAGAACTTACATTGATCGCGGCGATCTTCACAGGATCAACCGAAACCCCATTCTCTGAAACAATATGGCCAAGAAATCTAACTTCGTCTTTCCAGAAATGGCACTTCGAAAACTTGGCTTTTAATTGATGTTTCCTTAGAGTATCAAGAACGTAACTCAAATACGACTTATGCTCGTCCTCTGATTTGGAATAGACGAGTATATCATCAACAAAGACAAGAAGAAATTTGTTGAGAACATCTCGGAAAACACGGTTCATAAGATCGACAAAGAAAGCTGGAGCATTAGTTAAACCAAACGGCATAACTAACCACTCATAGAAACCATTCTCCGAACGAAAAGCTGTCTTAGGAATGCTTTCCTCGGCCACTCTAAGCTGATGGAATCCCATGGCAAGATCTAGCTGAGAGAACACCTTAGCTCCGTGATGTTGATCAAACATATCATTGATCCTAAGCATCGGGTATCTGTTCTTAAGTGTGAGCTTATTCAGCTCTCTATAATCCACACACATCCTCAATGAACCATCTGATTTGGTCACAAATACAACTGTCGCGCCCCACTCTGAATAACTCTGCCTAATCAATCCCTTCGAGGATAAGTCTTCAATCTGCTTCTTCAGTTCGATTTTCTCCTTAGGTGCCATCCTTCTAGGGGGAAGTACTACTGGTCGAGCTCCGGGAACAAGATCAATGCGGAATTCAATTTCCCGCTGAGGAGGGAGAGAAGTAACTTCGCCGAAAACATCAGAGAAGAATTTAACGATAGGAGTAGAATCAAGATCGCTAGGCTGGGAATCAAGAGAAAAGATAAAACTACCCGCGAAATTCTGAGGCATTAGACATTTAATCACCAAAGGAACACCCTCATTATCAATCAGAGAAACAACTCGGTCTTTACAAGAAATAACAGCTTCAAACTTCTTCAACCAATCACCGCCAAGCAATGCGTCAAAAGCATCGAATCCAAGGATATAGAAATCACCAGTAAAGCAATGAAGATCATAAAGAAGTTTCACCCCTTTGCAAATCATACTAAGATTGGCTGGACCGCCAATTGGATTAGAAACACACAAAGATTCAGAAGCATAAACGGGTCTAAGCATATGTGCAAACTTATCACAAAGGTTAAGTGATATGAAACTATGCGATGCACCAGTGTCAAAGAGAATACGAATAGAATGAGAATGCAAAGTAAAAGTACTCTGAAGCGTACCCTGAGTATCATCAGTGCGGGTGGAAGAGGTAACAGCAAAGACTCCAGATGGTTTGCCCTTCTGCTGAGTGGGGCAATCTTTCTTCATATGGCCGGGCTGAAGGCAGCTGTAACAAAGATTGTCCCTGCTCGCTTGGACGGAAGGAACAGTTGCTCCGGCTGAGTTGGGACAGCTATTGGCATAGTGACCCTTCTTATCACACTTGAAGCAGGTGATGTGAGAGATATCGATGGGTTGCCCCGGTGCTGAATATCCTATGCCTTGGGAACTCTGCCAATTCTTCTTCTGCATCTGAAAATTGGGCTTCCGCTTCTTCTGGTGGCTGGAGGATCCATGCGTCTGTGGAGCTTTCACGGCCTGTTTCCCCTTAAGATTAGGAGAATTCTCCAATCTGGTGGCATAGTTCATAAGAGCTGTGAATGGCCTTTCGAGGTGATTCATCAAATTCTCGTAAAACTCTGGACATGCTCCTAAGATGAACTTCTCATTCTTCTTAAGAGGAGTGTCAATCAAGCTAGAACCAAACTGAGATAACTCATTGAACTTCATCTCGTAATCGGAAAAAGTCATATCTCCCTGCTGGAGATCCATAAACTCTCTATATAGCTTGGACTTGCCTGCCTCGGGCATCCACTTCACGATAAAAGCTTCCCTAAGAGAAGATTCAGAAATTTAACTAAATTTCCAAAGGAAGAAAAGGAGATAACCTAAAGAAATGAATAGAATCCAATTCAAAATATCACCTGAACTGATCCTTAGTGATATTAGCTTCCACAGTCTGGGTCGTAACAGATCTCCACCAATTTCTAGCTGCATCCTTCAACTGCCAAGCGGCAAGCTGATGCTTTTGAGCATCATTAATCTCAAGACCAGTAAAAATCATCTCTAAGTTCTCTAACCACTGCTGGGCGCCAAGAATACCCTCTGCTCCTGTGAACTTAGTACTTCCAAGCTGAATGTACTCCTTACTAAGCTTAGTAAAACGAGTGGGATGGACTGGAGCAGGTGCAACAGGGGCATTTGCTCGACCCCTACCTCGACCAGTTCCTCTAGCGGCCATCTAGAAAGCACAAGATTAGATCTTTAAAACAAAGGTGAGTTCGATTCAAATTTTTAAAGAAATCTAGGCAAAAGGAATTCTATCTAAGACAAATGGTAGATTCCTAACTAAAAGATAAGTTCGAAGGAAAGACAACTTAGGAAAGGATCTAAATCTTTAAACAAATTTCATACCAAAACCTTTTTATATTATCTAAATACTTAAAAATCCTTTATAAGCCATTTAAGAAAACATTGAAAATCGTTTATACTTCAAAATACGCACTCTCGAGAAAGGATTCTGATGACTGATTTTTACTCATTCCATGGTATCACTACCCTATCTCTAATGAGTTTTACCCCAAAATCTCGCTCTGATACCAACTGTAACGACCCACTATTTTGAACCATTCAAATCAACAATAAACCTCACATGTCAGACTTGAATCATCCAAAACAATAGATTGTTAATATAATTCGGGGTAAAATAAAACCAATCACGGAATCACAAACAGATCACAGACACAGAATAACTCACAGCGGAAAATAAAACCATAGTAGTTCATGAAGCTACTACATAAAATAGTCTCAAAGAAGTACATAAGTGACATAGACATAGCAAATACATCAAGTCTCAGACGAATAAATGATATATCAGTACATACCAATGCCAAGTCAACTAGGATCAAAATAACTGAAGGAAAAGACAGATAACAGCTACAGCTCCAAAAGGTCTCTAGCTCCAAAACAAGACTCCAATGTTGTGCTACTCAGGCTGACCCGAGCAAATTGCAAAGACAAAACACTCGGATCAGGACTAACATTCTCATAACAGAAATTTAACTTAATTGAAACATTCAACTGAAATGCATAGATAACTTAGAAGATGTTTGGGATTTCCATCCTCTAAGGATCCAATAAACTATATCATATAATACACTACGCTATTATAATAATGTTTACGAGAAATATAATATTGAAAATAGCGTAAGCGGGATTACCATTATTACCCTTACACCGTTTATAAACGTTGTATTCTATACAGTACTGTAAACTCCACCAAAACCGGTGGGCTATCAGGGAGCACTCCATAGGTACAACGCAAAACAAATTCGTAATAGGCGCGATCAAGGTAATATGACAAGGCACTCGAGGAAATACCCAGGGTAGGATCTACCAATTGCACTCCCGGATCGGTGGTGACGCATAGCAGCTACTACCGCCCACCTCGAACACACTCCCATAATCAAGGGTGGATCCACCAATCAAATCACTAAGTAATAGATATGGTTTGAAGAAGTGTGTTCGATAAAGGGTGCGACCCCATTAATCACGGTACAACTCCTGTTTTAGTCATTTTAATTATGATTCGAAAGTCAAGGCTATCCATCATCGTTCTCTTACTTCATTCCAGCATCGTTCGTCAAATCCATCCTACTTCGTTCTTGATTCTCCACCGCGTACACAGTTGTTAAAGTGGTATCGGTATTGACAGAGAGTATGTTAATACCGACTCCGGTCTCTTTAACAACCAATCGCTTATTTCACACCGTGGTTATTTTCTAAATCAAATTGAATATTAAAATCACAAGTTATCATTAAAATCAACTTCAAAATATTAACTATAATGTATTTGAAAATTTCCTATTTTAACATCTTTGAAATCGTTAAGTTTGTATAAGTCGAAATCATTTCAAACTTTGATTTTTAAATCAAAATAATTCATTTATTAAGTATAACTTAATATAAAAAAAATCTTTAAAATAAAATAATCTTAAAACAACTTCGTTTTTGAAACTTTATATCACTTGAAATTTTAAAATCAATTTATTTCAAAACATTTCGAAATCAACCACGGTGTCCGTATATAGTTTTCTACCTAGGGTCAAGTGATCAATTCAGTCCTAGTTAATTCAATATTGACGGGTATGTATCATTTCAACCCATGGTGTTTCCTAAAACTAAGGGAACTTGCAGTGTGAGAGTAACATAAATAAACATCGATGCAACATCACATAACATACATATCATCACATTACAATCACATATCACTTGTGCATAAATTTTGTGTCATATAAATGTCGTGTCATAGCGTGTCATATGTGAGCAACTCATATATCAATAATGTGAATTTCTACAAACCAGTCCTACACATTTCAATCAACATTTCAATAAAGTTAAATTTACGGTCATGAATAATGTGAGCCAAGTGTGAGATAAACTCACCTTTCATGGTACGGAAAATGATAACAGTACGGACGAAACAAGAGATGTAGACGAAATCTGAGCGCACTTGAAACCGAATCAAATCAACTACGAGCGGACCAAATCTGTTTACAAAAGCGAACAATAAATTAATTAAACTAAATTTATTATTATTATTATTATTTTCATTTTTCATTAGCTATACGGTAGAAGAAAAAGAAAAAAAAAGAATGTACAATAATACTAAACGCATGGAACAAAATGCATGGGACAACATGCACATTTTATTCCAACTACTCCTATATTGCAACTTATATGGTTACCGACGCATGGAATACATGCATATGCATGCCTTTTGTTCCCATATCTTGCACATATTCATGCTACAGAAAGCATGCAACTAACGCATGTTCCCATTACTCTCTTTTTCTTTTCTTTTTTGAAACAAAACAAACAAATAATTTTTTTTTTTAAAGACAAATGCATGCTAAGCATGCATAAAGTAAAAATGCAAGCTGGTGGGAACATGCAACTCAATTGATGCGTATAACTAACGCATGGAACCATGTCATATGGGACAAAACTTACATGGAACATATTCCATGCTTAAGGACGCTTGTTACATACTTTTTTTTCTTCTTTTTTTCACAAAAAAAAAACGTTGGAAGTATTTTTCATTAGGTACAAAACAAACAGCAATGCTACCTGACTAACGCATGCAACAAATTTGTTATTATCGGACATGCTCCTTCCAGCACATGTTCTAGCTAACTCTACCCTTATCATATAATGTGCAGGTTACAGATTTTAACAAGTGACGACAATTTCTCACAAAAAATGCATATATTGAATAATGCAAAAGGAAAGGTGCTCTGTGCTTCTCTTATGAACTTCATATGCTTAACAAAACAGCACTATACGTTTACAAATCAAACCGCCCAAAACATTTTTCCTCCTTTCCAAAAGTAGCTCGGCTATGCTAAAAGCTACAGGTTTATGGAGTTATAGTTTTTTTATCATTATTATTATTTTTTGACGAAAGCATTAGAAAGAAGAAAGAGAAAGAAAAAAAAAACCTCACCGAGCAAGAAAACAAAACCAACGCTGGCTAAACAGCAGGGCACGACCAAAATGAGACGACCATCTTCAACCTTGGGTTGCTGGCTCACAGCTAAGCAGTGACGAGGTTGCTGAAGTATTGCTGACCGAAGTGTTGTCAGGTGCAAGCGACGGCTAGCAGGATATGGTAGAGGCTGCGAAGAGAGCGAGAGAGGTTTGCTTGGAAATGGGGAGTTTGAATATGGGCGAGAGGGAGAAGCGTAGCAGGGAGTTTTAAATGTTTTGTTTGGAGCTCTTCGGATCTGAAGGTGTAAAGAAAATGGGGAAGACAAAATGAGGTAGAAAATGAAAAAAGAGAGGGAGGCGTGGAAACAGGGAGGTAGGTGTGTGTTTAATATTGAAATAAGGGTGCAGCAAGGTACGTGACCACTACAAGATATTATTTCTCCCTAACCGTTAGGGTCACGCAAATAACATGACTTTGATTTGTTTGATTAGGGCAGAAGTTGGTAAAAAAAGAGATAAAGTAGACTAAAAGAAACGAGCATGCTGCACTTTAATTTTGTTTCCTCTCTTGCTGAGTAACCGTTGGAAGAAAATTTGGACATATACAAATTGTGTGATTTAACGAGGCGTTACAGTATATATAGTCCTGTCTGCTTCTGTGGGGTACCTGTGTTTCTGTCTGGGCTAACACCCGTTATTTCTGCTTAGGTACCAGTTCTGTTTGGGTTAAAACCCATTACTAGAGTACACCTAAAACTACCATTATGTTTCTGTTGGGATCATCCTGTTTTTTCTAGACAATTGGGGAATATGTAATCCTATTACATATCTGTTATACTAGTATTGGTGCAGAGCAATGAAAGTATTAAGAAGTGCTAACTATTCTATCCTATTGCCCTGTTTACCTTGTTAGGCCTGCCATTTATGCATTGATCTCTCTTATCCACTTTGTATGCCTATCATGTTACTTTTATTTATTTACTAGCTAAAAGTAACTAGACTCGCCAGACTTTATGTCTGACCCTTTTTGTTTCTCCTTCTTTGTTCTGTTTCCCTCTTCCCCCTCCCCCCAGGTTTTCAAGGGAGGGAATTCTCAGGCTTAGTTAGGATTCTGCTATCATCTTGCTTGGAGCTTCTAGATGTATTGCTCAAGGTTCTATCTTTGCTACTATGGCTTATGATTTAGGGATTATGCTTTCTTTATTATTGTACTCTGATATTTAAAGTACAAGACAGAAGTTTTAATGATGAACAAAGTTCATGTATTTTCAGACATATGATGTAACCATGCTTTATGATTAATAAAAGTTGTTTTTATTTCGTTGCAAAATTTTTATACCTGTCTTGTAATGTTTCTGTTCTGTTTACTAAAACGCTTCATGAAACTTAATGCATTCCCTTTGTGAGTGACATTAACGGACGTGGAGTGTCACAAATAGCATGCCAAGAAACAGTATCAAAGGCTTTTTTGATATCTAGCTTAATCATACACCTTGGAGAGATGGATTTCCTATTGTAGCCACACAGTAATTCATGAGTGATGAGAAGATTATCACTAATAGGCCTTCCATTCACAAAAGATGATTGATTTGGGGATATTATAGTTGGAAGAATCTGCTGAAATCTATTTGCAATGACCTTTGAAATAACTTTATACACTACACTGCAGCAAGAGATAGGCCTAAAATTCGACACCATCTCTGGATTATCAATCTTAGGAATCAATGCAATCAGGTAGATGACAAGGTAACTGGTAGTGTACTATGAAGGAAGAAATGTTTAACTCGATAAACCAAATCCTTACCAATTGTATCCTAGTAGTTTTGTAAAAGGAAAGCATTAAATCCGTCAAGTCCCCCAAAACTAGTTGAATCTAATCCAAAAATTGCATCTTTAATTTCATTAGATGATACAATAGAAATCAAATCATCTGATTGAGCTTGTGTAATATAAGGCAATGATATATTGCTATATGATTCCAAGTCAATCTGAAAAAGGGTTGGATAGTGCAAGAATCAACGAAACTAACTCACAAATTCCTCATTTATATCATTCTCATGATATTGCAAATTACCATGCATATCTTTAATAAAGAAAATACAATTAGTTTTCTCTACCTTCAGATAACTGTGATAATATTTAGTATTTCTGTCTACTTCCTTAATCTTTCTCAAACAAGAAGCCTGCCTTGAAGCTTGAAATTCCATATCAAGAGAAGACTGCAATTTACTTTTCAGATTTAGTTCCAAATGATGTAGTAAATGTTCATGGGGATTCCTTTGCAAAGCCACTTGAACATCACTTAAATCCCTCCTGATTTTCGATGATAAACTATTTCCATTACCAAAATTAAATGAAGCCCAAGCCTTCAAACGGAATTTAAGCTGCTTTAATTTGCATAAAAAAGAGTTAAGGGGATCACTAGAAAATTGAGTGGTCCACACCTGCAATAAAATGTTAGTGAAGCCTGCATTTTGAAGCTAAAAATTAAAAAAATTGAATGTTATCTTACCCTTGTTATTAGCATCCACAACTCCCCAATTAAACAACAAAGAGCAGTGATCAGAGAGAGTTGAGGGCATGGACTGATAAAAGGAATGAGGCCAAATTTGAAAAAATTGTAAGTTGGAAAAAACATGATCCAACTTACACAGAGTAAGATTTCTAGAGCGAGAACAATTAGACCAGGTTTAATTTAAACCAAAAGAGTTCAAAGGAAGAAGACTGGATTTAATGAGGATTTGATTTAAAGTAGCAATTTTATTGATAGATAGTGGATTACCACCAAATTTATGATGATAGGAGAACATGCAGTTGAAGCCACTCCCTATTAACCAAGGTGCGTTAGAAGAATTTAGAAGGTGCATGTTGTCAAGGAATGGATTATGAAGAGAAGGAGCATTGTGAGCGTAAACAACAGTGAGCTGAAAATGAGTATTTGATGGATTATAAATGCATCGAGAGTGAATGAATTGATCTGATTTTGAGGATGTGGTTACACTAAAGATAGATGGATTACAGCAAATCAAAATTCTGCCAAAACTTGCACATTCCAGATTATGACTATAATTCCAGTAAGGAGCAATATGACTCATCATTATCTTTGTCGAATTCACATCAAGTTTTGTTTCCAATAAACATAACAGTTGAATTTTATTCTCACTGATAAAAGATTTTATTTTACTTTGTTTAGAGGGTAAATTAGCACCTCTAATGTTCCAAAAATCTATTTTATTGATCATTTAAATGGAAGAGGATTAACAAGGGTGGATGGATTACTCCTAATATGTCTTGTTGTGGACTTGAGATTATTGTTAGATGGCATTACATCTTATAGCCTATATTCTTTCCCATCATTAAGATCATCAACATCAAAAGATATACTCTTAAGTATAAAGCATACTTTTGTATCATAGTATTTTTAAAATTTTAAAAAAAATGAAAATGGATTTTTTAATAATAACAAATTATTAATTATTAAAAGTTAACTACTAGACATTAAATATTTATATTGATTCTTGATTATTAATATTAATTATTCAATATTAGAAAACTAATTTGATTTATTAATGATTAATTATTTGATAATAATGATTACTTTTTTGGTTTATTATTAAATTGTGGTTTAATATTCATTATCTCGTAATTTAAATTATTAGTTTATATTTATTAATAGTTATATTAGTTATTTATTACTCGATAGTAAATATTGACACTATTTTATTAATATTATTTTTATTTACCATTTAATTCATATTATTAACTATTTTTTTAATTCTTAGACAGATAAACGGAAAAGTTTGATAGTTATATATTATAAATGACAAAAAAGAAGAGTAGTTAACAAAAAATCTTCAAAAACTTGCAAAAAGAGATGTAATAGAGATCTATTACAACTAGGGCTGTCAATGGGTCGTGTCGAGTCAAGGCGGGTTCAGGTTAATTTATAAATGGGTCGGGATAACCTGTTTATAAAACGGGTTATTTTTTCCCAATCCTAACCTGACCTATTTATAAACGGGTTGACCCGACCCAATCCGCGTAACCCTTTTAACTAAACGAGTCGCGTTGGGTTTACCTATTTGACCCATTGGCAAATATTTCTCACTAATATAAACAATAAAAGAACCAAATCACCAATAGGCGGCAGTTTCACATAATCACCAATAGACAACAAGTAACAAAATCACCAATATGCAATAAGTTACAAAATCACTAACATGCAACACATATATAAAGCATGAAATCACCATATTCAAAAATCATTCTCCATACATAAGAATATATAAGCCTACGGCATAGATAAAAGATTAACAATATAGAAGAGATACAAATGTTATAAGTAAAATATAACTAACAGCATATAAAAATAAATTAGTAAAATATAACAGCTTACACAAGAATATATAAGAATATTGATTACTACATACATAAAAGACTAACACTAATAGCATACATAAAAGACTAATAGTATGGAAGAGATACAATATATTATCGCATTTAGCGAGTTAAAATCAAGTTAGCTGGTTAACTCTAAACCCACCCATTTATAAATGGTTCAAATTCGAGTTGACCCGAAAATGACCCGTCGACTAAATGGGTCGGGTTAACCTGCTAATTTCTATGCGGGTTTCGGGTCGTGCTGGAAATTGACAGCCTAATTATGACTAGCAAAAAAGAAGAGTTGTTAAAACCATACATCTTTTACAATTAACGAAAAAATTGCAATAGACATTTATTACAACTGGCGAGGAAGAATGGTTGTTAAAACATCTTTTACAACTGACAAAAAGAGTTGTAACGGACATCTATTACAACTGGCAAAAAAGAATTGTTGTCAAAAATAAGTATTTATTACAACTGGCTAAAAAGACTAGTTGTAATAGGTGCCTATTGCAACTTGTAAAATTGAAAAGTTGTTAAAAACTAATCTATTTTTTTTTTGAATAAAACAGTTGTAAAAAACCTCTATTACAACTGACATTTTGTGATAATTGTAAAACTATAGTTGTAATAGGGTTCTTTTGTTGTAGTTACCCTCATCAAAGAGCCACCAGTTGGATTTAAGTCATTTTGATTAAGCTCTTGGTCGAAGACCCAAGTGCAACGTGCAAGTCACCTCGCCAAAGAGTGAGAAAATGGACTCGTACAATGTTGAACGCTATATATTCCACTTGGAGAGGCAGGATTAGAGTACAAGAAGTTGGGCACTTTGTCTAAAACGACTAGACGACTTGCTTATTTTTGAACCTCCTTACCGAAGAGTGGGTGGATTGAGCTCAACAAGGATCTAGGGACCATGGGTTTGATCACATTGAGTTCTGATCGGAGACTTAGGACCGGAGCGCAGGGAGTAGATCGCTTTGTCGGAGATTGAGTGGATATGCTTACTTGTAGCTGAGTCCCTCACCGTCGAGTGAGTGGATCAGGCTTAGCAAGGGTTCAAAGAGACAATTGATTTGATTGTTGGTCGAAAGAGACCATGAATTTTATTATCGATCCGAAAAGGCCATGGATTTGATTACCGACCCTAAGCGACCACGAATTTGATTAACAATCCGGAGAGAACGAGATTTCAACCAATGATCCGAAAATATCAAGTTTCAATTAATGATCTAGAGGGACTGGAATTTCAGCTAAGATCTAGAGAGATTGGGACTTCAAGATGTAGTTGTTAACTCCTAAACAAACATTTGATGATTCTCATTAGCCTGGCCGGCTAATGAATATGGAACCTTAATTGCTAATGCTCCATTGACATCAACATCTTCTCCTAAACAATCATTCACAAGGCATACTGTAACAAATCGGATTCCAGCGGACTGATTTTTTTCTTTAAAAAATCCAATCCACCGAAACCCGAGTTGGCTGCTCTGGTATCCTGCAGAAAAAGACAGAGAAAAGAGATATGTCAGAGTTCGGAAAACACCTCACAGCAGAAGGAGTAAAATATAATATATTTAAAACTAGCTTTACCTTAATCACAATACTGCTAAATGAGTATTCCCAAAGCTATAAGTCTCAGTCTAACCTGCGAATGTTATGAGAAGGGGGTCAGAACATAAGTTCTGTGTGAATGAATTTAAACTACACTTCTTGAATAATCCTACATATACCGTTCAATTACACTTTCTTATTTATTAGGTTATATCTGTTATTAGCACTCAAAGCTTACATACACGTCACACCCATCTCTCCCCTAGTAAATTAACCTAATATAGTGTATATGTAGCTACCCCCATACTGAGGTACACCCCGTGATACCCCACTCGCACGGTCTCCTCCGTATCGCCACAGTAATATGCGCAGTCCCTCATCCTCTGCCATAGTAACGTACAACGCTACATCCGCATAGAACCACTATCGCTGTGCTACCTAAGCGTACTGACCGCTATCCTCGAACTATTCGATCGAGTTTGGTTCCATTACCGAATAATGCCCTCTAGTCTACGATACACCACCCAGAGCAGACGTGGTTGTACCTAGACTTTCCCACATATGTATCATCAATCGTACTCGATGTTTCTACTGCACATAACCTCTACTTGTGCACCTAAGTTCCGTGGCAGGGCTACACCAGAAAACATGGAACTCGGTCAGGAGCTTTTCTATATCAATACGGGCCCGCCTCTAAGAGTGTCCAATGTACAGATATCCCTCGGGTTTGGTTTTTCTATGGTGGCTATGGCACCACCTCAGCCCCTCCCTCAACTAGTAAAGACCACACGAGCTAAGCGACCACCCCTAAAAAGAAAACAATCTAAACATCCATGTGGGGTCTCCCCGCACCTGTCCCTTGATAGCAAAGGTTAACGATCTCTAGGGATTAGCTCTTGTCTTTTCGTGTTCCTTAGGCTGCTGGTGACAGGCGTCTGACGATCTTGCTATCGTTTGGTCTTGACCTTCCACCTCCGCCTTAGGCAATCGCCGAACCACCCTTAATGCCACCGCGTACAGCATTCTGACTGCCCCCTACTTGTGCAGTCAAGGCTCACCCACCTGGTAGTTCCGCGCAGACCCAACCTCTACAATCCTAGCCCGAAGCTAAACCACTACAGAGGACTGCCAGGAGCACCTTTAACGTCTTGGGAAGCCGCACGCTTCCCCTTCCAGTCCGTTGGAGCCGCCAAAATAGCGAACGTGTGCTCTCTCCTCGTGTCTTACGACACCATCATGGTCTACCTCGTTGGGTTATTCATCCTTCAACGTACGGACTGCTTCAAGCGCCTTAGTTTTATATGTAATTAGACCCTAAGTCTAACCATTTATTTCACGCCTGTGCCACCTCGTCAATTTTCTCATTTAACTTGGTTATTCACATTAGCTTCCTTTTTTTGTATTTACCAAGTTACCCTTGCTTATTAATTCAATTTATACTTAACCCACTTAAGTCCATTAATAACCCCACAACATGTTGTTTTCCAATTTCATAAATTATTCCTTTTTTGGGTTACAAAAACATGTTATACTTAATTCATAATTAAGTATGCCTTATCCCACATACATACTGATTAGGAGAATAACCCTCTAAACATCAGCCCCGAAGACCGAAATCAACATCAGACTGGCACCCCGAGAATTACTCAGCCCAACCAACATATATGATTCTAATTTACCTCTTTTCCACTCATATAACTTATATCATTTTCAATTTCACATTTCTCCTTTCCAAACCACTTAATTTAAGTATATCTTTACATATAAGTTATCACATCTTCCTTATCGTTTCCTATAACTTATCTTGTCCCATAAGTTATAATTCCCACCTATTATCCTTTCTTGCCTTATTCAAGTTTATTCGTAATAGGTTATTTATCATTCCCCATTTCTTGTCATTAATTTTAGATTTAACTTAACCCTTCCATTTACTTAACTCGTTACTTAAACTTTACCCAATTCAATTAATTTATGATACCGTCACGGGTCCCATTTGGTTAAGCATGTCTAAATTTTGTTTCATATGTCACTCGTGTCCCATTTAACCATCTTTTTATTATAGTTTCCATGTCTTAAACATGTTTTACTATGATTAAGTCTACCTCGGTTATGTCTTACATCACATGTCTCACAACGGTTAAGTCCACATTAGTTATGCTCACTTAACCCATTAACCATACCCATGTCACCCACATGTCTTATGGTTAGTATTTCTTAATTTATTAATTATGCTGTAACGATGTATGACCTCTCACATTAGACGTCCGTTCGTGGCTGCTGGATTTGCCGGCCGGTTCCGAGCAGACTTATACCACAACGCGCCTAACCTCGTGTCATAAACCGTTACGCCTCTAGTTCTTGCCGTTGACCTCTCACATTAGACGTCCGCTTGTGGTTTCTGGATTTACCGGGCGGTTTCGGGCAGTCTTACACCACAAACGTGCCCAACCCCGTGTCGTAGGCATTCATTAACAATCGTCTTTCACCCAAACCCCAAATTCATGTCATGTGGTCCAAATTCAACTTAATCCCAATTCATATTTTTATGCCTATCTTCAAATTTGTCATTAACTATAACAATTTACATAATAGTTAGTCAAATTCCATATTAACCAAATTATCCATTTATAGCCAAATTCACCAATTCCAAACATGCCAATTTCCAACATCCAACTATACCCAATTTTCATATAATCAATGTTTTCCCAATATATATATATATATATATATATGTATATCCCAACATTCCCATGTTCGTACATATAATCTAATTCACCCTCTAGGCTTATTTTCCAAGTCACAAATAAATTTCACCAACCCATGTTATCAAGTTATATGTTGTTAATATTAAATTATACCAATTCCATATCCAATGACAATTATGTCAAACTTACATAAATTCAACATTATAGATTATATTCCTCGACCGCATAAAATAGATTATGCCCAATATATGCAATAACAAGTGTTATGCCACAAACCCCAAAATTACAGATTATATTCCAATATCCCCATATTCCAATCGTGCGTATTGTATAATAAGATTTTGTCTATGTTCGAGATAACCTAGACCCAAAAATAAAAAGGGGAAAGGATAAAAAGGAGAGAACTCAAACGTAGGCATAAATAAAATAACAAATCTTATTAAATTAACATCATTTTCATTATGTGGAATGGTAAACAATAGAAGAAACATTATACAACAAATATAGTTCAAATCCACTCACATTGACTGGATTAGAGAAATAAGCGATTTGTTGTTGATGTGGAACGCTGATTTAATCTTCTTATCTGATTAAACTCCAAAGTTGATGAAGAATTTGCAATTGAATTTAGAGTTTTGAGGCGGTGGCCAGGTTTGGTTGAAGTTTGGCGACATGGAGGCGTCATATAGAATTTTCATGAATTAGGTTAGGTCTAGGCACTATTTTATAGGTGTAGAAAGTGTTTTAGAGCCCAAGGATTGACCTAGAAGCCATCCGGTCCATGCAGCACGTCAAACCACGTCACATGAACAAAAGCTGCCCAGATCTGGGGTAGGTCGACCCCCAGGTCGACCTCCTAGGGGGTAGGCCGACCCCAGGTCGACCCCTTGGTCGACCTGACCCCCAGGTCGACCTGCTCTGTTTTAGGCGGGAAATTTCCCGCTCAGATGCCTGGGTCGAATTTCGAACTGTTTTGAATCTTCCGAAGGCCATAACTCTTTCATACGAAGTCCTATTTTCGAAAACTTCGACTCTATTTCATGTAGAATTTCGAGACGAACGCAATGGTGATGTACAATTTACTTAATTCCTGATATTTAAATTAAGTATCCTTATTTTATTATCTTATCTGTTACATACACTGCCATTGAATTAATTTTTCCTTCTCTTTCATGTTAAGTAATTTTCATTGTACATCACCATTATTAACCTATCTATGCATACATGTACATTTTTAATTATACTATAAATGCGGGGTGTTACATTCTCCCACCCTTAAAGAATTTCGTCCCCGAAATTCGATAAGAGTAAAATAGATAACCCCTCGCAATATCCATCCATCAAGTGTGCATCCAATTTTGCAAATATTGTGCACATGTGCAAAGTGAGATACATCATAGTAAAGTATGTATGCCTAATTTGGATCCACCTATATGTATGCAAACTTTAAAAACTCTTTCAAAACATGATGCTCACATCCTAAGTATACTTGCAGTTCTATATGAATGCAATATTTTTGAAAAATCAAAACGTTTTTCATCCACATTTTCCTACACTCTTACAGAGTAAGAGCATAGTTCATCCAATTTTCGCATCCAAAATCCTACCAACCATCATTAAATTCGAAATTTAGAAAAAACTAATTTTCCAAATTCGGTTTCTTATGTTACAAAAAGGTGTAAAACAGAAAAATTCACATCCTCCGTTTTTCTTTTCAAATCGTACTTGGATTTTTATATGACTATTCTATGAAGATTTCCTATTTTCCTATCCAAGCACAACCACATAAGAAAACTTTCTTTTCTATTCCATCTGATCTTTGAGTAATTTCATATTTATTCATCTTTTTCTTAAGATTTTCATTTTCTTTTCCCGTCACGTTTTGTTGCTTGATTGATTCAGTTGTTTTCTTGTTAGTTAGGCTAGTCTTCTTCTTAAGTTTATTATTTCAAACAAGCTCTTCTGTTTTCAACTCAAACAGTATCCTACACAGCTACAACTATGGGCCAAGAATCTTAGGACTTTGTTACGAGTCCACTCAACAGGATTTATACATTTGCTTGCCCTTCACTACCTAGTAGTCACTACTAGTCCATTCTGTATATTACTAGCTATACTTCTCTTTCAAGCAACAATCCTAGACTCATATGGCTTATGCATTCTACGGGAAAATTTTGCATTAGTTTAATACTGGCTAATCCCTGACTATAAATTGGCAAGAAAATAACTCTTTAAGTATCAACCCCGAAGACCGAAATCAACATCAGATTGATACTCAGAGAATTTCTCATCTCAACCAATTCCCAGTTGGTTCTAATAGCTTTAACTTTATCTCATTCTTTCTAGGCCTTAATCCTTACCAACTCCATTTTTAAACATGGTTTGACCTTCTTTCTTTTCATTACATTCTTCTTCCAAAGATTAATGTGGTGAAACTTTTATTCCTTTCTCAAAAACTTAGTTTTGCCAAACCATAAAAACATGTTACAAAGTAAAATTGCAAAAAAATTTTTCAAATCACAAACAGGAGTAGACAAGGATGACTAATGAGTTACACTGTTCCTATTTACAATGTTAACTTTGGTTGCTAAGGCGCAAATATCTACTCTGTTCTTGCACTCTACCGCTTATTTTGTTTACCCAACAAAATTTCTTTTTAAAACAATAATCATTATTTATTATCAACCGAATAGAGATTTCAAAACTTCTATTCATATATGAAAACTAGCGAGCTATTTATGCTCCATAATATGCACCTTTTCATGAGAGAATTCTTTTAAAACAAGAAATCATTGTTTTACCCAATATACCTCACTTTACTTTAAAACCCATCATGCACTAAAACATCAAAATACTTTTAAGATCAAAACATGGAAAAATACCACAAACTCTCTCACAGATTCAAGTTCTTAAAAGCTTATCATTGGGTTAGACTCAAAGCGGGTCTTCAACTTGACTAGGCTTTCCTAGGCACTTATGCAAATTCCATTCTCTTGACTACGTATATTCCTAATCCATTTTCCACATCTTAACCTTTTTCCAATATATAAGGTTTCACTTCCGAACCCACTACTCTGAAATAACATTCCAGTTTTAATTCTATGGGATACTTTCTTTCTCAAATACCAATTCATATTGTACACTTTCCAACCAAACCACCTAAGGGTCTCAAAAATTTCTATGTTTATTACTTTAGTGTACAAACTAAATATCCCAACTCTTTCCCTACCTAGTGGGCTACTTTATGGATTTAGGTTTATATATATAATATATTTATGTTTTAGAAAATACAAATACGTTCACTCAATATCTCCATAAGATCACTAAACCGAAGCTCTGATACCAAATGTAACAACCCGGATTCCGAAGGGCCAATTTTTTTTCAAAAAATCCAACCCACCGAAACCCGAGTTGGTTGCTCTAGTATCTTGCAGAAAAAGACCGAGAAAAGAGATATGTCAGAGTTCGGAAAACACCTCACAGCGGAAGGAGTAAAATATAATATATTTAAAACATAGCTTTACCTTAATCACAATACTGCTAAATGAGTATTCCCAAAGCTATAAGTCTCTGTCTAACCTGCGAATGTTATGAGGAGGGGGTCAGAACATAAGTTCTATGTGAATGAATTTAAACTACACTTCTTGAATAATCCTACATATACCGTTCAATTACACTTTCTTATTTATTAGGTTATACGTGTTATTAGCACTCAAAGCTTACATACACGTCACACCCATCTACCCCCTAGTAGATTAACCTAATATAGTGTATATGTAGCTACACCCAAACTGAGGTACACCCCGTGATACCCCACTCGCACGGTCTCCTCCGTATCGCCACAGTAATATGCGCAGTCCCTCATCCTCTGCCATAGTAACGTACAACGCTACATCCGCATAGAATCGCTATCGTTGTTCTACGTAAGCGTACCGACTGCTATCCTCGAACTATTCGATCGAGATTGGTTCCATTACCGAATAATGCCCTCTAGTCTACGATACACCACCCAGAGCAGACATGGTTGTACCTAGACTTTCCCACGTACGTATCACCAATCGTACTCGATGTTTCTACTACACATAACCTCTACTTGTGCACCCAAGTTCCATGGCAGACCTACACCAGAAAACACGGAACTTGGACGGGAGCTTTTCTATATCTGTACGGGCCCGCCTCTAAGAGTGTCTAATGTACAGATATCCCTCGGGTCTGGTTTTTCTATGGTGGCTATGGCCCCACCTCAGCCCCTCCCTCAACTAGTAAAGACCACACAAGCTAAGCGACCACCCCTAACAAGAAAACAATCTAAACATCCATGCGGGGTCTCCCCGCACCCGTCCCTTGATAGCAAAGGTTAACGATCTCTAGAGGTTAGCTCTTGTCTTTTCGCGTTCCTTAGGCTGCTGGTGACAGGCGTCCGACGATCTTGCTATCGATTGGTCTTGACCCTCCACCTCCATCTGAGGTAATCGCCGAACCACCCTTAGTGCCACCGCGTACAGCATTCTGACTGCCCCCTACTTGTGCGGTCAAAGCCCACCCACCTGGTAGTTCCGCGCAGACCCAACCTCTGTAATCCTAGCTCGAAGCTAAACCACTACAGAGGACTACCAGGAGCACCTTTAACGTCTCGGGAAGCCGCGTGCTTCCCCTTCTAGTCCGTTGGAGCCGCCAAAATAGCGAATGTGTGCTCTCCTCGTGCTTTACGACACCATCATGGTCTACCTCGTTGGGTTATTCATCCTACAACGTACGGACTGCTTCAAGCGCCTTAGTTTTATATGTCATTAGACCCTAAGTCTAACCATTTATTTCACGCTTGTGCCACCTCGTCAACTTTCTCATTTAACTTGATAATTCACATTAGCTTCCTTTTTTCGTATTTACCAAGTTACCCTTGCTTATTAGTTCAATTTATACTTAACCCACTTAAGTCCATTAATAAGCCCACAACATGTTATTTTCCAATTTCTTAAATTATTCCCTTTTTGGTTTACAACAACATGTTATACTTAATTCATAGTTAAGTATGCCTTATTCCACATACATACTGATTAGGAGAATAACCCTCTAAACACCAGCCCCGAAGACCGAAATCAACATCAGACTGGCACCCAGAGAATTACTTAGCCCAACCAACATATATGATTCTAATGTACCTCTTTTCTACTCATATAACTTATATCATTTTTAATTTCATATTTCTCCTTTCCAAACCACTTAATTTAAGTATATCTTTACATATAAGTTATCTCATCTTCCTTATCGTTTCCTATAACTTATCTTGTCCCATAAGTTATAATTTCCACCTATTATCCTTTCTTGCCTTATTCAAGTTTATTCGTAATAAGTTATTTATCATTCCCCATATCTTGTCATTAATTTTAGATTTGACTTAACCCTTCCATTTACTTAACCCGTTACTTAAACTTTACCCAATTCAATTAATTAATGATACCATCACGGGTCCCATTTGGTTAAGCATATCTAAATTTTGTTTCATATGTCATCCGTGTCCCACTTTACCCCCTTTTTATTATAGTTTCCATGTCTTACACATGTTTTACTACGGTTAAGTCTACCTTGGTTATGTCTTACATCACATGTCTAACAATGGTTAAGTCCACATTAGTTATGCTCACTTAACCCACTAACCATACCCATGTCACCCACATGTCTTATTATGGTTAGTATTTCTTAATTTATTAATTATGTCGTAACGATGTATGACCTCTCACATTAGACGTCCGTTTATGGCTGCTAGATTTGCCGGGCGGTTCCGGGAAGGCTTATACCACAACGCGCCTAACCTCGTGTCATAAACCGTTATGCCTCTAGTTCTTGCCGTTGACCTCTCACATTAGACGTCCGCTTATGGTTGATGGATTAGCCATGCGGTTCCGGGCAGTCTTAAACCACAAACGCGCCTAACCTCGTGTCGTAGGCGTTCATTAACAATCGTCTTTCACCCAAACCCCAAATTCATGTCATGTGGTCCAAATTCAACTTAATCCCAATTCATATTTTTATGCCTATCTTCAAATTTGTCATTAATTATACCAATTTACATAATAATTAGTCCAATTCCATATTAACCAAATTATCCATTTATAGCCAAATTCACCAATTCCAAACATGTCAATTTCCAATATCCAATTATACCCAATTCTCATATAATCAATGTTTTCCCAATATATACATACATATATGTATATATATATATATCCCAACATTCCCATGTTCGTACATATAACGTAATTCACCCTCTACGCTTATTTTCCAAGTCACAAAAAAATTTCACCGACACATGTTATCCAGTTATATGTTATTAATATTAAATTATACCAATTCCATATCCAATGACAATTATGTCAAACTTACATAAATTCAACATTATAGATTATATTCCTCGGCCGCATAAATTAGATTATGCCCAATATATGCAATAACAATTGTTATGCCACAAACCCCAAAATTACATATTATATTCCAATATCCCCATATTCCAATCATGCGTATTGTATAATAAGATTTTGTCTAGGTTCGAGATAACCTAGATCCAAAAATAAAAAGGGGAAAGGTTGAAAAGGAGAGAACTCAAATGTAGGCATAAATAAAATAACAGATCTTATTAAATTAACATCATATTCATTATGGGGAATGGTAAACGATAGAAGCAACATTATACAACAAATATAGTTCAAATCAACTCACATTGACTGGATTAGAGAAATAAGCGATTTGTTGTTGATGTGGAACGCTGATTTAATCTTCTTATCTGATTAAACTCCAAAATTGATAAAGAACTTGCAATTGAATTTAGAGTTTTGAGGCGGTGGCCATATTTGGTTGAAGTTTGGTGGCATGGACGCGTCATAGAGAATATTTATGAATTAGGTTAGGTCTAGGCACTATTTTATAGGTGTAGAGAGTGTTTTAGAGCCCTAGGATTGACCTAGAAGTCATCTGATCCGTGCAGCACGTCAAACCACGTCACAGGAACAAAAACTGCCCAGATTTGGGGTAGGTCGACCCCCAGGTCGACCTCCTAGGGGGTAGGTCGACCCCTAGGGCAACCCCTTGGTCGACCTGACCCGAAAGTCGACCTGCCCTGTTCTAGGCGGGAAATTTCCCGCCCAGCTGCCTGGGTCGAATTTCGAACTGTTTTGAATCTTCCGAAGGCCATAACTCTTTCATACGGAGTCCGATTTTCGAAAACTCGGACTCTATTTCATGTAGAATTTCGAGACGAACACAATGGTGATGTCCATTTTACTTAATTCCTGATATTTAAATTAAGTATCCTTATTTTATTATCTTCTCCGTTACGTACACTGCCATTGAATTAATCTTTCCATCACTTTCATGTTAAGTAATTTTCATTGTACATCACCATTATTAACCTATCTATGCATACATATACATTTTTAATTATATTAAAAATGATGGGTGTTACATTCTCCCACCCTTAAAGAATTTCGTCCCCGAAATTCGATAAGAGTAAAATAGATAACCCCTCGCAATATCCATCCATCAAGTGTGCAACCAATTGTTGCAAACATTGTGCACATGTGCAAAGTGAGATACATTATAGTAAAGTATGTATGCCTAATTTGGATCCACCTATATGTATGCAAACTTTAAAAACTCTTTCAAATCATGATGCTCACATCCTAAATATACTTGCAGTTCTATATGAATGCAATATTTTTGAAAAACCAAAATGTTTTTCATCCACATTTTCCTACACTCTTACAGAGTAAGAGCATTGTTCATCCAATTTTCGCATCCAAAATCCTACCAACCATCATTAAATTCGAAATTTAGAAAAATCAAATTTTCCAAATTTGGTTTCTTATGTTACAAAAAGGTGTAAAACGGGAAAATTCACATCCTCCGTTTTTCTTTTCAAATCGTACTTGGATTTTTATATGACTATTCTATGAAGATTTCCTATTTTCCTATCCAAGCACAACCACATAAGAAAGCTTTCTTTTCTATTCCATCTGATCTTGGAGTAATTTCATATTTATTGATCTTTTTCTTAAGATTTTCATTTTCTTTTCCCGTCACGTTTTGTTGCTTGATTGATTCAGTTGTTTTCCTGTTAGTTAGGCTAGTCTTCTTCTTAAGTTTATTATTTCAAACAAGCTCTTCTGTTTTAAACTCAAGCAGTATCTTACACAGCTACAACTATGGGCCAAGAATCTTAGGACTTTATCACGAGTCCACTCAACATGATCTATACATTTGCCTGCCCTTCACTACCTAGTAGTCACTACTAGTCCATGCTGTGTATTACTAGCCTATACTTCTCTTTCAAGCAACAATCCTAGACTCATATGGTTTATGCATTCTACGGGAAAATTTTGCATTAGTTTAATACTTGCTAATCCCTGACTATAAATTGGCAAGAAAATAACTCTCTAAGTATCAACCCCGAAGACCGAAATCAACATCAGATTGATACTCAGAGAATTTATCATCTCAACCAATTCCCAGTTGGTTCTAATAGCTTTAACTTTATCCCGTTCTTTCTAGGCCTTAATCCTTACCTACTCCATTTTTAAACATGGTTTGACCTTCTTTCTTTTCATTACATTCTTCTTCCAAAGATTAATGTGGTAAAACTTTTATTCTTTTCTCAAAAACTTGCTTTTGCCAAACCATAAAAACATGTTACAAAGTAAAATTGCAAAAAAAAATCAAATCACAAACTGGAGTAGACAAGGATGACTAATGAGTTACACTGTTCCTATTTACAATGTTAACTTTGGTCGCTAAGGCGCAAATATCTACTATATTCTTGCACTCTACCGCTTATTTTGTTTACCCAACAAAATTTCTTTTTAAAACAATAATCAAAATTTATTGTTAACTGAATAGAGATTTCAAAACTTCTTTTCATATATGAAAACTAGCGAGCTATTTATGCTCCATAATATGCACCTTTTCATAGAGAATTCTTTTAAAACAAGAAATCATTGTTTTACCCAATATACCTCACTTTACTTTAAAACCCATCATGGACTAAAAACATCAAAATACTTTTAAGATCAAAACTTGGAATAATACCACAAACTAACTTACAGATTCAAGTTCTTAAAAGCCTATCATTGGGTTAGACTCAAAGCGGGTCTTCAACTCGACTAGGCTTTCCTAGGCACTTATGCAACTTCAATTCTCTCGACTATATATATTCCTAATCCACTTTCCACATCTTAACCTTTTCCAATCTAAAAGGTTTCACTTCCGAACCCACTACTCTAAAATAATATTCCAGTTTTAATTCAATGGGATACTTTCTTTCTCAAATACCAATTCATATTGTACACTTTCCAACCAAACCACCTAAGGGTCTCAAAAATTTCTATGTTTATTACTTTAGTGTACAAGCTAAATATCCCAACTCTTTCCCTACCCAGTGGGCTACTTTATGGATTTAGGTTTATATATATAATATATTTATATTTTAGAAAATACAAATACGTTCACTCAATATCTCCCTAAGATCACTAAACCGAAGCTCTGATACCAGATGCAACAACCCGGTTTCCGACGGACCAATTTTTTTTTTAAAAAAAACCAATCCACCGAAACCCGAGTTGGTTGCTCTGGTATCCAGCAGATAAAGACAGAGAAAAGAGATAAGTCAGAGTTCGGAAAGCACCTCACAGCTGTAACACCCCACCTCCGCTAGGGTCACTCGCAAAGGGAATGCACTAGGTTTGGTGAAGCATTATCGAGGTAAACATGCACAGAAATATTACAAGACAGAACATATATATAAAACAGCGGAAGTAAAACAAATTTCATTACCTTATAAAATAAGGTCTAAAGCCTTTTACATCAGAATACATCAAAACCTGTCTTGCAATAGTAAAGAAGCATAAGACCATTTCATAAATTATTCCCCAAGTGAAATAGTAAAGTAGCCATAGCCAAGAAAAGTCCAAGCCATACAAGATGACCTTCAAACAGATGAAGTCCGAACTAACAACAGCATTTCCTCCCTGAAACCTGGGGGGAAACAGAAGACAAGAGGCGAAAGAAAACGGGGTCAGTCATAAAGACTGGTAAGTCCTATATACTTCCAGCATAAAAACAGGTAAATGTAACATGACATGCATAAACTGAAAGTAAACATAAGGATGACAACAAGATAGATAAGCTAAACCAAGATAACTGGATGAACTACTGTAGCAAGGTAAACTAAGGTATCATGATAAACTACGGTGTCAAGAATCAAGGTATCACATCGTCCGGTTTCTATCAAGTATACTATCCTAAGGTATCTATCCTGTATAACATCCCATGGTATCTATCATGTATATTTCTCATGGTTCTAACATGTATATTTGCTCTGCACCTCTCATACTAGTATCCCAACCCGCGTCATGTGTTAACTATGAATGTCCTATGCCCAACGTCATGTAATGGTCCATGTCAACCTAATATATAGCATATGTAGGTTTTTCCCACTCGTATGTTTCATGTATAAGTATAGTCCTTTGCCGTAGGCCATACGGGCTTTTCCATGTAAACGTTTTATCCTTGAGGTTATTTTGGACTGCTACCCTTGATCTGGTTATGTTTTCTTACCATAAACTATAGCGTGTTCACTTAGGATTTATGCCACCTAGGACCACTAGGGATTATGCTACCTAGTGAACGTTTCCGTGTCTCGGTTTGGGTTCAGCCACCTACGGCCACTAGGGATTATGCCACCCGTCAACCGCGCCCTTTATCCCGCATATGTATCGTGAATCATTTTCCATGTCTAAACGCACATGTTCCTCAATGTGCCATCCGAGTTCCGCGCCAGGGCAAATCAAGAAATACGGAACTCGGTCGGGAGCTTTAAGTCGTCTGCTGATGCAGATATCAAGGTCTGTTTTTGTACCCGTGGCTATGGTCCCACGTGACCCCTCCCTCAACTACTGAAAGGCAATCCAAGAAAAATCATGTATGAGAACCACATCCCGGCCCCACTATAGCCCCATTTTCCTATGGGCCAACCTCACCCATGACTTGATAGCAAGAACATGGTCTGTTGGGGGTTCCCTGCCTTTTCGTTCGTGCACGATTGACTAAAGATGGTAGGTAGTCGGCGACGTGCTATCCAGGGCAAAATCAAGTATCGTCGACTCCACGCTAATCCCTCCCAGTCTTTAGGTCGCTCGCATAGCAACCAAGGCATACTCTTGGCTCTTCTACCGCGGTCCTTAACCCCTGTGAGGCCGGGTTTCATGGACCATCTGCCACCTCACAGAGGGATACCAAGAGTACCCTCACGTCCCCCAAAGCTACCGCTTTGTCACCCAGTTCGTTGGAGCCTTTATCCAAGTCAGATAATTTGCTCCTCCTCGTGTTTTAAGCGATGACCTACCGTACCGGGTTACTCATCTATTCATTGACTAGTCACATGTCCTTGGCTAAGAATTATTACTTAGTTATACTTAACTAAGGTTTACCGCTTAGCTTCATTTCCCCGTTACCCTTGATTAACTACGATTTTCTACCTAGTTTCTCTACTAGGGTTTTGCCTATTGGGTTACGTGTTGTTATTCAAGTTCATGGCTTAGCCCGCCTATGAATCATGTCAAGATCGACTAAGTATTCAAGTCCAAGACCTAGCCCTACAAGTTGGTTAAGTATACCAAGAAGCTCATGACTTAACCCTATTCAATCATCAAGTCAATTTGGTTAAGTACTTGTTTATCTTAACCCTATCAGGTTATCGTGTTAGATTGGTTAAGCACAGATTATCTTAACCTCATCGGATCATCGAGTCGGATTGGTTAAGCATAGGTTAACTTAACCCCATCCACTAATCGTATTATAATGGTTAAGTATATTTAAAAGGTCTTATGACTTAACCCTATCAGGTCTGCATATTAGATTGGTTAAGTATAGGTTACTTAACCTCATCAAATCATCATGTATAATTGGTTAAGTATAGGTTACTTAACCCCATTAAATTATCTTGTTAAGTTGGTTAAGCATTGGCTACTTAACCCCATTGAATTACCAAGTCTAGATTGGTTAAGTGTTTAATTTAACCCCATCGAAGTACCGTGTTTAGATTAGTTAAGTGTAGGTTACTTAACCCCATTGAATTACCAAGTCTAGATTGGTTAAGTGTTTAATTTAACCCCATCGAAGTACCGTGTTTAGATTAGTTAAGTGTAGGTTACTTAACCCCATCTAATTACCGTGTTTAGATTAGTTAAAGTCTAAATTACTTAACCCCATCTAATTACCAAGTCGGATTAGTTAAGCGTGAATTACTTAACACATCCCCTAATTGTCTTGTATGGTTAAGTGTCATTAAGAAATCAAGCCCGGTCCCACTAAACCTACCCATTCGTGTCATATCGGTTAAGTGTCATTAGTCAAATTTACTTAACCTTATCATGTGGCATTAATTTAATTAATGCACTCTCAACCTCTCACATTAGACCTTGTTGTGGTTACTAGTTAAGCCGGGTGGGTCCGGGTAGTTTTACACCACAACCTAGTCTAACCTCGGGTCTTAAGCGCGACATGACCAACTTCTCACATTGGATCCTATTGTTTGTAGCCACTAGTTAAGCCGGGCGGGTCCGGGTAGATTTATGCTACAAACTCAACCCAACCTCGAGTTGGCCACTTTCATGTTTGGTCTAGTGTTATATTACACCTACAACCCATACGTGTCTAGCCCCAAGTTCCATGTTTTCGTACGTGTCATGTTCGTGTTTAAGTGTTTCCAAGAATGTCACATTTTCTTGCAACCCCATGTCAAGTTTTCGTGCCACTTTCAAGTCAAGTTTTCGTGTCACGTTCGCGTTTGTCTAACTACCCCAAAATCGTGTTTTCACTTGAGTAAAAGCGAGTCAACATAGTAGGTATACTATGGCTACATGTAGGCCCCAAAACATGCACGATGCCACAAAAGGGGTTGGCTCCAAACATGCATGGTATCATAAGGGGGTTTGGCCTTAAAACATAAACGATAGTGTCATATAGGGATTGGCCATAAGCATGCATAACAAAAAAGGGGATCGGCCACAAGCATGCACAATGTCATAAAGGATTTGGCCACAAACTTGCATATTATCATAAGAAATTTGGCCACAAATTTGCATACTATCATAACGGGATTTGACCTTACATAAACATGATATCATAAGGGGGTTGGTTTCATTTACATGCATAAGCCCCAAAGTCCAATTTATGCAACTATTTCATAAGTCAAAGTGGCTCTAAGTTTTCATGCTATCATACTACAAGTAAAGGTCCAATTTTGCATGGCAAACTAAGTCCAATGCAACATGACTAACATGATTTAGTTGCTAAAGCACAACCCAAAGTCATATGTTCATGATAAAGGGGCAAACTAGGTTCTCATAGGCTAACATACTCATGTTACTTCGCATTTTATCCCATGTCACACCAAAATCATCGTTTAAATCTACAAGTAGCTAGAACTTACCTAGCTGGCTTAGCGAATTAGCATGAATCGTCTTGACGAAGAAAGGTGGCTCCTTTGAAGAAGAACCGTCATGAAACCGTCGTAGCAACGTTGATTTGGCCTCTATTTGGTGTAGCAAGCTTGCACCTTTCGATTCGGATCCGATTTGCATGCATAGTCTCTTGGAGTTGGAGATGGAGGCCATGATCACTTGGCATTTGGGCAGCACTTCGTGGCAGGAGTGATTTGTGAGGGTTTAGGGTAGGCTTAGGGGTCTTTTTATAGATGTTAGGGTAGTTTTAGGCCGTAGGATAAACCCTAGGATAGATCTGAACCCTCAAAAATCGTCACAAGCCTCCAAAACCGAGCCAACATGACAAGCAGGTGCACCAGGTCGCTGGTTCGACCAGGGGGGGTCGACCCAGGGGTCGACACCCATGTCGACCATCTAGAGGGGGGTCGACCCAGGGGTCGACACCCTGTGTGCCTGGCGGGAATTTTCCCGCCTTCTCTTCCTGGACTGAATTTCAAATCTGTTTTCGGATTTGAATTTTCGTGAAACTTCGTTGGGCCTTAACTGGGTCATACGGACTCCGATTTACGAAATTTCGGACTCTATTTCGCGTATTTTCCGAGATGAACGCAATGGCGCAACCCGTTTATCCTGATTCAGATTTTATAATTTAATTCTGCCTTGATTCTTGTCTTAACACGTTTGTTAAAATTCGGGTTGTTACATTCTCCCCAACTTAAAGAATTTCGTCCCCGAAATCTCCAAGTTAGGAAGAACGTATCCTACCATCCATCATCCATCTACTCAAAACATCATCCACAGGCAACCATGGTCCTTAGATGATTTCTAATGCCATATGAACATATGCAAGAAAGTGTGTGTATATGTTCCTTAGCTAATGCTAATGATCAGGCCTGAATGATCTTTCTAATGCAAAAATATGTTTAGTGCCATGAGTCCAACATGTATGCAAATAGTCCTAGTCATATAAGTACTATATGCGTGCACAAACATTCATTCATATGCAACATCCGCATGATAACACATTCAATTTCATCCATAAACAGGTATAAATACTCGTGCATATGCAACATGAAACGTGACCGCGTCAATCTAGTATCTAATGTGTATTCGCGCATCCACGAGCAACCACTTGCAGCCATTTGCAACCATATCAATCATAACATGTTTCAAATACATGTTTACATCCATAGGATTCTACCTAAGGTTCCCAAGACAGGATCGAGAAGATAAACAAGACAAACTCCTTACGGGGTTTGCAACAGAAACAGGACCGAGAGGATATGCACTAAAAGATAACATGCGAGCAAGCTCTACAGGAAAAACCAGGGATCAAGGATACACTCTTTAAAAAGAGGTACGATGCGCGTGTCTAGCCTTACATCTTCTAAGTCGCGTTTCCTTGAGCTTAATTCCTCGGTGCCTTGACCATCTTTTTAACTCCATGATTTTGTAGCTCCTTGATTCCTATTTCCAAGATATGAGTTAGAACTCATTTCGTTGTCGCCTCTTATTCCACTTTCACTTATCCTTTCCCTAGTATACTTGGCTCAAACGTATCCACTTACTCATGCAAGCTCTCCAAAATTCACTAGGGAATTCTGGATCTCGTTTGCCGATGCCAATCCATGTTGCCAAGAGTACTTACTAGGGTGATTCCCATAACTCATGCATAAGCGAAACGAACCATCCGCCTTAGCGGCGAATTCTATTCGAACGGATTTCTAACAACTGCATCCCGAGATTCTAGGTAACTAACCATGACAGAATCCAAAAGGTTACACGAGACTTCGAGGGTATCACCAAGGTGAGTCGAGAGTTTAACTACCCTCTTTCCAAAACCGAGAATTGCACCCCTTATTGGGTGACCACTTTATCCCTAGAATCCATCCGTAGCTCAACAATAGAAGCATTGCTTCTAATCTCAACACTTGGCATTTACACTCTCAATTCCAAACAAGTCATGAATAAATGGACCGACTCTCCAACCAGATTTTTGGGACAAAAGTGGGATCTTCTACCATGCTAGTACTAAGGTGCAGAGACTCAACTATCCAAGCATACTTAAATGATACGATGATCAAGACAAAGTCTGGACGGGATGATAGAGAAGAACGACTAAACCTTTACTAGAAACGGTACCATTTCTTTTAGGTACACTAGAAATGGGAGCGTACAATTGCCCTCTCCGATGATCTTGTCCTTGTCCTCCTTGATGGACTAAGCCATACCAACAAGTTACTTATCCTTAAGCTCGCGTCCTTTATCCTTACTCTTATTATCCTTCCTTGTACCACGGCAACAGGTCTCTCGAGAACCACCTCCATCGTACGGAAAACACCTACGTGGCTAGACAAAGATTAGTCACAGTTAGAACTACTGTGACTACAGATGGAGGAAAGAAAGGAAAGGAGATTCAATCAAGGAATCAAAGGATAGTGCTAATGGCTTTTGGGGAATAGCCTTTTAAAACAAAACTTTCCTTGAAAAATGCTTCTTTGTAAACGGTTTTTTTCAAATAGTTTTCAGAAGGTTTTAAAAACTTTTGCCCAGTCTGGTAACCTTCTGCTCTGATACCAAATGTAACACCCCACCTCCGCTAGGGTCACTCGCAAAGGGAATGCACTAGGTTTGGTGAAGCATTATCGAGGTAAACATGCACAGAAATATTACAAGACAAAACATATATATAAAACAGCTGAAGTAAAACAAATTTCATTACCTTATAAAATAAGGTCTAAAGCCTTTTACATCAGAATACATCAAAACCTGTCTTGCAATAGTAAAGAAGCATAAAACCATTTCATAAATTATTCCCCAAGTGAAATAGTAAAGTAGCCATAGCCAAGAAAAGTCCAAGCCATACAAGATGACCTTCAAACAGATGAAGTCCGAATTAACAACAGCATTTCCTCCCTGAAACCTGGGGGGGAAACGGAAGACAAGAGGCGAAAGAAAACGGGGTCAGTCATAAAGACTGGTAAGTCCTATATACTTCCAGCATAAAAACAGGTAAAGGTAACATGACATGCATAAACTGAAAGTAAACATAAGGATGACAACAAGATAGATAAGCTAAACCAAGATAACTGGATGAACTACTGTAGCAAGGTAAACTAAGGTATCATGACAAACTACGGTGTCAAGAATCAAGGTATCACATCGTCCGGTTTCTATCAAGTATACTATCCCAAGGTATCTATCCTGTATAACATCCCACGGTATCTATCATGTATATTTCTCATGGTTCTAACATGTATATTTGCTCTGCACCTCTCGTACTAGTATCCCAACCCGCGTCATGTGTTAACTATGAATGTCCCATGCCCAACGTCATGTAATGGTCCATGTCAACCTAATATATAGCATATGTAGGTTTTTCCCACTCGTATGTTTCATGTATAAGTTCAGTCCTTTGCCGTAGGCCATACGGGCATTTCCATGTAAACGTTTTATCCTTGAGGTTATTTTGGACTGCTACCCTTGATCTGGTTAGGTTTTCTAACCATGAACTATCGCGTGTTCACTTAGGATTTATGCCACCTAGGACCACTAGGGATTATGCTACCTAGTGAACGTTTCCGTGTCTCGGTTTGGGTTCAGCCACCTAGGGCCACTAGGGATTATGCCACCCGTCAACCGCGCCCTTTATCCGGCGTATGTATCGTGAATCGTTTTCCATGTCTAGACGCACATGTTCCTCAATGTGCCATCCGAGTTCCGCGTTAGGGCAAATCAAGAAATACGGAACTCGGTCGGGAGCTTTAAGTCGTCTGCTGATGCAGATATCAAGGTCTGTTTTTGTACCCGTGGCTATGGTCCCACGTGACCCCTCCCTCAACTATTGAAAGGCAATCCAAGAAAAATCATGTATGAGAACCACATCCCGGCCCCACTATAGCCCCACTTTCCTATGGGCCAACCTCACCCATGACTTGATAGCAAGAACATGGTCTGTTGGGGGTTCCCTGCCTTTCCGTTCGTGCACGATTGACTAAAGATGGTAGGTAGTCGGCGACGTGCTATCCAGGGCAAAATCAGGTATCGTCGACTCCACGCTAATCCATCCCAGTCTTTAGGTCGCTCGCATAGCAACCAAGGCATACTCTTGGCTCTTCTACCGCAGACCTTAACCCCTGTGAGGCCGGGTTTCATGGACCATCTGCCACCTCACAGAGGGATACCAAGAGTACCCTCACGTCCCCCGAAGCTACCGCTTCGTCACCCAGTTCGTTGGAGCCTTTATCCAAGTCAGATAATTTGCTCCTCCTCGTGATTTAAGCGATGACCTACCGTACCGGGTTACTCATCTATTCATGGACTAGTCCCATGTGCTTGGCTAAGAATTATTACTTAGTTATACTTAACTAAGGTTTACCACTTAGCTTCATTTCCCCGTTACCCTTGATTAACTACGATTTTCTACCTAGTTTCTCTACTAGGGTTTTGCCTATTGGGTTAAGTGTTGTTATTCAAGTTCATGGCTTAGCCCGCCTATGAATCATGTCAAGATTGGCTAAGTATTCAAGTCCAAGACCTAGCCCTACAAGTTGGTTAAGTATACCAAGAAGCTCATGACTTAACCCTATTCAATCATCAAGTCAATTTGGTTAAGTACTTGTTTATCTTAACCCTATCAGGTTATCGTGTTAGATTGGTTAAGCACAGATTATCTTTAACCTCATCGGATCATCGAGTCGGATTGGTTAAGCATAGGTTAACTTAATCCCATCCACTAATCGTATTATAATGGTTAAGTATATTTAAAAGGTCTTATGACTTAACCCTATCAGGTTCGCATATTAGATTGGTTAAGTATAGGTTACTTAACCTCATCAAATCATCATGTATAATTGGTTAAGTATAGGTTACTTAACCCCATTAAATTATCTTGTTAAGTTGGTTAAGCATTGGCTACTTAACCCCATTGAATTACCAAGTCTAGATTGGTTAAGTGTTTAATTTAACCCCATCGAAGTACCGTGTTTAGATTAGTTAAGTGTAGGTTACTTAACCCCATTGAATTACCAAGTCTAGATTGGTTAAGTGTTTAATTTAACCCCATCGAAGTACCGTGTTTAGATTAGTTAAGTGTAGGTTACTTAACCCCATCTAATTACCGTGTTTAGATTAGTTAAGTCTAAATTACTTAACCCCATCTAATTACCAAGTCGGATTAGTTAAGCGTGAATTACTTAACCCCATCCCCTAATTGTCTTGTATGGTTAAGTGTCATTAATAAATCAAGCCCGGTCCCACTTAACCTACCCATTCGTGTCATATCGGTTAAGTGTCATTAGTCAAATTTACTTAACCTTATCATGTGGCATTAATTTAATTAATGCACTCTCAACCTCTCACATTAGACCTTGTTGTGGTTACTAGTTAAGCCGGGCGGGTCCGGGTAGTTTTACACCACAACCTAGTCTAACCTCGGGTCTTAAGCACGACATGACCAACTTCTCACATTGGATCCTATTGTTTGTAGCCACTAGTTAAGCCGGGCGGGTCCGGGTAGATTTATGCTACAAACTCAACCCAACCTCGAGTTGGCCACTTTCATGTTTGGTCTAGTGTTATATTACACCTACAACCCATACGTGTCTAGCCCCAAGTTCCATGTTTTCGTACGTGTCATGTTCGTGTTTAAGTGTTTCCAAGAATGTCACATTTTCATGCAACCCCATGTCAAGTTTTCGTGCCACTTTCAAGTCAAGTTTTCGCGTCACGTTCGCGTTTGTCTAACTACCCCAAAATCGTGTTTTCACTTGAGTAAAAGCGAGTCAACATAGTAGGTATACTATGGCTACATGTAGGCCCCAAAACATGCACGATGCCACAAAAGGGGTTGGCTCCAAACATGCATGGTATCATAAGGGGGTTTGGCCTTAAAACATGAACGATAGTGTCATATAGGGATTGGCCATAAGCATGCATAACAAAAAAGGGGATCGGCCACAAGCATGCACAATGTCATAAAGGATTTGGCCACAAACTTGCATATTATCATAAGAAATTTGGCCACAAATTTGCATATTATCATAACGGGATTTGACCTTACATAAACATGATATCATAAGGGGGTTGGTTTCATTTACATGCATAAGCCCCAAAGTCCAATTTATGCAACTATTTCATAAGTCAAAGTGGCTCTAAGTGTTCATGCTATCATACTACAAGTAAAGGTCCAATTTTGCATGGCAAACTAAGTCCAATGCAACATGACTAACATGATTTAGTTGCTAAAGCACAACCCAAAGTCATATGTTCATGATAAAGGGGCAAACTAGGTTCTCATAGGCTAACATACTCATGTTACTTCGCATTTTATCCCATGTCACATCAAAATCATCGTTTAAATCTACAAGTAGCTAGAACTTACCTAGCGTGGCTTAGCGAATTAGCATGAATCGTCTTGACGAAGAAAGGTGGCTCCTTTGAAGAAGAACCGTCATGAAACCGTCGTAGCAACGTTGATTTGGCCTCTATTTGGTGTAGCAAGCTTGCACCTTTCGATTCGGATCCGATTTGCATGCATAGTCTCTTGGAGTTGGAGATGGAGGCCAAGATCACTTGGCATTTGGGCAGCACTTCGTGGCATGAGTGATTTGTGAGGGTTTAGGGTAGGCTTAGGGGTCTTTTTATAGATGTTAGGGTAGTTTTAGGCCGTAGGATAAACCCTAGGATAGATCTGAACCCTCAAAAATCGTCACAAGCCTCCAAAACCGAGCCAACATGACAAGCAGGTGCACCAGATCGCTGGTTCGACCGGGGGGTCGACACCCCCTGGAGGGGGGTCGACCCAGGGGTCGACACCCTGTGTGCCTGGCGGGAATTTTTCCGCCTTCTCTTCCTGGACTGAATTTCAAATCTGTTTTCGGATTTGAATTTTCGTGAAACTTCGTTGGGCCTTAACTGGGTCATACGGACTCCGATTTACGAAATTTCGGACTCTATTTCGCGTATTTTTCCGAGACAAACGCAATGGCGCAAACCGTTTATCCTGATTCAGATTTTATAATTTAATTCTGCCTTGATTCTTGTCTTAACACATTTGTTAAAATTCGGGTTGTTACAACAGCGGAAGGAGTAAAATATAATATATTTAAAACATAGTTTTACCTTAATCACAATACTGCTAAATGATTATTCCAAAAGCTATAAGACTCTGTCTAACCTGCGAATGTTATGAGGAGGGGATCAGAACATAAGTTCTATGTGAATGAATTTAAACTACACTTCTTGAATAATCCTACATATACCGTTCAATTACACTTTCTTATTTATTATGTCATACGTGTTATTAGCACTCAAAGCTTACATACACGTCACACCCATCTACCCCCTAGTAGATTAACCTAATATAGTGTATACGTAGCTACCCCAAACTGAGGTACACCCCGTGATAACCCACTAGCACGGTCTCCTCCGTATCGTCACAGTAATATGTGTAGTCCCTCATCCTCTGCCATAGTAACGTACAACGCTACATCCGCATAGAACCACTATCGCTGTGTTACGTAAGCGTACTGACTGCTATCCTCGAACTATTCGGTCGAGTTTGGTTCCATTACCAAATAATGCCCTCTAGTCTACGATACACCACCCAAAGCAGACATGGTTGTACCTAGACTTCCCCACGTACGTATCACCAATCGTACTCGATGTTTCTACTACACATAACCTCTACTTGTGCACCCAAGTTCCATCTACACCAGAAAACACGGAACTCGGTCGGGAGCTTTTCTATATCTGTATGGGCCCGCCTCTAAGAGTGTCCAATGTACAGATATCCCTCGGGTCTGGTTTTTCTATGGTGGCTATGGTCCCACCTCAGCCCCTCCCTCAACTAGTAAAGAGCACACGAGCTAAGCGACCACCCCTAACAAGAAAACAATCTAAACATCCATGTGCGGTCTCCCCGCACCCGTCCCTTGATAGCAAAGGTTAACGATCTCTAGGGGTTAGCTCTTGTCTTTTCGCGTTCCTTTGGCTGCTGGTGACAGGCGTCCGACGATCTTGCTATCGTTTGGTCTTGACCCTCCACCTCCATCTGAGGTAATCGCCGAACCACCCTTAATGCCAACGCGTACAGCATTCTGACTGCCCCCTACTTGTGCAGTCAAGGCCCACCCACCTGGTAGTTCCGCGCAGACCCAACCTTTGTAATCCTAGCCTGAAGCTAAACCACTACAGAGGACTATCAGGAGCACCTTTAAAGCCTCGGGAAGCCGCGTGCTTCCCCTTCCAGTCCGTTGGAGCCGCCAAAATAGCGAATGTGCGCTCTACTCGTGCCTTACGACACCATCATGGTCTACCTCGTTGGGTTATTCATCCTACAACATGCGGACTGCTTCAAGCGCCTTAGTTTTATATGTCATTAGACCCTAAGTCTAACCATTTATTTCACGCTTGTGCCACCTCGTCAACTTTCTCATTTAACTTGGTTACTCACATTAGCTTCCTTTTTTTCGTATTTACCAAGTGACCCTTGCTTATTAATTCAATTTATACTTAACCCACTTAAGTCCATTAATAAGCCCACAACATGTTATTTTCCAATTTCTTAAATTATTCCCTTTTTGGTTTACAACAACATGTTATACTTAATTCATAGTTAAGTATGCCTTATTCCACATACATACTGATTAGGAGAATAACCATCTAAACACCAGCCCCGAAGACCGAAATCAACATCAGACTGGCACCCAGAGAATTACTCAGCCCAACCAACATATATGATTCTAATTTACCACTTTTCCACTCATATAACTTATATCATTTTTAATTTCACATTTCTCCTTTCCAGACCACTTAATTTAAGTATATCTTTACATATAAGTTATCTCATCTTCCTAATCGTTTCCTATAACTTATCTTGTCCCATAAGTTATAATTTCCACCTATTATCCTTTCTTGCCTTATTCAAGTTTCTTCGTAATAGGTTATTTATCATTCCCCATTTCTTGTCATTAATTTTAGATTTGACTTAACCCTTCCATTTACTTAACCCGCTACTTAAATTTTACCCAATTCAATTAATTTATGATACCGTCACGGGTCCCATTTGGTTGAGCATATCTAAATTTTGTTTCATATGTCACCCGTGTCCCACTTAACCCCCTTTTTATTATAGTTTCCATGTCTTACACATGTTTTACTACGGTTAAGTCTACCTTGGTTATGTCTTACATCACATGTCTCACAACGGTTAAGTCCACATTAGTTATGCTCACTTAACCCACTAACCATACCCATGTCACCCACATGTCTTATTATGGTTAGTATTTCTTAATTTATTAATTATGTCGTAACGATGTATGACCTCTCACATTAGACGTACGTTCATGGCTGCTGGATTTTCCGGGCGGTTCCGGGCAGACTTATACCACAACGCGTCTAACCTTGTGTCATAAACCGTTACGCCTTTAGTTCTTGCCGTTGACCTCTCACATTAGACGTCCGCTTGTGGTTGTTGGATTTGCCGGGCGGTTCCGGGCAGTCTTACACCACAAACGCGCCTAACCTCATGTCGTAGGCGTTCATTAACAATCGTCTTTCACCCAAATCCAAAATTCATGTCATGTGGTCCAAATTCAACTTAATCCGAATTCATATTTTTATGCGTATCTTCAAATTTGTCATTAACTATACCAATTTACATAATAGTTAGTCCAATTCCATATTAACCAAATTATCCATTTATAGCCAAATTCACCAATTCCAAACATGCCAATTTCCAATATCCAATTATACCCAATTTTCATATAATCAATGTTTTCCTAATATATATATATATATATATATATATATATCCCAACATTCCAATGTTCGTACATATAATGTAATTCACCCTCTAGGCTTATTTTCTAAGTCACAAATAAATTTCACCAACCCATGTTATCCAGTTATATGTTGTTAATATTAAATTATACCAATTCCATATCCAATGACAATTATGTCAAACTTACATAAATTCAACATTATAGATTATATTCCTCGACCGCATAAAATAGATTATGCCCAATATATGCAATAACAATTGTTATGCCACAAACCCCAAAATCACATATTATATTCCAGTATCCCCATATTCCAATCGTGCGTATTGTATAATAAGATTTTGTCTAGGTTCAAGATAATCTAAATCCAAAAATAAAAAGGGGAAAGGATAAAAAGGAGAGAACTCAAACATATGCACAAATAAAATAACAGATCTTATTAAATTAACATCATATTCATTATGGGGAATGGTAAACGATAGAAGCAACATTATACAACAAATATAGTTCAAATTCACTCACATTGACTGGATTAGAGAAATAATTGATTTGTTGTTGATGTGGAACGCTGATTTAATCTTCTTAGCTGATTAAACTCCAAAGTTGATGAAGAACTTGCAATTGAATTTAGAGTTTTGAGGCGGTGGCCATGTTTGGTTGAAGTTTGGCGGCATGGAGGCGTCAAAGAGAATTTTTATGAATTAGGTTAGGTCTAGGCACTATTTTATAGGTGTAGAGAGTGTTTTAGAGCCCTAGGATTGACCTAGAAGCCATCCGGTCCGTGCAGCACGTCAAACCACGTCACAGGAACAAAAACTGCCCAGATTTGGGGTAGGTCGACCCCCAGGTCGACCTCCTGGCGGTAGGTCGACCCCCAGGTCGACCTGCCCTATTCTGGGCGGGAAATTTCCTGCCCAGCCGCCTGGGTCGAATTTCGAACTGTTTTGAATCTTCCGAAGGCCATAACTCTTTCATACGGAGTCCGATTTTCGAAAGCTTGGACTCTATTTCATGTAGAATTTTGAGACGAACGCAATGGTGATGTCCATTTTACTTAATTCCTGGTATTTAAATTAAATATCCTTATTTTATTATCTTCTCTGTTACGCACACTACCATTGAATTAATCTTTCCTTCTCTTTCATGTTAAGTAATTTTCATTGTACATCACCATTATTAACCTATCTATGCATATATATACATTTTTAATTATATTAAAAATGCGGGGTGTTACACATACTTTGAGGTGAAAATGTTATCCTACCATCTGACTAGGAAATATCCAAATGGACTGGACCGAACAAACTTCAAAGTTATCGAGGGAGGAGGCCCTGAGGAATGAACTTAAATCCAACCAAGCACAACCAGAATAACAAGGCAAATACGAGGCCACAAAAAGTAATGAATCAAAATTCCAATAAGTGTTGGATCGGTACTGATCCACTATATTTCTTCCATTTTTTCCCTAGACTCCTCGTACTTGTAAGCGATGATGCCATGAGCCTAATTTAAATTGTATTTCATCAATCCAATGCAATTCTCTATCAATCTCCATAAGCACTTGAAGTTAACAACTCCATTTTACCATAAATCCATTATTAAAACTCAAAGACAAGCCAATGAAGATGCAAACAAGTTTGCAATCATGAACCTCATAATAAGATACACTTGTCTAAGGCAATCAGAAGGATCCATATGTTGATCTTATGGATGGTTACCTATCTAACTCTGTGGATCAGTGCCGATAACGATTGATAGATTATCATCCATTTTTCTCAGTAGAGCCGGTTTAGGCATGGAAAATGAGGTGGAGATCATAAGGATGAGTTTTCAAGCTTCCTTCGGCTATAAATAGGAGGGTACTGGCTCATTTTTGGGGTCTTTTTCTGGCTTACCAACTTTTTGACATTCTCTTATAATCCCATGGATTTATTCCAATTTGTATGAACCGTACTTGTAAAAATAATAATATAATCAAAGGGAAGTTGAAATGGATATAGATTAGAGTACGTCAAACCACTATACATTTTACATGTTTGATTTCTTGTTTTTTATTTGTTACCCTTCTAATTTATTCTTTTTTTACATCTATTGAGTGTTGGCTCCATTTTCATCGTCGACAAAGTAAAATATAAAGTATCATAGTATTCAACATTATTGTGATACAGTAAAAAGTAATAATAACTTCTAAATTGTACTAGCATTATCAAGTATAGTACATATTAAATGCTAAATTCATGAAGTATTATTATATCATATAGAATTAGAATACGGTAAACATATAACCATTAAAATGTTAGTAAACTATATCGCTAAAGGATATAAATATTAATCAATTTTCACCATCCTACGGTAATAAAGCAAAATAATAATAAAACACAAAATACTAAACGAATATAAAATTCACAACTTAATTGTCATTCTTTGTAACAGCAGTTTATAAAGTGTCAAGTATGGCTTCCAAAAATGCCACGTCTAAAAATATTAATGGGCAACAATGCCTAAAACCATGTAACCAAGCATTAAACTCCAATGTAAACTCTTTCAAATTGACTACTTTACCTATCTACATCCAAAGAAACGTAGCTTCCAGCATTTTTTGGAAAAACCTTTAAGTTAAATTTAAATCATTGTATGATATAATATTATCTACATAAATTTCTTTCAAAGTCAACTATTTTTCGAACTCAACCATAATGTGTTTTAGTACATCGAAGCATTTCTAATTTGGTCAATAATCAAATATTCCATAAATCTATTAGAAAATGTGAACTCTATCAACATCGATTAATCTAACACTATGTGAATGTTCAAATTATAAGTTCTAGTAAATCATTCAAAAAGTTGCCCCATTTCAAAGAAGCAATCATATTGAACTTGCAACTTTCTCAAGACCACAAGCAAATAATAAACATTATTTTAGGACAATTATTTATACTTATCAAGTCGTAACTTCTATTATTTGATAAGCATTTAGAAACTCCGTAAAGTCTCTAGCTTCATTGAGTCGATAACCAATAAAATTTAAAGGACTTATTTGAGATCCTCTCTTCATAATATTTTTTAAATAACAAGATGACTTGATATGATAATTATACTCAATGCCACAAACTAAAGTGCTTTGAAGATCTAATCAGAGATCAGTGTTATCAATATCCAACTTTAGTGCATAAATGTTGGACTCAAGATTAAAAAAACTACTTTTTGTGTACATTTGAAAAAAAAGTATAATATGCAAATCCAAATCAATATCGATACAGATGATGACATTTTCCAAATTATATGAAATTTAAAAAAAAATGTAAGGTACGATCAGTGTCCACATATACTTTTTTCGACACCAGTTGAAGAATAACCGATGCTAAGTCGAAAAGAGTAACTATTCTCATCAAGCAAAGATAATACAAGAACAGTGTCACCTACATTTTGTGGAAAAGAGGAAGAAACATAAAATAAAAGAATACAAATGCAGTTAAATATAAACAATGTTAAAAACAAAATAAAAGATGTAAGCATTACAATATAATAACAAAAAATGCTATATATGCAAATCATTATAATGTTATAACAATAAACAAACCTAAAGTACTAAATGCGCATGTTATGCTATGCCAATTCTTATTAAAACCATACATGCATATATCCTTCTTGTTTGAACCCAATTTAGACATATTGTATTAAGATGACCAACAAAATTTCAAAATGACAACAATATAATAAGAAAAGGAAAAAAGAAATCTATTTGCAATTGCAAAGTTAAACGATAATGCTATGAATTGAGAATAATTTAAAGAACAAGAAACCAAATCTACAGTGAAAACTCGACGAAATCAAACATTGAAACTATTTTCCATTACAATTAATAGTGAAAGAAAGATAGCAAATAAATCTCATTCAACTCTTGGCTCGTTAAGTTAGCTACTCCTTAAGGGCACACTAACACAAAATCAATTAGTACATTAAGTATTATTTTTCACTAACTGATCCAGTCCAATAGCATATAATTTTATGCAGCGTTCACAATGTCGAATAAGCATACATGTTCACGATTTCAATTAACGTGAAAAATAATAAAATTTGACCAATTACTTATCTGACTGAATAACCCTCTATTTGCAAGATCATCAAAGCGGATAAGACTGTCACCAAATGCTTTTGAATGCGAATAGTGTCATATCTGCATCCAAAATCATTTTCGAATATCGATATTCGCATCTGGATGGATATCAGATAATTATCTGCTCCGCCAATGGTCGATAAACCAATGAACATAAATGAATTTTTTTAGTTTAATATAAATTTTTTCAACCCAATTGATCACTAAAGTGCTAAGAATAAATAAATACGGTGATAATATATAATTTTAAGCAATTAACATGCTTTTACTAGACTTTCAATGTTATAAAATAATAAATTTGAAAATTTTAGTATGTTAAAATGCACATGATTTAAACTATAATTATGAAAAAAACGAAGGGATAATTTTCGGATGCGGATGTGCCTTTATCCGCATCTGATCTTCTGGATATCAGATATTTATCCGCTTTTCGGATGCAAACGCAAACGGATTCTAGATTTTTCGGGTATCCATTGACAGCTTTAAAAGCGAACTTGTCGATCATAAGCCTATTTTTGGCTTACCAACCACTCATGGTATGAGGTCGCTTTGGAAATCGGGGTGTAAATCGGTCGGATCGAACCAGACGGACGTGTTTTCAGTTTCTGTTATAATTGAAATACGTTTTCGTAGACGACATGGACAAACATCTCTATTTATAACAAATTCTATGCTTTTTAATATAGTTTTCATTAGTTATACACCTAATCACAATAAAATCAGATGAATTCGAGCAAACACAGACTAGACTAGTTATTTTTCCTCCACAAATTTGTTTGTGCTAGCTCATGCCTTAAAAAAAATCGAATGGACATGGACGACCATATATCGGTCAGAAACACGAATGGACACCAAATGTTGAGGGCGCGTTTACAGTAAACGGTAATGAGACATTTTAACGGAATATTTAAGCAGAGCATTTAAATAGAGCTAAAAGTTAAACGAAGAATGCTTTTGTGGTTTCAAACGGGGCATTTAAACCAGATTTTTTTTAAGTGAAGTATTTTAGTTTATGATTTTTGGTTTAGTTGTTTGTAACGGCTGGAAATTTTCGACTCCTCGAGAGTCGAAAATTCTGAGATGTTAGTGAAAGAAAGTAGAGGGTGAGGAAGAAAAGATAGAACTAATAGAATAGAAGAAGAAGAACTTACATCATCAGAGTAAACACGAATCTCACAGCGGAACGAATAAAATATAACATAACTTTGAAATACAAATCAGTACTCGTATATACATACCATTTCAAAGTACAACACTTAACAACACAGCGGAATAATAATAGCTATAATCCTGAAGCCTCCTGCTCCAAGCTCTCCAAGTGTATCTGAAAAATCCCGACTACTTGACTGCCCGTACAAATTTAGGCACCCAAGAGTTTAGGGAAAACAAACAAAATAAACTCCGGGTCAGTCATGGGACTGGTGTGAATAAAACTCCAACACTTGGTTAAATAAAGGATATCTTTCTGATATTATAATAATGTCTAAATACAAATTGATATCAATCTAGCAGAACGCTTGCATCTCACGTTCCACATACATAGTATACAAATAAAACCGTGAGCGCTTATTGGAGATTGGATTCCAACAGACAAGGTATGGGAGCACCTTCCGATCAGTGTACTCTAGAGGAGATACACTAGGGTTCAACAAGAACGTCTTGCAACCCGGCCACACATGACCGTCCACTCATTTAGCTTGAGTGTAACGAATATATTATCACCGATGGTTGGGATCAGCAACCATCCTTCCCGATAAGGGACAACATTGAAATAGATTATAAAGAAGTACAATTGAATATTCTCTAGACGGTGATAATACACCCTGCTTGGGTATGGCCCAACTAGCCATGCTGCCTAGCCCAACTTCTGTTATTTTCCGGTTGTGAGGTTTTGAGGTCACGTTTATCACTTTGACAGATTATTTCTTCAATTACTTTGAATGCCACATCGTCATACCCGCCAAATCATTATCGATTTCTCAAGGCATCACGGGTATAAAAGCTAAGAGAAACGAATTTCTCTACCACCAACGTAATACGTTTAAAGAGATCAACATATATGATTCGTTAAGAATACTTTGTCAGACACTCGTCCATATACGTTGTTCTGGGATTGAACAAACCGAAGGCACTATTCGGTGAATCCATCCTACCTAGGCTTTTCACAATAGCCCTTGCACTTCACTCCGTCTTCAATTATCTTCAGCGTACTTGATTCACAACGCTTATGCTAATACGGAGTGGTTCTTCGGATAATAATCCAACCGGTCTCTCCATATTTACAACGTAAATATGGTCAAAACTTTGATAGTCTGTGATTCAACTATCAAATGAAAACATGTCGGTGTACAAACAACGATCTTATTTCCAAATGGAAATTCGATCGATCAATCATCATATACATATATATGTTCATATTTCCTTATTTCATATATTTAGAAAATATATGTTATTAATCATTGGAAAACATTTCCATAGCTTATTTACGCATCACTATTATTTCACAACTATCAGTCCCTAACGGTAAACCACTAAGAGAACAACTCCTAAGTATAAATCCCGAAGGTCGAAACCAACATTAGATCGTCACTTAGGAAACTGTTCAACTTAACTAATCTCCAGTCAGTTTCTAAATTTGCTTAACTCTATTTCTTAATTTCTTATCAGGAAAACATTTCATTTTCTATGTTTAGAAAACATATCTGATTTTATTTGGAAAACGTTCCCAAAACTCATTTACGGATTTCAAATGAACGTTGTATAAAACATCGTTACGCTTAATCCATTAATCGCTTATTACTTAACTATATTTCAAATCAACCTTTTCTATCGAACCACAACTATTCCTTTGTCAATTCTGAAGTCAATCAAGTTGGGGTATAATTACCTCTCAGACCTTAATTGAACAACGTCCTTTACTGTGAAATAGATGAAGCTCATCACTCACTTTTTCCAATCATCTGTTTACGCAAATTCTCGGATTCAGGTTACGAATCCACTTCTTATATGAAAACGTTTGATTATAACTATAACTTTATAATTCCTACTTCTACAATATCTAACCTAAATTATAACTTTATCTCCTAACTTGAATAATTAAACGGACACCTAATTTCTTAATCAATAACTAAACCTTGATTTAAAACCCGAAAAGTAAATAGTATTTTCCCGAATTCGATATAATTGAATTCGACGTATTACTCTCTTTCGAGTAATCTCTATTCGATTAACTCCCTTTTTAATAACTTATATTCGATAAACTCTATTTCGATTAACCCCTATCGAATAACTAATATTCGATTTACATAAATGGATTAACTCTTATCGAATAACTAATATTCGATTTACTTAAATGGATTAACTCTTATCGAATAACTAATATTCGATTTACTTCTATTCGAATAACTCTAACTCGATTAATTTAATTTGATTAACTTAACTTGATTTTCTTAACTCGATTATCTCAGCTTGATTTCTTAACTTGATTACTTAACTCGATGATCTTAACTCGATTACTTAACTTGATTACTTAACTCGATAATCTTAACTCGATTACTTAACTTGATTACTTAACTCGATAATCTTAACTCGATTACTTAACTCGATAATGTAACTCGATTAATTTAATTCGACTAACTAAATTCGAATTAACTCCATTCGCTTAACTCTAGATTGCAGCGATCACAATGGTTACGCCTGATTCCCTCAGGAAACATCCGACCGCTGTAGGCTATCTGCAGCCCTGCGAATTACGCTAGCAGTCGTGCTAAATGATAACCTATTTAGGTTAACCCTAATTTATTAACTCTAGTTCGAATAACTAAATTTGATTAACTCAAATTGAATAACTGATATTCAATTAACTTGATTTGATTTATTCCTTCTCGAATAACTAATATTCGAATAACTCTTATTTATTTAACTCTATTCAAATAACTAATTTGAATAACTCTAGCTTGTTTAACTCTACTCGAATAACTAATTCGAATAACTTATATATGTTTAACTCTATTCGAATAACTAATTTGAATAGATTATATGTGATTAACTCTATTCGAATAACTTAACTCTATTCGAATAACTAATTCGAATAACTTATTTGATTTACTCCTTCGAATAACTATTATTCGAATACTTTATTTGCTTATAAAGATTTCCCTTTTTATACCGTTTATTCATTAAAAGATTTCCTTTAACAACGTTTATTCATTTATAAAGATTTACTTTTAGTAACGGTTCTTCACTTCATAAATGTTCCTTTAATAACGTTTCTCCCCTTCTAAGGATTTTCCTTTTACAGCGTTTATTTACTTTATCGGTGTTAAAAACAATTTCTACTTCTTTATATAAGTTCAAACTTATATATCCCATTTATCAAACAATAAATATTTTATTTAATTTATAAAACATTATTTATAAATTAAATCTTCTCACTTTATCTGTTAAAAATAGATTTCCTATTTAATATCTCCTTAAAATCCATATCGTGTTATACTTGTGTGCGAAGCACGTGTTTAAATCTATCCTGGTATAATTCTATTTATTTTCCGAACAAGTGTTCCTTTATTTATTCCCTAAATAAATATTCCTTTATTCCATTTATTTATAATCTAAATAAATGTTCCTTTATTTATTTCCTAAATAAATATTCCTTTATATTCTAATTCATTTATTTTCTAAATAAATGTTTCTATTTTATTTCATTTATTTTCTAAATAAATGTTTCCTTTTTCATTTATTTATTTTCTAATTAAATAAATGTTTTTTTCCTTTTATAAAATCCTATCGATTTTATAAATAAGATTCATTTTCAATATAAACATTGAAAATCCCCTTATCAACATTTCGGTATGTTATGGTATTCAATCATATCAAATCACGATGTTCTATATCGTCCAAGCACATAAAATCGCCCACAGATTTTATATCACATCATATAACAATATATGAAAAACAATAAAATAACTGTTGAGGAATCCAGTCGGATTCCTCCAACTTGTCTCCCTGCATCCACAGATGTTACACAATATGATTATCATCACTTTCAGTTCAATATAAATTATTCTGATAGCAGAATCAATATATAAATATTTAACGGTTTATATATATATATAACTACATATATATATATATATAATTTTCACTAACTGACTAGCAGTTAAATCAATCAACCAACACACAACAATCAACAGATGATTAACAGTTCTAAAAATACATTATAAAAATATAACTGTTCAGAGTTGGTGAGTTTTACTCACTTTTGCGCGTTAAACGATAAATATCGGTTTGCGTTCATTGGTTCAGTCGAACAATTTATTTCTCCATAAATTGTAACGAGCTCGGATTGACTCGCGGTCAGTCCCATTGTGTTGCTCCCGTCCATACGATCCCAACGCAACTTACGGTTCGTGATTCTGATATTGTATGACCGAGTTATAGCTTAAACAAGTTCGAATACTATTTAAATTTAAATAAAACTTTAAATTTAATCTTTGGGCCTTTAACCTTAAATCCTTGGCCCACTTCAAAAGAAACAACCCAGCCCACCTTCTTTCTTTCTTCCTCCAAACCAAAATGACGAGCTCCAGACTTCATTCTCCCCCTTTGTCGCTGATTTCCAACCGATCTCCCTCCTTCACTACTCAGCAAAAACATAAAAGAGCACCATCGGACTACTCCTCATCACTCTCTCCTTCTTCCCATACCACTTAGACCAAGTTCGATCTCCCCCTTCACATTTCGTCAATCGCCCACTCCACTCGTTGCTGAAGAACGCAACAGCACCTCGAACACCGAATTCCACACAACAACACCAGACGAACCCTCTCCCTACCACAAACTCAATAATACTCTCCGATTTGGCCAAGAACCACCACACACTAACTATGTTCGAACCCTAGGTTTACTGTGGGTTTTTGAACATCAGACAAAGGATGCCGCACCATTTCAAATGGGTACTGGAGCAAAGGGAATCGCTTAACGAACCCAATAACACATATTTCATAATATTCTGACTTTTATTTGATTTTCTACTCATTTTTGAAGTTTCGAAATTGTGTATTGGGGATGAACTGTCGGCGTGATTTCATTTTGACCGATGAATGTAAACTAGGTTAGGAGAAAGTTAAAGTAATTATATAGGATTTGTTTTGAAGACGTGGAGTTTTCACTGACCAAAGGATGCATTATGGGCCATGAAGGAACACGTTATGAGCAAGCTTGACCACTCAAATGTTTTAATTATTTTATTAAAATTAAACGATGAAATACCCTTTAAAACCAACTCATACGAGCCACGAACAACGGAGACAAAAATACTGTTGTGATCAGCGATGTGCCAGGATTCCAAGAATATAATAATACCAGTAGATTGACTCCTATTTTGAAACCTCACAATGTTGATTTCAGGGTGCGAAATACTTCAAATAAAAAGTCGCTTATTAAATTAATTAAAAATTTCTATAAAATTCTAAAAATTAAATTATCACTACTTCCCAAAAGAACCTTGTCTAAATTCAAACCCGATCTCTAGTTATATCGAATAAACCGATACGGTCGATAACGATTCTATAGCGACTATTTCTAAATTTGATTTGGACATAACTCAAAATCTACACGACGAAATTCCGATTTTTCTCTTCCACTAGAAAGATATACCCCACCAGCTCCACACGTTTCTTGTTTCACAGAAATCTGATTTAAAACTGATTCTGTATATTCAGTTGAAGTTCGAATCACCAAATTGCGAACTGCCGTGACGTTTCAGGTTCGTTTTAATTATAATTATAAATTATAAGTTCGAACGTTGTACTTTAAGTTATCGATATCGCCAAATCGATATATAAATCATTAAATAAATTAATTATTCGACAGCAAACAAAACGCGCCATTACATTGTTTTATTTTTAATTAATTATTTGTTTTGCTATATAATATGCATTTAATTGAAATGAAACAACAGTGCAGAAACTAAAATACATGCATAAATTAAAATACATTCAATAAAATGCACAAATAATTAATATAAAAAATATAGTCTTATGACAATCCTATTTATTTTCACCACCACCTTGGATCATAAAATGTAAACCTCGAATTTTAATAAACAAAAGAACAGTATTAAAACAAATATTAATTAAAATAATGTTCAAAATTAGGCAAAAAGGATTTCACCATTGCATCTGTTACAAAATTCTGGTTTGGATAGACTTTTAGTTTGCGTTAGACGAACGAAAAATGAATAAGTTATGATCAGATAAAGTTTGAAATTTAAATTAGAAAATTTAATAAATAATTAAACTTAATCAGCGGTGAAATAGGCGACCCTGCCCATAACTGGGTCGACCCCCTGTGTCAACCCAGGACCCATGTGTCGAATAGGAGGTGAGTTGACCCAATACGAGCCATACACGAAGGTGCGTCTAGCACGATGTCGAGCCTGGTGCTGAACGTTTCTGGAGTCTTCTAATAACGTGTTTTTAAAGGATGAGATTAAAAACCTGAAACTTTAAGACTTGAATTATCTTTCTACACCTATAAATTGACTACTACTCCTTACTTTCCTTTACACCTCTTCTTTCTTCATATTCTTAGCCTTCACTCAATTATGCTCCAAAATGAAATAAAATTGGAGATTAAGTCGGAGTGCTGTCCAATTGTAGATCTGAAAGGATTATTCTTTTCTTCTTCCAAGACATTTTTTTTGGATTTGCAATCTTTTTCTGTGAGTTTTATGTGATTTCATAAATCAACATTTATATAAGAAGGATTGAGATAGTAAAATAGTTTGGATCTGTAAGTTTTACATTTACAGTGTTTATAAGTTTGTCTTATGCAAGTTATTATTCAATCTTTTTACTGTCTATTTTTTATTCCTTTTCAGTGTTCATTTATTTACAATTAATTCTTTTACTTTATCCCCTTCCCTGTTATTATTTTGTTTATAGTATTGCAAAGCCCTATGTTGTTAATTTATTCATTTCTGAGTCTAGGCCTTACGAGTAGCCTAGAACAATTTCTCCTTTTTAATTGTTTTTGTGCAGAGCCTAGGCCAACGAGAGCCTAGGTTTTTATCGTTTAAATTGAGTAAAAATGGGAATAATATTTAAAGTATGTCAAAAAGGGGATTTTGGGCATGTTGAGAATTAGTGAATATTATATTCAAATAATGGACTGTAAATTGAGATAAATCTTAACTGAAGAATACTCAAATTTATAAATTGGAATAAATTGCACTTAATTGGACATTAAGTAAGTGAAAACATGTAACTGGAATAGGTTGGACTTAATTGGACAATAAGTGACATGGGGAAGGGTTGTATAAAATGATTACATTTAATTAGAAATGTTAATTACAGCCTAGAAATATAGCACGTGGTTATATTGGGCTTATTAATGAACTTAAATGTGTTAAGTCAAAATTGTGAGATTAATAAGCTAAAGGGGGTCTATTCCAGTGAGATATAAGGGGCTCATAAAAATTCTAGTTAAAAATTGGGGACCAAGTCTAAGAATGACTGGTGTCAAGCGCATTTTGTTTGGGAACTCGTACCAATCAATATCCCTTTGCTATCATGGAGTCTCGCACTAGGTAGAGGCTAAGGCACACTTTACCGAAGTGGATAGAAAGGAGTTCAAATGAGGTGAGTACGGACGCGTTCAGGCGGAATCATGATCATGCATTGTTCCGATTGGGGAAGATAAGACGATGTAATGTCTGTGATTAATGCTGTGTTTTTTAAGTTGATTGGTTCAAGATTGATAACCCCGAATTCCATAGCTGGCACAAGTTATTCACATTTGAGTAAAGAAGCCGATCGATGGGTATAAATTAGGTAAAACCTAATTATGATATTTTGGTAGTTGGTGCAGAAAATTTCGGATATGAATGAGAAGGCTATCTTATTTCATGTTCTCCACTATTTTACTTATGCTTTCTTGTCCATTACTATTCATCTGTCAAATACTTCTTTATCTTATGCTCATACTAGAAATTACTAGAACTCATGAGACTTATGTCTGACCTAGTTTGTTTTCTCCTTTCTTCCTCCCCCCCCCCCCCCCATGTTCTCAGGGTGGAGGAACGCATCAGTGACTTTTGATCTTTTGGCCCAGCTTGGATCCAGACTATTTCTAGTTTCATGTATTGCTTCAGTACTTAATTTCTACCTATTATAATAGCTTATGAGAGAGATAGCTTTTGTAGGTTTACTATTGTACTCTGATATTTTTCCACGGGACATTTGTTTGTTTTATGATGATGATTCCATGGTATTTTGAATTGTAATCAATGCTGTGACTGGATTTGCTCAATTTAATAATTCCGCTTTGTTTTACATTTCTGTCTTGTGAATTTTAGTCTTTTTGTTGTTACTTAATAATTATGCATTTCACAAAACTTAATGCATCCTCATATGAGTGACGTTAAGAGAAGTGAGGTGTCGCAGAAAAGATTTATCGTCTGTTGACAATAGTTCAAGCCTATCTTGTATAACCAGTCCTTAACATCATCATTGTGCATCAAATTGTCCTACATGTAATACTTCAATAAAAGTAAAATCTGCTCCTTCTGCTAGACGTAACGCGAGCAGTAATATCAGCATAGCTTAATGAATTTTCTGCTGAATGCACGTTGTTTGAGTTCGAACTATTTGAGTTCGTATGAGATTTCTTTATTTGTCGCTCGTGTATGATGTCAACTATCTTATCGTATGTCATAGCGACATCTTCTAAAGTTGCTACATACAGCAGAAGAAGAATAAATGTGTTGAGTTTGTTGCACTAGATTTTGATACACTGGAGTTTGTTACACTAGATTTTGGTATGATGGAGGATTGACTGGACGATTCAAATTTGGAATGCACTATCCTTGATCATCAGTATCATCGAGAGGATTTTGAAATCCCCCAAAACCCCATGGATAAGAGGAAGGTGTAGCAACTGAAGTAGTTTATTCTTGAGTTTGAGCAGACGTACATGACGTTTGACCAGTTGCATGGGCCCTTTAAAACAATTGTTGTTGCATATCCAAATTATCAAGCATTGCTCTTTTATATTTTAGAATATTTTGGCTAGATTTCTAAAAAGAAAAAAAATAAGTACGAAATGATTTCATAAAATTGAGAATTGTATTTATGAAAAATAACCGTGCACTTTCAGTCCTCCACTCGTCGCTACCTGAAACAGTTTGCTTAATAGAATCTCAACCAATATCAGTTTTATTGTTCAAACTTTCCCATTCGATCCACTTTCTTTTAATATTTTCATATTTATGTCGAACTTTGATATCATTTAACAAGTTCAGAAAATTGTTTTGCCTCTACATGTTCATTTCTATCACCATCCAGTTAAATTTTCCACTAATGACTCTTGCACATCCTTTTTATTCGCATCACATTTGACATGAACAAATATAACTATTTTCAGTAGAAGTCGAAGTGCATTCCGTTAATCAATGGTGCTTTTGATGACTTGCCATTCTAAAAAGGCAAAAATTTGAATATCGGAAAAGAATTCGAAAAAAAAGAATGTTACACACAAAAAAAAACATAATAATGAAAAATTTACCTTAGAAATAACATTTCCGAGGTTAAAAAAAGGTACTGCTAAAATCACTTGGATTTGTTCTTCCTAATACCATGAGTGGTATTAGAAAGTATAAAACTGGGTGCCTTTAGTTTTACATGGTGGTGCAATACTAAAAGCACTCAGTTTTACATTTTCTAATACCACTCATGATATTAGGAAGAACAAATCTGGGTGCTCCCAGCGATTAAAAAAAAAAAAAAAAAAAAAAAAAAAAAAAAAAAAAATCTAGTAGAAAAGGACGCGTTGGCCATATAGGTAATTTGCCCCCTCACATTTACGGACGCCAATGCTACCTAAATTTGAGAATGCAAAGGCACAGAACATATCAGGCGAAGCAAATTATTATTTGCCGAGCCCCACAATACCCTAATCCTAGCATCAATGGCTGCCGATCCAAGTACCGCTGCTCCACCCACAAACACCGACGATGAAGAAGAGTACATCCCGGTACACAAGCGTCGCAAAATGGAAGCCGAGAAACTCCTTCGTCGCAGATCGCGTCCCGCCTCAACCACCAACGGAGCCCCTACTACCACTGCGGAAGATCTCCCTCCACCGCCGGAATCCAATAAACCCAGTCTTCTGATAAAAGCTTCGCAGCTCAAACGCGATCTACCTGAAATCAGCCCTGCTGAACAACTCGTCCAGCAGGAAAAAGAGATGATCGAGCACTTATCAGATCGGAAAACTCTCATGTCAGTCCGAGAACTCGCCAAAGGAATCACCTACACCGACCCTATGCCAACAGGTTGGAAGCCGCCTTTGGCTATTCGACACCTTTCATCAAAACGATGCGAGGCAATCAGAAAGCAGTATCATATTCTGATAGAAGGGGATAATGTGCCACCACCGATTAAGAATTTTAAAGATATGAGGTTTCCGGAACCGATTCTGAGAAAGTTGAAGGAGAAAGGAATTGTGCAGCCTACGCCAATTCAGGTGCAGGGGATGCCTGTAATTCTGTCTGGGAGGGACATGATTGGAATTGCGTTTACTGGTTCTGGGAAAACACTAGTGTTTGTGCTGCCATTGATAATGGTGGCAATTCAGGAAGAAATTACAATGCCGATTGTGGCTGGCGAGGGTCCATTTGGGTTGGTGGTGTGTCCTTCGCGTGAGTTGGCTAACCAAACTTTTCAAGTGGTGGAGGAGTTTTTGGCGGAGCTAAGGAAGAGCGGATATCCAGAGATAAGGGCAATGTTGTGTATTGGTGGAGTGGAGATGAAAAACCAATTGGATATGATTAAGAGAGGGGTGCATATTGTAGTTGCTACACCTGGGAGGCTGAAGGATTTACTTGCCAAGAAGAAGATGAACCTTGATAATTGCAGGTATGGCTGTCATGTTACTACGATTGCTAAATGATGTTTTTGATTTGTGTATGCTACATGCATATCATAATAAGGATTGCGAGTGGAAAAAAAAATCATATGTTAATTTTTTTGATCATATACCACTATTGTTCGTGTCAACTAATTTAAGTGGCATGTAGATAAGCATGGTGGATACAAGTGTTTGGTAATTGTTTTGCTTATAAATTATTTGATACAGTCGATATTGACAGGTTAGTAAATTTGGAACTTGGTTTATTGTAAAGCTACCCCCACACAAGACTTCTTGAATGATATTAGGAAAAGTTATGAATAAAGAAAACTGTGAACGTACCATGTAGTTTGCAGGGTTGAGGAATCGTTTTTTACTGGCTTTTATCTTCTTGATCCTCCCTTCAAATATCTGAATACAAGGATCTGTCTAAATGTTAAACCTCGTAAAGCGAGGATCTAAAAGCTAGAATCCAATCGTAAATCGTAAAGTTAAAGCTTTAGATTGATACGAGATTTAAATGGTAAATATAGATTCAAATGATTCATGTTTTAAGGTTTGTACATGGTATGAAACTCTACATTCCAAAACTCAATTTGTTCTCTTGTTAGAAAACATTAGAGCTTGAATTGTGAATTCAAATAAGTATATTATATATCATTATGTATTGTAATATCAAGGGTAAGCTTTGAGCTTGTACATTTTTCCTTGGTGATTGATGAGGTTATGAAGGGTGTACAAGGTGAGATTCCTTGGTGCGTACTGATGTTGTGCTAATTGATGGAAGTATGATAGAGGTTGATAGACAGCTGAAGTTGTTGAGGTATCTTTTCGAATTAAAAGGTTTTAGGTTTAGTAGAATTAAAATAGAGTATATAACGTGTGAGTTTAGCGGTGTCCGATCAAAGAACGAAGATTTTGCTCTGACCGGACAAGTAGTGCCCAAGAAGGAATCCTTTTGGTATTTAGAATCAATGTTGCAGTATGGCGGTGAGATTGATGAAAATGTTAGTTTTAAAATTCGAGCAGGATGAATGAAATAACGACTAATATCTGACATTCTTTGCGATAGGAAAATCCAGCAGAAGCTTAAAGGAGAGTTCTACACACATAAGCAAGTCATAATAGTATATTCTGCAATTCTAACTTTAGCTGTGTCAATTGACACACACACACACACACACATATATATATATATATATATATGCACACACACACACACACACACACACATATATATATATATATATATATATATATATATATATATATATATATGCACACACACACATATATATACACACACACACACACACATATATATATATATATATGCATATACACACATACATGTGTGTGTGTTTATATATATAATATTAATTTAATGAGCTAAAAATAAAATAATCAAAACATAAACTACAAATCATACAACTTGTCGGCATTCGGTCTGCTTTTTAGATCCCAAGGCATCTAGTTTGTAGAGTATAACAAACTTTGGATCCAATTCTTGACTTGAATTCACAGGTTTGGTCTACAAAGTTGTTGACTAATAAGATAAGGGTGAAACTTAAACCAATAAAATGTTGAATAAATCTGGGGTTAGTCAGCCAATTAACGTGCTATATCAACAGTACAGTGATTTTAAGCCACCTAGCAAATTTGGGGTGATGTTATTTTACGCAGGCTTTTAAATCTCCACGAGATCGGCGAGATGGAAAGTCTGAGATATTAGCCAAAATCTGAGATTTGGCACCTAGTTTAGTTATAAGTGTTTCAAATATCGCCCGAGATATTTTTCCGAGATATTGGCCAAAATTCGAGATTTAAAACCATTAATTTACGCCATAGGTTCCTTCTGTATTGAATTGCTATGATTACCCCCCCCCCCCCCTTTCTTTTTTGCCCCTGTTAGAACTGCAGTGACATCGGAAATGTTGAGCCTGGAAATTCAAGTTCAAAGAAAACAATGATAAGGAAAAATCCCCGCCTGGTTGTAACGAGAAAAAATACATAAAATTGAAAGCCCATGCAAGTTAGATTCATCACTCAGGACAAAATTAAGCCCCCCTACCATTGAAATGAAGTTCCCTATTTGGTCATCCAAAGCATTTTTGTGTGAAATTCTACATTGCTCACCGTAGTAGACAAGGAAAATTGTGTATATATGTTGAATGAAGATTAAATTTTATAAATTGGTGCAAAATATTTCTTTGAATAATAAATGGCAACAGAATATTATTACTTTGGATAGCTCATTATCAGTTCTAAAGCTTGATACAAGCACATATATTAGCAAAAAGTGAACTGTATGTATTCAAAATCATTACAAAATGAGAATTTGATCAACCAAAAGTCATGTTTAAAAAACTTTTCAATACACAAAATCCCATTTAGCACAAGCATAAGGTTCAGTGTAAAGATTTAACATAAAGGCTAGCATGTTGCACCAAATTTGTGTAAACCCAGTAATACATATTCTCCAAATAATAGTGCATAAATAGACACCATCAATGTGAATCAATCATATAAAAAAAATTAAATAAAAAAGTGAAAAATATATCTGGACATGAATATGCGGTACCCATTCCAAAAAAATACAGGTCCCAGTAACATCCAAGCCTCCGTATTTGGCTTTTCCAATCAGATCAGACCACTTCTGGAGAACATCCGGTGCATAATTTAGTCACCAAAAGAAAAGATAGATTGAAGAAGCAGCAAACGGTTGGAAATACTATTGTGAAAATTTCCACAATTAGCTTTAAAATAAAATAAAATTTAAATTGAAATGCTGCATATTAGTTGCATATAATAAACATAACAAACCTAATGCTAAAAAGACCCATTCATATTATGAATCAATCTAGATATTTAATTGCCGTAATCATAAGCAGCCTGATATGACAATACAAATATCATTGGAATTATACTTAATCTTGAACCAAATTATCAAAACCAACTATGATTTCCATTATTTTTTCAATCAGAAGCGAAAGAAAAACGAGCTTGGAAATATAATGTATGATACCTGATCGCAGTCGGTGGTGGTCGCGAATCCGGTCATGGCAATAATTGCGGGGAGATGAATCTGTTTGCAGCATGAGGTACTAGGGAAGGAGGTTGTCGGTCTGGTGGTGGGAGGACTACGTCGATTAAGAAGCCGGGTTAATAGAGTTTTGGATGCAGAAGTTTGTGTTGGGTCCTTTTGATTTGGTGTGAGGAGAATTATTTGGAATTTGAACAGGAGAAGAGAATGGAGATACCTGTAGCAGTAAAGGATGGTTTGATCTTTTTTTTGGGGTGGGGGGGGGGGGGGGGGGGGGTGGGGACAGCTGCAGAGATAGGTTTGCTTTTTTTTTGGGGCTTTGGACTATTTTATTTTGCGTGGTGACAGAAGGCACTTTCATAATCGTCGGTTTGTTTATCTAATTCAAATAATAATATTATTTTCTAATAAACCTCTTAAAAAAGTAATTATACCCAAAATAGTAATAATACTCATTTAAATTTTGAAAAGCTTACTATTACTATTTATTCCAAACGATGTCAATATAGCACCAAATCTATTATATTTTAATATTGCTACATAACTAAAAAATAACTAACAGTTTACCAAAAATCATAGGATCTTGTTATTATTTATTAAATTCCACTTTACTTTGTAATTAATAATAGCTTTCTAATTTCGCTCTAAAACAATACGTCTTTCGTTATTTTTATGATTTTAAAGAAGGCACAAATAATATAACGTTACAAAAATTTATGAAGTAATTTCAGTACATATTGTCAATTATGGCTATTTACGAATATCACCCTGAAGTTTTGAAATAATCATTTTTTCTTGTTCTTAGCTAGGGAGTAGAATAAATCAGGTTTTTCACGAGTTTATAATTAGGATGACTTTGAAAATCTGTTTATATAAAATAATAACCTGAACTCTATTTAGTGCAGAAGTGGATGTGAAAATAATAAGAGGGCAATGTTTGGGTTTATTTTGCTCTTAATCTATTTCATTTATCTGGAAAGAGGATAAAGTTTTCAAGTATTAATATGCTTAGCGTAAGTAGTTTATTTCTTGTGTGTGCTTAGCGCTACTATCCCCAGTCTAGCTTTGTGGTATTAATCAAATGCTCGTACTTGGGATCTTTTGTGAGATTTTTACCAGGGTCTTTTTAGTCTCTTCTTATCAATGATTATCACATGTGTGTTGAAATTTTTAGACTTTTACTAGAAACCACTTTTTGTAAACATACAGATATAGTATGTACTCTTTTTCCTTGCAAGGTATCCATCTAGATTGGATGGTTGTAAGGTTTTGATGATGCATACTATTTAAGTATATTATTTGTTGTGAATAAAGCACCAGTTTTTTTTTTTTTTTTTTTTTTTTTTTTTTTTTTTTTTTTTGTTGAAAACAAAATACAAATTCTAGATTTTACCATGTTATTACCACCATCATATGGTTTATTATGTTACTGGTACACTCTGCTTTAAATTGGTTAACATAATTTGTTTAGCAAGTTCATAACCAGTTCATATTTATGCATATCAGCTATTCATGCATATATGAATTGAGTGTACACTTGTTAACCAAGTTAAGCATGTTAGCTCTATCATCTATAAACATTCTTTGATTTACCATTGAAATCTACACGTTTTTCCAATTTTATCATCTAAAAATTTGTCCGCTAAACTTTGTTCCAAAGGCATCCATTTATTTATTTTGTCTCCGTTGCCCCTTTTTATATGCTATGTTCACCACAATATCTTTTCTAGTTTTTTTTATTCCTATGTCAGTCCTATAAATAGATGCAACGTTATTAGTCCTTATAATCATGTATATTTAAATCATCTCATTAATTAAACAGAAAATTAGATGCTAGTTTTAATCAACAATGATTGAAAAATTCACAGATTAACAAAGTTCTGAAGTATTAATCCAGATGCTAAAAAATACATGCTTATGGCATAGATAAGAGTTTTAAATTTCCTTCGTCTCCCCCAGTATCTCTCTGCTTTTTCCACTTGGACGAGACGGAATTTCAAACATGATTTTTAATTATTTGACATCCATCTCTTGCAAGGTATAAACCGAGATGTCAGTCCGATTTCATTTGGAATCCCAGATTTAAAAGCTTGCGTACATATATGGCCCTCTGAAGCTTAAATAAAATTGCGGAGCATGGTATATGAAGTGTTATATATACATTTTTGTTTGTTATTTTTAGAAGAGATGCTTATTGGTCCTTTGGTCGATTTGTATCATGTTAAAACAGTCTAATATGTTTCACTGGTTCTGTAATGTTGAGTTATGACCTCCTTGAATAATTTATTCTATCAGTAGTTTGCTTCATCCATGTTAACCTCAGCTCCATTACAAAGAAGTCTGTACACTGAGTTCCACATTCTTTTGTGTGACTGAATTTAAGCATAATAATAGAAGTAATCCAAATTTCCTCAAGATGTAATAACTAATTAATGGCTATTCCGGTGTTTACTAGCGATTTCTATCAACTGTATAAAAAATTGTTTTAAGTATGCAAGTCCCACTGACAATTATTTTGTTAATCCATGCTAAGTTGATACGGTATAAACCGTAATATCACGAGGAAAATGGCTAGATGATAATCTGACACAAGCCAACACACTACTTGCTGTTCGAACTTTTCCCCATGATAAGGATGTGGATCCTGTGCTCATCAAACCCAAGCTGTTTCAAAACTTCAGTTGCTCTGTTTCATTATATGTTGTTAAGCTATTAACCATATAATGAATAACTTGTTTTATAGAAGCGAAAGTTAAAAATATCAATTTCATCAGTAAGTAAAAAAAATTACTGCTTTAAAAGCCACTTTTAATTACTGCATTTCTAAGCAAATATTTTCCACCTTAAATAACATCCAATCATAATAAGAGAACTGCATGTTCCTAACTCTAGATGCGGCAGAAACAGATGTATTTTGATTTTGTGTTGTATCTAATTAGCTAATTCTGAATCAGTTAACATTTTGATTTTGTTTTCATTTGTTTTACTCAGACTAACCTGTAGGCTTATCAACTATTACTTACAAGTGTAGGCAATTTCTTTGAAATGCAGTCACTACTTAGTAGATCAAGTCATATTTTTTTTTCCATTAGTTAATGGTGTTAGGAATTACATAGAAACTTCATTAATGGAAAATAACAACCTGAGCTATCTAGATAGCAAAACAGATGCGAAGTTGTGAGAGAGCCATATTTAGATCTATTTTAGTCCTAATCCATTTCTTCAATTTGTTGGAGAATAAGCTCAAGGATTGATATGCTTAGCATAAATTGGTTGTGTTGTGTATGCTTTGTTCTACTATCTTCACCCTAATTTTCATGTTACTAGCTATAGGCTGATGTTTCTGCGGTTCTATGTGTTATTTTACTGTGGTATTTTCAGTCATTTTGGGATGCTGAACATGCGCTCATTAAATTTTCTCAAGTAACCTTGCATTATTATCCTCATTCTATGATTTATTACGACACCCATGTGCTTTGATTTTAGTTGGTTTATGTAGTTTTGTTTTGTGACCCAGTGGTCGTTTCAAATTAATGTACACCTGATGTTCACTCCCCCATCTGGTTAACCGCATTAAGCACGTTAAATAAATCACTTTAACACATTGTCAGATCTATCTTCGAAATCTACCAGTTTACCTTATTTTTTCAGAAGAATGTTCACCTAGGACCATGAAGCTTTATGGCATCTAATGGCTTTTCAGGGAACTTTATAAAACTCTCTCTTTAACTTTCAAAATACATAACCATGCTTTCTCAAAAATATGTTTTAGGAAACATCCCTATTTTTGTATCTGTCAGATTACTGGTAGTTTCACTTTCGCAAAATACACAACTGTGCTAACTCTTGTGCGTTCTCGAATGGTCTAAAATCGAATTCCGTTTGATTTTAACAGAAAATACTACTAGCTCCAGATTCTGTGAATCGTTCTTTGATCGTAGATATTATTGATACAAGTCTTAACGCAAAAGACCACGTTCAAATCCCATCTCATATGTAACTAACTAGTTAAATGAATTTTACTCTTCCTGTCAGACTGCTGATATTTTCACTTTCTAAAAAGTTTTTTTTTTAGAAGTTTAGATGGTGTTTGGTTTATATTGTGTTTTATGTTTTCAGTTTTCACATTAAATACAGAAATAAGAAGAGTTGAGAGACGGCAGAGGGGTTAGAAGATCGATGGAGGGGAGGACGGAGGAGATTGATGAGTTGTCTCTAGCACGGTTATAGAACTCTGTTTCAGTTTCTCGCTCGGTTGAAATTTCGATGGTTTCGATGCATTTCGAAAGTTTCGGAGGTTTGGGAATTAGTTTCGGTTTCGGTCTCAATTGTCATAAAACTAGTTTGATTTGTCGTAGTGTGTCTAAAATTAAATACAAAGCCTTAAAATCTGATTAAATATTATAACCTATTTGTAAACCTAAATTAGAACCATCTAAAGTAAACAGGTCCGGTTAATTAAACTTCGTTTACTTAACATACAAGGCCCAATTATATATTATTGTCTTATAGGTCCAATTAACGTCCTCTATAATATCTTACCCTAGAATCACATTCTCCTTCCTGAACATTCCCATGGTTGAATTTTTTTCTTCAAAAATTGAGTCTTCTATCCTTTAGCGGAGCTGATATTCATTCCCAAAAAATAGGCTTTTCCTCGAATCAATTTCAGCTCAGCTGATCGGTTGAAATCAGATGCTATTTTCTCGACTCATTCTAGTCCATTTTGGTTTTAGGTAATTGATTTTCAGTATTTTTTCGATTCAATGCCTTTTTGTTCGCGTTTTCTGCTTTCGATATTGCTTGATTTGAATTTTTTTTGGTTTTTTTGCTCAGGACGAGTTTTTGCCCTAATTTCGTCCCGTCTCTAGCCGGAACCGAACCGGAATGGCTGGAATCTTAGGGTTTCGATCGGAACCTCAAACCTTGGTCGCTAGTTTTTCCATTATTTTCCGAAGAGATGACAGAGGGAATGAAAGAACGATGGAGGGAAGGACAGAGGGGATTAAGGAACGACGAAGGGATGAGTTGTCTTTGTTCTTCCATTACTTCCCAAAACATGGAAAATAAATAAAATTTGTTTTCTATTTTGTGTGTTAATTTTGTTTTCTAAAACGATCGTTGTTCATGATATACATGTGTCCACATTTTTGTATGGGCGAAAATCTGAAACTAAAAACTATTAAACCAAATAACACCTTAATTTTGATCATGGAAACATGTGATCAGGTATAAATTTGATTTTTGAGGAAAAATAAAATAAAGAACTGCCGAGAGTAATTGTGAGGTTTAAATGTTTCAAAAAAGTTTTTCATGTATTAAGTTGGAAAATAAGGCACGGATACTAATTTCCATTTTAAAGTTACCTTTATCGCCCATTTTTGTATACTAGGATCATTGCACTGGGCTGCTACATTTCGATTCCATTAGCTGCCCATTATGCTAATGCATTGTTATTAAGTCTTGTAGCCGATCATCAAACATTTTGATTGGAGATTAGTTTTAATCAACTATAAATGAGAAATTCATATGCTATCCAATTTCAAACTAACCATTTTTCCAAATGCTAACTGTAATCCCAAAACCGCAACTACCTAAGACTATATGTGTCTAATGTGGGGATTTTTTTTTTCCTGCTTCCTTTTTCATTGTTGTGATCAACTAATTTGGTGAACATTGCCTTTTTCTACTCTGCTGTAGGATCGTCATATGATGACTAAATGGTAGACTATGAACTAACCTCACTGTGCACTTGTATTGTTCAATTTCGCATAAGCTTATCCCTACATAAATCAGGTTGTGCATGTTTCCTTTATTTATTTATTATTTTTAAAAACACCCTCCTTTTAGTTTCAAAATACACAGTGTCTCTCCTAAAAAACAACAATGTTTTTAGCTTCAATGAGACTGCAAATTACTTGCAGTATTGAAAAGAAAAAGGGAAAAAAAAAAATTCAAATCTGTGATTAAGTGCAGACTTGATTTATTAAAAATATATTTAATGGTGTAATTTAAAGCATGATTTTGAGAAAACATTTTGGCAGGTACTTAACATTGGACGAGGCAGACAGACTAGTCGACCTAGGCTTTGAAGATGACATCCGGGAAGTTTTCGACCACTTCAAATCCCAGCGCCAAACCTTGCTCTTCTCCGCCACCATGCCCAAGAAGATCCAAAATTTCGCGCGCAACGCTCTCGTGCAGCCCGTCACTGTCAATGTTGGCCGTGCAGGTGCGGCCAACCTCGACGTAATCCAAGAAGTTGAGTACGTCAAACAAGAAGCCAAAATCGTTTACCTGCTCGAATGCCTCCAGAAGACCCCTCCCCCCGTCCTCATCTTCTGCGAGAACAAATCAGACGTTGACGACATCCACGAGTACCTCCTCCTGAAAGGAGTGGAGGCCGTTGCCATCCACGGTGGGAAGGACCAGGAGGAGCGGGAGCACGCCATCTCATCCTTCAAAGCAGGCCTCAAAGATGTGCTTGTCGCCACTGATGTCGCCTCCAAAGGGCTCGACTTCCCTGACATCCAGCACGTCATCAACTACGACATGCCTGCTGAAATAGAGAACTACGTCCATAGAATTGGGAGGACTGGAAGGTGCGGAAAGACCGGGATCGCCACCACATTCATTAACAAGAATCAGAGCGAGACCACCTTGCTTGATTTGAAGCATCTGCTTCAGGAAGCGAAGCAGAGGATACCGCCTGTGCTTGGGGAGCTGAATGATCCTATGGAGGAGGAAGGGGCATTGGTTGATGTTAGTGGGGTTAAGGGATGTGCGTACTGTGGTGGGTTGGGGCATAGGATTAAAGACTGTCCTAAGCTCGAGCATCAGAAGACTATGGCCATTGCTGGGTCCAGAAGGGATTATTTTGGCTCTGGGGGTTACCGTGGAGAAGTTTGATGAGCGAGCCTAAAGCCGAAGCCACAATTAGGCTCCAAGCAAGTCAGTGACGCTTGTATAACTTACTTTGTAAGTGTGTACGATTGGCATGTGTAAATTTGTGTTTGATGTGGATGGCAGAAGTTATGCCGCTGATATTTTTAAGGTTTGTAATATCATCTTAAGCATGTTTGTTTACCGATCTTCAAGAAAACTGAGCTGAGGGTTTAAAAAAACGATCAGAACATTGCCAAGGCATTAAATTGTTTTGTCCTTTTAGGTTGAAGTTTTTAGTTTGCGGCTAGGTTTAGAGTGTTGATGTTAGCTACTGGATTTTTGTAGGGTACTTTTTTTTTTTCCTCCTGATGTTTTCAAAATTTTGGCATTATGTAATGTTTGTGGCTTTGATCATTACATGTTACTGCCTATTGGGCGTTGGTACATGGATGCGTTTGCCTATTGTTTGCAAGCGCATCCTATTTGACCTGTCTCGCGCGTCAGCGACGGACTCACTGAATATGCCTTTGGTCTTTGCGTCGATTGTTGGAAATCCTACCGTTAACGTTATAGACTTTAATGCGTGAGAGTCTTTTTCGTCATCTTGTTTCTCTGTAAATTCACCTTCATTCATCATTACTTTACCATGCAAACAACACAAATCCAAAAATTCCATTTAATTTTTGTTCATTATTAGTTTGTTATAATATTTGTAAATCTCGCGGGTAAATAGGGCATTGATGTAATAGTGGATTTTTAACGTTTTTATTTAATCATACATCGTGCTATAAGTTCTCTGAGTAAATATCTAGAGCTAAGAACTTATTTTTTGTTTCTTTCTCAATGCTTTGTTCTTTTGTTTATTCCATATGATTTCAATTATTTTACATTGCATTATCAATGTGAGATTGCACTGAAGCTATTTTAATTTTTACATTTAGATTTCAAATCTTCTAAATCTACATTTTTGGATGTGTACTTTAATTAATTTTTGAAAAATTTGCATAATCAGGTCAGTTTCGAAAGCAATTACAAATATATATTACTTTCGGCCACATCAGCGCTGATTGGGAATAACACAGTTGACGATTTATTCCATGCCCCTGATACCAAATGCGACGACCCACCACTCCGCACCAGCCAACATTTCCCTTGAAATGCGTTGTGTCAATGTCCAACTAGTACGAGACGGTCGTCAAAAAAAATATATCAAAAAACGTGTAGTATATCTCAGCTCATGAAATATAATAATAACATAACTTGATATAAAACAGGCGAGACAATACATAAGCTGAAAACTAAACCATATCCATCAGAGCAGCGGAATCCAAAGTACAGCTTATGATCCAAACCATTATTACAACTTTAAAATACTGTCTAAAAAAGAAATAAAAGTGGTACACTACTAATGCACAAAGTAGTGACCATCAACAACATATGGAGAATATATATATATATATATATATATATATATATATATATATAGTACGTGGAAGCCTCATGCTCGTCTCCGGACAGCTACTCGTGCATAACCACCTAACATGTCTCTGGTCTGTTCGTTTAGGAGCACTCAGAGTAATAAGAAGAGACATAAAACTCTGGATCAGACAAAAGTCTGGTATTAGCAATAACAGCAAAATAAAACAGTAACAGGTATAAATAATCATACATGACCTGGACCTACAACTAAAGAGTTAGCACAACAAGATGTACAATACTCTAAGGCAACACTAACATATAGTGTAAAAATAGGAGTGTGCGTGTCATGGTGATAGCAAACATCAAACCTAACAATCATTCTCAAACCTCTCACTTAGTGTGTAAAGCATACGATATCCACTACTTTGATCACCAGAACTATTGGGGCCATGACGGAGTGCAACTCTGTACAACTATCACTACGACCACTTTGCCCTTTGGGACCCTGATGGAGTCTGACTCCATTTAACTTTTGACCCCACTGTACTAGTCCATAGTCAATGCCCCCTCTCCTAATAGTGAACCAAAGTTATAGATATCGATAATCCCTTTGCACACGTCCCGCAGCAAAGCTCAACTCTAGAAGTTAACTCGTTGGTTCCCATCTGGATCCCGAGTAATAACTTCTCACTTGGACCTCCTTTACATCTCGAGTCTTGGTCGAATTGGTGTTCAAGTCCCCGGTTAGGTTCAAACTCAACTCCTCGGTTCGGTTCGAGGCTCCCTGTTCGGCTCGTGGCATTCCGGTTCGTGGGTGCAACGTTCGGGCTCAGAGCAGTGGATTGGTTCGTGACCGGCGGTTCGTGGTGCTCCAGTTCGTGGTTCACTCCCTGGCATCGGCTCGTGGCTCTCATCGTGGTTTGTGGCCATTGGTCTGTGGTTATCATTCCGGTTTGAGTGGTACCCCGGTTCGGGGTAGTACTCCGGTGCGTGATCGTCCTCTGGGTTCGGGTCGGTTCCTCAGAGCTCGGGTTAGGTCGTGGCACCTAGGTCACGAGCGGGTCGGTTCGTCGGTAGCGAGCCCGATCCGGTCTAATTACCCGCACTTCTTACAACAAGCAATTTACGTCACACGACGGCATTTTCAACCATTCTAACTTTCCTATGTAATCATAAAACATCCCAAACAACAGTAACAACATATGGGTTCAATCAAAAAGATAAAAACATTAAGCATATAAGTTATTTTAGGTCAAATATACCCAAAATCCATGATTTTTCCCTTAACCATGTTTAACTATATCTAATAGTAGGATTAGCAAACTTAATCCAAATTAACCCAAATTTTTACCCATGACATAAAATAATATTTTAGAATTTATGCATATTTTTCTGAGTCATAATTTCGCTAATTATCACTAATCACCCATAATTAACCGTAATTAGTGAATAAACATGCTAATCACTCACCTTAGCCACAAATAAATTATAGATCTGAGAAATCCATTGTTTTGACACGGATTCCTATGTATTGCAGTAGCTCTATCTCGATTTTGATGTTAATCCGACTTGATTTGATGTAGATTTGCTTAATTAGTGATTAGAGGGAGATTTTTTTTGAGGAAAGATTAGAGGGAGATTTGGAAGATGGAGATCATTATTAGGGTTAGAGAAATATTTGTAGCGGCTGAGAAAATGAAAAGGAATCATTCTATGACTCTTTTCAGCCCTCCCATAACCCTAATCCCGGATTGGTTTATGGACATGGCTGCTAATCACCCTTTTAAGCCCGATTAAGCTATTTTTATCTTCCAAACCTTGTTTCAGCCATATTTCTCAAACTATAAGTCTGTTTGATTAATATGACCACTCTGCGGAATGACAAACCATCATCTGAATCCAATGAAGCAGTTTTAGGTCAAAACTCCTTACCAATCAAAGTTATAGGTGAAATAAGATTCGCTAGGGGCAAAATGGTCATTTAAAATTCGGCAAAAATCGTGAACGTGGGAAATGACCCCAATAATCATTTTCGAAAGTTACATGACCATATGATTCCGTATGAAAATAAAATAAATGTGACGGCCGCCCCGCACTAGCCGACATTTCTCTTGAAATGCTTTGTGCCAATGCCCAACTAGCACAAGGCGGTCATCAAAAGAAAGGGATTTGAAACTATAAATCATCAAGAACTTGTAGTATATCTCACAGCGCATGGAATAAAATACAATAATAATATAACTTGATATAAAATAGGCGGGACAATGTATATGCTGAAAACTAAAGCATATCCATCGGACTAGCGGAATGCAAAATACAACTTATGATCCAAACCATTATTACAACTTCAAAATACTGTCTCTAAAGAAAAATTGAAAAGGTACACTACTAATGGCCAAACTAGTGACCAGCAACAACACAAGGAGAAAATATGTAAATAATATATGGAAGCCTCTTGCTCGTCTTCGTACAACTGCTCATGCATAACCACCTAACATATCTCTAGTCTGCTCGTTTAGGAGCACTCAGAGTAATAAGAAGAGACATAAAACTCCAGATCATACAAAAGTCTGGTATGAGCGATAGTAGCAAAATAAAACAATAACAGGTATAAGTAATCATACCTGACCTGGACCTGCAACCAAAGAGTTAGCACAACAAGATGTACAATACTCTAAGGTAACACTAACATAAAGTGTAAAAATGGAAGTGTGCACGTCATGGTAATAGCAAACATCAAACATAGCAATCATCCTCACATCTCTCAATCAGTGCGTAAAGCATACGATATCCACCACTTTGATCACCAGAACCATTGGAGCCATGACGGAGTCCAACTCCGTACAACTAACACTACGACCACTTCGCCATTTGGGGTCCTGATGGAGTCCGACTCCATACAACCTCTGACCCCATTGCACTAGCCCATTGTCAATACCCCCTCTCTTAATAGTGAATCAAAGTTATAAATATCGATAACCCCTTTGCACCCGTCCCCCAGCAAAGTCCAACTCTTGAAGTTCACTCGTTGGTTCCCATCTGGATCCTGAGCGATAACTTCTCATTTGGACTTCTTTTGCATCTCGAGTTTTGGTCGGATTGGTGTTGATCTTCAAAAGAGTTCACGATCGTCGTCGATTCGTTCGTTGTCCAGGCTCGAAGGTCGGCTCGTGCCCTGCTTGGCATCGATTTGTGGTTAGCCCCCTGACATCGGCTCATGGCTCCTCCCTGGCATCGACTCGCGGCTCGTGGCTCGCTCCCTGGCATCGAATCGTGGTTCGTGGCTCGCTCTGGCTCCGGCTCGCCCCCCCCCCCCCAGCACGGTTCGTGGCTCGTGACTTGATGCTGGTGACCCGGTTCGTGACCTCCTAATAGTGACCAGGTTCGTGACCACCCTGGGTTCACCTTCACGAGCTGAAATCCTGCAGTTATTCCAGCACGCTATCTATGCCACATGACGGCATTTTCAACCATTCTAACTTTACTAAACAATCATAAAGCATCCCAAACAGTAGTAACAACATGTATAATCAATCAAAACATTAAAACATCAATCACATGTGTTATTTAGGATCAAACATACCCAGAATCCATGATTTTTCCCTTAATCCCCTTAACCATTTTTAACAATAGGATTAGCAAACTTAATCCAAATTAACCCGAATTTATACCAGTGACATACTTATTTTCTATCTTTGAGTAAATATTTAGAGCGAAGAAATTATTTTCTGTTTCTTTCTCAGTGTTTATTCTTTTGTTTATTCCATATGATTTCACTTATTTTACATTACATTATCAATGTGAGATTGCACTGGAACTATTTTAATTTTTACATTTAGATTTCAAATCTTCTAAATCTACTTTTTTGGATTTGTTCTTCAATTAATTTTTGAAAAATATGCATAATCAGGTCAGTTTCGAAAGCAATTAAAAATACAGACTACTTTCGGCCACATCAGTGCTGATTGGGTGTAACACAGTTGACGATTTTTCAAAAATTAGCAATAGAAATTATCGCAAATGGTTCAAAAATTGGGTGTAACACTGCTAATCACCTATACCGATATTTCAAATAACGACCCGTATTCTACGTATCATAGGATCGTAGAATATTTATTTTATTTTCCTACGAAGTCATATGAACGTGGAACTTTGGGAAACGACTATTGGGGTCATTTTCCACATTTAAGATTTTTGCCGAATTTTAAATGACCGTTTTGCCACTAGCGAATCTTGTTTCACCTATAACTTTTGATTGGTAAGGAGTTTGGACCTGAAACCACTTCCATTGGATTTAGATGATGGTTTGTCATTCCATAGAGTGGTCACATTAATCAAACGGACTTACCGTTTAAGAGATATGGCTGAAATAATGTTTGGAAGATGAAAAAGCAGCTTATTTGGGCTTAATAGGGTGATTAGCAGCCAGACCCATAACCCATTTGAGGGTTATGAGAGGGCTGAAAGGAGCTAGAGAATGATTCCTTTTCATTTTCTCAGTTGTCACAAACATTTCTCTAACCCTAGTAATGGTCTCCATCTTCCAAATCTCCCCCTAATCACCTTCTAATCACTAATTAAGCAAATCTACATCAAATCAAGTCGGATTAGCATCAAAATCGAGATAGAGCTACTGCAATACATAGAAATCCATGCAAAAACAGTGAAGTTTTCAGATCTATAATTTATTTGTGGCTAAGGTGAGTGATTAGCATGTTTATTAACTAATTACGGCTAATTAGGGGTGGTTAGTGATAATTAGTGAAATTATGACTCAGAAAAATATGGGAAAATATGTATAAATTCTAAAATATTATTTTATGTCACTGGTAAAATTTGAGTTAATTTGGATTAAGTTTGTTAATCCTATAATTAAACATGGTTAAGGGGATTAAGAGGAAAATCATGGATTTTGGGTATGTTTGATCCTAAATAACACATGTGATTAATGTTTTAATGTTTTGATTGATTATACATGTTGTTACTACTGTTTGGGTTGCTTTATGATTGTTTAGTAAAGTTAGAATGGTTGAAAACGCCGTCGTGTGGCGTAAATATTTTAATGGAAGAACTGCGGGATTTCGGTTCATGAAGGTGAACCCATGGTGGTCACGAACCTGGTCACTAACCAACATCAAATCACGAACCATGATCCGACGCCAGGGGGCGAGCCATGAGCCGCGAGTTGATGCCAGGGAGGAGCCACAAGCCAATGCCAGGAGGCGAGCCACAAGCCAATGCCAAGGGGACCACAAGCCAACCTTCGAGCCTGGACAGCGAACAAACCGAAGACGATCGTGAACTCTTCTGAAGATTAACAACAATCCAACCAAAACCCAAGATGCAAAGGAAGTCCAAATGAGAAGTTATCACTCAAGATCCAGATGGGAACCAACGAGTGAACTTCAAGAGTTGGACTTTGCTGCGGGAACGGGTGCAAAAGGGTTATCGATATTTATAACTTTGGTTCACTATTGAGAGAGGGGGTATTAACTATGGACCAGTGCCACTGGGTTAGAGGTTGTATGGAGTCGGACTCCATCAGGTCCCCAAACGGCAAAGTGGTTTTATTGATAGTTGTACGGAGTTGGACTCCGTCATGGCCCAAATAGTTCTGGTGATCAAAGTGGTGGATATCGTATGCTTTACGCACCGAGTGAGAGATGTGAGGATGATTGCTACGTTTGATGTTTATTATCACCATGACACACACACTCCTATTTTTATGCTATATGTTAGTGTTACCTAAGAGTATTGTACATCTTGTTGTGCTAACTCTTTGCTTGCAGGTCCAGGTCAGGTATGATTATTTATACCTGTTATTATTTTATTTTGCTACTATCGCTGATACCAGACTTTTGTCTGACCCAGAGTTTTATGTCTCTTCTTATTACTCTGGGTTCTCCTAAATGAGCAAACTAGAGACATGCTAGATAGTTATGCACGAGTAGTTGTCCGGAGACGAGCAGGAGGCTTCCACGTATTATATACATATATTATCCTCGTGTTGTTGTTGGTCACTACTTTGGGCACTATTAGTGTACCTCTTTTATTTCTTTTTTAGAGACAATATTTTGAATTTGTAATAATGGTTTGGATCATAAGATGTATTTTGGATTCCGCTACTTTGATGAATATGGTTTAGTTTTCAGCTTATGTACTGTCTCGCCTGTTTTATATCAAGTTATGTTATTATTATATTTTATTCCATGCGCTATGAGATATACTACAGGCTCTTTGTTGATTTCTTTTGACGACCGTCCCATACTAGTTGGACACTGGCACAGCGCATTTGAAGGGAAATGTCGGCTGGTGCAGGGCGGGCCTCACACTTGGTATCATAGCCTTATTTGCGTAGTCTAACCTAGGGGAAGACATCAGAGAGAGATAGTATACGTATATGAGAGTGCGTATTTGTGATATTTTGGTTTTCTAAAGCACTATATATATATACTATTAGTATATCTTAGGATGAAGTCGCACTGCACTGGCACCACTAAGGAGATGGTTAATCATTTTCTTTTTACAAATTGAATGATGAGCCAAAATACGAGGAGCACGGTGAGGAATCCCGCACCGGGAGCTGAGGAAGGAGCAGGTTCAGGGGCCAACAATTGGAATGTCCCTGATATAAGGACGATGTTTACTGCCTTCATGCGGGAGATGCTTAGGGGTGCTCAGGGAGTAGTTCCTAATGCTGCTAACGGTGGTGGTGCAGCAGTGCAGGCACCTAGAGACGATTTCGCCAAGCTTAGCAAGGATTATACTGGTCTTGGTGGGAAGCCGTTCCATGGAACGGAATCGGCTACAGAGGTTCAAGATTGACTTGATAGTTGTGAGCGCATCTTCGAGAACTTGGGGATCGATGATACAATGAAGAGAAAGTTAGCATCGCGTCAGCTTCAAGGACGGGCTATGAATTGGTGGAATGCCATTAAAGCGGTTATTCCCGAAGATCAAGCTACTTGGAATCATTTTAAGACTCGCTTCAGTGACAAGTTTATTCCAGCTGCTCAGAAATCAGAATTGTTTAGGAAATTTTTGGAGCTTAAGCAGAATGGTAGGGCAGTCTCGGAATATACTGCTGAATTCGATACCTTATCGAAGTATGGATTATCTCTTATCGATACTGATGAGAAGAAGAACGAGAAGTTCATAACTGGCTTAGATGAGTACTTGGGGGAAATACTTATAAACCACAACGATGAGACATTCGTATTTGTTGTGGAGAAAGTATTGAGATTAGAGAGCCTTTACCCTAAGTCGAAGACTGAGGTTTCTATTACAGCTACAGAGAGCCAAAGCCACAGGCAAGCGGCGGAGGCAAGAATAATTCCTAGAACAAGAGAAAACAGAACCAAGCAAAGGATGGTCAGAAAAGAAGAATAAGACAGTTATCGAGTGCTTTAGCTGTGGTAAGAAGGGCCATTATCCAAAGATTGTTGAGCAAAGCCAGCGGACAGGAAGTGCTTCATCTGTGTCCAAGTGGGACATTATTAGAATAAATGTCCATAATCTCCTAAAGAGAAGCAGATCGTGAAAGCATATGCTATCAATGCTGTTCCTTCTTCGTCAAATGCCCCAACTGCGGCGGAGAAAGGAAAAGTTTTCGTTATTCAAGGTATTCTTTCCATTTATGATGTTCCTGTTCGAGTAGTGTTTGATACCAGGGCTTCCCATTCCTTCGTATCTATTGACCTAGTAGATAGGTCGGAATTGGAATATGAGATTGTCGACAGACCCTTGGTTGTGATGAACCCGATCGGTGGTTCGACTATCCTTAGTATGATTTGTCGTAATTTGGTCTTCGAGTCATGGATGAATGTTTGCTTGTGGTTGCTTTGTTTTGGGCTTTACTGGGTTTAGCATTATTTTGGGAGTCGATTGGCTCCAAAGGTATGGGGGTGGTGGTAGACTATGAGGGGTCTTCGGTGGGCATTAGAGCGGATGATGGGCGGAGGGTGATATTGGGTGGCCTACCTAGTGATGGGGTGATGGCTAGTTTTCTAAATTCCCTCGATATCCCGCATGATAAGTTATTAGATGTGCCTATTGCTGGCGAGTATCCGGACATCTTCGGGGAAATGACCAGACTTTCAACACATCGAGAGATCGAGTTTCAGATTGATTTAGTGAAAGATGACAGACTTATAGTGATGCCACTCCGTCGTATGGTGCCAAGGGGGCAGCGAGAGCTCGAGGTGCAAGTTGGCGATCTTTTGAAGAAGGGATTTATAGGAAGAAGTGTTTTCGAGTGGGGAGCTCCAATTGTATTTGCTACTAAGGAAGATGTTTCCCTTCGCTTATGTGTAGACAACCGCGAGTTGAACAAGGTGACTAGGAAGAATAAGTATCCTCTTCCACAGATAGATGATTTGTTTGATCAGTTAAATGAAGCAAGAGTGTTCTCCCAGTTGGACCTCGCAATAGGATTTCATCAGCTCCGAGTAACAACTGAGAGTATACCTAAAACGACATTTCGAACGCCGTATGGATTTTATGAGTGGTTGGTCATGCCATTCAGGTTGATTAATGCGCCCGCATATTTTGTTGATCTTATGAATAGGGTTTTTAGAGATCAATTAAATAAGTTTGTTCTTGTGTTCGTGGACGATATCTTGGTTTACTCGAGGAAGAGGAAGAATACAAGGAACATTTGAGGATAGTGATGGAGGTGTTGAGGAAACACCAGTTGAAAGCGAAATTTTCTAAGTGTCACCTCTGGAGGAGGGAAGTGAGGTTCTTGGGCCATGTTGTTTCAGAGAATGGTATTGCCGTGAATCCTACGAAGGTGGCTACGGTGAAAGATTGGTCTACGTCCAAGAATGCAATGGACATGAGAAGTTTCTTGGAGTTAGCTGGATATTATCGTAAGCTAATTCAAGACTTCTCCAAGATAGGGGCACCGTTAACTCAGTTGACAAAAAAGAATCAAGATTTTGTTTGGGATGAAAGGTGCGAGAATGCATTTAAGAGTCTAAAGGAAAAGTTGACGTGTGCACCAGTGTTAGTTATTCCCAAGGAGAACGAAGAGATGACGGTATACACAGATGCTTGTGGTACGGAACTAGGTGATGTACTGATGCAAAGAGGTAGGGTTATAGCTTATGCTAGTCGGCAACTGAAACCGCATGAGAAAAGACATCCTACCCATGATTTGGAATTGGTAGCGATCGTGTTCGCGTTAAAGATGTGGAGATACTATCTCTTGGGAGAAAGATTCGAGTTGTTTACTGATCATCAATCATTAAAATATCTTTTCTCTCAGAAGGATTTAAATCTTGTCAGTAGAGATGGTTAGAGTTCTTGGCTTCATATGGTTTCAATATCGCATACACACCTGGAAAGGGAAATGCGGTAGTTGATGCATTGAGTAGGAGACATGCCAGTTTGGGGGCTATGTTTCTGGAATGGAAGTAACTAGAGTATACCGCGGGGTATGATCTCAGACCAAATTGTGAATTGGATCCAGAGATGCTAGCAAGTTTGACGATCAGACTTACTTTGATTGAGTGGATTGGTTCTAGTCAGAGAGATGATCCTAACCTATTGGAAATCATCTCCAAGGTAGACATGGGTATCGATGGTGAGGAGATGAACAAGTATGGACTTGATCGAGAAGGATGGCTTCGAAAGAATGAGAGACTAGTTGTACCCAACATTAATGGATTGAGAGATGAAGTGCTTAGAGAGTGTCATTACTCGAAACTGACTATACAGCCCGGTGGTAACAAAATGTATCGAGACATGAAACAGACCTACTACTGGGAAGAGATGAAGAGAGACGTTGGGAAGTTTATATCCAAGTGCATGAACTGCCAGCTAGCTAAAGCCGAGCAAAAGAAGCCTAGTGGTTTGTTACAACCGTTTGAAATTCCCAAATAGAAATGGGAACAAGTCTCAATGGATTTCATTGATGGTTTGCCAAGGACTAGGTCGGGTCATGATGGTATTTGGGTGATTGTGGATCGGCTGACCAAAAGTGCAAGGTTTATACCAGTTAAGTCGGATAGAATGGCAACTAAGTTAGCAGAACTATATATGAAGTGGGTAGTGAGATTTCATGAAGTACCTAAAGGTATCATGAGTGACCGAAATCCATTATTTACTAGTGGGTTTTGGAAGAGCTTACAAGAGGCTTTAGGGTCAGAATTACATCTCAGTGCCGCGTATCATCCCCAAACCGACGAACGAATGGAGAGGGTGAATCGTGTATTAGAGGATCTCTTGAGAGCTTGCATATTGGATTTTGAAGGGCCATGGGATGACCATTTTCATCTGGTTGAGTTCGCATACAATAGCAGTTATCAATCCAGTATTGGTATGGCTCCATTTGAAGCTTTGTATGGAAGACCGTGCAACTCGCCATCATGTTGGTTGGAAATAGGTGAGAAATTTGTGCTTGGGCCAGATGTAATAAGAGAAACTTATGATAAAATCAAGGTTATTCAAAAGCGAATGAAGGCTGCCCAAGATAAGCAGAAGAGTTATGCTGATAAAAGGCGAAGAGATTTGGAATTCTTCGTTGGCGACTTAGTATTTATCAAGACTTCTCTGTTGAAGAGTGTAATTCGATTTGGTAGGAGGGATAAGTTAGCACCAAGATTTGTTGGTCCATTTCCAGTTCTTGAACAAGTTGGGAATTTAGCATATAAAGTTGAGTTGCCTGATAAGATGGCGGGAGTTCACAACGTATTTCATGTTTCCCAGCTAAGGAAGTTCATGCACAACCCTGATATGAATATTTCACCAGACCAGTTGGATGATATCGAGGTAGGATCCGAGGCAGTTGGGAACCGCAGACTGATTCGTATTGTCGAGTACAATACGAAGCAATTTCGAAGGAAGATGGTGAAACTAGTTAAAGTCCAGTGGGGTGATAATGAGTATGACTATACTTGGGAAACAGAGGAGAACATAAGGAAGTCGTATCCAGAACTCTTTGCCTGGTAAGATTTTAATCGCAGTATAGTTATTCTTTTGTTAGTAAACTGCATGATAAGATAGGCTTGTTGTATTATGTATGTTGGTTGCTTGTAAATGGCTGATAGGCATGTGGGGGCACCATTGTTGTTTCTTGGTTAAGGAATTTCGGGGGCGAAATTTCTTAAGGGGGGAAGAGTGTAACGACCCGCATTCTACATATCAGAGAATCGTAGAATATTTATTTTATTTTCATACGAAGTCATATGGTCGTGTAACTTTGGGTAACGACTATTGTGTCATTTCCCACATTCACGATTTTTGCCGAATTTTAAATGACCGTTTTGCCTCTGGCGAATCTTGTTTCACCTATAACTTTTGATTGGTAAAAGAGTTTTGACCTGAAACCATTTCCATTGGATTCGGATGAAGTTTTGCCATTCCATAGAGTGGTCACATTAATCAAACGTACTTACTGTTTGGGAGATATGGCTGAAATAAGGTTCAGAAGATGAAAAACAACTTAATCGGACTTAATAGGGTGATTAGCAGCCAGGCTCATAACCCATTTTGGGATTAGGGTTATGGGAGGGCTGAAAGGAGTTAGAGAATGATTCCTTTTCATTTTCTCAGCTTCCACAAACATTTCTCTAGCCCTATTAATGGCCTCCATCTTCCAAATCTCCCTCTAACCACCTTTTAATCACTAATTAAGCAAATCTACATCAGATCAAGTCAGATTAGCATCAAAATTGAAATAGAGCTGCTATAATACATAGGAATCCGCCAAAATAATGGAGTTTTCATGTCTATAATTTATTTGTGGCTAAGATGAGTGATTAACATGTTTATACACTAATTACAGCTAATTAGGGGTGATTAGTGATAATTAGCGAAATTATGACTCAGAAAAATATTGAAAAATATGTATAAATTCAATTCTAGAATATTATTTTATGTCACCGGTAAAAATTTGGGATAATTTGGATTAAGTTTGCTAATCCTATAGTTAAACATGGTTAAGGGGATTAAGGGGAAAATCATGGATTTTGAGTATGTTTGATCCCAAATAACACATGTGATTGATGTTTTAATGTTTTGATTGATTATACATGGTGTTACTACTGTTTGGGATGCTTTAAGATTGTTTAGTAAAGTTAGAATGGTTGAAAACACCGTCGTGTGGCGTAAATAGCTTGCTGGAAGAACTGCAGGATTCGGTTCGTGAAGGTGAACCCAGGGTGGTCACGAACTAGGAGACTAGTAGGAGGTCACGAACCGGGTCACCAGCATCAAGTCACAAACCACGATCCTATGCCAGGGGTGATCCACGATTCAATGTCAGGGAGGAGCCACTAGTCAATGCCGGGGCGAGCTGCGAGCCGATGCCAAGGGCGCCACGAGCTGACCTTCGAGCCTAGACAGCGAACGAATCGACGACGATCGTGAACTCTTCTGAAGATCAACACTAATCTGACCAATACACGAGATGCAAAGGAAGTCCAAATGAGAAGTTATCGCTCAGGATCCAGATGGGAACCAATGAGTGAACTTTAAGAGTTGGACTTTGCTGCGGGACGGATGCAAAGGGGTTATCGATATCTATAACTTTGGTTCACTATTGAGAGAGGGGGTATTGACTATGGACCAGTGCAACAGGGTCAGAGGTTGTATGGAGTCGGACTCCATCAGGGCCCTAAATGGCAAAGTGGTCGTAGTGATAGTTGTACGGAGTTGCACTCCGTCACAGCCCCAATAGTTTTGGTGATCAAAGTGGTGGATATCGTATGCTTTACGCACTGAGTGAGAAATGTGAAGATGATTGCTATGTTTGATGTTTACTATCACCATGACACGCACACTCCTATTTTTACACTATATCTTAGTGTTACCTTAGAGTATTGTACATCTTGTTGTGCTAACTATTTGGTTGCACGTCCAGGTCAGGTATGATTATATATACCTGTTATTGTTTTATTTTGCTGCTATCGCTCATACCAGACTTTTGCCTGACCCAGAGTTTTATGTCTCTTCTTATTACTCTGGGTGCTCCTAAACGGGCAGACTAGAAACAGGTTAGGTAGTTATGCACGAGTAGCTGTCCGGAGACGAGCATGAGGTTTCCACGTACTATATACATATATTCTCCCTGTGTTGTTGTTGGTCACTACTTTGGGCATTAGTAGTGTACCTCTTTTATTTCTTTTTTAGAGATAGTATTTTGAAGTTGTAATAATGGTTTGGATCATAGGCTGTATTTTAGATTCCGCTACTCTGATGGACATGGTTTAGTTTTTAGCTTATGTACCATCTCGCCTGTTTATCAAGTTATTTTATTTTTATATTTTATTCCATGCATTGTGAGATATACTACAGGTTCTTTGATGATTTCTTTTGACAACCGTCCCGTGCTATTTGGACATTGACACAACGCATTTCAAGGGAAATGTCGGCTGGTGCGGGGCGGGCATTCACACATGGAGTTCTTTTGGTGATTTTTTGAAAACAGCTAAAGCATGTACTACTTAATAAGTCAACATCCACTCTTATCTTCTCTACCTTTCACTTTTCAATTTCCACTTTACCAACAATAAATCTAACACGTTTCTAAATCCTAAATTTCAATTTTTTTTGTAGATCTATTTAAAATTTTAGTTAATTCTTTTAAGTTGCCTATAAATTTGTGTCATGTTTGGACCAAGATCTTCGTCACAAGGTTAAAATTATCATTTCTTATTTTCTATATTTTAATGTGCATTATTTATATTTTTGGAATATGTTTTGTAAAACTTTTAATGAACTTAGTCATGGATGATTGAGAGACTGACGATGAATCATTGGTGAAACATTGTGATGAAATCGAAGCCCAACTAGCCTTACAAAAGGATAAACAAAGTGAGGATGTAGAATTCGTTCTAGAGACTCAATTTGATCTCATACCTCAACAATTTCAACCAAGAATGTTATATGCTCGTTTATGCCAAGCTGTAATGAACCAAAGACCAGGAAAACAAATTTGTTTTAAAAGAACTATAGCCTGGCGTCAACATCCTATTCATGCTTCTATTCCAAAAGGGCCTTATTCAGTTTGTCATGTGGAGATGAGTGATAAGTTGTTGTATACAAAAACGAAAAGAATGTTGGACGTAAATTTTTCAGATGTGGATTGCACAAGGACCACAAAATGTATCCCGGAGAAGTTGAGTGTTGTAACTATTTTAAATGGATTGATCCTCCGATGTGTGCTAAAGGCCTCGAATACGCTCTCGAATTGCAAGAAGAAAATAGAAGTTTCTTTAAGTTGGTTCGATAAGGCCTCAGAACAGATATAAGATGGTCTTAGTTGCAAGCTGATAGAAGACACGGAAGAAAGAAGGAGCCTTATTTGCATGTTGTTTTGTTTCATATTTATGTATTGGTAAATATATGTTTATGTACGTTTGACTATGTATTAGTGGGACTAAAGAAATATGCAATGTTGTTTTTATGTTATAATCAAATGTTTGGCTAGTTTGTGTAATAGTTGTTTGATTTATGCAATATAATGTATCGTTTTTTAGTTTCATTTTTGTTTTTGAAGAAGTAAATATTTTGTCTGAAAATATGTAGGTGATTACAGAAAATACATAGAAACGGTGATTACTAAAAATATATTTTTCTTAAAACATACATGTTTGTTAAGTTACAGGCTATACCATTGGGCATTTTTCGAAAGTCGCCTACAAGCGATTTTTTGTAACACCCCACCTCCATTAAGGTCACTCACAAAGGGAATGCCTTAACTTCAGTGGAGCGTTTTAGGTACACAAACACAGAATATCACAAGACAGATATAAAAATTTTGCAGTGGAAAATAAACAACTTTATTAAATTACCAAAATATCTTGTTACATAATACCATGAGTCATAAAACCCTTACAACAAAACACTTCTGTCTTACATTATCAGAGTACATAGGTATTTTAAAAGAAAAACATCATTCCCCAAATTACAGAGCAAGCCACATAAGAGACAAAGGTTCGAGCCATACTTCAGAAGTAGCTCCTAGAAGATGATATCCAAATCCTGACTAAACCTGGGTGTTTCCTCCCTGAACACCTGGGGGGAAAAGGAAAGAGATGGAAAAAGGGGGGGGGGTCAGACATAAGGTCTGGCGAGTGCGATAACTCTAACAATATAATTAACAAAGTAACTAGGCTAAGGCATAAGTTGGAAAGTAAGGAAATGACCATGAACCATTGAGTGTGACAGAGTAAACAAGGAAACAAGATGAACAACGATAACGTTAAAGGCACACCTAAACCACTACAAGATAATTACTATACTGCACCACCACTAGTATAACAGGATTAGGTGTTACCCAAATGTTTAGACTGAAATAGAATCGAAACAGAATAATCTATACAGAAACAGAATGCTAGTAATGGGCCTTTACCACCCGAACTGAGACAGAAACAGAATAATCCCTACGGAAACAGAATGTAGAATTAGGTGTACACTAGTAATGGGCCTTTACCACCCCAATAGACGGTTCCACGTAGAAACAGACAGGTGTTACCACCCAATAGAAACAGACGGTACCAACAGAAACAAACAAAACTAAGTGTACCCTAAGTCCTACCCCCAAGCGATCGGCTCCCTAACTCGTAGATACCCGTGCTGGTCCCACAATGTGGTGTATCACTCCCCAAAGTGGCAACCCGATACTATCAGAGATGCACGGCTTATACCTACACGATGCAACAACGTCTTACCTACCATCCTGGGACCACACACGCACATGAACCCGTTGGACTTGCGTTGCAACCGCTCACCCGTTTTGGTCTCTTACAGTGAAGCCCAGTACGCGTGTCCCGTCCTCGATAGGGCTGTCAATGGATATCCGAAAAATCCGAAATCTGTCTGTATCCGCATCCAAAAATACGAAAAATATGCGATATCCGAAAAGCGGATACGGATATCCGATATCCGAAATGCTTAGCGGAAACGGATACGGATATAGCAATATCTGTATCCGATAAATATCCGTCTGCTATGAAAATATATAGTTTGGTATTTTTATATTTAGGTTATAGTAATTTATTATTTTATAAACAGATGGATAAAAAGTAAGTAACAAAACACATTTAATTTAGTGTTGAATTTTACGTGATTGAATGTGCTATTGTTAAATCGGTATGTTTTATTATTTATGTATTATTTCAAAATTTTCAGCTATTGTTTAGTACCAAATGAAATATGCATCATATTGTAACTTACATATTTTTAAGTTCGGATTCGGATATTTTCGGATATCCGGAAATATCCGTATTTGCTAAGCCGGATACGGATATTTTCGGATATCCGAAAATATTAGCGGATACGGATACAGATATTATTTAGTAGGTATCCGCCGGATACAGATTCGGATACGGATTTTTATTTTCGGATACGGATATAGATACAGCACTATCCGCATCCGTTTACAGGCCTAGTCCTCGACTTAGGTCGAGCCCACATAGAAACTTATGGGTTACTGGTTGAAACGGGCCCCCATGATTTGACACAAGCTATCCACCTAAGGTTGGTCCCCTCTAGTATTTCCCACTTAACCCACTTCTTATTCATGTTTCAATTACATGCTTCAATTTTGGTTAAGTATTTCTAATCGTATTTCAAATGCCACCCAGGGCACCCACTAGATTCCAAATGCCACCCAAGGCACCCACTTAACCCCCTCATGTCCCACTACATGTTTGTCTAGTTAAGTGTTTCTTAATTCATTAAGACCGTAACCTCATAAAGACCTCTCACATTAGACTGGCATTTATGGCAGCTGGATTTGTCGGGCAGGTCCGGGCAGTCTTACACCACAAAAGGGCCTAACCTCGTGTCTTTACAACTGTTACGTATTTAGTTTATGCCTAAGACCTCTCACATTAGACTGACATTTGTGGCAGCTGGATTTGCCGGGCGGGTCCGGGCAGTCTTACACCACAAAAGAGCCTAACCTCGTGTCTTAGACGATTAATTACTCCTAATTAATCATCCCCCAATTTGAATTACTTTCCCTATTCAAATTATCAATAAATTCCAAATTTAATGATGTCCATAATTGACTCAATTATGTCCATCCATTTATGGTATGTAAAATCATACCAATTTCACCAAAATTATATTTTATGCCTTTTAAGGCATTTATGCCAATTAAATCTTTTTAATATTATCCCCTTTACCCCACGTGGTACGTTTGTTCGTTTAACGTAAAAATATACGTTAGACTCGAACAGTCTAACTTGTGGAATAAAGAGAAAACATCACAATATACACATAATTAAAATATAAATCTAAACATAGGGGTGAACTAGCATTTTTGAATGATGTTCTACATCTAAAACTTGCATAGGCCAAAATTACAACTTGCATAAACAACATATGTCATGGATCCAAATCTAAAGGTGTGAACTTTGATGAGAAAATGGCCACAAACTTGCATATATAACTTATGTCATAGATCTATATCTAAAGGTGTTAATTTACATAGGCGATACCCCTAAACTTGCATAACATGATTCATATTCTAAACTCATATATTCATACAACTTACATATGTGATTTATACATCATAACAAGGGTGTAAACTTGCATCTAACTTGTAAAGTATCATGTGAAATTTAGCATATAATTCACACATGTTATAGCCTAACTTCCAGTTAAATTTTCACATAAACTAGGTGTCATAGCCATGTAAGTTCACATATAATTCTACCCAACATGTATATGCTTCATGTTTGAATCAAAATCTTAACTTGCCTACAAATGATTTATCATACGAATCGATATAACAAACTAGCATAAGAAACTTGATGATTTGATTGTATATAAAATTACAACATGGATGATAGCAACATAACTTTACATCATACATGATAGCATCACAACATAACATCATAAAGATTTCAATCATAATCCTACAACATAATCACAACATGCAATCAATACTTCATATCACATCAATACAATCCGCATTATATCTTAATCCAATTAAATTACTAATTATCTTGTTAAAACTATCAAACTCACAACTCAAAAGAAGTCTTGAGTTCTGAATTCTGATTTCTGGAGTTGAATTAGCGCTCCTTTGATGAAGATTCGCTGTTAGTGTTGAGTAGTTCTGATTTGGTTGCTGTTCTTCCTCTTAATTTTGGTGGCGGCTACTCTAGGGTTCAAGACAACAGCATAACGGCCATAACTTCAATTTTAATTCTAATTTAGGGTTTGAGTCTATGGGCCTTTTTATAGAGTTTTGAATCATTTTAAGTCGTCGGATGATCTAAGGGTTAATCAAAACCATTCAATCATGATAGGGTGATGAGTCAGCCTTAATGACTCAGCATAGAGTCCGAAAGGACTCAACAACACGGGTCAGCCTGAACCAGAAAGCTGTGCAGGCTCCTGCCTCGGCCTGGGCGCACTTGGCAGGTGCGCCAGTGCAAATTTGTACTGGCGCACTTCCCTAGTGCGCCAGTGCAATCTATTTTTTTCCACCAATCTTCGTTCGTCCATAACTCCTTCATCCGATACTCATTTCCCGCAAACTTGGACTCTATTTCAACCAGAATTCCGAGACGAACACAATGGCGCAACCCATTTCCCTTAATTCTCATGTCTGAGATTAATTGTTCTTTATTTTAGTTATTTCGATTATTCAAAAATCCGGGGTGTTACATTCTCCCCTCCTTAAAGGAATTCGTCCAGAAATCTCCAAGTTAAGGAGAATGTATATCCTACCATCCAAACAACCATCTACTCAACCATCAAACATGGGCATCTATTGTACTTATAGAATTTCTAATGCTGTATGAACATATGCAAGAAGTGTGTGTATATGTTCCTTATCTAATGCAAAATCAGGCGGTCTACTGATTTAGTTGACCTCCTTAATGCAAACCATGATAGTGCCATGCTTCCATTATGTATGCGAAAGAACCTTATCGATACATATCATTTCTACATGTGCGCACAACCATTCACCAAAATGCAACATCCATATGATGGTACAATCATTATACATCCATTACTTAAATATGTACACACATTTATATGCAATGTGAAGTGACTGAGCCGATCTAGTGCCTAATGTGTGTATATATGCATCCACAAGCAACCACTAGGAAACACTTGCAACCATCAAATATAACATGTCTCAAACACATGTCTACACCCATTAGTTTCTACCTAAAGGTCGAAGACTCAATCAATAGGATATAGCTGAGTGATAGAAGCAAGTACGATTAAAACAAGAGCTTTGTTCCTATTAGACATCGGTTAAGAAAATAATTCCCTAAGTCTCAGCCCCGAAGACCGAAATCAACATCAGACTGCCACTCAGAAAATTACCCCCATTAAACAATGTCAAAACTAGAAATCTACTTCATGCTTCGAGTAGAAACCCATATCCTTCAGAAATATTCAGATACTTACAGACTACTGGTACAGATCAGATTACAGAATGATTCTCAGAAAGCTAAGCATAAAACACCCTTGTGAGTCACAAGAAACTTTGGGGTCTTCCCATGACAAGTTAGAAACTTAACGATCCTCCTCTCAAAATCTAGAACGACCCTCTACATAGAAAGCTGGTCCATTTAGATCCAACCCATAGCTCATAAACTTGAGCACACAAATGTCACATTCAATGTTTTTTTGACGCCTAACACATACAATTTCAACCCCTAACAAATCACTAATAAATGAGCCGAACCACCAAAGGGGTTTGAAACAACTAAGGGATCGGAAACAAGATTAGTACTAAAGTGCAAAGTCTCAATGCCAGAATCCAAAAGAGTCTTAACTTCATAATCAGATAAGGAAATTAAACCTTCTACATAAATTTTTCCTATCTATATCCTATCCACCAGCCACGAGAACATTCGCCTGCCCTCCAAAAGTAGGTTCTGCCCTCTGCCCTTGCCTTCTGGGGCAATCCTTTATCAGATGTCCTGTCTCACCGCACTGAAAACAACTAGTCTTCTTACATGTTAACAAGTCTTTCTCTAAAGTTGCCCCCATCGCGCGAGAGGATTAGCCATAGGTGAAATTACTGCGGCTACAGATGGAAGTTAGGAACTTCTTTGCCCTTCGACAGACGTCGCAGACTCATCATGCCTACGGAACCATGTCGCAATGAGGTTACCTCCGAGAAAGCTAGGAGCCCTGGAGACTCAGAAAAGAAGGAAACAAGGATTAAACAAAAAATCAAAAGATAGATATATGGCTTTGGGGACTATGTTTTTCAAAATAAACTCTACTTTTGAAAATACTTCCTTTTTAAAACTTTTTGAAAATAGCTTTCAAAAACTTTTTATCAAATCTGGTAACCTTCAACTCTGATACCAAGTGTAACACCCCACCTCCATTAAGGTCACTCACAAAGGGAATGCCTTAACTTCAGTGGAGCATTTTAGGTACACAGACACAGAATATCACAAGACAGATATAAAAATTTTGCAGCGGAAAATAAACAACTTTATTAAATTACCAAAATATCTTGTTACATAATACCATGAGTTATAAAACCCTTACAACAAAACATTTCTGTCTTACATTATTAGAGTACATAGGTATTTTAAAAGAAAAACATCGTTCCCCAAATTACAGAGCAAGCCACATAAGAGACAGAGGTTCGAGCCATACTTATGAAGTAGCTCCTAGAAGATGATATCCAAATCCTGACTAAACCTGGGTGTTTCCTCCCTGAACACCTGGGGGGAAAAGGAAAGAGATGAAAAAAGGGGGGGTCAGACATAAGGTCTGGCGAGTGCGATAACTCTAACAATATAATTAACAAAGTAACTAGGCTAAGGCATAAGTTGGAAAGTAAGGAAATGACCATGAACCATTGAGTGTGACAGAGTAAACAAGGAAACAAGATGAACAACGATAACGTTAAAGGCAAACCTAAACCACTACAAAATAATTACTATACAGCACCACCACTAGTATAACAGGATTAGGTGTTACCCAAATGTTTAAACTGAAATAGAATCGAAACAGAATAATCTATACAGAAACAGAATGCTAGTAATGGGACTTTACCACCCGAACTGAGATAAAAACAGAAACAGAATAATCCCTACGAAAACAGAATGTAGAATTAGGTGTACACTAGTAATGGGCCTTTACCACCCCAATAGACGGTACCACGTAGAAACAAACAGGTGTTACCACCCAATAGAAACAGACGGTACCAACAGAAACAAACAGAACTAAGTGTACCCTAAGTCCAACCCCCAAGCGATCGGCTCCCTAACTCGTAGATACCCGTGCTGGTCCCACAGTGGGGTGTATCACTCCCCAAAGTGGCAAACCGATACTATCAGAGATGCACGGCTTATACCTACACGATGCAACGTCTTACCTACCATCCTGGGCCCACACACGCACATGAACCCGTTGGACTTGCGTTGCCACCGCTCACCCGTTTTGGCCTCTTACAGTCAAGCCCAGTACGCGTGTCCCGTCCTCGACTTAGGTCGATCCCACAGAGATACTTATGGGTTACTGGTTGAAACGGGCCCCCATGATTTGACACAAGCTATCCACCTAAGCTTGGTCCCCTCTAGTATTTCCCACTTAACCCACTTCTTATTCATGTTTCAATTACATGCTTCAATTTTGGTAAAGTATTTCTAATCGTATTTCAAATGCCACCCAGGGCACCCACTAGATTCCAAATGCCACCCAAGGCACCCACTTAACCCCCTCATGTGCCACTACATGTTTATCTGGTTAAGTGTTTCTTAATTCATTAAGACCGTAACCTCATAAAGACCTCTCACATTAGACTAGCATTTGTGGCAGCTGGATTTTCCAGGCGGGTCCGGCCAGTCTTACACCACAAAAGAGCCTAACCTCGTGTCTTTACAACTGTTACGTATTTAGTTTATGCCTAAGACCTCTCACATTAGAATGACATTTGTGGCAGCTGGATTTGCCGGGCGGGTCCGGGCAGTCTTACACCACAAAAGAGCCTAACCTCGTGTCTTAGACGATTAATTACTCCTAATTAATCATCCCCCAATTTGAATTACATTCCCTATTCAAATTTTCAATCAATTCCAAATTTAACGATGTCCATAATTGACTCAATTATGTCCATCCATTTATGGTATGTAAAATCATAACAATTTCACCACAATTATATTTTATGCCTTTTGAGGCATTTATGCCAAGTAATCTTTTTAATATTATCCCCTTTACCCCACGTAGTACGTTTGTTCGTTTAACATAAAAATATACGTTAGACTCGAATAGTCTAACTCATGGAATAAGGAGAAAACATCGCAATATACACATAATTAAAACATAAATCTAAACATAGGGGTGAACTTGCATTTGTGAAAGATGTTCTACATCTAAAACTTGCATAGGCCAAAATTACAACTTGCATAAACAACATATGTCATGGATCCAAATCTAAAGGTGTGAACTTTGAAGAGAAAATGGCCACAAACTTGCATAAATAACATATGTCATAGATCTGTATCTAAAGATGTTAATTTACACAGGCAATACCCCTGAACTTGCATAACATGATTCATATTCTAAACTCATATATTCATACAACTTACATATGTGATTTATACATCATAACAAGGGTGTAAACTTGCATCTAACTTGTAAAGTATCATGTGAAATTTAGCATATAATTCACACATGTTATAGCCTAACTTCCAATTAAATTTTCACATAAACTAGGTGTCATAGCCATGTAAGTTCACATATAATTCTACCCAACATGTATATGATTCATGTTTGAATCAAAATCTAAACTTGCCTACAAATGATTTATCATATGAATCGATATAACAAACTAGCATAAGAAACTTGATGATTTGATTGTATATAAAATTACAACATGGATGATAGCAACATAACTTTACATCATAAATGATAACATCACAACATAACGCCATAGAGATTTCAATCATAATCCTACAACATAATCACAACATGCAATCAATACTTCATATCACATCAATACAATCCGCATTATATCTTAATCCAATTAAATTACTAATTATCTTGTTAAAACTATCGAACTCACAACTCAAAAGCAGTCTTGAGTTCTGAATTCTGATTTCTGGAGTTGAATTAGCGCTCCTTTGATGAAGATTCGCTGTTAGTGTTGAGTAGTTCTGATTTGGTTGCTGTTCTTCCTTCTAATTTTGGTGGCGGCTGCTCTAGGGTTCAAGACAACAGCATGACGACCATAGCCTCAATTTTAATTCTGATTTAGCGTTTGAGTCTATGGGTCTTTTTATAGAGTTTTGAATCATTTTAAGTCGTCGGATGATCTGAGGGTTAGTCAAAACCATTCAATCATGATAGGGTGATGAGTCAGCCCTAATGACTCAGCATAGAGTCAGAAAGGACTCAACAACACGGGTCAGCCTGAACCAGAAAGCTGTGCAGGCTCCTGCCTCGGCCTGGGCGCACTTGGCAAGTGCGCCAGTGCAAATTTGTACAGGCGCACTTCCCAAGTGCGCCAGTGCAATCTATTTTTTTCACCAATCTTCGTTCGTCCATAACTCCTTCATCCGGTGCTCGTTTCTCGCAAACTCGGACTCTATTTCAACCAGAATTCTGAGACGAACACAATGGCGCAACCCATTTCCCTTAATTCTCATGTCTGAGATTAATTATTCTTTATTTTAGTTAATTCAATTATTCAAAAATCCTGGGTGTTACATTTTCTGATTGAAAATTGCCCACAGGATCATACTACTTGGTGATTTTTCGAAAATCGCCAACGTCAAAACCCTGTAACTTAACAGCGACCAACCCCTTCCCTCTTCATTTCTAAATCAATGTTCTCTTTCAAAAATGACCTATTTTCATCCTCTCACTTCCAAAACTTTTTTTAACCTTTTTCCATCAATAGGACTATGGCTAGGGCTGTCAATGGATATCCGAAATATTTGAAATCTGTCTGCATTCACATCCGAAAAGCGAATAAATACTCGATTTCAGAAAAAACAAATGTGAATATAGGCACATCCGCATCCAAAAATTACCTGTTTGCTTTTTTTTCATGATTATAGCTTAAATTATGTGTATTTTAACATAATTACATATACTAATTTATTATTTTGTAAAGTTGAAGGTCTACTAAACGCATGTTAATTTGCTCAAAATTATATATTATCATCATATTTATTTATATTTAGCGTTTTAGCAATCAACTGGGTTGAAAAAACTTAACATTAAACTAAAAAAATTCATTTATGTTCGTTGGTTTATCGAATGTTGGTGGATCATATAATAATCCAACATCGGTCAATATCCACGGATGTAGATATCCGATATCTGAAAATGATTACGGATGTGGATGCATATATGACACTATCTGCATCCGAAAGCATCCGTTGATGGCCCTAACTATGGAAACCGAGATTTAAGAGGATATATGTATGAATTTTTACTTTTATTGGGCAGTTTCTTTACAAATCTAGGTTTGTCTAAATTTCTTCGACTTTCACCAATCCCTATCAATATATATTATTTCTTCTCTTGTTATAGCTTCATGCTGGTGAAACATCCAACAAATGGAAGTGTTGCATGAAATTTGTATGTTAGGAAAATTTAGGGGTTTACATAAGTACTTGATCAAAATCTTTGGTTTTGCATGAAATATTTTAAAATATGTCGAGATAGAGCTGAGTTCGATGATGGAAGTGTCTGCATCTTCAACTGAACCATCGGACTTCTAACTAACAATGGATGATGGTGTTTTTTATATCTTAAACTTAGAATTTGAATGTTTAATGTTGAATAACATTTTCATTGTTGTAATCTATGTTAATTGGTGAACAACGCGAAGATTTGGACTTTACTATTGATTAATCAATTTCCTTGAAAAAGGTTACTTCCAAAATCCAAGAGTTTTTGAAGAGACTGAGAGAGCTGGCTTTCTGCCTTTGTTTTGGTTAGGCTATATGCATTTGGATCACCATCTTATTACTGCATTTATAGATAGATGGAGGCCGGAGACCTCAACTTTTCACTTAAAATTGGAAGAGATGACTATCACTTTAGGTGATATAGTCGTGCCTTTAGGTTTTCCAATTGAAGGCATGCTTTTAGGTTTGTCGTTTGAAGGCATGCCATTAGTAATTGGTTAGAAGCATAATTGGTGGCAATTATGTTAGGATTTATTAGGTAATATCTCCACCCCCAATCAAGTTAGGGCAAATGAAATGGTTGAAGTGATATGGTATAGAAATGCTTTAGCCCATGATATCCCTCTTGATGCCACCAATGTGTTGATTGAGCAGCGTCGATGTGCAATAATCTTGCTCCTTATTGCATCTCATCTAATGTGCAACTGCTAAGGGTGAGCATTTATTAGTTAAAACCCATTGAAATAACCAAACCAATTAAGTTTACTCAATTTGCTTTGGTTTTGTAAGTTAATGGGTTGGTTTTGGTTTTAATTTTTATATTACTTCGGTTTACTGGTTAGGTTTGGTTTTTAATATTTGAGAACCAAACCAACCAATTAATCCAAAATCAAAATTATTTATTTTGAAGTCACAAAAAATACCACTAATGCTATTATTTACAATAATTTCATAAAATTGTTATTTTTCTTTCATTTCATATTAACATTTTTAGAAGAAAATATTTTTTTTCTAAAATGTTTGCATCATATGAACTCAAATAATTGTTTCGTCATATGGTACATCAACAAATAGAAGATTTATTTCATTTTAAGATAAACCAAATAAATCAACCAAACCAAACCAAATATTAACTGGTTGGTCGGTTTTAGTTTCAAAAAATATCAGTTTGGTTTATGTTTCTTGAATAATTATTTTGGTTCCAACATTTTTGACCAGTTTCTAACCAAATCAACTATTTGCTCACCCCTAGCGGCCACTTAAAAAATAGGGTGGATCTTAAATGGTTGGCATTTCTTGAAGATATAGGCAAGCGCGGAAAATATTCCTAGGGTAGTTTAGCCTTGTGTTATACTTATATGAAGATGTATAGACTCGTACTACTGGAGACACAACTTATTGGAGGTTGTTTAATGCTTATGCAAGTTTGTCATGAGTTTTATATCTATAGGTTTGCTTTACTATGAATTGTGTTACGTTCATATTCAATTTTAAGTTACTCTATCCAGCTTGGTCATGGACGTACCTTCCAATTGGTCGGATTAAAGTCTGAAACATTGTTATCGATAACACCTTACCTTTTGGATCTCGGTATGCTTCCTTGTTAATTCAATATAATTTTATTTGTATACAATCATACGTGTTAATTATGCAACCTTTATTTTTTTACAGATGGATAGGCCCAAAAAAGCCAATGGAAACTCCATGTAGAAACACCAAATTTTATCGTAACGAGTTAGATGTGCTTAACACCAACTTCATAACATGGGTTCCTACACGCTGTAAGCGCTCGACTAGCTTCCATCCATTTGTACTGTAGTCATATGTCCATGGACTGCTAGAGTTTCGCTCATCTACACGACAAAGACAACATTCAGTTGCCTGATCGGGTTATGCGACAGTTTGGTACGACACAACATATACCCGAGAATACACCCATTTACGGTACAGATACAACGCGGAGGACTATGCTCTTTACACTTAGCATTGGAATCATGGGCATATGTTCACTCATATAGAGCAGGACCCTACCATACTTGTTTCGGAATATATAGGTGGTATTGGAATATCATTGGTAGATACATTCTTACAGCGCTCGTGTAGGTAGTTCCTAGGAATCCATACACCGCCCTTGAGCTGCTTGGGATAAATATTGTAACTATCATGCATATTGAAATTAGATTAAAAATCATTACATTTGTGTCATGGTTTCTTACAAAAATTTGCATATGACAATGAGATATACAAGGATTTGGAGACAACGGAGGAGCTTGTAAGATGCCAAAAGGACGATGAGTCGAAGGGGATGCGCTTGAACATAAAGAACATTCTTCGCGCGGTTCTTGGAAGAAACAAACTTGATAGATCAAAACCAACAAGTCCCCCCTCCACACGCGCCTCCTCTACTGTTACAATACACGCGATGAACCTGTGGTTCTTCTTCACAAGGTGTGGGTGCGTCGTCACAAGAAGCTAGTGCTTTGTCACATGCGTAATATGCGCATGGTCCATCTCAACCACCATATTTGGAGCCTACCACCTACGTTGAGAAGAAGTACCACCTGAACAATGATGTTGCAAGAAGAAAAAGACCCCTCGTGAAGTTACAAACTTAAGAAGATGACTGTCTTATTAATGTGAACTTGTTGTTTGTCGATTGTTCTGAACATATTGTTAGCTAGTTGTTGTATTTCTCATAGATGTTTGATGGTATTTGTTGTTGCTTGTGAATTGTAAATTAGGTGTTAGTATTTGTTGTGACCTCGTGCTGCTTGATGACATATATTTGTTGTGTTTTTATTCATATCAACAATTTCAAGTTATCGTTGTGTTTCTCCCAAACCTATTGAAAAAGAATGAGGGGCTTTCTATCTGTGAGGGTATAGGAGCTGATGGAATTAGAGTTTTTTGAAAAATCGCCCAAAGGCGATTTTTCAAAAAATGCACAAAGATGATTTTTAAAAAATCGCATAAAGGCGATTCTCAAAATCGCCTTCTAAAACTAGCTCCCTTTTCCAACTGGAGGCTTGCTGGTTTTGAAGCTATAAATGCAGGTCGAAAAAGCGATTTTTCAAAAATTGCCACCTAAGACCTGCACCTAGCACCAAAAGAACAACAAGGCTTTGCGACTTTTTCAGCAGATCATACGAATACAAACATATCACATACATATCATTAAGCAGCAACAGCAAGACTAATTAATATAGGCATTGTTATTGATACTCCAGTTTTGGTTAAGGGGCATCACGTTCAAAAATGAATTCGATGTACCCCTACCGTTTTCTGATTTTAATCATTTTCGGTGGCACTTTACTGGCTTTTATACCTAAAATCGATAGGCTCCAGTCGAATTTCATAGATAAATTTGGAATATAACATACAATTACTACATGAGACATGTTTGGTACTTAACAATTACAGATTTGAAATTTAAACTACCGAAGTACATAGCTTTTGATTATGTCCTGCCACACCACATTTACTGCACCTAAGTGATTTCGATGACTGGTTCTCGTCCATCACTTTATGAATCCTTATAGATCACGGTCTTCATGGTTGTCCTCTTATAAGAGGTGGTAATATTCTTCGGCCACCATACAGGCTCCAACATTTGTCGTCATGCACAGGATGAAACTCGGTTTATATGAACCTTTATAACTCTCAACCGTGTACCACTGCGAAGCGAAATCATGGTATTGTCTGTTAGCATCGCTAGCCTGCGTTGAACAAGATGTCATTACATGAGCATATGAAAACTGTTGGAGCAGTGGAATGTTGCACATGCAAGAGAAATTGTTACCGTTGATTGGTACTTTATATTCATCACCGAAATAATGTATCACTTGCCATTTCGTTAGGTTGAATCATACAAGTCTACAATGACGAGTTTGGAGTCAGCCGTTTTGTTAGTCCATCGGCAGTTTGACGTCTTTTACAACAATATTCAGCTGAATGAAAGAATGCTTGTGTCATTAATGCTTTAATAGGAAATGATCGAGCTCCTTTAAAAACTCCATTAAAACTTTTAGATGCATTAGTGGTCGTTACATGAAAGTGACCTCCGTCATCTTTACATAATGCCCAATTTTCGTTTATATTTCCCAAATTTCTCTCGATCCAACCGTGAGCACATTGATTTATAGTTTTTATTTTCTCTCTTATTTTCACGTATTCAACCATCTTCGACGCACCAGTTGTCGAGTAAGATAATCTGGTTAGCCGTTTATATTAGAATCCAACTACTTAAAAGTTTGCTTTTATATACCTAGCACAGTAACAATGCTTGTGTAGTTCTTTCTATTTCTCGTCCAAAGCTTTAGGAATATGTTTCTTCCTATCTGATATGAATGTTATGCATCGATCACAAACACTACAAATGAATTCACGCATACAAGCAAAAAGCCAACCCCAACCCCAACTATCACATGACTCAGATTTAACAACTGCATACGCTAACGAAAAAAGACATTCATTTGCATCCACGGCTGTACAAACAAGCAACGAACCATTTTATTTACTATACAAATATGTACCATCAATCCATACAACGATCGACAGTGTAGAAACCCAGTAATGCAAGGCCTAAATTCCCGGAATGCTTGATCAAATACTACAACATCATCGTGTATCACATGACCTACAGTGCCTATTTTGGTTCGCTTTATCTCCTCAAAGTATTGTGGTAATGTCGCATATGATTAAGCTCAATCACCATAAATCAATTCCATCGCTTTGCTTAGCACCCTCCAAGCTTTCATGTAGCTAATGTTGATCAACAATTGTTCCTGCATAAGAAATTGCACCTTACCAGTTGAAATATCCAAATCTTCTTTGACCAAAGACATAATTTTTGTAAGGAGAAATTTTGAGGTAGCTTGTATATGGTTCGAATTTACTATTGGGTTCATACAATGATGTTCACTAGGAATTTTCCGAATTTCGCACCAGCAAAATTGTAATTTTTTTTGAAACTATGGCGTGGATTCTCTACGGACAATTGCTATCCACATTTCATGTAGTTGTGTATTGTGTGTTACCCAATTTAATCGGTTTATATGAAATCGCATGTAAAATGGTCCATTCGACTAATTGTTGTAGTAAATTTTCTTTTGTCTCAAATACCATTCCAACACTGAATCCATTCTGAATGCTAGCAGATCTTTCCCTCGTAAACTGTAGGTAAGAAACAACCGATCTTGCCATCATCTGCGTGGTACAAAGATCTAAAAGTACTTCCATTTATGGTTCATCGCTATCAGCTTCAACACCTTCTGCTATAGGAAATTCATAGTTCAATGGTTCATTGTTTACTTGCACTCTATCGATCCAACCTCGCCAACTTCTGAACTAATATCACCATCTGTAGCAATGACATCTTTTGCATCTGGAGAAGGTTGTGCTGGTTCGACATTACATTGTGCATCAGTGTCCATCATACATCTATTACAAAAATTAACATCACATTACAACCAATCAGTAACAAAAATACCATACATTCATACCTCTGACTCACACAGAGCTCTAATGGAGAAGGATACATAAACTACGATTGCTGATGATTTGATGATCTGCATTGTTATGCTCAACAGTCAGTTATTGAAATCTAATTGAACAATAAAATGGTGTAAGAAAATTGAAATATACACCACTAAATTTACTTATTCAAATAACTATGTTACCTCTAAGTCATCGTCGGATTCATGTGAGCTGTGTATTAGGGAAAAACTTATTGCATGGGAGGAGGTTGCAAATTCATGTGCAACATGAATCCGTAAAGCATGGACGGACAATAATAACCTCAAACATTAATATATGGATTACTATAACTTTATAGCTTATAAATGGGGTCATCGTATATAACATTTGTGTATAATAACCATGTCCAGTATTACCCCCGGATCGGGCACAGCGGTTTCAGTTGTTGTTTTGCAACTTTTCCAACATATAATTCAATCAACTTTGTCATAACATAAAATAATACTTCAATGTCTCCATCATCCACCAGTGATATAGCTTTCAAACCAGAGCCTGTGGGCTATTTAACTACTACGACAATATCAAATTCACTAGGATTAATTTTATCATTTTGTACACAGATTCTTTCAATCCTAATAATTTGCAGAATTTGCACACTCTTCCCAGTTTACAGATACCACCGACATACTTGCCTTTTTTTAATCATCGATAGTTAGTTCACCATCATAGTAAAATAGTGCGGGAATAATATTTCTGGCCATTCTAAATTCAAAGAAAATATCTATCAATAGATAATTATGAATACACAATGTAACTTATTCTACCACTTATAATTCGTTCATCTGCTTACATTAAATAGATTATGCACAACAATGTCAACATGTAGCTCACAAAAATCAGGATTTTAGGTTTACAAAATTACCTTCAACAACTAGGATCTATGTAGCAAAACGTCTTCCTAATTTAGAGATTGAAATATCAACTAAAAATTGACATGTAGCAATTGTTTTTATACGTACAATTTTTGATCAATCAGATCTAAAAAAAAAGGGTTTAGAATTAGGGAAAGTGAGAAGTTATAAGTGAAGAAGAGAGTGAATGTTGACCGGTTAAGTAGTACTATAACGGCCCAGATTTTTAACCGTTTAATTTGAACATTTAACATTTTTTTAAATGTTGAATTGGAAATATAAATGGATTTTTATATGGAGTTTATTGATTTAATAAGCGGATACGATTTAATTTCAAAAATATCAAATTATTGTAATACGAAAATGAGAAATAATTGAATTCTAAGTTAGAAATGAATCTAAAATGATTTTAACAATTTATATAAATTCTATTTTGAATTAACGTGATAATAATAATTTAGTTACAATGGTTTTGATTGTTTTGAAATCAATTTATATTTTATTAATTTAATTTAACACATGTAAATATCTAATTTTCAAACGATCTCACATTTCAACGAAACTAATTTTATAAAAACCATAATGGTTAATTATTGTAGGATTTCAATTTTTGCATCAATTGGAGTTATTATGTGATCGTGAGCGATATAAAGGAGTATTAATTTACGATTTGAAATTAAAATAGGAGTTTTTCAAATACTGTACCCGTAATTTTAAAACGGGACATAAGAGGTAATTAAAGAATACTTAATCTTTAAAAGAAGAATTGGGTAAAACGGCTTACGCTATTACGTTAGTCTAGGAATTTTGCTAGAGATAGAGTCTGAGTTTGCGTGAAGAAATTAAATTAAAATAATTAAAGTAGATTCAAATTTCAAAACTTCAGAAAACAGCTGAGCGGGAAATTTCCCACTCAGGGGTGTCGACCCCCCAGGGGGTGTCAATATAGATGTCGACCCCCCTAGGGGTGTCGACATGGGTTTCGACCCCCATGTAGGGTCAACACCTGCGAACTGATATAGACAGTGACGATTTTCTGATGTGTTAGGGCATATATGTCATGTTCTGGTTGGCTCTCTTGGGTTTGGATGGCTTTGATGACTCCTAGGTTGATCTAAAGGCCCATATTAATCCTAAACATCTATATATACATAGCTAAACCTAAACCCTAACCTCACAATCCTAAATTATGATGTCGTCATGCTGTTCATCTACAAACTAACCTAGCTGCCACCATAACATATCAAATTCTGGATTAAAGATAAAAAGATAAGAGATAAAGATTCAAAGCCTAGGGATTGCTAAAAGGAATTCTAGAACAACAACGAACAAATCAATGCCTACATCAGCGGATTAGCTTTGCAATTTCAGAAATCAGATCACAGAATTCAAGATCCGTTTCCTGTGAGTGAAGTTACTTTCACAAGATAATTGTTTAAATGTAATTGTGATGAGTTATGAATTGGACAGTATGAAAATGTTTGTAAATCATATAAAGTTTACGTCTTTGCAAACTATGTTTTGATTTATGCTTGATTTGATTCATTATATGCAAGTTATGTTCTATGTTAATTCATATGCCTAATTACATATGCAAGTTATGTATGCAAGTATGCTCGATCTATGCAAGTTATGAAAGATTATATGCAAGTCATGTTCATATATGTAAGATCATATTTTATATGTTCATATGTTTAGATCAACATGTTTATATGATTAGATCCATATCAGTCTATATGTTTAGAACTATATGTTCATATGTTTAGATCTACATGTTTATATGATTAGATCCATATCAGTCCATGTGTTTAGAACTATATGTTCATATGTTTAGATCTACATGTTTATATGATTAGATCCATACCAGTTCATATGTTTAATTCCGCGCAAGTTTATGTTTAGATCTATGCTAGTTCGCATTCCGTATGTTGATTGCGTCTATTTTTATATGTTTGTTTGATTTATGCAGTCTTAGATCTATATTGTTTATGCCAGTTATGATGTCATGTGTTTCTTCCCTTTTTCCTTTTTTTTATGAGTTGGGCTAATTGCGAGCCTAACGTATCACATGAACTATATGTACGAATGATGTGGGAACGTTGGGGAAAAGTTTAGGTAAAGGTTGAATATTATGTAATTGGCATAAAAAGGGGTTGTAATCATATAATTAATTTTGGGCATAACTAGAATATGTGGCATAACTTGAATTGCCCACACTTATGGATAATTAACATATAAACTTGGATATGAATGGTAAATATGTAAATTAGCTAAAAGATGAACGTGCCTAACCCGATGTTAGATTGAGTTGCGGTGTAAGACTACCTGGAACCGCCCGGCACATCCAACGACCGCAATAACATATATCTAATGTGAGAGGTTAGCACATTAAGCCCAAAAACCCGAGGTTAGAATGAGTTTGCGGTAGAAATCTGCTCGGAACTGCCGACACATCCAACAACTGCAAACAACAGTTCTAATGTGAGATGTTGGTGCTTTAATGAATAAATTAATGCTAAAGAACAGAAATGCTAAAAATGGAAAGGTTAAGTAACATATGAACAGACGACACTTAACCAATACAACATGTTAGGTGGGTGGGTTAAGTTAACATGGACAAGAAGACAACTTAACCAATATTACATGAACAAAGTGGGTAGGGTTAAGGCTTGCAAAAACCTAGCTAATGGCGGCTGCGACACTTTCGTCTTCTTTTCCCAACCTAGCCTCTGATTCCACCTTTCCTCCTCTCCCATCACGCCCTCCTCCAGATCCACCAGATCCCCCACATCCGAATGTCATTCCAACACCTCCCATCGTTAATTCTACAACTGTGAATTCTTCAGATCTAAACCACTGAATTTGGAATCCAGCGGAACGGATCATTCTAGTCAGATTCTGCTAGCATCAAATTTTAATACATTGAAAGCATCTCGTCCTTCATTCACGAAATGTGACTTCGCGTCTCTCTTCAATTCCTTGCCGCGGAATGCTAGAGTTTACGAGCCATAACATTTTGACATTCCTAGGGATGCCCCTCCTAAATCGCTACCGGATTTGGTCACACAAGCAGGTACGAGTTATTGGAGTAACTATTTAGTAGGTTTTTTCCTTGATGGCACCCTAAATTATCTCACAGTAGCTAATTTTCTGAGGAAGTATTGGAAATTAAAGGGGGATGTTGAAATCAAATTCTCTGGCAGATTCTTTTATTTTAGATTTACCAATGATTTTGAAAAGGAAAGGGTTCTTAATGCTGATCCAATATATATTAAAGGCAGAGTGTTTATTTTGACTAAATGGGATCCTATGATAGGAAATGCTCAATCACAGATAAGGAAAGTCTCAATGTGTAAACATTTTTATCGAATTCCTACTATCCTTTGGACGTTAATTGGGATTAACTGGTTAGTGTATCATATAGGAAAATTGATATGCTTTGACAATAGCACAGAAAGAATGTATAGGTTTAGATATTCTAAGGCCTTGATTGAAATTTCCCCTGACTTTGAATTGCCTGAATCTATCCCAATAGCTGCTTAAGGGGAAAATTGTCCACCAGTTAATCTATCTTATGATTGGAAGCTAATGATTTGTACAGCATGCAAAGTTTCTGTCCATGAAACTAATTCATGTGAGCTAAATAAATGCAATGAGCATAAAAATGGCAATCAGTCGATCACAAGGGATGGAGGTCAACATGATGGTGTTAATGTAAACACTGGAAATCAAAGACAGGGAAAGCAAGTGTATACAAATCAGAATAATTGGAACACGGTAAATTCAAAGAAGAAGAAATACCGGAAAAAGAAAGAAACAGATAATACCAGGGTTAATGTGCATGGGGTAGGAAATGAAAATAATAATTCTTTTGAAATTTTGAACAATACAACAATAGAGAACGATGGGCATTTTAGTGATGTTCAACCAGTGGTTGATAATGAGTGTGATGATCCAAAAACTAATGAAAACAACGAGGTTCGGCATGATATGGACAATGGGATTAATATAGACAATAATATTGTTGGTACTGCTAATCATAGAAGTAATTCTGCTGGTGCAAAGGCTTCTGGATCTTCTGGTGCAAATAATATATCATTAGCTTGTTCAAATCTAGCCGCCACAATGTCATGTTCGTCTTCTTTCAGTCATAGCTCGCAATCTAGTTCCTCTTTGAAGGCTCCGACTTCATCATCTAGAGATGTAGCGTAGCCCAGATTACCTTATGAAAACTTAAGGCCTCCTTATCACTTTAAATTGCCTCCTCCAGTAACAGGATCTAGCTTAACCTTTCCTGATGTTACCTCTACAATGGCTCAGTTATCTTCTGCTAAACCTACCAGTGCTCTACCATCTTTCAGCTCAAAGAGCAAAAAGATAAAAGGTAAATTTTGGGCCGATGATTTGGATGATGGGCAAGATTTTAATCTTGATGATATCCTTCCAGCTAGCTCAAATGTTAAGTCACAAAAAAGTCACACCAGGAGAAATCCCTCCCCATTGTTTGGATCTGGTTGCTGATAATATTTATTCAGTAGAGAATTTTTTTGTTCTTTAGATCAACAAGTGTAGTCTGGGTTTGGCATAACGGCTTGTTGCTGCTGTAATCAATTTTGAGCTACTTCTTTTGTTATTTTGGATAAAGATATGCTTCAGCTTGATGTTGGTACATTTGACATTGGGATGCTGTTGCTACTCAGCCTGGACAATGTAACTTCATCATGATAATATATGCAATAATGTATTGGGTTTTATATTTTCTGTTAAGGATAATCTAAGGCTAGGAACTATCGAGAGTCTGTATTCATTTAAAATATAGTTGTTTGTAACTCTTGAAGTAGTGAATAAAATCTTTCACTTGCTTTTCAAAAAAAAAAATACATATGGACTTGATAAGGGAAAGGGTTAAGTAAATCTTGAGTAAGTGGGTAATATTAGTATATATAGGCCCACAAGCTTAACTGTTAAATAAACATGTATGAATCAGTGAGAAGGTTAAGTAACATATGAATATGCGACACTTAACCACTACAACATGTTAATTAAGCAAATGGGTGGGGTTAAGTTAAATTGAGAACACTTAACCATTATAACATGTTGATTAGGGAACCCTAGTAACGGGGACCCATTTCAGCAGTAACCCACATAGATGTATCATGGTATCCTGAGCTAGGCAGGTGGGGCACGATTACTGGGCTGATTATAAGAGGTCGAAATAGCGGCGGGTGGTGCAGCAGTGTAGGTTCTAACAGATGCTTGCGAACAAATTAAACAATTGTAAACAACTGTAAAATCCGTTCGGCTTTCCTAAACAACAAGGGTTGTTGTAGAGGGTGTTGAACACTGGGACCAAATTATTTTCACTAATAAATCCAATCAAGTTATGCTAGGATTTTGATTGATTGAAAACACAGAAAATAACAGCAATTAAATAAAAAGAGAGATTTATATAATTAAAGAAAGCAATTAGGGAGCGATGACATAAATTAGATTAATATTCATCAATAGTCAAGCAGATTAATCAGATCTAATTCATGTTTTTGTCACAAACATGAATCAACGATAATTATGTTTCTAGAAACAAATATGAGAATAAAAAGTATAGCCTATGCAAGAGCTAAGCTTTTAAACAACCATAGGCTATCAGGACAGATTCACTAATTTATTTCTAAAACCCTAAATAGTGGAGCTAAATCTGATAAACGTTAGATCAAACTTGAATATACCCTGTGAAGGAGCATATCTCTTAAACGACATAGAGTATGAAGGTTCAGATCCAACCATTGGTTCAGATCTAGATCTACATACATGAAGTTCTATTCTCTTTGGCTATGTTATTCATATTGAATTTAATCCAGCGTCGTCACCCCCAAATTAAAGGAGATTAGCTATAGCTAAAGAAGAAGAGAAATAGAATATATATAACATAAATAAAATACAATAAAAAGTAAATAGAAAGAGAGAAGAAGAGTTTTATTCCAAGAAGAGAATTACAGAATAAAACTAAGTGTGTTTTCAAATGAAGGAGATACAGTGTATTTATAGTTGATATGACAAAGACTACTTGGGTATTTACACAATGTGGGACTAAATATTTAGCCCAAACAACACATAAGCCAATGCGAACACAGTAGTAGAGTAAGAGGCCTTATAAGTGAGCCAATGTGAATGCACTGTGAATGGATTTGCAAATCGCATAACTTGCGGGCATCCAAAGGCATCAATTTCAATTGTTTTGAGCATGAATAGGAATTCCAAAACATCTGCAACAAGCTATCTTTATGGAAAGGCAGTGGATCATTAAAATATGCGGCAGAAGGTGGTTGAACAACAATATTTCTTCAAGCTTTAATCTAACTCTCAAAATCAATACTCTTCATACATTAATTCTTCAAGCTTTTCAACAATTAAGCGCATTAATCCATTCATCATAAATAACCCGAAAACACAACTATAAATACATAGTTTTAATTATTTTAAATATAAAATAAGATAAATAAGAGGATAAAATATACACATTTACGTGTTTATCAATACGACGAAGTATGGGCGTGCACGTGCTCCGGAGTGGAAAAAGCAGGCACTGGGCATCAGTAGTATACACTATGCATCTTGAATCATATTGGATTACCATCATGGGAATTGATACACCCCATGATGGGGCCAGTACAGGTATCTACATACAAGCGGAGCCGAATGACATAAGTAATGAATACATACACGCGAGGTCGAATGACACAAGTAATAATTACATGCGAGTTAGGGAGCTGATCGAATGAGGAAGGTAGTGGGTACAACTCGTGGGGGTAAGACCAAAAAGGGGCACTTACGATAGCAGCTAGGAGTACACGAAACTAACATTATCATGATTAGTAAGAGGGATCAACTTTTAGTAGGGGACTAGTAAGGGTGCGGTGTAACTAGTAATGATACGGTGTTACTAGCATTGGTGCAGTGTAGTAATTTTCCTATAGTGATTAGAAGCGCAATCAACGTTATATCTTGTTCATCTTGTCTGCTTGGTCATGCCTGTTTATTCTACAGTCATTTCTTGCTTTCCAATTTATGTTCTTATCATGTTACTTTAATGATTATATTGTCAAAGTCAATGGACTCACCAGACTTATGTCTGACCTAGTTTGTTTCGCCTCTTTTCTTCCGTTTCCCCCCAGGTTCTCAGGGAGGAAATACTCAAGCTTAGTTCATATATCTCTTTCTTCCAGCTTGAAGTTGAAATGAGTATTGCTTGGCTTTGATTCTGCGTATGGCATTTTTCTTTTGGGGATTATGGCTTTAAAATTATGTACTCTTAAGGTTTTGTACAAGAATGATATTATGTACTTGATTTTTGTATTTAGAAATGTAATCAAACTTATTTCTATTTCCACTGCAATAAAATTACAAAATTTTCAAGTACTACGTTTTCTTTCTTGTAATATTCCGTTAATATTCCGTTCTACTTATAATGCTCCATGAAACTTAATGCATTCCCCTTGTGAGTGACAACGGACGAGGGGTGTTACATGTGGTATCAGAGCTGAAGGTTACTAGAACAGATAAAAGATTTTGAAAACCGTTTTCAAAAGTATTATTTTCAAAAATATGTATCAAAGAAGGAGTTTTCGAGAGAAAGATTTACCATGAAAAACATAATCCCCAAAAGCCATATATCTATCTTTCGATTCTTTGTTTTGAATCTATTCCTTTTTCCTTCTTGAGTCTCTTTCTCCGCGTTTAGATGCCTTTCCTAAGATATGGAAGGACTTCGGTGCGATGGGCGGAAAACCTTTTCATGGGACTGAAATGTTTGTCGAGGCTATAAATTGGCTCAAGGAAGTGAAGGACTCATTTGGTATTTTGGAGATAGACAATGGAAGGAAAGTTCAGCTAGCTGTTTGGTCGATGTGGAAGTTTAGGTTGAGGAACACAACCCAAGGATGAGGAATTTGTTGATATGGATTTAATCCACGAAGAAGGTAAAGGAGAAAGTGGAAAGAATAATTAACCCCCATAACAAAAGAAGGTTTCTTTATTTTGGTATAATGGGCCATATAATTAAGGACTGTAGAAAGAAGTAGAAGCATGGTTGTTACCATTGCGGCGAGGCAGGACATATGATTTAAGATTACCCAAGGAGGAAGGGACAAGGGCATGGATAGAGGACAGAGCCTACTTCTGGAGGACTGGTTCATGCTCTCATGGCACCCGAACAGGAGAGAGATAGAAGCATTTCTATTGAAAGTTTGATTTTCCTTTCATCCTGTTCAAACTTTGTTTGACTCTTGCGCTTCGCAATCGTTTGTATCTATAGTTGAAACACTGCACCAAAATACTAGTCTAGTTATGGATCCCATTGTAGTGTCAAATCCTATTGGTGGTTCGGCTCACTTATCTATGGTTTGTCAGGTTTTGAGAGTGTCTATCTTGGGCGTTGGGTTTGGATGCAATGCCTTCGTTCCTGGTTTCACGGGCTATGGCTTGATTCTAGGGATGGATTGGCTAGCCAGACATGGTGCCATCCAAGACTGTGAAAAGACGGTAGTTAGACTGTTGACTCGTTGTGGAAAGACCCTTGATATTTCTTATGACCCTAGGGGTTCAGTGATACTTCGCTACCTAGAATCTCTTGACGCATTCATCAATGATTTGAAATCTGTTCGTGTAGTCCGTTAGTATGGTGACATCTTTGATGAGGTTCAGGGTCAACCCCTGAGGCGCGAGATAGACCTCCAAATATACTTTGTAGATAATGAAAAGCTGGTTGCATTGCCAGTGCGCCACATGGCTCCGAGAGAGAGAGGAGGGAACTCAGTAAACAAGTAGGGGAGCTACTTGAGAAAGGTTTCATACGAAGAAGCATTTCGGAATGGGGTAATCCGGTTGTTTTTGCTACAAAGACTGATGGTTCGCTTAGATTGTGCGTGGACTATAGGGAGCCGAACAAGCTCACGAAGAAGAATAGACACCCATTGCTGAGGATAGATGATTTGTTCTATCATTTACCTGGTGCTTCGGTTTTCTTGCAGTTGGAATTAGTTACAAGAATTCACCAGTTGAGGGTAGCTGAGGATAGCATAGATAAGACCGCTTTTAGGACTCCTAACGGTTTCTTCGAAGGGCTCGTCATACTTTTTTTTGGGTTGACGAATGCACCCACATATTTCGTAGACTTGATGAGTAGGGTGTTTAGGGAGTTCCTAAACAAGTTTGTGGTAGTCTTTGTGGATAGTATTTTGATTTTCTCTAGAAGCGAGGAAGAGTATGCCTTACATCTTAGGGAAGTCTGAGAGACCCTGGAGCGCATCAACTCAAATCTAAGTTCTCCAAATTTTATTTTGGAGGAAAGAAGTGAGGTTCTTAGGATACGTTGTCTCTAAGGAAGGGATAGCAGTGGATCCTACAAAGGTGGTGGCAATCCAAGATTGGAAGGTTCCTAGAAAAGCAATGGAAGTAAGAAGTTTTCTAGGGTTGGCGGGCTACTATAGAAAGTTCGTTAAGGGCTTTGCGAAGGTATCAGCCCTAGTTTTGACTTTGCAAGATGTAAGCAAACCGTTCACAGTATATACCGGTACTTGCGAGGCAGGGCTTGGAGCAGTTTTCGATCCAAGAGGAAAAGGTGATATGCAAAAGGCAATAGGTGTGCAGTTATGTTTGAGCATCGTGCATCGTCCATAGACGGATGGACGGATAGAAAGGGTGAATAGAATCCTTGAAGATCTTTTGAGGTTATACATCCTAGATTTTGGAGGACATGAGAAGAGCACTTTCCATTTGTGGAGTTCGCTTATAACAACAGTTATTAAGCTAGTATTAGGGTTTTTATGAACGACCGTGTCGATCACCAACTTGTTGGTGGGAATCTACGAATAAGATTTTATTTGGGCCAAATATGGTTAGGGAAACTTTTGAGGAGATAAACTTGATTCGAAGATGAATGAAGACGGCACAAGGCTAACATAAGTCAAATGCTGACAAGAGACGAACCGACCTTGAGTTTGATGTTGGAAACAATGTTTTTATTAAAGTGTCACCGTGGAGGAACGTAGTTCGCTTTGGGGAGCATGGGGAAATTAGCACCAAGGTTCATAGGGCAATCCCTCATTACAGAAAGAATTGGACAGACAATAGAGTGAAGTTGCTCAAAAAGCTTAGTGGTGTTCATGACATGTTTCACGTGTCACATGTAAGGAAGTGTTTACATGATACCGTGGAAATAGTGGAGCCGAGCATGCTTAGAGAAGTGGAAGTGGAGCAAGAAGCCACGATTAAACGAGCTCCCACATGCATCCTTGGATCAGAGATCAAGAAGTTACGCAACAAAGAGGTCAAGTTCATTAAAATCCAATGAGCAGATGATCAACGAGACGCGACTTGGGAGATGGGAGGCAAGATGCGTACGTTGTACCCTTTCATTTTTAAGGGTATACTCTTAATTTCTCCTTTTTCTGTCACTTTGTTTAGACTTGTCCTATCGTTTAGTGCATCCTCTTGATTACATTCTTGATCTTTAGGTAGGACGATCCTATGGTTGTAAACATATGTTTGAGACATGTTATGCTTGGTGGATGCAAGTATTTGCTAGTGGATGCATTTACACACACATTAGACACTAGATCGGCTCAGTCACTTTCATATTGCATATGCATATATGTATTTGTATATGGATTGAAACTTGATGTGTTATTATATAGATATTGCATTTGTATGAATGATTTTGCACTCATGTAGAAGTTATAAAGTGCGATTAGGAATAATTGCATACATGGTGGACTCATGGCACTGACATAATTCGCATTAAGGAGGTCAACTGAATCAGTAGACTGCCTGATTTTGCATTAGATAAGGACATACACACACACACTATGCATATGATCATGAAAGCATTAGAAACCTCATTAAGGACAATGGATGCCTGTGATTGAATGGTTGAGTAGATGGCTGTTGGATGGTAGGATACACATTCTTATTGACTTGAAGATTTCGGGTACGAAATCCTTTAAGTAGGGGGGAATGTAACACCCCATAATTTTAAAACGGGACATAAGAGATAATTAAAGAATAATTAATCTTTAAAAGAAGAATTGGGTGAAACGGGTTACGCCATTGCGTTCGTTTTGGAATTATGCTTGAGATAGAGTCCGAGTTTGCATGAATCGGACTCGTATGAAGAAATTATGGAGGTTAGAAGTTTTCAAGTTTAAGCAGAAATTGAATTAAAATAATTAAAGTAGATTCGAATTTCAAAACTTCAGAAAACAGCTGAGCGGAAAATTTCCCGCTCAGGGGTGTCGAGCCCCCCAGGAGGTATCGACATAGGTGTCGACCCCCCTAGGGGTGTCGACATGGGTGTCGAACCCCCCTGTAGGGTTGATACTTGCAAATTGATCTGGACAGTGACGATTTTCTAAGGTGTTAGGGAATATGTGTCATGTTCCGGTTGGCTCTCTTGGGTTTGGATGGCTTTGATGACTCCTAGGTTGATCTAAAGGCCCATATTAATACTAAACATCTATATATACATAGCTAAACCTAAACCCTAACCTCACAGCCCAAAACTATGATGTCGTCATGTTGTTCATCTATAAACTAACCTAGCCGCCACCATAACAAATCAAATTCTAGATTAAAGATAAGAGATAAAGATTCAAAGCCTAGGAATTGCAAAAGGAATTCTAGAACAACAACGAATGAATCAACGCCTGCATCAACGGATTAGCTTAGCAATTTCAGAAATCGGATCCTAGGATTCAAGATCCATTTTCTGTGAGTGCAGTTACTTTCACAAGATAATTGTTTAAACGTAATTGTGATGAGTTATGAATTAGACTATATGAAAATGTTTGTAAATCATATAAAGTTTATGTCTTTGCAAACTATGTTTTGATTTATGCTCGATTTGATTCATTATATGCAAGTTATGTTCTATGTTAATTCATATGCCTAATTACATATGCAAGTTATGTATGCAAGTTTGCTTGATCCATGCAAGTTATGAAAGATTATATGCAAGTCATGTTCATATATGTAAGATCATATTTTATATGTTCATATGTTTAGATCTACATGTTTATATGATTAGATCTATATCAGTCCATATGTTTAGAACTATATGTTCATATGTTTAGATCTACATGTTTATACGATTAGATCCATATCAGTCCATATATTTAGACCTATATGTTCATATGTTTAGATCTATATGTTTATATGATTAGATCCATACAGTTCATATGTTTAAATCCGTGCAAGTTTATGTTTAGATCTATGCTAGTTTGCATTCCATATGTTGATTGGATCTATTTTTATATGTTTACTAGATTTATGCAGCCTTAGATCTATATTGTTTATGCCAGTTATGATGTCATGTGTTTCTTCCCTTTTTCCTTTTTTATGAGTTGGGCTAACTGTGAGCCTAACGTATTACATGAACTATATGTACGAACGACGTGGGAACATTAGGGAAAAGTTTAAGTAAAGGTTGAATATTACGTAATTGGCATAAAAAGGGGTTGTAATCATATAATTAATTTTGGGCATAATTAGAAAATGTGGCATAACTTGAATTGCCCACACTTATGGATAATTTACATATAAACTTCGACATGAATGGTAAATATGTAAATTGGCTAAAAGATGAACGTGCCTAACCCGAGGTTAGATGGAGTTGCGGTGTAAGATTGCCCAAAACCGCCCGGCACATCCAGCGACCGCAACAACATAGATCTAATGTGAGAGGTTGGCGCATTAAGCCAAAAAACCCGAGGTTAGAATGAGTTTGCGGTAGAAGTCTGCCCGGAACCGCCTGGCACATCCAGCAACCGCAAACAACAGTTTTAATGTGAGAGGTTGGTGCTTTGATGAATAAATTAAAGCTAAGGAAAAGACATGCTAAAAAAGAAAGGCGACATATAACTAATACAACATGTTAGGTGGGTGGGTTAAGTTAACATGGACAAGAAGACAACTTAACCAATATTTCATGAACAAAGTGGGTAGGGTTAAAGCAAGCTTAACCAATAATACATATGGACTTGACAAAAGGGAAGGGTTAAGTAAATCTTGGGTAAGTGGGTAATATTAGTGTATATAGGCCCACAAACTTAACCGTTAAATAAACATGCATGAATCAGTGAGAAGGTTAAGTAACATATGAATAGGCGACACTTAACCAGTATAACATGTTAATTAAGCAAATGGGTGGGGTTAAGTTAAATTGAGAACACTTAACCATTATAACATGTTGATTAGGAAACCCTGGTAACGGGGACCCGTTTCAGCAGCAACCCACATAGATGTATCATGGTACCCTGATCTAGGCAGTGTAGGTGAAACACCCCACCTCCATTAAGGTCACTTACAAAGGGAATGCCTTCACTTTGGTGGAGCATTTTAGGTAAAAGATGCAGATTAATTACAAGACAGACAAATAAAACAGCGGAAAATAAAGTCATTTTATAAACAACTTAATTCAGTCAAGCTTTTACAACAATTGTCTCAATCATGCTTAAAAGTAATACATAGAAATTCTGTCTTGATTCAAAAACTTCCAAGTATAAAAGAAGCATAAAAATAACAATGATATTCCCCAATAAAGTGTGAACCAGCCATAGCAGTGGAAGGGAGAGAGTCCAAAGAAATACATCGACTATCTTTGAGCTTGGAAAGAAAAATAAGCTAAGTGATAACATTTCCTCCCTGTGAACCCTGGGGGGGGGGGAACGGAAGAAAAGAGGAAAAACAAAACTAGGTCAAACATAAGTCTTGTAAGTCCAGTGACTTTCAACATATAAATAGGCAAAAGTATCATGACATGAATAAACTGAATATAAGACAATATCATGATAACAGGGATAACAAGATAACATAGGATAAGCATAAGGTATGATAAGGCAAGATAAACTGAATGCGCTTCTACTCTTTCTCTACTTCGCAACAACTTTGTTATTCTGATTTCTATATCTATCTCTGCACCACCTAACTAGTGTCCCAACTAGAAATATGTATAAAACGATAACGTGATCCCAGTCCCCGTAATTGTAGTAGCCTTCAGGTGTACATCTATCGTGAGGATTCCATCTCAATCTGCCTAATTGCCATGAACATGCTAGATGTACCCTTACTGCCCTATAGATCGGCTCCCTTACTTGTATTCATGTTCCATGTGTCTGTGTCAATCGGTCCTCTCTTGCGTGCAGATACCCTGTGCTAGTCCCACCATAAGGTGTATCAATCCTTATGATAGCGACCCGACACGATTCAAGATGCACACTGTATAACTACTGGTACTCAGTGCCTACTTTTTTCCACTCCGGAGTACGTGCACGCCCGTAAACCTTCGGAACCTACACTGACGTACCCCCTGCCGCTGCTTTTGACTGCTTATAATCAGCCCAGTAATCATGCCCCACCCTGCCTAGTTTCAGGGTACCATGATACATCTATGTGGGTTACTGCTGAAATGGGTCCCCGTTACTAGGGTTTCCTGCTGGTTAAGTTTGTGGGCCTATATATATACAAATATTACCCATTTATACGAGATGTACTTAACCCTTCCACCGATTGTAGCATGTTTACTTAACGGTTAAGTTTGTGGGCCTATATGTACTAATATTACCCACCTACATGAGACGTACTTAACCCTCCCATCGATTCAAGCATATTTATTTAACGGTTAAGTTTGTGGGCCTATATTTACTAATATTACCCGCCTACACGAGATGTACTTAACCCTCCCATCGATTCAAGCATGTTTATTTAATACTTAAGTTTGTGGGCCTATATTTACTAATATTACCCACCAACCCGATATGTACTTAACACTCCCACACATTATGTCACGTTGGTTAAGTGTTTTCCATTCATGTTAACTTAACCCACCCATTCGTCGTGTCATATTGATTAAGTGTTTCTTATTAACTTAACCCCATTTGTTCATCAAGTTATATTGGTTAAGTGTTTTCTTATTAACTTAACCTCACGTGTTCATCATGTTTTTCAATCAATTCAAGTTAACTTAACCCACCTACTTGTCATATTACTTTGGTTAAGTGTTGCCTTCTTGTGTTAACTTAACCCTACCAAAAATCAAGATATACTGGTTAAGTGTTCCTTATTACTTAACCCTACCCATTCATCATGTTATACTGGTTATGTGTTTCCTATTAACTTAACCCTAGTCATCCTTCTTGTCATATTGGTTAAGTGTTTCTCATTACTTAACCCTAGTCATCCATGTTATATTGGTTAAGTGTTCCTATGAACTTAACCCTACTCATTCATCTTGTTCATTAGCATTAATTGATTTATTAATGTACCAACCTCTCACATTAGATATGTGTTGTTTCGGTTACTGGATGTGCCGAGCGGTTTCGAGCAGTTTTACACCACAACTCAATCTAACCTCGGGTTTTTCTTGGGCATTATGCACTAATCTCTCACATTAGATAGGTGTTGTTGTGGTTACTGGATGCGCCGGGCCGTTCCGGGTAGTTTTACACCACAACTCAATCTAATCTCGGGTTAGGCATGTTCATCTTTAATCTACACATTTACCCTATATACCCAAATCTAGATTTTACATGATAATTACCAAATTCACCAAAACTAGTCATGTTACATTTTACACCCAATCTAGATTTAATGCTCGAGTTCCCCATATTCGCAACAATAACAATTTTGCCAAAAATTTGATTTATATGCCAACTTCATACTTTGTCGTTCATGCCAATTCTAGGTTCAATATGTCAAATTACATATTCCATAATTCATGTCAAATTGCGTCTTGATAGTTACGCCATGTTACATGTTCCAAATTATGCCAAATAATGTCAATTTCATTTTATACCCATTTTCCCCCGCAGTTCATAATGTATGTATTTCGAGATTCAACTCAAGATTCATAATATAAGGGGAGAAGCAAGATGGAACATCGTAACGATAGGCATAGTCATATGATGATAAGAACTACTGGTCCAATAAACTTGTTGTACTAAAAGACAAGTTTTTCAAGGAATACATCGCAGGCATATAGATATGATAAGAATTATATCTTGAACTTAAAAAGGATTACAATTCTGATATACAATAAGGATAGGTATGATTGGACCAGTTTCATAGTCAAAAATGATTCCCAAAGATATGTACACTCAAGCACAGATTTCAATGAAAGGATAACTTACATCGGGCATATTCTCATACCCATTTTATTACATGTCACAATTAGATTTAGGTGTTCAATTTTAAAAAGTAACTGACTTACAAAACAAAGGCAAATCTTGTTTTCATGCCTAAGCCATACATCACTACACACCCTAATCTTCTTCTTCCAAATCATAAACTATTGTATATATATATATGTGTGTGTGTGTGTGTGTCTGTGTGTGTGTGTATGCCCCAATTTTTAGATCTTAGACAACAACATGTACTATGCCTTATATCTACAGTCCAATTTACGCCCCAAATCCCAAGTCATATGTCCAGTACTTTATGCCTCAAATCTCTAGTCATATGTCCAATACTTTATGTTTCAAATCTCAAGTCATATGTCCAATACTTTATATTTTGAATATGTTATGCCCTCAAATCAGTTATAACTCAATTATGCCCAATTATACACAATTTAATACTTTTCCCAAATTATAGCGCTGGTCATGTCCAAATCATAATTTATGCCCAATTTTATTTCCAACGTACATTTATCTCTTATGAGATCTGGCTCAGGCTCGCAGTAGCCTGGCTATAAAACAAAAAGGGAAGAAGGAAAGAAGAGACAAAGAATGGACATAATATTATCAATGAGATAGATCCAAAGGATATAGAAAGACAGGCATAATCTCAAATCCAGATTTATTACAATGTCAGAATCACAATTAACTTTTATTTCTGAAAGTAACGTGAACTTACAAATTATAGAAGGGTCTTGAATTCTGGGATTTGTATTCAGAAACTGAATAGCTCTCCCTTGAAGTAGACTATTTGTTCTTCTAATTTAGATTTGATTTGATTCTTAGAAAATAGTTGTTGAAGTCGTTGAATTAGCCTTTGAATCTCTACTTGAATTCAAAACTTGATTTCTACGAAGGACTAGAGCAGAATAACCCCGTCTTAGATTTATTTTGATATGAATAAGGGTAGAGTATAGGCAAAATGAAGTTGTTTGGAGAGAAAATGAGGTATAGGGGTGTTTAAATAGCTTAGGAGTAACCAATCTGATTAGAACGGGCGTCTAAAAGCAGAAAAATGAATCTGTCCACGGATCTGGAAAAGGGGGGGGGGGAGGTCGACCCCATGGTCGCCCTGTTCTACCCAGGTCGATCCCCAGGTCGACCCCCGGGGTCGACCTGGGTCTTGGGTGGGAAATTTCCCCCCCAGCACGGGTGTGTGATTTGAATTTTGAAACTTTAAATTTGAATTCGAGCTGGTTTTTATTTTAAATTCCTGAAAATTCTAAGTGCCATAACTTCTTCATACGAAGTCCAATTTACGCAAACTCAGACTCTATCTCAAGAAGAATTCCAAGATGAGCGCAATGGCGTAACCCGTTTCCCTTAATTCTTCAATTCAAAATTAAGTATACTTTAATTTGTTACTTTAATGTTCATAGAAAATACGGGGTGTTACAGTGGGGCACGATTACTGGGCTGACTATAAGTGGTCAAAATAGCGGTGGGTAGTGCAGCAGTGTAGGTTCTGATAGAGTATGGGTGTCCACGTGCTTCGGAGTGGAAAAAGCAGGCAGTGGGCATCAGTAGTGTACACCGTGTATCTTGAATCGTGTCGGGTTGCCATCATGGGATACATACAAGCGGGGACGAATGACACAAGTAATGAATACATACAAGCGAGGTCGAATGACACAAGTAAGAAATACATGCGAGTTAGGGAGCCGATCGAACGAGGAAGGTAGTGGGTACAACTAGTGGGGGTAGGAGCAAAAAGGCGCACCTACGATAGCAGCTAGGAGTACACGAAACTACCATTATCATGATTTGTAAGAGGGATCAACTTTTAGTAGGGGACTAGTAAGGGTGCAGTGTAATTAGTAATGATACGGTGTTACTAGCATTGGTGCAGTGTAGTAATTATCCTGTCGTGATTAGAAGCACAATCAACGTTATATCTTGTTCATCTTGTCTGCTTGGTCATGCCTGTTTATTCTACAGCCATTTCTTTCTTTCCAGTTTATGTTCTTATCATGTTACTTTAATGATTATATTGTTTAAGTCGTTGGACTCACCAAACTTATGTCTGGCCTAGTTTGTTTCGCCTCATTTCTTCCGTCCCCCCCCCCCCCTCTAGGTTCTTAGGGAGGAAATACTCAAGCTTAGTTTAGATATCTCTTTCTTCCAGCTTGAAGTTGATAGGTGCATTGCTTGGCTTTGATTCTGCATTTGGTATTTTTCTGTTGGGGATTATGGCTTTAAAATTATGTATTTTGAAGGTTTTGTACAAGACTAATATTATGTACTTGATTTTGGTATTTGGAAATTTAATCTAACTTATTTCTGTTTTCGCTGCAATAAAATTGCAAAATTTTCAAGTAATACTTATTCTGTCTTGTAATATTTCGTTCTGTTTACTTATAATGCTCCACGAAACTTAATGCATTCCCTTTGAGTGACATTAATGGACTTGGGGTGTTACACGTGGTATCAGAGCTGAAGGTTACCAGAACAGATAAAAGATTTTGAAAACTGTTTTCAAAAGTATTATTTTCAAAAACATGTTTCAAAGAAAAAGTTTTCAAGAGAAAGATTTACTATGAAAAGCATAATCCCCAAAAGCCATATATCTATCTTTCGATTCTTTATTTCGAATCTCGTCCTTTTTCCTTCTTGAGTCTCTTTGTCCGCGTTTAGATGTCGTTCCTAAGATATGGAAGGACTTAGGTGTGATGGGCGGAAAACCTTTTCATGGGACTGAGACGTTTGTCGAGGCTATAAATTGGCTCAAGGAAGTGAAGGACTCATTTGGTATTTTGGGGATAGACAATGGAAGGAAAGTTCAGCTAGCTGCTTGGTCGATGAGGAAGTTTAGGCTGAGGAACACAACCCAAGGATGAGGAATTTGTTGATATGGTTTTAATCCATGAAGAAGGTAAATGAGAAAGTGGAAAGAATAATTAACCCCCGTAACAAAAGAAGATGTCTTTATTTTGGTATAACGGGCCATATAATTTAGGAATATAGGAAGAAAAAGAAGCATGGTTGTTACCATTGCGGCGTGGCAGGACATATGATTTAAGATTACCCAAGGAGGAAGGGACAAGGGCATGGACATAGGACATGACCTACTTCTGGAGGTCAGGTTCATGCTCTCATGGCACCAGGAAAGGAGAGAGATAGAAGCATTTCTGCTGAAAGTTTGATTTTCCTTTCATTCTGTTCGAACTTTGTTTGACTCTTGCGCTTCGCAGTCGTTTGTATCTGCTTCGTTAGTTGAAACACTGTACCTAAATACTAGTCTAGTTATGGATCCCATTGTAGTCTCAAATCCTATTGGTGATTCAGCTCACTTATCTATTGTTTGTCGGGTTTTAAGAGTGTCTACCTTGGGCATTGGGTTTGGATGCAATGCCTTCGTTCCTAGTTTCAGGACTATGGCTTGATTCTAGGGATGGATTGGCTAGCCAGGCATGGTGCCATCCAAGACTGTGAAAAGAGGGTAGTTAGACTGTTGACTCGTTGTGGAAAGACCCTTGATATCTCCTGTGACCTTAGGGGTTCAATGATGCTTAGCTACCTAGAATCTCTTGACGCATTCATCGATGATTTGAAATCTTTTCGTGTAGTCCGTGAGTATAATGACGTCTTTGATGAGGTTCGGGGTCTACCCCTGAGGCGCGAGACAGACCTCCGAATATACTTTGTAGATAATGAAAAGTCGGTTGCATTGCCAGTGCGCCACATAGCTGCAAGAGAGAGAGAGGTGGGAACTCAGTAAACAAGTAGGGGAGCTACTTGAGAAAGGGTTCATAAGAAGAAGCATTTCGGAATGGGGTGCTCCAGTAGTTTTTGCTACGAAGACTGATGGTCCGCTTAGATTGTGCGTGGAGTATAGGGAGCCGAACAAGCTCACGAAGAAGAATAGACACCCATTGCCGAGGATTGATGATTTGTTCTATCAGTTAGCTGGTGCTTTGGTTTTCTCGTTGTTGGACTTAGCTACAGGATTTCACCAGTTGAGGGTAGCTGAGGATAGCATAGATAAGACTGCTTTTAGGGCTCCTAATGGTTTCTTCGAAGGGCTCGTCATACTTTTTTTTGGTTTGACGAATGCACTCACTTATTTCGTAGACTTGATGAGTACGGTGTTTAGGGAGTTCCTAAACAAGTTTGTGGTAGTCTTTGTGGATAGTATTTTGATTTTTTCTAGAAGCGAGGAAGAGTATGCCCTACATCTTAGGGAAGTCTTAGAGACCCTAGAGCGCATCGACTCAAAGCTAAGTTCTCCAAATGTCATTTTTGGAGGAAAGAAGTGCGGCTGTTAGGACACGTGGTCTCTAAGGAAGGATAGCAGTGGATCCTACAAAGATGGTGGCAATCCAAGATTGGAAGGTTCCTAGAAAAGCAACGGAAGTAAGAAGTTTTCTAGGGTTGGCAGGATACTGTAGGAAGTTCGTTAAGGGCTTTGCAAAGGTATCAGCCCCAATTTTGACTTTGCTAGGTGCGAGCAAACCGTTCACAGTATATACCGGTACTTGCGAGGCAGGGCTTGGAGCAGTTTTCGATCCAAGAGCAAAAGGTGATATGCAAAAGGCACTAGCTACGCAGTTATGTTTGAGCATCGCGTATCGTCCACAGACGGATGGACGGACAGAAAGGGTGAATAGAATCCTTGAAGATCTTTTGAGGTTATGTATCCTAGATTTTGGAGGACATGAGAACAGCACTTTCCATTTGTGGAGTTCCCTTATAACAACAGTTATTAAGCTAGTCTTAGGGTTTTTATGGACGACCGTGTCGATCACCAACTTGTTGGTGGGAATCTACGGATAAGATTTTACTTGGGCCAGATATGGTTAGGGAAACTTCTGAGGAGATAAACTTGATTCGAAGATGAATGAAGACGGCACAAGGCTAACATAAGTCAAATGCTGACAAGAGACGAACCGACCTTGAGTTCGATGTTGGAAACAAGGTTTTTATTAAAGTGTCACCGTGGATGAACGTAGTTCGCTTTGGGGAGCGTGGGGAATTAGCACCAAGGTTCATAGGGCAATCCCTCATTACAGAAAGAATTGGACAGACAATAGAGTGAAGTTGCTAAAAAAGCTTAGTGGTGTTCATGACATGTTTCATGTGTCGCATGTGAGGAAGTGTTTACATGATACCGCGGAAATAGTGGAGCCGAGCATGCTTAGAGAAGTGGAAGTGGAGCAAGATGCCACGATTATACGAGCTCCCACATGCATCCTTGGATCAGAGATCAAGAAGTTTCACAACAAAGAGGTCAAGTTCGTTAAAATCTAATGAGGAGATGATCAAGGAAACGCGACTTGGGTGACGGGAAATCAGATCTAAACATAAACTTGCACGGATTTAAACATATGAACTAGTATGGATCAAATCATATGAACTAGTATGAATCAGACTCCGTATGAAGAAGTTATGGAGGTTAGAAGTTTTCAAGTTTAAGCAGAAATTAAATTAAAATAATTATAGCAGATTCGAATTTCAAAACTTCATAAAACAGCTAAGCGGGAAATTTCCCGCTCAGGGGTGTCGACCCCTCTAGGGGGTGTCAACACAGGTGTCGACATCCCTAGGGGCGTCGACATGGGTGTCGACCCTCCTATAGGGTCGACACATGCGAACTAATCTGGACAGTGACGATTTTCTGAGGTGTTAGAGCATATGTGTCATGTTCTGGTTGGCTCTCTTCAGTTTGGCTGGCTTTGATCACTCTTAGGTTGATCGAAAGGCCCATATTAATCCTAAACATCTATATATACATAGCTAAACCTAAACCCTAACCTCACAACCCTAAACTATGACGCGTCATGCTATTCATCTACAAAACTAACGTAGCCGCCACCATAATAAATCAAATTCCAGATTAAAGATAAAAAGATAAGATATAAAGATTCAAAGCCTAGGAATTGCGAAAAGGAATTCTAGAACAGCAACGAACGAATCAACATCTACATCAATGAATTAGCTTAGCAATTTCAGAAATCAGATCCCAGAATTCAAGATCCGTTTTCTATGAGTGCAGTTACTTTCACAAGATAATTATTTAAACGTAATTGTGATGAGTTATGAATTGGACTATATGAAAATGTTTATAAATCATATAAAGTTTATGTCTTTGCAAACTATGTTTTGATTTATGCTTGATTTGATCCATTATATGCAAGTTATGTTCTATGTTAATTCATATGCCTAATTACATATGCAAGTTATGTATGTAAGTTTGCTCGATCTATGCAAGTTATGAAAGATTATATGCAATTCATATTCATATATGTAAGAACATATTTTATATGTTCATATGTTTAGATCTACATGTTTATATGATTAGATCCATATCAGCCCAGATGTTTAGAACTATATATTCATATGTTTAGGTCTACATGTTTATATGATTAGATCCATATCAGTCCATATATTTAGAACTATATGTTCATATGTTTAGATCTACACGTTTATATGATTAGATCCATACGAGTTCATATGTTTAAATCCGTGCAAGTTTATGTTTAGATCTATCTATTTTGCATTCCATATGTTGATTGGATCTATTTTTATATGTTTACTAGATTTATGCAGTCTTAGATCTATATTGTTTATGCCAGTTATGATGTCATGTGTTTCTTCCCTTTTTCCTTTTTTTTATGAGCTGGGCTAATTGCGAGCCTAACATATCATATGAACTATACGTACAAACGACGTGGGAACGTTGGGGAAAAGTTTAGGTAAAGGTTATATATTATGTAATTGGCATAAAAAGAGGTTGTAATTATATAATTAATTTTGGGCATAACTAGAAAATGTGGCATAACTTGAATTGCCTACACTTATGGATAATTTACATATAAATTGGACATGAATGGTAAATATGTAAATTGGCTAAAAGATGAACGTGCCTAACCCGAGGTTAGATTGAGTTGCGGTGTAAGACTGCCAGGAACCGCCCGGCACATCCAGCGACCACAAAACATAGATTTAATGTGAGAGGTTAGCGCATTAAGCCCAAAAACCCGAGGTTAGAATGAGTTTGCGGTAGAAGTCTACCCGGAACCGCTCGGCACATCCAGCAACCGCAAACGATAGTTCTAATGTGAGAGGTTGGTGCTTTAATGAATAAATTAAAGCTAAGGAACATACATGCTAAAAATGGAATGGTTAAATAACATATGAACATGCGACACTTAACCAATACAACATGTTAGGTGGGTGGGTTAAGTTAACATGGACAAGAAGACAACTTAACCAATATTTCATGAACAAAGTGGGTAGGGTTAAAGCAAGCTTAACCAATAATACATATGGACTTGACAAAAGGGAAGGGTTAAGTAAATCTTGGGTAAGTGGGTAATATTAGTGTATATAGGCCCACAAACTTAACCGTTAAATAAACATGCATGAATCAGTGAGAAGGTTAAGTAACATATGAATAGGCGACACTTAACCAGTATAACATGTTAATTAAGCAAATGGGTGGGGTTAAGTTAAATTGAGAACACTTAACCATTATAACATGTTGATTAGGAAACCCTAGTAGCGGGGACCCGTTTCAGCAGTAACCCACATAGATGTATCATGGTACCCTGAGCTAGGCAGGGTGGGGCACGATTACTGGGCTGATTATAAGCGGTTAAAATAGCGGCGGGTGGTGCAGCAGTGTAGGTTCCAACGGAGTAGGGGCGTGCACGTGCTCCGGAGTGGAAAAAGCTGGCACTAGGCATCAGTAGTATACACTGTGCATCTTGAATCGTGTCGGGTTGCCATCATGGGAATTGATACACCCCATGATGGGGCGAGCACAGGTATCTACATAGAAGCGGGGCTGAATGACACAAGTAATAAATACATACAAGCGACGTCGAATGACACAAGTAATTAATACATATAAGTTAGGGATCCGATCGAACGAGGAAGGTAGTAGGTACAACTCGTGGGAGTAGGAGCTAAAAGGGCACCTACGATAGCAGCTAGGAGTACACGAAACTACCATTATTATGATTAGTAAGAGGGATTAACTTTTAATAGGGGACTAGTAAGGGTGCGGTGTAACCAGTAATGATACGTTGTTACTAGCATTGGTGCAATGTAGTAATTATCCCGTAGAGATTAGAAGCGCAATCAACGTTGTATCTTGTTCATCTTGTCTGCTTGGTCATGCCTATTTATTCTACAGTCATTTCTTGCTTTCCAGTTTATGTTCTTATCCTATTACTTTAATGATTATATTGTTAAAGTCGCTGGACTCACCAGACTTATGTCTGACCTAGTTTTTTTCGCCTCTTTTCTTCCGTCCCCCCCTCCAGGTTCTTAGGGAGGAAATACTCAAGCTTAGTTTAGATATCTCTTTCTTCCAGCTTGAAGTTGAAAGGTGTATTGCTTGGCTTTGATTCTGCTTATGGCATTTTTCTGTTGGGAATTACGGCTTTAAAATTATGTACTCCGAAGGTTTTGTACAAGACTGATATTATGTACTTGATTTTGGTATTTGGAAATGTAATCAAACTTATTTCTGTTCCCACTGTAATAAAATTATAAAATTTTCAAGTAATACTTTTTCAGTCTTGTAATATTCCGTTCTGTTTACTTATAATGCTCCACGAAACTTAATGCATTCCCTTTGTGAGTGACATTAACGGACGTGGGGTGTTTACTCTCGGAATTCGACGGAACTAGTTCCATCGGGTCCGGAATATTAATTTATTATAGGGTTTCGAATTTCATTCAATTGGATTTGTTTTGTGGTCATGTGAGCTTAAATGTGACGATTGCCCCGTATCTCCTGCACCAAACTAAGGAATAGTGCATTGTATGATGAGCCTGGCTAATACAAGACGATCATCAGGGTAGAATAACTCAAAATAAAACTGGTAGAATAGCTCGAAATAAAACTTGTCGTAGAAATCATAGTGCATGGATAATATATAATAATTAGATACACAACATGAGATAGTAGTGAGCATAACTAAATAGGAAATCAAATCTTCATATAACTGTAGAATTTCAAGTACAATACATCTCAGAACATGAATCTCTGAATATAATATGCCGCATAACCCTCAGAGTTTCAATAAACATCGACATACAATGAAAATAGAAAAGAAATATCTAAATAGTAGGCAATAATAGTATGCCAGCCTCCTGCTCGTCACTGCACAACATCAAAGACACTAGACCTGCTACCTGCTACTCAGTCTTATTGTAACGACCCGCATTCTACGCATCGGAAGATCGTAGAATATTTATTTCTTTTTCTTAGTAAGTCGTATGGTCGTGTACTTTTGGGAAACGACTAGTAGGGTCATTTCCCATGTTCATGATTTTTGTCGATTTTTAAATGAACGTTTTACCCCTAGTTGAACTTGTTTTGACCATAACTTTTGACTGAAAAGGAATTTTGACATGAAACTACTTCCATTGGATCCGGATGATGGTTTACAATTCCGTAGAGTGGTCATATTAGCCAAACGGACTCACCGTTTGGGAGATATGGCTGAAACAAGTTTCAGATGGTGAAAAACAGCTTAATTGGGCTTAACCGGGTGATTAACAGCTAGGCCCAAAGGGGAATTTCGGGATTAGGAGTTTAAAAGGGCTGTTAGGGTTTGGAGAATACCTTTTTCTCATTTTTCAGCCGTCACTATTCATTCCTCTTAACCTAGCCATGGCCTCCACCCTCTAAATCTCTTCAAAACACCTCTTAATCACTTTCTAATTGAAGATTAGGCTTAGCAAACATCAAATCAAGGAGTATTAGCACGAGAACCGAGGTAGAGCTGCTGTGTAAGATTGGGAACAGTGCCAAATCAGAGAATATTTCAGTTTTGGGGTTTTAGTTGTGGCAAAGGTGAGTGATTAGCTTGTTTTACACTAATTACGGTTAATTATGGGTAATTAGTGAAGATTAGCGAATTTATACATTAATAAATTCTGGAAAAATTCCTAAAACTCTATAATGATGTTTTATGGCTCTGATAAAAATTTGGGCTAATTTGGATAAGTTTTACTAATTGTATGCTTAATCATGGTTAAGAAGGATTAAGGGGAAAACATGGGTTTTTGGGTATGTTTGATCTAAAGTATTTCATGTAAATGATGTTTTAATGTTTTTGATTTATTCTATATGTTGTTACTGCTGTTTGGAATGTTTTGTAATGTCATAGGAAGTTTAGAATGGTTGAAAACGCCGTCGTTCGGCGAAAATAGCTTGCTGGAAAAAGTTGCAGATTTTCAGAACCGGTTAGGAAGAACACCCGATCCGAACCGGATAGGAGGAGGAGATCCGATCCGAACCGGATAGAAGGAGGAGATCCGAACCGAATCGAGTAGGAAGAACATCCGATCCGAACTGGATAGGAGGAGGAGATCCGAACCGAACCGGATAGAAGGAGGAGATCTGAACTGAATCGAGTAGGAAGAACATCCGATCCGAACCGGATAGGAGGAGATCCGAACCGAACCGAATAGAAGGAGGAGATCTCAACCGAACCGGATAGGAGGAGACTCCCAAACCGAACCGGATAGGGGGAGGAGATCCGAACCGAACCGGATAGAGGAGGAGACCCGAACTGAACCGGATAGGAGGAGGATGCCCGAACCGAACAGAATAGGAGGAAGAGACCCAAACCGAACCGAAGAAGACCATAACCCAAGATGCAAAGGTAGTCCAAATGGGAAGTTTGTACCAAGGATCCAGATGGGAACCAACGAGTTAACTTCATGATTGGGCTTTGCTGCGGGACGTGTGCTAAGGGGCTGTCGATGTCTGTAACTTTGGACCACTATGTATAGGGGGTACATGAACGGATTCAGGGCCACAGTGGTCTAGGTACGACTAAGAGAGCTATAGACCAATGAGGTGGGGTCATTTGTAAAGGTTTAGTCATGACTCCATGGCGTAAGCTTGGTGATAGCAGTAGTTGTACAAGCCGAACTCTGTCACTACTTCGATGGGTCTAGTGGTTGAAAGCGGTATACATCGTATGCTTTATGCATTGAGTGAGAGATGTGAGTATGGTTGCCATGATTGAATTGTTTGCTATCACTATGACATGCATACCCCCACCCCCGTATTTCTTTACACCGTATGTTTATGGCACCTTAGAGTATTGTACAGTATGTAGTGCTAACTCTTTGGTTGCTGGTCCAGGTTCATGTATGGTTTAGTATACCTGTTATTGTTCTGTTTAGCTGCTTATCGCTCATAGCAGACTTTTTGTCTGACCCAGAGTTTTATGTCTCTTCTTATTACTCTAGGTGCTCACACGAGCGGACTAGAGACAGGTTAGGAGGTATGCACGAGTAGCTGATCCGGAGACGAGCAGGAGGCTTCCACGTATGATATAGACATTCTCCCTGTGTTGTTGAAGATCACTGCTTGGGCATTTGCAGTGCATCTTCTACTGTTGCTTTCTTTTGCTTTAGAGACAGTTTTAAAAGTTGTAATAAGCTGTATTTTGGATTTCCGCTACTCTGATGTTGTTTAGTTTTGGTTTCAGTTTATGCACTGTCTCGCCTGTTTTATGTCAAGTATCTTGCTATTATATTTTATTCTATGCGCTGTGAGACATTCTACAGGTTAAGTGTTAGTTCTTCACCTTCTTTCTTTTCTTATGACGACCGTTCCGTGCCAGTTGGACATGTGTACAGCGCACACTTGGAGGAAGTTTCGGTTGGTGCGGGGCGGGCCGTCACACTTGGTATCAGAGCTCTAGGTTGCGTAGTTAACCTAGGGACGTTATCAGGGAGAGATAGTATACGTATACGAGAGAGCGTATTTTTTATTATTTTGGTTTTCAAAAGCTATATATATATACTATTAGTAGTATAAGAATGAAGTCGTGCTGCACTAGCACCACTATGGGGTCGTTAATCGTTTCCTTTTTCAGATTGACGATGAGCCGATATGTTAGAGGTACCGGTAGAGGGGCCAATAATGGGAATGCTGCTGACATGAGGATGATGTTTACTGACCTCATGAGAGAGATGCTTAGAGATGTGCAGAGGGCAGCTCCCAATGGTGGAAATGGTGGTGGTCCAATAGTGCAGGCACCGAGGGTCGACTTCGCCAAGCTGAATAAGGATTATACTAGCCTTGGCGGGAAGCCATTTCACGGAACGGAGTCGGCCACGGATGTTCAAGATTGGTTGGATGGTTGCGAACGTATCTTCGAGGATTTGGGTATCGAGGATGCGATGAAGAGAAAGCTAGCGTCCCGTCAGCTGCAAGGGCGGGCAATGAATTGGTGGAATGCTATAAAGGCAGCTACTCCCGAAGATCAGATTACTTGGGAGCAGTTTAAGGCTCGCTTTAGCGAGAAGTTCATTCCAGCTGCTCAGAAGTCAGTGCTGTTTAAGAAATTCTTGGAGCTCAAGCAGAATGGCAGAGCTGTCTCGGAGTACATTGCTGAATTTGACACTTTGTCAAAATATGGGTTATCTCTTATTGATACTGCCGAGAAAAAGAATGAGAAATTCATAACTGGTTTGGATCAGTACTTGGGGGAAAGACTTATTAACCACATCGATGAGATGTTTGAATCGATTGTGGGGAAAGCATTAAGATCAGAAAGTCTCTACCCTAAGCCGAAGACTGAGGTTGCATCCGCAGATGAGCCAAAGCCACAAGCAAGTGGTGGAGGCAAGGGTGGTTCCCAGAATAAAAGAAAGCAGAGTCAGACTAAGGATGGCCAGAAGAAAAAGAATAAGCAAGAAGTTGAGTGCTTCAGCTGTGGTAAGAAGGGCCATTATGCTAGTAATTGTCGGGCCAAGCCAGCGGATAAGAAGTGCTTCAACTGTGGCCAAATGGGACACCACAAGGACAAGTGTCCACAGCCCCCTAAAGAAAAGCAAATGGTGAAAGCATATGCTCTCAATGCTATTCCTTCTTCGTCGAATGCCCCAACTTCGGCGGAGAAGGGAAAGAATGTCGTCATTCAAGGTATGCTTTCTGTTTATGATGTTCCTGTTAGAGTTTTATTTGATACCGGAGCTTCCAGTTCTTTCATATCTAGTGACCTGGTAGATAGGTTGGGATTGGAGCCCGAGATTGTCGATAGACCTTTAGTAGTGACGAACCCGATTGGTGGTTCGACTAGCCTTAGCATGATTTGTCATAATGTGGTCCTATCGAGTCATGGATGCATGTTTGTTTGTGATTGCTTTGTTTTGGGCTTTACTGGGTTTGGCATTATTTTGGGAGTAGATTGGCTCCAAAGACACGGGGTGGTGGTAGACTATGAGGGCTTTTTAGTGACAGCTAGAGCGGATGATGGGCGGAGGATAGTGTTTGGTGGTCTACCCAGTAAGGGGGTATTGGCTAGTTTTCTAAACTCCCTCGACATTCCGCATAGTGAGTTGTCAGGTTTGCCCGTGGTTGGCCAGTATCCGGATGTTTTCGAAGAAGTGACCGGACTTCCACCACACCGAGAGATTGAGTTTCGTATTGATTTGGTAAAGGATGCCAGGCCTATAGTGATGCCACTTCGTCGTATGGAACCAAGGGAGCAGCGAGAGCTCGAGGTACAAGTCAGCGATCTTTTGAAGAAGGGATTTATCAGAAGGAGTGTTTCTGAATGGGGAGCACCAGTTGTGTTTGCTACCAAGGCGGATGGTTCCCTTCGTTTGTGTGTAGACTACCGCGAGTTGAATAAAGTGACGAGGAAGAACAAGTATCCTCTACCGCGGATAGATGATTTGTTCGATCAGTTGAGTGGCGCGAGAGTATTTTCTCAGTTGGATCTCGCGACAGGTTTTCATCAGCTTAGAGTGGAAGCTGAGAGTATAGCTAAAACGACATTTCGAACGCCGTCTGGATTTTATGAGTGGTTGGTCATGCCATTCGGACTGACCAATGCCCCAGCATATTTTGTGGATCTTATGAATAGGATATTCAGAGATCAGTTGAATAAGTTTGTCCTTGTGTTCATTGATGATATTTTGGTCTATTCGAGAACAGAGGAAGAACACAAGGAACATTTAAGAGTAGTGATGGAGGTGGTGAGAAAACACCAATTGAAAGCAAAGTTTTCTAAGTGTCACTTCTGGAAGAGGGAAGTGAGGTTCTTGGGCCATGTTGTATCAGAGAATGGTATTGCCGTGGACCCGGCGAAAGTGGCTACGGTACAGGATTGGTCTACGCCCAAGAGTGCAACAGATGTAAGAAGTTTCTTGGGGTTAGCTAGATATTATCGTAAGTTTATCCAAGGTTTCTCCAAGATAGCAGCACCATTGACCCAGTTGACCAAGAAGAATCAAGCTTTTGTCTGGGATGGAAGGTGCGAGAATGCATTTAAGAGTCTGAAGGACAAGTTGGCAAGCGCACCAGTGTTAGTCATTCCTAAGGGGAATGAAGAGATGACAGTATACACGGATGCCTGCGGTACCGGACTGGGTGCTGTATTGATGCAAGGCGGTAGGGTTGTAGCTTATGCAAGTCGGCAATTGAAACCGCACGAGAGAAGATACCCCACCCATGACTTGGAATTGGCAGTGATCGTGTTCGCGTTAAAGATGTGGAGACACTATCTCTCGGGAGAAAGATTTGAGCTATTTACAGATCATAAGTCGTTGAAGTATCTCTTCTCCAGAAGGATCTAAATCTCCGGCAACAAAGGTGGTTAGAGTTCTTGGCTTCCTATGATTTTGACATCGCATATACACCGGGAAAGGGCAATGCGGTGGCTGATGCATTGAGTAGAAGACATGCCAGCTTAGGGGCTATGTTCCTTGAATGGAAGCAACTGGAGTATATCGCGGAGTTTGATTTCAGACCAAAGTGCGAATTGGATCCAGAAATGTTAGCAAGTTTGACGATCAGACTCACTTTAATTCAGCGGATCGGCTCTAGTCAGAGGGACGATCCTAACCTATTGGAAATCATCTCCAAGTTAAAGATGGATATCGATGAGGAAATGAACAAGTATGGGCTTGATCGAGATGGATGGCTTAGAAAGAATGGAAAGCTTGTTGTACCTAATGTCAATGGATTGAGAGATGAAGTGCTTAGAGAATGTCATCACTCAAAGCTAACTATACACCCTGGTGGTAACAAGATGTATCGAGATATGAAGTAGACTTACTACTGGGAAGGGATGAAAAGAGACGTTGGGAAGTTTATATCCAAGTGCATGAATTGCCAGCTAGTTAAAGCCGAGCAAAAGAAGCCTAGTGGGTTGTTACAGTCCTTAGAAATTCCCGAATGGAAATGGGAGCAAGTCTCGATGGTTTTCATTGATGGTTTACCAAGGACTAGATCGGGACATGATAGCATTTGGGTAGTTGTGGATCGACTGACTAAAAGTGCAAGACTTATACCAGTCAAATTGACCAGAACGACAGCTAAGTTAGCAGAATTGTATATGAAGTGGGTAGTGAGATTTCATGGAATACCTAAAAGCATTGTGAGTGACCGAGACCCGTTGTTCGCAAGTGGGTTTTGGAAGAGCTTACAAGAGGCTCTAGGGTCAGAGTTACATCTCAGTACCGCATATCATCCTCAGACCGACGGTCAGACGGAGAGGGTGAATCGTATTTTGGAAGATCTCTTGAGAGCATGTATATTGGATTTTGGTGGATCATGGGATGACCATTTGCATCTAGTAGAGTTTGCATATAATAATAGCTACCAATCCAGTATCGGTATGGCTCCGTTTGAAGCTTTGTACGGAAGACCATGCAACTCACCATCATGTTGGATAGAGACTGGCGAGAAGTTTATGCTTGGACCAGATGTGGTGAGGGAAACTTCAGATAAGATCAAGACCATTCAACAACGAATGAAGGCTGCCCAAGATAGGCAGAAGAGTTATGCTGATAAGAGGAGAAGAGACTTAAAATTCTCCGTTGGTGACTTGGTGTTTGTCAAGATTTCTCCGTTGAAGAGCGTAATACGATTTGGCAGGAGAGGCAAGTTGGCACCAAGGTTTGTTGGCCCATTCCCAGTTCTCGAACTAGTTGGAAATTTGGCATATAAAGTTGAATTACCGGACAAGATGGCGAGAGTTCACAACGTATTTCATGTTTCCCAGTTAAGGAAGTTTGTGCACGACCCTAATGTGGCTATTTCACCTGATCAGTTGGACGATATCGAGGTTGAACCTGAGGCGGTTGGGAACCATAGGCCTATGCGTATCGTTGGGAACGATATGAAGCAACTTCGAAGGAAGGCGGTGAAACTAGTCAAAGTCCAGTGGGGTGAGGATGAGAAAGACTGTACTTGGGAAACAGAGGAGGACATAAGGAAGAAGTATCCAGAACTCTTTGCCTGGTAAGATTTTATTAGCGATTTAGTTTTCCGCATGCTAGGTTATTTTTGTTTTGCTTGTTTTGCATGTTTGATTGTTGTGAATGATTGTTAGGCATGCGGGATTCATTGTTTGTTTCTTTGTTAAGGAATTTCGGGGGCGAAATTTCTTAAGGGGGGAAGAATGTAACGACCCGCATTCTACGCATGGGAAGATCGTAGAATATTTATTTCTTTTTCTTAGTAAGTCGTATGGTCGTGTACTTTTGGGAAACGACTAGTAGGGTCATTTCCCATGTTCATGATTTTTGTCGATTTTTAAATGACCGTTTTGCCCCTAGTTGAACTTGTTTTGACCATAACTTTTGACTGGAAAGGAATTTTGACATGAAACCACTTCCATTGGATCCGGATGATGGTTTACAATTCCGTAGAGTGGTCATATTAGCCAAACGGACTCACCGTTTGGGAGATATGGCTGAAACAAGTTTCAGATGGTGAAAAACAGCTTAATTGGGCTTAACCGGGTGATTAACAGCTAGGCCCAAAGGGGAATTTCGGGATTAGGAGTTTAAAAGGGCTGTTAGGGTTTGGAGAATACCTTTTTCTCATTTTTCAGCCGTCACTATTCATTCCTCTTAACCTAGCCATGGCCTCAACCCTCTAAATCTCTTCAAAACACCTCTTAACCACTTTCTAATTGAAGATTAGGCTTAGCAAACATCAAATCAAGGAGTATTAGCATGAGAACCGAGGTAGAGCTGCTGTGTAAGATTGGGAACAACACCAAATCAGAGAATATTTCAGTTTTGGGGTTTTAGTTGTGGCAAAGGTGAGTGATTAGCTTGCTTTTACACTAATTACGGTTAATTATGGGTAATTAGTGAAGATTAGCGAATTTATACATTAATAAATTCTGGAAAAATTCCTAAAATTCTATAATGATGTTTTATGGCTCTGATAAAAATTTGGGCTAATTTGGATAAGTTTTGCTAATTGTATGCTTAATCATGGTTAAGAAGGATTAAGGGGAAAACATGGGTTTTTGGGTATGTTTGATCTAAAGTATTTCATGTAAATGATGTTTTAAGGTTTTTGATTGATTCTATATGTTGTTACTGCTGTTTGGAATGTTTTGTAATGTCATAGGAAGTTTAGAATGGTTGAAAACGCCGTCGTTCAGCGAAAATAGCTTGCTGGAAAAAGTTGCAGATTTTCAGAACCGGTTAGGAAGAACACCCGATCTGAACCGGATAGGAGGAGGAGATCCGATCCGAACCGGATAGAAGGAGGAGATCCGAACCAAATCGAGTAGGAAGAACATCCGATCCGAACCGGATAGGAGGAGGAGATCCGAACCGAACCGGATAGAAGGAGGAGATCCGAACCGAATCGAGTAGGAAGAACATCCGATCTGAACCGGATAGGAGGAGGAGATCCGAACCGAACCGAATAGAAGGAGGAGATCCGAACCGAACCGGATAGGAGGTGACACCCGAACCGAACCGGATAGAAGGAGGAGATCTGAACCGAACCGGATAGAGGAGGAGACCCGAACTGAACCGGATAGGAGGAGGGTGCCCGAACCGAACCGAATAGGAGGAAGAGACCCGAACCGAACCGAAGAAGACCATAACCCGAGATGCAAAGGTAGTCCAAATGGGAAGTTTGTACCAAGGATCCAGATGGGAACCAACGAGTTAACTTCATGATTGGGCTTTGCTGCGGGACGTGTGCTAAGGGGCTGTCGATGTCTGTAACTTTGGACCACTATGTATAGGGGGTACGTGAACGGATTCAGGGCCACAGTGGTCTAGGTACGACTAAGAGAGCTATAGACCAATGAGGTGGGGTCATTTGTAAAGGTTTAGTCATGACTCCATGGGGTAAGCTTGGTGATAGCAGTAGTTGTACAAGCCGAACTCCGTCACTACTTCGATGGGTCTAGTGGTTGAAAGCGGTATACATCGTCTGCTTTATGCACTGAGTGAGAGATGTGAGGATGGTTGCCATGATTGAATTGTTTGCTATCACTATGACATGCACACCCCCACCCCCGTATTTCTTTACACCATATGTTGATGGCACCTTAGAGTATTGTACAGTATGTAGTGCTAACTCTTTGGTTGCAGGTCCAGGTTCAGGTATGGTTTAGTATACCTGTTATTGTTCGATTTAGCTGCTTATCGCTCATACCAGACTTTTTGTCTGACCCAGAGTTTTATGTCTCTTCTTATTACTCTGGGTGCTCACACGAGCAGACTAGAGACAGGTTAGGAGGTATGCACGAGTAGCTGATCCGGAGACGAGCAGGAGGCTTCCACGTATGATATAGATATTCTCCCTGTGTTGTTGAAGATCACTGCTTGGGCATTTGCAGTGCATCTTCTACTGTTGCTTTCTTTTGCTTTAGAGACAGTTTTAAAAGTTTTAATAAGCTGTATTTTGGATTTCCGCTACTCTGATGTTGTTTAGTTTTGGTTTCAGTTTATGCACTGTCTCGCCTGTTTTATGTCAAGTATCTTGCTATTATATTTTATTCTATGCGCTGTGAGACATTCTACAGGTTATGTGTTAGTTCTTCACCTTCTTTCTTTTCTTATGACGACCGTTCCGTGCCAGTTGGACATGTGTACAGCGCACACTTGGAGGAAGTGTCGGTTGGTGCGGGGCGGGCCGTCACACTTATCATCAACAACATTGATGAACATCCTAAGTCAATAAGAAGGAAACATAAAACCTTAATTCAGACAATAGTTTTAGTGAGCGATAAAAAAAATAACAATAGTTACACAGAATAATATGAGTATAGGCGGATCAACAATCGGATCTACCCAGCAACCAACAAGTTAACACATGAAATCCGTCCATCACATGCCATTTCAGAATAAGAAAGATAAATCCCTTATCCCGCTTCTCTTTGAACTCCTACGGTAATAGTCTACTCAGAGAAAATAGAGAAGAAATCACACAATCAACCATAGCATTCATAACATCCAATATCCTAGCTATCACTGACTACAACCTTGAATCCATCGATATTCGAACTTGCTTTCAACAATAAAAAATGCTAATGTGAAACCCCGGTTCTAGCCAAACTACCATATGCCATTATGACTATGTTTGTTATCCTTACTCGACGAAGACAACTAGGTCCATCATGACTACCCAAGGTACGTGATTTATCCAATCTGATCCTAATCGGCGTCCCCACAATTCCAGTCCATTTTCAAATCATTTCGATGTCCGTGTTAACACCTCTTTCGGTCCATCATCGCTCTTAAATAACTAACCTTCGGACCATCCAAAAACAACTCCAAATGACTTGAATTTTTTTAGACAGCCTCGATTTAACACCACGGTGCATCCCACAAAGTTTCATCGCCATCCATCATACTATGATGGATCGATACCGATCCATATGGATCGATGCCAATCCATACACTTAGCTTATTTTCGGCTCAAAATTTCTAAACATCCTCGTAGATCATCTGAACCTTCGATTTGCTCTGTTCTTCAATCCTAAGATCTATGACAATCAATTCTAACAAACAATGTAATCAATTCAATTAAAACAAACATCGGTTCATACAATACTGATCAAACAAACATGAACATATCCCAACTGTGGCATAAACATGGGACCTAACATGATTTGGATGTAAATATGAATAAACATGATTAATCTAACAATTATCTGGATAACATGATCAAATTAGGTTTTCCTAGGATGTCTTAATCTGATTTAAACATATATGATCAGATCTAGGGTGAATTTAGCATGAACATGTTGATTTGATCCTAATTTATCCACACAATCTGTGGTTTACGTTTGAGAGATATATATCACTCACCTAACCCGCCATTCAATGTAAATACAATGAGATTAGATCTAGAAAGTGCTGATAATCTTCGAATTTGATGCAATTTGATGTGGTATAACTTCCCTTGATGATGAATTATCTTCTAGATGCAATCTACGACGAATATGAATGAAAAGAATGGAAAATTAGGGTTTTAGGTTGAATCGGAATATCATAAATGCCCAACCTAAAGTTTAGAATGAAGAGAGTAAGCCTATTTATTTCCCTAAACTCCCCTATTCATATTTGTAGATCATCAGTCTAATGGGCTTGGCTAATCATCCCATTTGCAGCTAACTAGTCTGCCTAGATAGCAGCTGAAAATTAAAACAATGATTCCTCCCAAACCGCTAAGCCGAACTCTTCATGTGACCACTCTTCGGAATCATAAACAACCATTCCAATCAATGAAACTGATCTCAGCACCTGATTCAATCCCTATCAAAAGTTATAGCACAAACATTAAACTAAAGGGTAAAATCATACTTAAATTCGGTAAAAATATCATGGACATGTCTCATATCTCTATAAACGTCATATTAAAATCTTAGAATGATCCGACCATTAAGGAATAAAATATAATTATTTCACTATCAATCGATACGTAAAATACGGATCATTACATCCTTCCCATTTAGGAATTTCGCCTCCGAAATTCCAAGCAAACACAAGCAACCATAGCAAACATAACATTCTACATGCTTACCATCCAAGAGTACCCAATCTATCATCGAATCCAACATCCAGCAATCCATGTAATCAAAACCATAACCTAGCATGCAGAATTCTATTAGTACAAGATGCAATGGTACAAGTAAGATATGATATATGGGACATACCACTCAAATATTTTTGGATGGGTCGACCTCATACTCGCTTCAATTTCCCATATGCAATCTTCATCGTCCTCGGTCCATTGTACCCTAACTAGCTCAATGATCTTCCTCCTAAGTTATTTCAAGTCATTCCCTGCGACATGATGCAGCTTACGAGGCCTTGAAACTTCGGCCTTGGCCTCTAAATCTTCATACTGATTAGGAGGTACCACAATATTTGAGTCATGCACAAACTTCCAAAGAAACGATACATGAAACACATTTTATGCACACTCACCATCTTCTCAGGTAAATCAAACCTCCATAGATGCGAAATTTTAACAAATACCAAATTTCCAACTGGTAATTCCAAATCCTTTCATCGTTTATCGGTGGCGATCTTGGCATGCCTTCATTTGTTGCCGAATGATCTCAATATTTTCCATCATTTCTCTATCATTCCTGGCCCAAGTACCAATTTCTCGTCAGTTTTAACCAACAAAATGGAGAATTACACGGCCTACCATACAACGCCTCATACGGTGCCATTCCAATACTTGACTGGTACCTATTATTATAGGCAAACTCAACTAAATGCAGATGGCCTTCCCATGACCCTCCAAAGTCCAATACACAAGCTCTAAGGTCTTCCCAAGCTATGTTAACCCTTTCGATTTGACCATCCATCTGGGGATGATAAGTCGTACTCAAACATAGCTAGGTTCCTAATGCCTCTTGCAAAATCTTCTAGAATTCACTGGTGAATAATGGATCTCAGTCGCTAATAATATTCTTCAGAATCCCATAGAATCAAACTATACATTTAAGATAAAGCTCAGTCAACTTCGGTGCCGTCCTAGTCGATCTGACAGGAATAAACCTTGCAATTTTAGTCAAGCAATCCATGATAACCCAAATACTATCATTCCCTTCCCTTGTCCTAGGTAATCCATCGATAAAATCCATTGATATTTGTTCCTATTTCCACGTAGGGACTTCCAACAGGTGTAACAATCTGCTCGGTTTTTTCTGCTCAGCTTTGATCAACTGACAATTCATACACTTCAAGATAAATTTACCGACATCCCTCTTCATACCATCCAAGTAATAAATCCTGTTCATATCTTGATACATCTTATTACCTCTAGGATGAATAGTCAATTTGGAGTGATGACATTCTCTTAGAACCTTATTTCTCAACCCATCTAAATCAGGAATTACCAATCATCCATTCTTACAAAGCCAACCATCTTGATCGACTTCAAAATACTTAATTTCCTTGGGATTGATCCTCATCTCTGACCTCCGAATGATTTCCAAAAGCGTCTCGTCTCGCTTCTGGCTTTCGCCAATCCTTACGATGAGAGTTGGTCTAATTAATAAGCTTACTAACATCTCGGGCCCTAACCCACAGTAAGGTCTAAAATCAAATCTGTCCAGATAATCGAGATGCTTCCACCCAGTAAACATGACTCCTAAATTTTCATGCCTTCTACTTAATGCATTGGCCACTGCATTACCTTTTCTGGGAGTATAAGCTATTCCAAAATCATAAGATACCAGAAACTCTAACCATTGTCGCTGCCGAAGATTCAAATCCTTCTAGGAGAAAAGAAACTTCAATGACTTATGATCCACAAACAATTCGAACCTAACTCCCAATAATAATGCCTCCAAATCTTCAGAGCAAATACTATCGTTGCTTACTCCAAATCATGAGCCAGGAGTTCCTTTCATGTGGATTTATCTGTAGACTCGCATAAGCCACAACTCTATCCTTTTGCATTAGCATTGCTCCAAGTTCGGCACCACATGCATCGATGTATAATATAATCTCCCCATTTCCACTCAGAATAGTCAAAACTGGTTCACTTGTCATTCTTTCTTTCGAAATCTCGAAGGCTTGCTCACACTTCATACTCCACACGAAGACTTGATTCTTCTACGTCAATCTGGCTAATGGTGTAGCTATTTTAGAGAAATGCTTGATAAATCGTCGATAATATCCAGCTAAATGGAAACTCCTAACATCCGTCGCGCTCTTGAGTCGATCCCAATCTTGGATTGCTACCACCTTAGTAGGGTCCATGGTTATTCCTTGTCCTGATACGACGTGACCCAAGAATCTCACCTCTTCCTTTTAGAAGTGACACTTCGAAAACTTTGTTCTCAACTGATGTGTCCATAAGATTTCCAGAACAATCCTCAAGTGTGTATTATATTCTTCCTCCATCCTTGAATAAACCAAATATCATCCACGAACAAAAACACGAACTTGTTCGACTAATTTATGAAAACTCAATTCATAAGATCCACAAAATACGCTGGCGCGTTAATCAACTCTGTATCTTTCATTTTCTTCCATTTAATACCTACTAAATTTACATATATCTATTTCCGATTGGTTCCAAATCAATTCAACCTATAGTTTTAATTCACTAATTAACTTCCTGATTAGTTTACTTCCATTATATAATTCAAATTTAGTTTCCAATTGAGTTCCAATCAACAACACTATATATTCAACTTGTATATGCATAAGTTGAACCATTTTAATAATTTGAATTCCAACATCTCTATATTTAATTTCATTCGGGATTATCTCCAATCCATAATCCATATATAAACACTCACATTCATTCAAATTGATGTTAAGTCAATTTATTCTCTTTCCACTTTACAAACTACTTAGTTTAATTTCTAATTCGATACAATTCTGTTTAACTTAAGCTAAGTTCAAATTTTAATCTATTTAATTTAGTTTCACTATTTTAATTCATTTAACTTGTACAAGTTAACTTAAATTCTAGAATTCAAATTCCCGATATTTATTTCAAATGCAGCTTGAAATCATAGTTATATACATATATTTGTAATCAATTTAATTCAAAACATTAGAATTTCTACAACAACTTTTCCTTTCTCAAACAAATTTCCATTTACTATGGTAGCAATTCGTCACTTAGAAACACGAAAATGAATACCGATAATGTCACGATCCATTATCAGGATTATTGTCTCGCCACTGAAGTGATTTCAATGCTTAATCACTTTTAAAAACCATTCTCATCAATAATCCTTCAAAACATGCTATATAATATTAAAAAAAAAATACTTTTAAATATCCGGGGTTTAAATCCACAATTTTGATCTGAATACAATTCTAATTTAGCCTATTTGTATGTTCCATTCATAAACAAACTCAATTTGATTTTACCTAACCATTTCCATATTTTGTAATTTCATTTGACTATAATAACAAATAACACATCCATATCCGTATATATTATAAAAATTCAGAAATTATTCCTTTTATATCAAAATGATTTTGGGCAAAATTATTTCATTTACCAATTTTGAAACAATACTGTATCGAATTGCTTTGTTCGAGAGTTTAGAAACACCTATCGATACAGTTGTACACCCTGTGTCGACTAGAATTCATAGACCACTCAACAAACCAATCAACACGGTATAAAACATCTTTTATATCAAGTCTACAAATACGCACTCATACATATATATATATCCACTCCAACTCAATCTAGGGTATTACGAACCCCATCTCTATTGAATCACGCCACAGAGCCAAGGTTACTACTCAACCTTCAGTTCCAAATTTTCGTACCCTTTGGATCGACTAATAACACCACACATCCAACCCAAATCGCACAGAAATATGAATCATTATTAGAAAGAAGTTAGAGGATGAGAAATAGAAAGAAAGAAATATTAGAATAGAAAAAACGAAGATCACAAACTCACAGTGGAACGAATAAAATATATTAGATAACATAAACTTTGAAATACAATTCAATAACTTCATATACATACCATCATCAGAGCATAATAGTTATTTCTGGAACAGTTATAAACACCTGTTTCCAGACACATACATAATACACAGCGAAAAAATATGATAGTCTATAGCTAACTGGTGAAGCCTCCTGCTTCAAACTCCTTCAAGTGAATCTGTAAAATCCCGTCTACCTGTCTGCTCGTACAAATTTGGGCACCCAAGAGTTTAGGGAAAACAAAACAAAATAAACTCTGGATCAGTCATGGGACTTCTATGAGTAAACTCTAACCATTTGTCTAACTTTCAAAATCCTTTCGAAAGAAATGATAATCATATGATCGATTCACACATAAACACGGATGGTTTTTACCTTACGATATCCCAAAATATTTTTTTATATCAAATCCAATGATATTATAATAATGTCTACATCAAATAAATAGAATCTAGCGGAACGCTTGCATCTCACGCTCTATATATAATATAAAATCAAAAACCACAGGGAACTTATTGGAGATTGGATTTCCAACATGATAAGGTATCGAACCACCTTTCGATAGTGTATCTCTTGAGGGGAATACATTGGGTTCAACAAGAACGTCTTGCAACCCAACTGACGCATGGTTGACCACTCATTTAACTTGAGTGTACCGAGCATTATTATCACCAATGGTTGTAATCAGCAACCGTTACCGAAAGCAATAGTAGCAAATAGAATAAGAAGCAAATGAACTTCTTTAGATCAGGTGATAATACCCTAATGGGAATGACCCACTTAGCCATGCTGCCTGCCCGATTTTTGTCATTTCCCGGGTGATGAGGCTTGAGGTCACGATTATCTTTTAGAACATCTTGTCATCATTTACTTTGAATGTCACTTCGTCAAATCCATCTATATACGTTGTCCTGGGACTGGACAAACTGAAGGCACCATCCTATTAATCCATCTCGGGCAATTTCTACCTAGGATTAACAGAACAACCCTTGTATTTTACTCCCTCTTCAATTATCTTTAGCATAAGTTGATTCGTAACGCTTATGCCAATACGAAGTGGTTTTCAGATATTAAATCCGATTCCGGTCTCCCCATATTGACAACGGAGGTACACAATAAATCAAAACTTTGATAGTCGGTGATTTAACTATAAAAGGAACATCCATACAATCAACGGTCTTATTTTCAATTGGAAATTCTATGATCAAACATCAAACAACACTGACCCCTTTTTATATTAACTCCTTATTATATTATCGATTCCAAATTCCCTTTTTCCCTCTTCCGTATCCCTTCAAGGATCTACTTTCTTTCTTGATACTTGGAAAAACATTTCCGATATCATAATTCCTTTATTCGAGAAAATATCTCTTCCAGTTAGAAAACATTTCTATATATCACAAATCCTTATTTCCAATATTCAGAAAATATACTTCATTAATATCGGAAAACATTTCCATATTCCATTTCATAATTCTTTATTCACCAATTCATTTCATTTCCTATGCATAGAAAATATCTCTCATTTTAATTTGGGGAAATATTTCAAAATCCTCTAAATTAACCCAATGTTATAAAAATATCGTTATTATAACTCAAATCATTAATTATTTATTTACTAACCATATCGTTAACCAATCTTCACGATCGAATCTGTAACGACCCAACTTTCGAACACATTGGAAGTCGTGCCATTAATAAGAATAAGAATAGATAGAAGATAAATATCACAGAAACATCAGAATCTCACAGCGGAGTTTTCACAAAAAGATAATACTTCATAACATTACACAGCGGAGTATATTACATCAGAGCATCGTAGGTCTAGTAATACAAGCCATTCATAGTACATCTTTAATTATACATATCATCGACGACTAACTTGCAGACTTGTAATTATGCAGTAGATAAGATAAGTAGATCAGCAAACAAAAAATCTCCATTCCAGCTTCTTGAGTTGATCCAATCCCGATTCACTTGTCTATTCATAACAAGTGTAATGAATACCCAAGAGTTTAAGGGAAACACAGAAAAATAAACTCCGGGTCAGTCAGGGGACTGGTATGAGTAAACAGTTTAAAACAAATAAAATATCTTATAAGACCACGCCGTAAATACAGAACGGGTTTTTACCTTATGAAAATAAAACACTTTGTATACTTGAAATCAGATATTATCATAGTATCTATTTGATTTCCACAAATAAATTTAAAATCTAGAAGAATGCTTGCATCTCACATTCTCCTATATAGTATACAAATAAAAACTGCTTAGCGCTTATGGAAAATTGGATTTCCAACTATGACAAGGTATGGGTCCACCATCCGATGTTGTATCTCTAGAGGCAAATGCACCTGGGTTCAACAAGAACGTCTTGCAACCCGGCCCTCACATGACCGACCACTCATTTCTCTTGAGTGTTCGAATGTATATCACCAATGGTTGTGTACGGCAACCATTCTCGAATGGGCAGAATCGATAGATTAAGAAACAAAAGGAATTTCTCTAGATAGGTGATGCTACACCCTAATGGGAGCGACCCACATAGCCATGCTACCTGCCCGATTTTTGTCATTTCCTGGGTGTGAGGCTTGAGGCTATGTTATCTTCTAGAACACCTGTCCACCATTCACTTTGAATGTCACATCGTCAAATCTTTGATCACATATGGATTATACAAATACACACTGGGTGTAAAATAAAGAGAAGTTACCTTCTCCCCACCAACTTGGTATATTCGTAATTATCAACGGCGTGACCGTTGGAAATACTCTGTAACAACCCGAATTTTGATAACATGTTAAAACCATAAATCAAGGCAGAATTAATTTCTAAAACAAGAATCAAGGGAAATGGGTTGCGCCATTGCTTTAGTCTCAAAATTCTACTTGGAAACGAGTCCGAGTTTTCGAAAATCGGAGTCCGTATGAGGGAGATATGACCCTCCGAAGTTTCAGAAATTTTCAGAATAAAAAACAGCTCCAAAATTTGAATTCAAATTCGAATTCAAAACCCATAATAGGCTGGGTGGGAAATTTCCCACCCAGAACCAGGTCGACCTGGGGGTCAACCATAGTGTCGACCTCCCAGGGACGAGGTCGACCATAGTGTCGGCCTGGGGGTCGACCTGCCTCCCGAACCCAGTTTTTGAACCTGATGCATTCTGATGTATTTAGACTCGTTTCATGACCAGATTCATCCGCCTAATCCTATATAAACAGCCTCCTAGCCTCATTTTCTTTAGACCATTCTTCTCTAACCTTAAGCTACATAAATTCTTGATGGACATGGCTTCTTCTTCTTCCTCTAAATTAAATAAAGATAAATTAAATTAAAACGCGAAGATTAATTTCTTGAAGACTACGGCTAGGAATTGCATATTGGGGATTTGCTTCTACAATCAAATCAAGATTCAACGATTCAACAATTCAGCGACTAGTTTATAGATTCAACTTCTGCCTCTCAATTTCTTGGACCACGATCTGTAAGTTCAAGTTACTTTTAGATTAAAACTATAAACTTAATATGGACACGTTATAAATTGGAATTGGACCTATGTATGATAATTGATTCATATCTATTCTTGTTCATCTTGGATCTTGACTTTTGGGAATATTGCTATGAAATCAGTTTGGACCTATTCATGTTGTAAATCAAACTCTTTCATGTCCATAACATTATCATGCCTATGACGTTGAAACTATTTTTAATGGCTTAAGACTATGACTGTGAACATAAGACTATGCGTATGCCTATGACTGTGAACATAAGACTATGCCTATGCCTATGACTATGAAAATAAGACTAGGCCTATGCATATGACTGGGAACATAAGACTATTGCCTATGACTATGACAAGGACAATTGTGGCTAATCACCTATGACTCATGACTATGAGAATTATTGACTATGATTATGAGCATAAGACTATTGTCTATGACCATGACATTGAAATTATTACAGTTAATTGCCTATGACTATTTAGGGTAATTGCCTAGGACTATTTTGGATAATTATCCGTGACTATTGTGATTAATCGCCTATGATTCATAACTATGAGATTTTTACCTATGACCATGACTATGACTATTGTAGTTAATTGCCTAAGACTATTATGGTTGATTGTTTATGCCCATAACACTATAGTTGCAAACCATGTTGTACACCGAACTGGCATTTTGTTGGATCTCATACCTAGGGTGTAACTTGCTTAGTTTATTCGCTATTATGTACACCAAAACCATTGGATCCATTATCCTTGTATTTGGATCGCTTTTGCATGCCTATTCTTTTATGCCAGTTCTTATGTTTATCCTCTAATTCCTTTTTAGTTTCATTTCATGAGTATTTAGAGAACTTGTGAAATCATGGTATACGTACGTTATAAATGCGGGGTTATTTGAGCATAACATGAAATCTATATTATTATGGACATGAAACTTGCCTTGAAACTTGACACGAACTTGACATGAAACTTGAACATGGACATGACACTAGAATGAACTTGAAAATGGCCAACTCGAGGTTAGGTTGAGTTTGCAATGTAATTCTGCCCGGAACTGCCCGACAAATCCAGTTACTTCAAACAATAGGACCCAATGTGATTAGTTGGTCATATCGCGCTTGAAACCCAAGGATAGACTGAGTTGTGGTGTAAATCTGCCCGGAACCGCCCGGCATATCCAGTGACCACAACAACAGGTCTAATGTGAGAGGTTAGGGTGCATTAATTAATTAATGACACATGATAGGGTTAAGTCATGAACATGAAAGATAACACTTAACCAACTTGACACATGATTAGTGAGGTTAAGTCATGAACTGCTTGAATATACTTAACCAACTTGACACCTAATTCGTAGCGCTAAGTCATGAACTTGAACGACAACACTTAGCCAATTTGACATGACACGTAGACGTGTTAAGTCACGAATTTAAATGACAACACTTAACCTATTGGACGGAAACCCTAGTTACGCGGTCTGTTTCAGCAGTAACCCACTGGATGTATCATGGTACCCTGGAACTAGGCAGGGTGGGGCACGATTACTGGGCTGATTGTAAGCGACCAGAACGACGGCTGTGTTGGTGCGCCAGTGTAGGTTCAGGCGGGCTATGGTCATGCACGTGGTACGGAGTTGAAAAAGAAGGCATTGGGCATCAGTAGGTTTATCTGTGCATGCTTGATTCGTGTCGGTGGTTGGCACCCTAGGGCTTGCTACACCCTATGGTGGACCTAGCACAGGTGACTACATTCGTGATAGGGCCGTATGACGCAGACACACGACGAGCTAGAACTTGTAGGGAGCCGATCGATTAGTGGATCGTTCCGTTGGACCTAGTAATGGGTCATTCATGATATTGGGCCAAGGGATCACTGCATGGTTAATATAAGCCATGGGTTTAGGATACTAGTACATTTGGTGAGGCGAACCTTGAACATGCGATGTTATATTTGATTTATACTTGAATTATCATGCCATCTTAGTCTATCTTGCCCATCTTGACAGTATCCTTATGTTTACTTTCAGTTTATACATGTCATGTTACCTTTACTTGTTTTTATGCTGAAAGTCACTAGGACTTACCCGTATTTATGACTGACCCGTTTTCTTTCGCCTCTTTTTCTTTCGTTCCCCCCAGGTTCTCAGGGAGGAAACTCTAGCACTTAGCTTGGATTTCGCTTGCTTTCGGCTCGGCTCATGTATGGTTCGATCTTGAGCTATGCTATGGCTGCATTTCTGCTGCCTTTGGGGAATTAAGCCATTTTTGTTGTTTTAAGATTATGCTTCTTTATTTATGCAAGACAGAATTTGTTGTAATGGAAAATAATGACCTTGGCTATTTGGTACTTTGGATGTAAAAGGTTTTGAATTTTTTTTAAAGTAATGAAATTTAGCTTTTGAATCTTTCGCTGTTTTATTTATGTTCTGTCTTGTAATAATTCTGTGTTTGTTTGCCTCGATAACGATCCTCCAAAACTAGTGCATTCCGTTTGTGAGTGACCCTAGCGGAGGTGGGGTGTTACGTACTCTGTCAGACATTCGTCCATACAAGTTGTCCTGGGACTGGACAAACCGAAAGCACTATTCAAAAATAGCCCTTGTATATCGCCGTCTTCAATTTAAAAATCTCGGGCGCGTGACGTATAATCAAATCAAAGTGAAATATTTATTTCGACCTCTTTGAAATGATTAACGAACATTTTTCTTTCTAAATTATAAATCTAGCATGATTGTAATCTAATCATCATAGATAATTACACAGTATGTGAACATCTTGTATATATTTGGTATTTTGATCATCTTTCCAAAACGGCCAATTTTAGTGTATGTGACGCACACAGTTTTCTTTCCATTTTGTTCGTCACTTCTAAAAAAAAAATACTTACATTATTTTCAGAAAATTTATTTCTCATGATCACTCTTTGATCTAATTATCCATAAATGAGTTAAATTATGATCTATAATCTATTTGACAGATTTTACACTTTGTATCGTTTTTGCCAAATTTCCCTTTTGATCCTCCATCCTTGATTTACTTATTTTTCTTTCTATACTGATAAAGTTCCTCCTTTTTATTTATTAGTCTAAACACGATTAAAAACTTTATTCACAGTTCTTGTTTTAAAGAGAAATACAGAACTACTCGTGATCAGTTTCTTATGTCAGATATTATATATATCAGATAAAAACTGGCAAATTCTACCGTATATGTTACATGCAGTTTTCTTTTCCCTTGTTTAAATTTTAAACAACTCATTAGAAAATAAATTCTAATTATAAAATAAATTTATAATTTAATAATTTTGCAGCTTCTGTGTTGACTTCTCAACTTTTGTCAAACCATATCTGATCGTTTTTACACTTGATCGTCTTTCTTTGTTGACTTTTGAATTTTAAATATTTCATTAGAAAACTATTTCTAATTCACATTATAAATTAAATTTATAACTTAACTTAAATTCTTGTTCTGTATTTACATCTCAAATGCTGACAAAATCCGCGTTAGATCCCGATTAACTCATTTTCCATTTGCTAATAAAAATTCTATTTTGATTTAAATATTTATTTTTCCCTTTTTATATAAACCATTATTTTATTTAAAAACTAATTTGAACTTTAAATATATTCAAAAACCTGGTTTAAACATTGAAAATAGTAAAGTACCATATTGGGTAAAGTACCATATTGAAAACACATGCACGCCCTTTGCCAAATCACACGAAACCCCATGTTTTTGGCTTGCCCGATCACTTGGCTACTTTGCCAAAGTACCATATTACAAATCCATGTAATTTCCCTTGCCCGATCACCCTACATCTCGAGCGCCCATCAGTGCCAGCTTCCCATGTGGCAGTGCCACTTTTCAAAGTTCCAACCCCATCAAAACCCTGGCCGATCACCTCAAAACCCATGGCAGCACCTTACCCGATCACCCCCTGGCCTTGCGCACGTGCACAGCTGCCTACGGTCACTCCATCCACCCGCGACCACCTGCACCAACCACCCTCCACCTGTGGACCTCTTTGCACCACCTGGATCGTCACCACCACCGCCATGGTGGTTTTTCACCGTTCAAGGGTATTATCAGAAAATGGGTTGACCAGGTGAAACCATCACCGTAACCACTACCCTCCACCAGACCTCGTCCCCTTCCACCTGCACCTCCATGACACCTCCCAGCGTCGAACCCCCTTTGACCGCACCCTCCTAGCGCTGGCGTTGACCTGTAGTTTGACGAGAAAAGCCCAGCTCCAAACAATAGCCAAAAACCCCAATTCATCTTGTTTGCAAAATCTATTAAATTAAAAATTTAATTTATATTTTTTCCATGATCTCTGGCCCCTCCTACCTCTGCTGCCCAAACGCCATCACCTCCCATCCATTGATGCGTCGGAAGTTCACCAAAGTTGAACTTTCGACCATCTTGTGATTCCTCATGATTTACATGCTTAAAAATCTTGATTTTTGTTTTAAAAATCATCATTTTGTTTCTTGATCATGATTGTGTAATCAAACACAGTTTTTAAATAAGTTAAAAATCCACTTTGAAATATTGAACCAGATAAATCCTTTTGTTTTGTTTTTAAGTGACAGTGAAGGGTTTTTGTTAAGGTTTGTTTATTTTTGAACAATTTTGTGGCCATATAACAGATTTTTAAATATAGTCTGATATCCTACTTTCAATTCCCTACTATAGATGCTCTGTCCATTTGAACTGGAAGGGGTTTATCAAAAATACAGAGACTGGTGAAACATAACCAGTCATTTCACTTTTCTAGCATATGATTCCTAAGGTATCCACTAACAACAAATGATGTTTCCCTCATATTGGCAAACAAGCCACACCCAAAACATAAAACTTGAACAACAATATAAAAGAGAAACCAAGTTTATCCATAGTTCAAACACAAAACTGCAGGAATTGAAAATAGGAAATAAAGTGCAAGTTTACTCACAAAAATTTGCTTGAACCCTTTGATTTTATCTTCCTCTTACTGATTTTATTTCCATTGTTTGTGTTGTGAGAAATTGTGTGTGTTTATGGCCTTATTTGTAGTGGTAGGAGGTCATTAAAGTATTATGACAAAACTAGTTTTTGAGATTTGGTTTTGACAAAAGATTGACAACATAAACAACACATTTCTCTCTCGTAATCTAAGTACCAAATCCTAGGTTCACATGGCTTACCTCATCCCAAACTCACCCCCTAAAACCCCCTAGGCAACAACCACTCTTCTTTCTATTTGTTCTCATGAAACATCATCTCAATTGCAAATGATCTCATCCATGTTCTTCACAATCTTCTTCTTGGATTTAACAAATTGAAATATCATTTTTTGTACCATTAAAAATTAGTTTTCCTTTGAGTTTTTCAACCAAGATCTCACATGATATTTTTGATTTAACAACAAAAATATTTAAAACACTTGCCTTGCAAGGTTTCAAAAATTTGAAAGTTGAGTACATAAAAATCTCTATCATGTGATGAAAATACAAAGGGACATACTTAGAAAAATCCATGGTGTTGAATTCAACTAGTGTAGGTAAGATGGTGGTGTCAATTCATGATTTAGTGAATCTTTCTATGCATATGTTCATTGACAAATTTGCCAAGGTCTTGAAAATATAACAAGAATTGTAATTTCAGAAAACCAATTTGAAAGGAAAGAGAAATGTTGCAAAACTGAAAATGCTTTCATTCAAAAATGATTTTGTTATGTGCCAAATCTTCCTTAAGATCCTACTTGCTAGCATCTATAGTGTATGTGATACATGGATGAGAACATGATTTTTCAAGGGGATTTGACAATACATGTTTATTAACAAAACAAGCATGTTTTTTTGAAAATGAAAAAGGCAAAGGTCATTTCAGAAAATCTTTTGAAAACTGAAAATATTTGATAGATTTTGCCATGTGACCAAAATATTTCACTAGATTATCTTTACTAGCTAATTCCTAGGGTAGGTGTTATGTTCATGTATGTACATATATTAATATAAACATGCTTGCAAAATGAAATAATACTTTCATGTTTATTTTTATGAGCATGTGAATTCTTTTGAACTTGCTTTGCCAAAAAGAAATGAGGCTTTCATGGTTTGATTATGTACTTGTGAACATGAATCTTGCTTTGATCCTGTTTTGATAACAAAAATAGGTTTTGGCATGCTTCAAATTCAAATGTCATAGGATTTCAAATTCAAGTATTTGCAAAAACTAAATTCTAAAATACTTTGAAAAATGAAGAACAAAATATGTAAAATAAAATGGCATTAAAACTTGCTCTATAAAAGTGTTATCTTCACACATGTGTAAAATAAAATTAAACAAACGCTATTGAATCCATGCTATCATACATGAATATGAAAAAAATGGATTTTTGTGTAAGTGCTGTGCTACTTGCTTATGCAAATGCTATCATACATGTATTAACATGTTTTAGAATTTTTAAAGTATGAATTTTAACTCGTTTTAATAATACGATAATTTAATTTGTCTCTGTCAGTGATGTGTAAAAAGTCTGGGTCATTACATTCTACCCCCCTTATAAAAATTTTGTCCCCGAAATTTGTAAACAGTAGATTAGAGTTATCGACTTATATATTGATAATTAACATACATAAAAAATTCATAACAAAAAATATCTGTCCAAATTCCCTTTCTAACTCATCGGTCAATTTACTTAACTCCATTAAGCATTACCCAAAAACTTTATTCACGTACTTAACGATCTCCATATCGGGACTCATAATTTTTATTTGATTTCACAAATCGACCAATTCACTTTTCCTGAGTTCATATCCAATTAATACTTAAGTCCAGCCTTAATTCAAAACTTTAATTCAATTTAGAATTATAACTTGATTCCCGGTATCAATATGACTGGATATTATTCTAATTTAATCCAACCATATCTAATTTATCTTGAGGCTGAGCCTAGTTAATTAACTCCTTTTATCTAAAAAGAGTAAAGTACCTTCTGAAGCTCCTTCCATTTTAACATCCTCATAAGTTGACGACTTATCCATTAAAGTATAGACCTTTGGTTGCTGTGCCTTTTTCATAAGTGGACAGTCCTTAACCAGGTGCCCAGGTTGATGACAGTTGTAGCATGCAAACTTTTGGTGAATAACATCACTTGTTCCCTTTGGTTTCTGTTGAGGCTGCTCCGGTTGCTGAGTTTGCTGTGGCTTTTTCCGCTGCTGGTTTGGTGCAGAACTTGGCAATATGTCCTTTCTGCAAACAGTTGTGGCATTTGGTGTCTTTGAATCGTTCTTTGTCCTTTACTCCCATCTTAGGTACTCCCTAGTTGTTGTTGTTACAGTTCGGGCTGAATTTCCTTTTGTTTGGATTCTCACCACTAGGTCCTCCCGTCTGTGCTGCTTTAGCAGCTGACTTCTTACCCTCCAGTGCCTCATAACGAACTGCCATATCAACTAGATCAACGAATGGAATCTTGAGATGTCCAATCATCTGAACTTGCAGACTATCCTTTAATCCTGCTATAAAAATTTCATTCTTCTTGAGTGGGGTATTGATCAATTCTAGCCCGAAACAAGAAAGTGAATTGAACTTGTTCTCATATTCGGATACTTTCATGTTCCCTTGCTTGAGCTCAATGAAGTCCCGACATATTCTAGTCTTTCCGGCTGCAGGTAGAAATTGTGATAACCCCTAACTTCTGCATAACGAAAGCAAGGATGATCATTGGAATACAACATTAATATGGCAATACATAACACAGATAACAACATAAATATAAGAAAGCTACATCATAACAACATCATGGCAGCGGAAATAGATGTCATCAAAATATAGAATCCCACAGTCACAGAAGTTCTAATTATTACATCAGAGCCAAATAGAATGTAACGTGACTCAAAATTCCAAAGTACAGGATTAAAACTGGATAAGTCTAAATGTCTCAAGAACTCAGTAATTGTCTAAGAGAAAATAAAATGAAGAAAAAGAAAGATAACAAGTCTTCATCCTCCAAGTCACCTCCACAATAGAAACCTCCAATCAAGAACTTCAAGCAAGAACTCCAAGCAAGATAAATAGAAACCTATCAATTGGCTGCCCGTGTAGAGAGAGGGCACCCGAGTTTGCAAGGTGAAAACAAACAACAGGTCAGTCATGGGACTGGTATGAGAAACTTAATATAACTACTGAATATGACAAATCTAAGGACCACGCCACTTTCGTGGAACGGGTTTACTCCAATAGATTGTCTGTGCATATATTTATTAAATAAAAAGAGTAACGCAATGCTTTTGTAAAAATGAAATCATTATATGACTCAGGTCCTATCACACAATGCAACGCACACCAGAGGATAGAGTTTTTCCTTATAATGATCAAAAATGCAGAGTACGAGTCAAATACTATTTTATATCATAAGTGTGTAATATGATTTAAAATATTTCAAAATAAATGTATTAATCCTAGACGGCATAGTACCCCATCCTACTATGTCGCCCTAATAAATATACAATCAAGTCCGTCATCTCGTATTGGAAAGTTGGGTTCCCATACTGAGTCAAGGCTAGGAGCGAAATCCTTACCGATTCGAGACACTCTAGCAATGCCCCAGGATTGGTACTCTGTCCAACCCTTGGATCCTGCAGGGCCGGTCCACACTTACTTTTGTGGATTAGAAATGCCTGAACACACGTTTCCCGATCCTAACGGATCTCTAAATTGGCCATTCGCGACCAATATAACCGAGGTACCTCAAATCCAACAACCACTTAGTAAATATCAGTGTTGGTAGGTCACTGACACCGCTTTTAGCTAGAAAGAAACGTGCGCACTCCCTGCGTTCCCTTGCTCCGTTTTAGACTCCACTGGGGTGTGAGGCTTGCGAAGTAACGTATACACAAAGCTGCGTCCATACTGGACCATGCTTTGATCATTCTACAAGGCTCTGCTTTGCAACAATAAGCCTTGTTCGAGTGCAACTTGGCATGTCACATCGATAACTCATATCACACGATCGATAATTATTTAACATAAAAAGGGGTGTTAAGCAAGAGGATAAATCCTCCGCCACCAAGCCTTTATACATCAAATAAAAACCAATCTTATTACATGAAATAAATTTCGACGTCAGGCATGCGATCCATTTACAAGTCCGTCCTGGATCTGAACGAAACCGGAGTCGTCTTATTTCGTGGGAAATAAAGACATTCGCAAATCCGAACCATCAACAAGAACGTCCGGACGATCACCACCATCGACCCATCAAGGTAGCTACTCCCATTAAGGCTAACAATAGCAATACAACCATCCGCCTTGAAGATCGTCGGTCTTCAACCGTCGTCTTCAACTCTTCAATTTAATGTCGCCGTATAATTATTTGAAATGAGATTAAACTCGGTTTTCCAAATAATTTTCGTAGTTGTATAAATTACAAAACCATTTTTGTGTCGTTAGAAATGCTTTATAATGCTTTCCACTATTTCTATTTAGTTAAAATAGTTTTATAATTTCTTAATGACGCTTCAGGTCAATAGATGGCCGTGGCGCTGTTTTCCCCAAATGTTGATTTACACCTAACTCAAGATCTGACCGTTGGATTTTGACTAAATCTATACCGTTAGAAAGATTTTCCCAAGATGGTCCTAACGGGTCCGGCCTTGGAAAAACCCGACGGTTGGATCTTTCTGTAAGATCATTTAAAGTTATGTTTTCGAAATGCGATCTACCGTACGCGATTCGCTTTAATTTAATTAATATTTATATTTATAAATAAATGTAATTCCATTTGGCGATTCACACAAGTCAGTCAATACAAACAAGCAAGTGCAGTCAATCATAACATGATTCTGTTTATGGTTTTGTCTCCTCTCTTATCATATGTAGATTTTGATAAAATGACATTTCCAGTTCAAAACCTCTTTATTTGTATATGAAATTGTATTTCATAACTTTATCGATTTATTTATGTATGAAAATGTATTTCATAACTTTATCCTTTCATTTAATCAAAACAATGTGAATAAAAATGGAATTTTTAATCTTGTCCTTTTATTAATAAACATAGTATTAATAAAAGTACATTTCCAATCTTATATCTTTTATTTACAGTAGAAATTTGCAAATAAAAGCGACTCACATAATTTGTATCTTTTATTTACACTAAAAATGTAAATACAAGAGGTTCACATAATTTATACTTTTGATTCATTCTAGAAAATGTGAATAAAAACAATTCGCATATTTGTTCTTTTTCTTTACATGAGAAAATATCAATAAAGACACTTCACAAATTTTTGTTCCCTTTTGTCTTACATATAAAATGTGAAATAAAATGATGTACATATTTTGTTCTCTTTTGTTTACATATAAAATGTAAATCAAAACAATTCTCATATTTTGTGCCTTTTACATACAAGGAAAATTGTATATAAAATCAATTCACACATTTTGTTCTTTTTCTTTTACACAAAAATGTAAATCAAAACAATTCTCATATTTTGTGCTTGTACATACAAGGAAAGTTGTATATAAAATCAATTCACACTTTTTGTTCTTTTTCTTTTACACAAAAATGTAAATGAAGTGATTAACATGTTTTGTTCTCTTTGTTTTACAAAAAAAAAATGTAAAATTAAATGGTTCACATAATTTGTTCTCTTTTGTTTTACATATAAAATGTGAACAAAATGATTTATATATTTTTGTTCTCTTTTGTTTTACATATAAAATGTGAACAAAATGATTTATACATTTTTGTTCTCTTTTGTTTTACATATAAAATGTGAAATAAAATGATGTACATATTTTATTCTCTTTACTTTACATATAAAATGTAAAATAAAATGATGTACATATTTTATTCTCTTTACTTTTTATCTCTTCTTTTACATTTGAAGATATAAATAAAGACACTTCACAAATTTTGTTTCTTTCTTTTTCTTTACAATGAAATTGCAAATAAAATGATTTCAATGTTTTGTGTTCTTTTCTTACAATAGAAATTTGCCAATAAAATGATTTCAATGTTTTGTGTTTTTCTTCATTTATAATTGAAATTTGCAAATAAAATGATTTCAATGTTTTGTGTTTTTCTTCATTTATAATAGAAATTGTAAAACAAATTGATTCTCATAAATTTGTGCTTCTATTTCACAATAGAAAATTGTAAATAAGGTGATTCTCATAAACTTACCTTTTCCTTTTACAATAGAAATTGTAAATAACATGATTAACATATTCTGTTCTTTTTACTTACCTTGAAATTGCAAATAAAGTGATAAACATATTTGCTCTTTTCTTTTACAAAGAAAATGAAAATAAAGTCAATAACATGTTTTGCTTCTTTTTCTTTTACAAAGAAATTTGTATATACACGACTCTCGTTTTTTTTTTTTTTTACATACAAAGGAGATGGTATATAAGTGACCCTCACTATTATGTTCTTTTTCTCTTACATAGAAAATGTATATAAGATGATTCAAATGTTTTGTTCTTTTTTTTCTTACTTTACTTTACATTTCTATATTGAGTTAATAATCCTAGATCAATTCAAATAGATGTGGTAGTCAAATTTCTTTTGATTTGAATGGATAATCAAATCAATTCAATTTAATTCGAACACAAACGATAATATGAAAAATCAAATTTCTATCGATTTGAATTGGTAAATAAAATCAATCCAATACTAACACAAAGGGTAACATGTGATGATCATGTTATTCTTTTACTTTAAATTGATAATTAGATCAATTTAATCTCTACTCTAAAGTGATGGCAAGTGATAACATAGCATAAAATAAAATGATACTCATATGGATCTATACGAATTATTCAAACATAGAACAATCATCACAAACCATGACCAAATAAACAGATCTGAATCATAGTCATATTTAATTTACATCGTAATTGAATAATTTAATTAATTATTAAATTTAAATAAAGAATCTCACAGTCGTTGCGATTTTTGTCCAAAATTCAAAGTGTTCAGAATTTCTCCATTTTAGTCCAGCTGCGTAGATCTGCTCAATACAATCGCAACGTCGCTGAAATCATCGAATTCCGGTTTGAAATGGATTAGATATGGTCAAAACAAATTATAAAATAAATTAGATTAATTAATTAATTGGTTAATAAAGAAATTAACCTTCTTCTTCTACCTCCAGTGTTTGGCCGCACCTTCTACCTTACGTTCAAAACTAGGGTAGGATCTAATCTTCAATACACAGCACTAGGACCTGATCAGAAGACACGGGAGCGGAGAGGGGAGAGAGGCGCTCGAAGGGGGACCGGAATGGCTGAACTCGGTTCGGCCTAGGGTGGTGGCGACGGGCCTGAACGGCTACGGTTTGGGTACGGGTTCCGGCGAACTGGTGGCTCCAGACGAGATCCAACTGTATGAGATTGAAGAGGAGGAGATGATCTTTGATGTGGGATGAGAATTGGATTTTAATTCGAAGAAGAGAGGGAGCAATTGGAAGAAGAAATTTCGGCCATTGGGGAGGTAGGAGACGGCGGTTGTGAGGAAGAGAGGGAATAGTGATTTTAGATATTAGGTTTTTCTCCTTTTTATATTATTTTATTGTAATTTTTACAAAAAAACCATTTCTCTCATATTATTCAAAATGCAGTCCAACAGAAAGCTACCCCACCCAATAACCCCCATTCCGGATCCATCTAACCATGTCTCGTAGGCCCAAAAGGTCATCTCGACCCCCAATTTTCGAAACTAAAAATAAATTCCTTCATATTTTTAATTCAGACACAATCAAAAATCCGCCGGAGCCACAAATGGACTCTGAAAAATCCCAAAAAAATATTTTTGTCTATGTCTCGACGATACGAACCCAACAAAATTATTTTCGTCGAATTCTGAGGCTGTTTGAAAAACGGCCATTTTTAAGTCGTTCAATTTTGACTGTATTGACCCAAACACAGTTTCTTCTGCCATGCTCATATACTGATTCTGAAAATTATGAAAATTGAACCCTAGCAATAATATGACATTCCGGTTCCAACCAAAGTGGTTTCGTCGAAAACGGGGTTAGTTTGCAAAATGACTATTTTTCCATAATTAAAATATTATTTAAAAATGGAAATTTTTAAATTCTGGCAGATTTTACGATAAAATTCTAAAAATAAAAAATTTTAAATTTGGCCCTGATTTTTGGGTTGTTACAATCGCCCCCACTTAAAAGCTTTTCGTCCTCGAAAAGGAAAAGTAAAGTAGGAACAAAAGGGGAAAATGTGAGGTATTGAAAATGTACCTCACACAACCATCAGTCGGAGATATCTATTCAGCACGTGGGGTAGGCTTGCTTAATACTCTCCTCTGTTTCCCAGGTGCAGTATGTAGGGTCTCCACTCCATTTCACCTTCACCAGATTGATTCTTTTATTTCTTAGCTCACGAGTTTCTCTACCCACTATTTTAATTGGTTCCCTTCTCACTTGCAAGGTCGGTGTAATTTCCAAATTCTGCTATGCAGCTTCCTCCACAACAAGATCTAGATCATGGACATGTCTACGTAGTTGGGATACATGAAAGACATCGTGTACGCCTGGCAGCCAATCAGGCAACTGTAATATGTAAGCAAGTGCGCCAATCCTTTCAGTAATGGGGAATGGGCCAATGAATCTAGGTCCCAGCTTGCCAGTCTTCCCAAATCGCATTACACCACGTAGTGGGGAAACTCTAAGATATACCATATCACCAACAGAAAATTGTAAGTCTCTCCTTCTAGTATCAGCATAACTTTTCTGTCGGCTTTGGGAAGCTAATAATTTCTTCTTAATAAAATCAACTTTATCTGTTGCCTCTCGAATCATGTCAGGCCCCAGCACTAGACGATCACCGGATTCTACCCAACATGCGGGGGATCTGCATGGTCTGCCATAAAGAGCTTCAAAAGGCGACATCCCTATACTTGCTTGGTAACTGTTGTTATAAGAAAACTCGACCAAGTGTATATGATCCTCCCATGAGCCACCAAAATCTAAAATGCAAGCTCGCAACAGATCTTCTAGGATGCGGTTCACCCTCTTAGTCTGCCCGTCTGTCTGAGGGTGATATGCCGTACTAAAATTCAGCTTGGTTCCCACTTCTTCTTGAAAGGCTTCCCAAAATTTGCTAATGAAAATTGGGTCGCGATCACTGACAATGCTACTAGGGACACCATGCAGTCTGACAATCTCTTTCACATACAACTGCGCCAAACTTCTAGCTGTACGGTTGGATATTACTGGAATAAAATGAGCAGTTTTTGTAAGACGGTCAACAATCACCCAGATACCGTCATTCCCCTTTCTAGAGCGGGGTAAGCCATCTACGAAGTCCATGGAGACCTGGTCCCATTTCCAACCTGGAATCTCTAGCGGCTGTAATAATCCTGCTAGCTTCTGCTGATCACTCTTTACTAGCTGGCAGGTGGGACATCTAGCAACATACATAGAAATATCCCGCTTCATAGATTTCCACCAAAATGTACGCTTTAGATCCTTGTACATCTTGCTAACCCCGGGATGAACACTGATTTTTGATTTGTGGCTCTCATCCATGACTTCCCTTTTTAGTTCTGGGATGTCAGGCACACAAATACGCCCTTGCATTCTGAGAATTCCCTTGTCATCAATAGAAAAGCTTGATGCTTCACCTTTTTGAACACGCTCGGCAATCATTTGAATAAATTTGTCATTCCTCTGAAGAGCGGCAATCTTGTCTATCAGAGAAGGAGTGATAATGAGATGGGCGAGAATGAGATTAGTGTCGGCGGCATTCTTTCGACTGAGCACATCTGCTACAACATTCGCCTTCCCAGGCGTATATAGAATATCCAAGTCATAGGCTGCAAGGAATTCCACCCATCTCTGCTGTCTCAAATTTAGATCTTTTTGAGTGAAGAGATATTTCAGAGACTGATGGTCAGTGTGAAGCTCTAACTTTTCCCCCAATAAATAATGTCTCCAAATTTTCAGAGCGAAGACAATAGCCATAAGTTCAAGGTCGTGGGTAGGGTACTTCTTCTCATGGACTTTTAGTTGGCGACTAGCATAAGCGAAAACTTTGTCTCTTTGCATAAGCACCGCGCCAATACCTTAAATTAAAGATGAAGCATAACATGTTAAAATGAGTTTTGACAAAAAGGAAAATGTCACCTCAACCATGTTTATTTAAAATAAAATAGAGACAACCTTCTTTGGAAGCGTCGGTCCAAACCTTCAAATCATGATTGCCATCGATGATGGTCAAGACAGGAGCAGTGGTCAGCCTCTTCTTAAGCTCTTGGAAGGATGCCTCGCATTTTGGTGTCCAAATGAACTTCTTATGCTTTTTAGTCAGCTCAGTCAATGGACCAGATAATTTAGAGAAATCTCTCACGAATTTACGATAGTAGCCAGCCAAACCCAAGAAACTTCGTACTTCAGTGGGGTAGTAGGCTGCTTCCATTCTTGGATGGCTGAGATCTTTCCAGGATCAGCTGAAATACCTTCTTTGGAAACTACGTGGCCGAGGAATTTCACCTCTTCTTGCCAAAACATACACTTAGAGAATTTGGCTTTCAGTACATTTCTACGAAGAATTTCTAAGACTTCTCCCAAATGTTTTTCATGTTCCTCAACATATTTTGAAAAGATAAGAATATCGTCAATGAATACAAGCACAAATTTATTAAGGACATTTCTGAAAACGCGATTCATTAAGTCAACAAAATAAGCTGGAGCATTGCACAGCCCAAAAGGCATTACTAGCCATTCATAAAATGTGTCAGGCCCTCTAAAAGCAGTGAGAGGGATACACTCTTCTGCGATGCGCAGTTGATGGAAACCTGTGGCTAGGTCCATCTTAGAGAATACACGAGCTCCATGCAATCTATCAAGAAGATCATCAATGCGGGGAAGAGGGTATTTGTTCTTTAATGTCTGTTTATTAAGATCACGGTAGTCCACGCAAAGCCTGAGGGTACCGTCAGATTTAGGCACAAACACCACTGCTGCTCCCCAACTAGAAAAGCTTGGTCTGATTAGACCCTTCCATAAAAGCTGTTTGGTTTGGTTGCTCAGCTCTTCTTTCTCTTTTGGAGACATCCTCCGTATAGAATGAACAACAGGTCTAGCATCAGGAACTAATTCGATTTTGAAGTCAATTTCTCAACGAGGAGGCAAGCTATCCACCTCTTCGAAAACATCAGCATAATCTCTTACAATAGGAATATCTTCAATAGAAGCCGGGGTGACTTCTTAAGAAGACCAAAATTCTTTTCTGTCGGTGGCAGAACCATGGCAAGGAATAGTGATAATATCGCCAAATTTGGTTTTAATTCTAACCACCCTTTCAGCGCAAATTAATTCAGCTTCAAAATTTTCAAGCCAATCGAGTCCAAGAATAATATCATATCCAGAAAAACTCATAATGATTAAGTTAAACGGGAATTGAAAATAGGAGTAAGAAATGGGTACTCGACATTACTGGTCCAGATAGAGTGTGCCACCTATCGGACTATGTGCATTGAATGGTTCTTTTAATTTTCTTGGTTTTAATTTCAGCTTCTTAATTATGTCGACAGAAATAAAACTTCTAGAAGCACCAGTGTCAAAAAGGACAGTAACGGGGATATTCTTAACATTAATGGAACCACTGAGAACATCAGGTTTACCTGTACCTTCTGAATTAGAAGCTAGTGCAGCAGGTTCACCATATACATGAGCCACCTCTGATTTCTTAAGCAACGGGCAATCTCTGATAATATGTCCAGGCTTGTGACAGTTGAAACACTCCCTCTTATCATGTGAGCTTTGACTGGGTCCGGTCTCATTTCTTTTCACCTTCTTAGGAGCTCGACACTCTTTTTCATAATGGCCAGTTTTTCCACAGTTATAACACTTGATCTTCGCCCTATCTCTCTTTTGACTATATGGCTTTGCTGAAGAGGAACTTCCTGTTTCTGGCTTTTTATCTGCCTCCTTCTTCTTGGTATTGGATTGCTTCTTCTCCTTATCCTGCTGGCTTGCTTTCTGGTCAATCTCTTCAAAGCGACAAGTCATCTCTATAATCTTAGCAAAGGGACGCTCTATATGGTTCGTGACACGGTTGTGATACTTCCTTGCCAAGCCATTGATAAACCTTTTATTCTTCGGAATTGCATCCTGCACCAACTCTGGAGCATACCTTGAGAGCTCTTCAAATTTTTTTACATATTCAGGAACTGTCATTCCTCCTTGCTGGAGGTTGGCAAACTCATCATGTAATTTTTCCACTTCATGAGGTGGGACATACTTGGCATTAAATAACTCCTTGAATTTGGCCTATGTAACCTCAGCTTCCACAACTCCTATCATACTGAGCTCCCACCAAATTTGGGCTTGTCCTTGCAAAAACCATACCGCCATGAATCGCTTGCGGTGATCCTCTAGCTCCAAACCATCCAGAATCCTCTCTATAGTCTTTAACCAAGCTTGGGCCTCCGTAACAGATTCATGGCCCGTGAAATGGACTCCCCTTAAATTATTTATTTTCTTCTTAACATTATCAAGATCGAAAGCAGGTGGAGGTGGTGGTCGTACTTCCTCCTCTCTATCTGGTTGGTTGGGGGCCACTGAAGCGGTATTTTCCCTCGCTCTAGCTGCTCCACTTCTAGCTCTAACTCTGGCTCGAGTTGCCATTTTACTTAATCTGTACGTTCAAGAAGAAGGTGTCAGACCAAGTGAAATGAAAATTCAAAGGAAAAGGTAGAAAAGATGGAAATGGATAAATGACTGTAAAATATGCGCTAAACTGTCATACTCATTCTAGGACTAAATAATCCCATCTCTAATGAGGCGTATTGCTATAAATATGTTATATTCCAAAACTAAGGTTAAAACCAAAGCTCTAATACCAACTGTGATAACCCCTAACTTCCACTAACAAAAGCAAGGATGATCATTGGAATACAACATAAATATGGCAATACATAACACAGATAACAACATAAATATAAGAAAACTACATCATAACAGCATCATGGCAGCGGAAATAGATGTCATCAAAATATAGAATCCCACAGTCACAGAAGTTCTAATTATTACATCAGAGCCAAATAGAATGTAACGTGACTCAAAATTCCAAAGTACAGGATTAAAACTGGATAAGTCTAAATGTCTCAAGAACTAAGTAATTGTCTAAGAGAAAATAAAATGAAGAAAAAGAAAGATAACAAGTCTTCATCCTCCAAGTCACCTCCACAATAGAAATCTCCAATCAAGAACTTCAAGCAAGATAAATAGAAACCTGTCAATTGGCTGCCCATGTAGAGAGAGGGCACCCGAGTTTGCAAGGTGAAAACAAACAACAGGTCAGTCATGGGACTGGTATGAGAAACTTAATATAACTACTGAATATGACAAATCTAAGGACCACGCCACTTTCGTGGAACACACTCCAATAGATTGTCTGTGCATATATTTATTAAATAAAAAGAGTAACGCAATACTTTTGTAAAAATGAAATCATTATAAGACTCAGGTCCTATCACACAATGCAACGCACAACAGAGGATAGAGTTTTTCCTTATAATGATCAAAAATGCAGAGTACGAGTCAAATAATATTTTATATCATAAGTGTGTAATATGATTTAAACTATTTCAAAATAAATGTATTAATCCTAGACGGCATAGTATCCCATCCTACTATGTCGCCCTAATTAATATACAATCAAGTCCGTCATCTCGTATTGGAAAGTTGGGTTCCCATACTGAGTCAAGGCTAGGAGCGAAATCCTTACCGATTCGAGACACTCTAGCAATGCCCCAGGATTGGTACTCTGTCCAACCCTTGGATCCTGCAGGGCCGGTCCACACTTACTTTTGTGGATTAGAAATGCCTGAACACACGTTTCCTGATCCTAACGGATCTCTAAATTGGCCATTCGCGACCAATATAACCGAGGTACCTTAAATCCAACAACCACTTAGTAAATATCAGTGCTGGTAGGTCACTGACACCACTTTTAGCTAGAAAGAAACGTACGCACTCCCTGCGTTCCCTTGCTCCGTTTTAGACTCCACCGGGGTGTGAGGCTCGCGAAGTAACGTATACACAAAGCTGCGTCCATACTGGACCATGCTTTGATCATTCTACAAGGCTCTGCTTTGCAACAATAAGCCTTGTTCGAGTGCAACTTGGCATGTCACATCGACAACTCATATCACGCGATCGAAAATTATTTAACATAAAAAGGGGTGTTAAGCAAGAGGATAAATCCTCCGCCACCAAGCCTTTATACATCAAATAAAAACCAATCTTATTACATGAAATAAATTTCGACGTCAGGCATGCGATCCATTTACAAGTCCGTCCTGGGTCTGAACGAAACCGGAGTCGTCTTATTTCGTGGGAAATAAAGACACTCGCAAATCCGAACCATCAACAAGAACGTCCGGACGATCACCACCATCGACCCATTAAGGTAGCTACTCCCATTAAGGCCAACAATAGCAATACAACCATCCGCCTTGAAGATCGTCGGTCTTCAACCGTCGTCTTCAACTCTTCAATTTAATGTCGCCGTATAATTATTTGAAATGAGATTAAACTCGGTTTTCCAAATAATTTTCGTAGTTGTATAAATTACAAAACCAATTTTGTGTCGTTAGAAATGCTTTATAATGCTTTCCACTATTTCTATTTAGTTAAAATAGTTTTATATTTTCTTAATGATGCTTCAGGTCAATAGATGGTCGTGGCGTTGTTTTCCCCAAATGTTGATTTACACCTAACTCAAGATCTGACCGTTGGATTTTGACTAAATCTATACCGTTAGAAAGATTTTCCCAAGACGGTTCTAACGGGTCCGGCCCTGGAAAAACCCGACGGTTGGATCTTTCTATAAGATCATTTAAAGTTATGTTTTCGAAATGCGATCTACCGTACGCGATTCGCTTTAATTTAATTAATATTTATATTTATAAATAAATGTAATTCCATTTGGCGATTCACACAAGTCAGTCAATACAAACAAGCAAGTGCAGTCAATCATAACATGATTCTGTTTATGGTTTTGTTTTCTCTCTTATCATATGTATATTTTGATAAAATGACATTTCCAGTTCAAAACCTCTTTATTTGTATATGAAATTGTACTTCATAACTTTATCGATTGATTTATGTATGAAAATGTATTTCATAACTTTATCCTTTCATTTAATCAAAACAATGTGAATAAAAATGGAATTTTTAATCTTGTCCTTTTATTAATAAACATAGTATTAATAAAAGTACATTTCCAATCTTATATCTTTTATTTACAGTAGAAATTTGCAAATAAAAGCGACTCACATAATTTGTATCTTTTATTTACACTAAAAATGTAAATACAAGAGGTTCACATAATTTACACTTTTGATTCATTCTAGAAAATGTGAATAAAAACAATTCGCATATTTGTTCTTTTTCTTTACATGAGAAAATATCAATAAAGACACTTCACAAATTTTTGTTCCCTTTTGTCTTACATATAAAATGTGAAATAAAATGATGTACATATTTTGTTCTCTTTTGTTTACATATAAAATGTAAATCAAAACAATTCTCATATTTTGTGCCTTTTACATACAAGGAAAATTGTATATAAAATCAATTCACACATTTTGTTCTTTTTCTTTTACACAAAAATGTAAATCAAAACAATTCTCATATTTTGTGCTTGTACATACAAGGAAAGTTGTATATAAAATCAATTCACACATTTTGTTCTTTTTCTTTTACACAAAAATGTAAATGAAGTGATTAACATGTTTTGTTCTCTTTGTTTTACAAAAAAAAAATGTAAAATTAAATGGTTCACATAATTTGTTCTCTTTTGTTTTACATATAAAATGTGAACAAAATGATTTATATATTTTTGTTCTCTTTTGTCTTACGTATAAAATGTGAACAAAATGATTTATACATTTTTGTTCTCTTTTGTTTTACATATAAAATGTAAAATAAAATGATGTACATATTTTATTCTCTTTACTTTACATATTAAATGTAAAATAAAATGATGTACATATTTTATTCTCTTTACTTTTTCTCTCTTCTTTTACATTTGAAGATATAAATAAAGACACTTCACAAATTTTGTTTCTTTTCTTTTCTTTACAATGAAATTGCAAATAAAATGATTTCAATGTTTTGTGTTCTTTTCTTACAATAGAAATTTGCCAATAAAATGATTACAATGTTTTGTGTTTTTCTTCATTTATAATAGAAATTTGCAAATAAAATGATTTCAATGTTTTGTATTTTTCTTCATTTATAATAGAAATTGTAAAACAAATTGATTCTCATAAATTTGTGCTTCTATTTCACAATAGAAAATTGTAAATAAGGTGATTCTCATAAACTTTCCTTTTCCTTTTACAATAGAAATTTTAAATAACATGATTAACATATTCTGTTCTTTTTACTTACCTTGAAATTGCAAATAAAGTGATAAACATATTTGCTCTTTTCTTTTACAAAGAAAATGAAAATAAAGTCAATAACATGTTTTGCTTCTTTTTCTTTTACAAAGAAATTTGTATATACACGACTCTCGTTTTTTTTTTTTTTTACATACAAAGGAGATGGTATATAAGTGACCCTCACTATTATGTTCTTTTTCTCTTACATAGAAAATGTATATAAGATGATTCAAATGTTTTGTTCTTTTTTTCTTACTTTACTTTACATTTCTATATTGAGTTGATAATCCTAGATCAATTCAAATAGATGTGGTAGTCAAATTTCTTTTGATTTGAATGGATAATCAAATCAATTCAATTTAATTCGAACACGAACGATAATATGAAAATCAAATTTCTATCGATTTGAATTGGTAAATAAAATCAATCCAATACTAACACAAAGGGTAACATGTGATGATCATGTTATTCTTTTACTTTAAATTGATAATTAGATCAATTTAATCTCTACTCTAAAGTGATGGCAAGTGATAACATAGCATAAAATAAAATGATACTCATATGGATCTATACGAATTATTCAAACATAGAACAATCATCACAAACCATGACCAAATAAACAGATCTGAATCATAGTCATATTTAATTTACATCGTAATTGAATAATTTAATTAATTATTAAATTTAAAAAAAGAATCTCACAGTCGTTGCGATTTTTGCCCAAAATTCAAAGTGTTCAGAATTTCTCCGTTTTAGTCCAGCTGCGTAGATCTGCTCAATACAATCACAACGTCGCTGAAATCATCGAATTCCGGTTTGAAATGGATTAGATATGGTCAAAACAAATTATAAAACAAATTAGATTAATTAATTAATTGGTTAATTAAGAAATTAACCTTCTTCTTCTACCTCCAGTATTTGGCCGCACCTTCTACCTTACATTCAAAACTATGGTAGGATCTAATCTTCAATACACAACACTAGGACCTGATCAGAAGACACGGGAGCGGAGAGGGGAGAGAGGCGCTCGAAGGGGGACCGGAATGGCTGAACTTGGTTCAGCCTAGGTTGGTGGCGACGGGCCCGAACGGCCACGGTTTGGGTACGGGTTCCGGCGAACTGGTGGCTCCAGACGAGATCCAACCGTATGAGATTGAAGAGAAGGAGATGATCTTTGATGTGGGATGAGAATTGGATTTTAATTCGAAGAAGAGAGGGAGCAATTGGAAGAAGAAATTTCGGCCACTGGGGAGGTAGGGGACGGCGGCTGTGTGGAAGAGAGGGAATAGTGATTTTAGATATTAGGTTTTTCTCCTTTTTATATTATTTTATTGTAATTTTTACAAAAAAAAATCTTTTCTCTCATATTATTCAAAATCCAGTCCAACAGAAAGCTACCCCACCCAATAACCCCCATTCCGGATCCATCTAACCATGTCTCGCAGGCCCAAAAGGTCATCTCGACCCCCAATTTTCGAAATTAAAAATACATTCCTTTATATTTTTAATTCAGACACAATCAAAAATCCTCCGGAGCCACATACGGACTCTGAAAAATCCCAAAAAAATATTTTTGGCTATGTCTCGACGATACGAACCCAACAAAATTATTTTCGTCGAATTCTGAGGCTGTTTGAAAAATGGCCATTTTTAAGTCGTTCAATTTTGACTGTATTGACCCAAACACAGTTTCTTCTGCCACGCTCATAAACTGATACTGAAAATTATGAAAATTGAACCCTAGCAATAATATGACATTTCGGTTCCAACCAAAGTGGTTTCGTCGAAAACGGGGTTCGTTTGCAAAATGACTATTTTTCCATAATTAAAATATTATTTAAAAATGGAAAATTTTAAATTCTTGCAGATTTTCCTATAAAATTCTAAAAATAATAAAAAAAAAAATTTGGCCCTGATTTTTGGGTTGTTACAGAAATTGTGCTTCAAAAAGCTTCTTTAAATTTTTCCCAAGTGAATTCTTCCTCAGGAATATTTGTGGTCTGAGCATCCCACCAAATAGTAGCAGCTTCTTGAAGTTGACACGAAGCTAAGAGACATTTCTGCTCATCATTCAATTTCAGTCCCTTGAAAATCCTTTCACAGGACCTCAACCGTGCTTAGACTTCAATGAAAGATTCCGTCCCTTTGAAAACTTTTCCTCCGAGAGTCGTATACTCTTTACAAATAGTTGCAAAGCTCTTGTCCTGTTGGACTGGTGCAACTTTCTCCACTGTTTCCCCTTGATCTTGGGATCCAGTATTACGACCAGTAGTAGTGGACGACCATCTAGCTCGACCCCTTCGTCCTTGGTTACTCACCTGAATATAACAGGTTGTCAATCTTGACTTGATTGGATGTAACTAACTTAGGTTTACCATCTAAATTTATTTTAAATTTTATATAAAAATGCGCTCTCTCACACTCACCCAAAGCCTAGGTAATCAGTAACCTAAGCTCTGATACCAGCTGTAACGACCCAACTTTCGAACACATCAGAAGTCGTGCCATTAATAAGAATAAGAGTAGATAGAAGATAAATATCACAGAAACATCAGAATCTCACAGCGGAATTTTCACAAAAAGATAATACTTTATAACATTACACAGAGGAATATATTACATCATAGCATCATAGGTCTAGTAATACAAGCCATTCATAGTACATCTTTAATTATACATATCATCGACGACTAACTTGCAGACTTGTAATTATGCAGTAGATAAGATAAGTAGATCAGCATACAGAAAATCTCCATTCCAGCTTCTCGAGTTGATCCAATCCTGATTCACTTGTCTATTCATAACAAGCGTTATGAATACCAAAGAGTTTAAGGGAAACACAAAAAAATAAACTTAGGGTCAGTCAGGGGACTGGTATGAGTAAACAGTTTAAAACAAATAAAATATCTCATAAGACCACGCCGTAAATACGGAACGGGTTTTTACCTTATGAGAATAAAACACTTTGTATACTTGAAATCAGATATTATCAAAGTATCTATTTGATTTTCACAAATAAATTTAAAATCTAGAAGAATGCTTGCATCTCACATTCTCCTATATAGTATACAAATAAAAACCGCTTGGCGCTTATGGAAAATTGGATTTCTAACTATGACAAGGTATGGGTCCACCTTCCGATAATGTATCTCTAGAGGCAAATACACCTGGGTTCAACAAGAACATCTTGCAACCCGACCCTCACATTACCGACCACTCATTTCTCTTGAGTGTATCGAATGTATATCACCAATGGTTGTGTACGGCAACCATTCCTAAATGGGCAGAACTGATAGATTAAGAAACAAAAGGAATTTCTCTAGATAGATGATGCTGCACCCTAATGGGAGCGACCCACATTGCCATGCTGCCTGCCCGATTTTTGTCATTTCCTGGGTGTGAGGCTTGAAGCTCAGTTATCTTCTAGAACACCTGTCCACCATTCACTTTGAATGTCACATCGTCAAGTCCGTGATCACATATTGATTATACAAATACACACTAGGTGTAAAATAAAGAGAAGTTACCTTCTCCCCACCAACTTGGTATATTCGTAATTATCAATGGCGTGACCATTGGAAATACTCTGTCAAACATTCGTTCATACAAATTGTCCTGGGACTGGACAAACCGAGGACACTATTCAAAAATAGCTCCTGTATATCGCCGTCTTCAATTTAAAAATCTCGGACGCGTGACGTATAATCAAATCAAAGTGAAATATTTATTTCGGCCTCTTTGAAATGATTAACGAACATTTTTCTTTCTAAATTATAAATCTAACATGACTGTAATCTAATCAGCATAGATAATTACACAGTATGTGAACATCTTGTCTATATTTGGTATTTTGATCATCTTTCCAAAACGGCCAATTTTAGTGTGTGCGTCGCACATAGTTTTCTTTCCATTTTGTTCGTCACTTCTAAAAATAAATACTTACATTATTTTCAGAAAATTTATCTCTCATGATCACTCTTTGATCTAATTATCCATAAATGAGTTAAATTATGATCTATAATCTATTTGACAGATTTTACACTTTGTATCGTTTTTGCCAAATTTCCCCTTTGATCCTCCATCCTTGATTTACTTATTCTTCTTTCTATACTGATAAAGTTCCTCCTTTTTATTTATTAGTCTTAACACAATTAAAAAACTTTATTCACAGTTCTTGTTTTAAAAAGAAATACAGAACTGCTCGTGATCAGTTTCTTATGTCAGATATTGAAGATATTAGATAAAAAATGGCAAAGTCTACCGTATATGTTACATACAGTTTTCTTTTCCCTCGTTTAAAATTTAAACAACTCATTAGAAAATAAATTCTAATTATAAAATAAATTTATAATTTAATAATTTTACAGCTTCTGTATTGACTTCTCAACTTTTATCAAAACCATATCTGATCGTTTTTGCACTTGATCGTCTTTCTTTGTTGACTTTTGAATTTTAAATATTTCATTAGAAAACTATTTCGAGTTCACATTATAAATTAAATTTACAATTTAACTTAAATTCTAGTTCTGTATTTTCATCTCAAATGCTGACAAAAACTGCGTTAGATCCTGATTCACTCATTTTCCATTTGCTAATAAAAATTCTATTTTGATTTAAATATTTATTTTTACCTTTTTATATAAACCATTATCGTATTTAAAAACTAATTTGAATTTTAAATATATTCAAAAACCTGGTTTAAACGTTGAAAATAGTAAAGTACCATATTAGGTAAAGTACCATATTGAAAACACACGCACACCCTTTGCCAAATCACACAAAACCCCATGTTTTTAGCTTGCCCCATCACTTTGCTACTTTGCCAAAGTACCATATTACAAATCCATGTAATTTCCCTTGCCCGATCACCCTAGATCTTGAGCGCCCATCAGTGCCAGCTTCCCATCTGGCAGTACCACTTTTTAAAGTGCCAACCCCATCAAAACCTTGGCCGATCACCTCAAAACCCATGGCAGCACCTTACCCGATCAACCCCTGGCATTGTGCACATGCACAGCCGCCTACGGTCACTCCATCCACCCGCGACCACCTGCACCAACCACCCTCCACCCGTGGACCTCTTTGCACTACCTGGGTCGTCACCACAACCGCCATGGTGGTTTTTCACCGTTCAAGGGTATTATCAGAAAATGGGTTGTCCAGGTAAAACCATCACCATAGCCACTACCCTCCACCAGACCTCGTCCCCTTCCACCTGCACCTCCATGACACCTCCCAGCGTCGAACCCCCTTTGACCGCACCCTCCTAGCGCTGCCGTTGACCTGTAGTTTGATGAGAAAAGCCCAGCTCCAAACAATAGCCAAAAACCCCAATTCATCTTGTTTGCAAAATCTATTAAATTAAAAATTTAATTTATATTTTTCACATGATCTCTGGCCCCTCCTACCTCTCCTGGCCAAACGCCATCACCTCCCATCCATTGATGCGCCGGAAGTTCACCAAAGTTGAACTTTCGACCATCTCGTGATTCCTCATGATTTACATGCTTAAAAATCTTGATTTTTGTTTTAAAAATCATCATTTTGTTTCTTGATCATGATTGTGTAATCAAACACAGTTTTTAAATAAGTTGAAAATCCACTTTGAAATATTGAACCAGAGAACTCCTGTTGTTTTGTTTTTAAGTGACAGTGAAGGGTTTTTGTTAAGTTTTGTTTCTTTTTGAACAATTTTGTAACCATATAACAGATTTTAAATATAGTCTGATATCCTACTTTCAATTCCCTACTATAGATGCTCTGTCCATTTGAATTGGTAGGGGTTTATAAAAAATACAGAGACGGGTGAAACAAAACCAATCATTTCACTTTTCTAGCATATGATTCCTAAGGTATCCACTAACAACAAATGATGTTTCCCTCATATCAGCAAACAAGCCACACCCAAAACATACAACTTGAAAAAGAATATAAAAGAGAAACCAAGTTCATCCATAGTTCAAACACAAAACTGTAGGAATTGAAAACAGGAAATAAAGTGCAAGTTTACTCACAAAAATTTGCTTGAACCCTTTGCTTTTCTCTTCCTCTTACTGATCTTATTTCCAGTGTTTGTGTTGTGAGAAATTGTGTGTGTTTATGGCCTTATTTATAGTGGTAGGAGGTCATTAAAGTATTGTGACAAAATCAGTTTTTGAGATTTGGTTTTGACAAAAGATTGACAACATAAACAACACATTTCTCTCTCAAAATCTAAGTACCAAATCCTAGGTTCACATGGCTTACCTCAGCCCAAACTCACCCCCTAAAACCCCCTAGGCAACCACCACTCTTCTTTCTATTGGTTCTCGTGAAACATCATCTCAAATGAAAATGATCTCATCCATGTTCTTCACAATCTTCTTCTTGGATTTAACAAATTGAAATATCATTTTTTGTATCGTTAAAAATCAGTTTTCCTTTGAGTTTTTCAACCAAGATCTCACATGATATTTTTGATTTAACAACAAAAATATTTAAAACGCTTGCCTTGCAAGGGTTCAAAATCTGAAAGTTGAGTACATAAAAATCTTCATCATGTGATGAAAATACAAAGGGACATACTTAGAAAAATCCATGGTGTTGAACTCAACTAGTGTAGGTAAGATGGTGGTGTCAATTCATGATTTTGTGAATCTTTCAATGCATATGTTCATTGACAAATTTGCCAAGGTCTTGAAAATAGAACAAGAATTGTAATTTCAAAAAATCAATTTGAAAGGGAAGAGAAAGGTTGAAAATGCTATCATTCAAAAATGATTTTGTTATGTGCCAAATCTTTCTTAAGATCCTACTTGCTAGCATCTATAGTGTATGTGATACATGGATGAGAACATGATTTTTCAAGGGGATTTGACAATACATGTTTATTAACAAAACAAGCATGTTTTTTTGAAAATGAAAAAGGCAAAGGTCATTTCAGAAAATCTTTTGAAAACTGAAAATATTTGATAGATTTTGCCATGTGACCAAAATATTTCACTATATTATCTTTACTAGCTAATTCCCAGGGTAGGTGTTATGTTCATGTATGTACATATGTAAATAAAAACATGCTTGCAAAATGAAATAATACTTTCATGTTTATGTTTATGAGCATGTGAATTCTTTTGAACTTGCTTTGCCAAAAAGAAATGAGGCTTTCATGGTCTGATTATGCACTTGTGAACATGAATCTTGCTTTGATCTCGTTTTGATAACAAAAATAGGTTTTGGCATGCTTCAAACTCAAGTGTCATAGGATTTCAAATTCAAGTATTTGCAAAAACTAAATTATAAAATACTTTGAAAAATGAAGAACAAAATATGTAAAATAAAATGGCATTAAAACTTGCTATATAAAAGTGTTATCTTCACACGTGTGTACAATAAAATTAAACAAACGCTATTGAATCCATGCTATAATACATGAATATGAAAAAAAATGGATTTTTATGTAAGTGCTGTGCTACATGATTATGCAAATGCTATCATACATGTATTAACATGTTTTAGAATTTTTAAAGTATGAATTTTAACTCGTTTTAATAAATAACGTAACTACGATAATTCTATTTAACTGTGTCAGTGATGTGTAAAAAGTCTGGGTCATTACAGAATCTTAACTATTCCTCCATCAATCGTGAAGTCAATCAAGTTAGGGTATAATTACCTCTAAGACCTTAATTGAACAACATTCTCAACTTTGAAATAATCAAAGCTCACAAATTCAAACAAAACATCGCTTACGTGACTCTCAAATTCAATCTAAGAATCCACTTCTTTTACAAAAAAACATTGATTATAACGATAGCGTTATAAACCGCGATTTCCAAACATTTGATTTATAAAACATTTATTATAACGATAGCGGTGAGATCGTTGTTTAGATTTATAAAAACATTTATTATAACGGTAACGTTATAATCGTTGTTTAGATGTACAAAACGTTTATTATAGTAGTAGCATTATAATCGCGGTTTAGATTTACAAAATATTTATTATAACAGTAGCGTTATAATCGTTGTTTCCAAATATTTGGTATATAAAAATAACTTGTACTTATTAATTTCAATTAATAAGTAAATAAATAAGTAATAAATAATCAAATTTGATTCAAACGGAAAGTAAAAATAATTACTTCCCTAAATTTAGTATAATCAAATTCCAATAACTTTCTTTCGAATAATCTATATTCAATTTATATTCCGAATTTCGGAATTTATCTACCATTTTAGGTTAATTAAAAATCCAAATTTACTTTTGAATTTATCCTTTCCCAATCATTACCAAATTCCTTTATAACCATTTCAGTCTACAAAATGTTATCACACTTTATTTTATATACCGAATTTTGAACTAAAACTCATCGTTTTCTTTTAAAACGATTACCCATTTTCCTTTTTATTCAATTTCAAATCTTGATTCATATTTTAAATCTAAATTTCATTTAGAGATATTTCATTTGCAAAATATTTTCTTTAAACCATTATTCATTATAACCGTGAATATATTTCTTTATATACAATCAAATCAGTTTGATTTCGTACTTATAAATAATACCTTAAACCCAAATTCTATTTATAACTTCTATTCAGAATTATTCATACCAGCCTCATCTCTTTTTATTTCAATCAATTAAAATCCCGTTTAAATTTCCTTAACAATAGCTAAGTTCAAATCCCATTTCAAATATTGTTTTCAAAACCAATTTCCACTTTTTCATATAAATTCAAATTTGAATTTATATTTCATTTTATCCCATGACAAATAATGCACTTAATTTATATTCTTATTTATAAACAACTTCTTGATTTATCCACTTGAACAGGTTTCTATTTTCAGTTCTATTTGAAATTTTTATTCCTATTCTGGAAATAAATTCCATTTTTAAATCTCAATTTTCTTTTCCATATTCGAAAATATTTTACGGTATCTAATGTACCAAATTTCTAGGGTTAGGGCAAAACAAACACAACATATCCAATTATGGATTATATAACACATCATCTACCACAATCAAATAAAACAGTAATATAAATGTTGAGGAATCCAATTAGATCTCTCCAACTTGTTTCCCTGCATCCACAGAAGTTAATCACATTAATAGTATTAATTTCACATCGGTATGAAATATTATAGTAAACAGAACTAATAATCGATCAACGATATAACTGTATCAACCATTTCAACCATTTTTATCAACCATTCATCCAAACAACCATCACACAATATAAAATTACTATAAATAAACTTAAAAAAAAAACTCGTTTATATAAATGAGTCAGAATTAGTGAGTTTACTCACCTTGGCTTGCGGTTGACGATCCTGCTTCTTGTTTTTGTTTAAAATCAAACAGTCGTTTGATTGCCATGAAAATCTAGTAGCTCATTTCTCAGTAAAATCAGTTCTACAATATAGATTTCTCCATTACAATCCCAACCTAATTCCTTTCGCATGATTTTGTACATGAACGAATAACTTATCACTATTAAAACGCTTAACACAAATTAAAAATATTTATGTTATTACTAATAACCGTTATTAGTTTTAATTAAATTAAGGATTAAGCTTAATTATCCTTTCATACTTCACGAGTTATCTTGTATCGGCATCTCCTTCCAGACAATCACAGACTCAATTTCTACAGTTCAAACAAATTCTACTAAGCGCATCTTATTCCACCTCACACACGTGGCCTCCTGGACCTCCTTCAAAGTTACGAATGCAATTGAAAACCCTCATTCTTTTTCTTTAAGTCATGAAAACTGTCAACAGCTATTTTTTATGGCCTCCCTTTTCTTCGACAGTCCCTCCCTCTCACCGCTTCACTACTTCACACCCCAGACAACCACTAAACTTCTCTCCCACCTCCTTTCCTCTCTATCCCCAAAATATACCGCTCGTAACTCTTATGACAACCGCGACTTGGGTTAGAACTGTTCACGGCTACAGGGAGATCATCGGGTCCTTCACAAACCCCAAAGTAAACTTCGAATCCTCAAACTCCTCTGCCTTTGAGAAAAATCGAGCCCTAGGGCTGTTACAATACTTAGACTGCCAGACAAATGGCGCCGCACCCAATACCCTCAAAACATACATTGCACCCCTTACAAATACCCTAGAGTGAAAAACAATTGCTTGCAAACCCAAACGATTTCATATTCGAGTTTCACATTGAACGAACTAATTGATTTTGATTTCCCAAGTTTTTTCTAAGAGTGTTGTATCGTTCGATATGTGGTAAGAAAGTAAAAGATGGGATTTTGTTTCAGCTGAGAGAGTGGAGAGACTATTATACAAATTTTATGACTAATACTAAACTTATGCTTGCTGAAATTTGCGGGAAAGAAAATGGTTTCCAAATTGGGACGGGAAGGAAGATTTTGGGGCTTAGGGATTTCTGGGGAATGGGTTTATATTGAGAAGCTTTAAAGTGGCTTCAATTTTGAAGCAACACGGTGGCGGAACATGTTTATTTTATTATTTATTTTAAAGATTAGCGTGCCCCGCTATATAGAATTTAATTTACTTACGGACTGTTATAGACAAAAATAAGAATATCGTAACGTCGAGCAATGCGCTACGATCCTAGATGAAATAGACACGATAATATATACAATGAAACCCCGAAATGCTGATATGGACATAAACACTTCAAACAAAAAGTTGTTTATTTTTCCCAATTAAAATTTTTAGTAAAATTCTATAAATTAGATTAAAATTATGTCTCAAAAATCTTGCTGCAATAATCTATTTTTGATTTCATAAAATTAATTCCATTAAGATCCTATATCGTTTGGAAGTTAAACCAAACCAATCTCCAATTAACAAATAAATTACATATTCAATCTGAATATATACATATAGCTTCAAAATAATCTAATTTTAATTTTAAACTTGATATTTCTATATTTAATTTAAAATGATATTCAATATAATTTAAAATTCCAATTATCTTATTATATAAATCATTATGGTTTATAAACGATTCCATAGCGACTTTCAAAAAAATTGGTTTGGGCATAACTTACCATTTACGAGACGAAATCTCGATTTTTCTTCTTTATTAGAAAAATAAAATCAAACCGGTTCGAATGTTTCTTGTTTCACAGAAATCCGAATTATATTGGATCATGTATATTCAATTGAATTTCAAAACGTATATTATGAACTACCACAACGTTACGAGCTCGATTTAAATTATATTATAAATTATACGTGCAAACTTTGTTTAAAATAAATAATTCCTTATAAAAATCCGTTTTATAATTCAAATAAAATAATTAAAACCAATTTAAATATTCAAAATTAAATGGCTCAAAATCCGAGTCGTTACACTTCGGATAACGAATTATCACATCCTACTCTTTGTAATCACATCGTCATCGATGTCAAATTGGCCAGAATGGCCAACAACAACATAATCAATATCGACCACTCAATAGTAATCGAAAAAGACTACGTGGATCATGCATCTAACCAGAATGAGTTAAATACACATCCAAAGGAAAACATTAGGCATCCGTCATGAAATTTAGCTCCTCGCCAAGAATAAATACTACCATGAAGAACTCCTACCTCTATAGCCACCATCGTCACCTTTCCCTGGATCGAGTCGTCTTCGTGTTGGCCTAACTTCGGGTCGACCTAACTCCGGTTCATCTATGTCGACCGGATTTGGATCAGCACAGCCAATATGGACTTGGTCGAGTCGATTCCGGATCAACTACGTCGATCTAGATTTGGTTACTTCGCCAACCCATATTCGGATCGGCTAAACCGATTTGAGATTGGTCGAACCAACTCTGGATCGACGATTTTGATCCGTACTTGGTTGTACTACCCAATCGTTAAAATACGGGTTATTACATTCTTCCCTCCTTAAAGGATTTCGTCCCCAAAATCCTCAAGGACAAAACAACGTAACCTTACACTTTCGAGTAAGTGATAACACAAACGGAATTATCACTTATCGCTCTCAACTACAACCATTGAAGTGACTATATAACAAAGGAAATAGATTAGAAATTTGGCATGAAGACAACATTCACCTTCCTTTATACAACCACTATCAAACTTGGGATCAATGAAGCCAAGCTAAACACTTAAATTGTATACTTATTTTCCAAACAACTGATGTCAGAAGATAACATTGGCAACTTACTAAATGAGAAGACAATCCAGCTTAGCATCACACGTTGGATTCCTTTCCAAAGATGGAAAAATTCACAAAAAAAATTGGTAGCACCTCCTCTGTATGATTTAATCCGTTAAAACCTAGAATCTCCATACAAGGCCCATCTCAACAAAATAAAATAAAAGCCCAAAAGTAGCTACATATATTGGGGGGATAGAATCATCAAAAATGCACCAACAACAAAAACCACAACTCTACATCTACTACATACGTCTTTTTAAGCAAACCTAGAATTTATATGCAAATAAAATCGTGTTAGCATCCAAACAAATCAAATCTTGCTTCTTTGTACCTGGCCATGTACTCAACAAAGAGGATTAGACACAATAGTAGAAATAGAAATAAGGGAATAAATATGTTAAATAAACTAAATTATTTAACATAGCATGCCTAATTATGTATGGATTTTATTTCGAATAAATAATAGAAATGACAATATAATTATCCTGCATGCCTAACAACCATATAAAGATGAATAAAAATGCAAACATCATCAATCAACATACATATGCAAAACAATGAGAATTATAGAAAATAATGTCCATACCTATCCTAGCATGCAGGATATTAATACGAGACATCCAATATTAAATTTGTTCCATGTATTACTCGGCAACTTGGTTGTCATTCAAAAATAGAGAATAATAATCTAGCATCTCTCGTCAATAAATCAAGTATGACTCGAGCGCTATCATGATATTCTCAATTTCCATGGTAACCTATGGATGGAAACCATCAACAACCATCCCCGCATCAATTTAGAAATCTCTAATAGATATAGAAAACTATCTGACCCATCCTATTCGGCTATATCAGGATGACATCACATTTATTATAAAATTAATGCATAATCAACCCATTCTCATGATGCTGGAAACAACAACACTCATTCTATATGGAATCAACCATCATAATCGAGTCCGTACTACCTCTCCTCGAGTTATGGAATAATAACTTATAATATTAGAAGCGACGTTCACCAAAGGAACATCACATATAAACCGGTACATTTCCAACTTGATACACACAAACAACCACATTTCCTATATATGCCTATTGGAAATCTCATACTCCTCGAAGGCTAATAAATAGTGCTTCCCACTCGCCAAACGAAATTTATCGCCGTCGACTCCAAATCATGAGTTGAATACTCCTCATGCGGTTTTGGTTATTGACTAAAACACGACAACCTTCCACTTGAAAACAAACCGAACTTAAATTACTCACACAACCAAGTGAGTACTATCGCCTTCTCGTTCTTACTCGAAATGAAAAGTCAACACACTCATGGGTCAACTCTAACTTTCCAAACCATCTGAACCCTCGTAGACTCATAGCGTCATCCTACTCAAGATAACATGACCCAAGCTCTCCACTTTCTCAATGGAAAGTGAAACTCTAACAACTCAGTCATAAATATGTCGACTCATTAGCTGGCCCGAATGGTCTAACCATCAGCCAAGATCAAAACAGTTTACTTAACGCTATAATCAACATACACCAACCAACTACTCACAATCGATACAATCCCCTTGGGATTCCCAATCGAAATAACATCCATAACTAGATCAATATCGAACTCGACTCAACATGGAAGAAATCTGATCACCTCATCGAATGTGCCTGATACTCTCAAGCTACAAGCTTAGGTAACGACTCGCTACTAGAGACCTGTCTTAGTCCACTCTCGTCAAATCATAAGGGACTTGCTACTCAAGATCTAAGTCTCAACCATCGCTAAACCGAAGACAACTCGCTAGTGAGCTTCGTCCTAGCCCATTATCGTCACCAACAACCTCTCACTACTACCTATATTTTGTATCCTCCCAGTAAAATGAACTACTAGACTTAAATATTAAGTCTAGTTAAGCTCAACAACCAAAAAGCAACCAATTTAGCAACATGCAACCATGGCTCGATGAATTTAAGTTTTGACGAACCCTATATATTGCCAAGTATAGATTAACTAAGGCATAACACTCCCCCACCTTCAGGCCCCATATTAATAGCTATGGAAGTTGTAGTGACCCATAATATAAGTTTTACCGACCAAACACGGGGTGTTACACAAATATATAATCTAACTAAACCTTCAACACGATAAGTCACAATAAAGAGAGACAAATCAATTCACGAGTCCCAATCTTGTTCCACCCATCGAATCGCACGATCAAATGGAACGATGAAATCTCAACGTCAAACTAAAGCATGTATAGAAACAACATTGATTAAACATACTTTGAGCGATGTCGTTGTTATTTCCTGCCTCATCGAGGGAGCTCTCAATGGAACAGGAACGACAATCAACATGTACGTCTCTACGGTTCATCCCAACAAAGTAGGACAAACTTCAACACTGGGCGAAGGCTCGAACATCGCGAGTTTACTTGATCAACTTTTCCAACTAACATTCTCTCATAATTAAATCAACCATGCTCTAAGTCAATCGCTCAATCTAGTAGTAAACTCCAAACTTCGATGTGACCTAGAAGGGAATAAATTATACTTCGATATCGCATCGAATTGATTACACTCTCTGACACAAATACATCGCCTAAATCATCAAACTCTCATCGAATCCTAAGAAGTCCATACCAAACCCCTTTAAAGCGAATCAGGAACTGTTCTCGAGAAAATCAACTCAAAAACTTAAAAATGATAAAGGCCCTCAACCCATTCAAACTCAATCACGGAGTTTCTTAAGAGTAATCTACTTAACTCAAACTTCAAGTCACTAAAAAGATCCCTTACGAGAACCCAAACAGCTCCCTCGCACCACACAGTTGATTCTGTTCCAAGAAACAGTATGGCACATGATAGATAAGCATCCACACAACACGTCATATTCGACTTATTGCACTTGAGGACCAAAACTAAATAGAGATTTTAGGGCATCCTAGAGAATGGATCATAACATTACTAAAACAAAAATGTCAATCGAGGAAAATAGTTCTCGATTATGCCCGACTCTCAACTCCAAAGATGGAGTAATTCAAAGTATTTCTCGTTCACCAGATCGTCTTGAATAAATAGGACAATAGTAGCTAATCGAGAAAACTATTTGAATGGCACTCATGTGCAAAACAAACTATGTTATATATATTAATAATATATAGATTTGAAAACCAAAATATGTACAAATACATACTCCCCCGTCTTTATTAACTCTCGAATTCAGTACAACTTAGGTTAAACAACAAAAGCTAAGCTCTGATACCAAATGTGACAACCCGCCGTACACCACTGGTGCTTATAGCTAATAATCTACGTTGTATAAGCACCTAATCGACATAAAGTGATTGTCAAGAGAAAGAAATAGTAGAATAAAATAGAAAGAAGAAAGGAAAGGAAAGAAGGAAATAGAAGAGAGTAGAAACGAAACGAAACATAAACACCATCACATATCATGTCGTATATCTCATAGCGCATCAGATAACATATAATAATTAAATCACATATATATATATATATAATAGGCGAGACAGTAATAACTATGCAAACCAGATAATCAGAGCATACAGGCTCGTACAACTATAAATAACAATAATAGAGTTTAAACAATATATGAATAAACTCAACTTAGATAATAAAATACACAACACTGTCAAGGCTCCATAGTGCGACACAATGGAAATAAACAGAAACGATACAAGTATAAATATATAAATCGTCTCTTCCTGCGAATCCACTTATGCAGCTCTGAGCAATACCTGTATCTATCACCTGGTCTTCTCACAAGCATCGTCGATGAGCACCCAAAGTAATAAGAGGGAAATAAAACTTTAGGTTAGGCAAAAGTATGGTGTGAGCGATAAACATTTCTCAAAGTACTGTAAAAGTTGTAATGGTATATATAGCATGGAATGTATGGAGAATCATACCTGCCCTGCCCTTGCATCAACAGAGTTAGCACACAATAGTCGATATATGTTACACTATGATCGACATCACATAAATAGGGTGTAATAGATGTCTAAGTACTAATGATGATAATTAAATAAACATCCATTGCATCCATTCTTACATTCACTCACTCAGTGCGTAAAGCATATGATACTCAATACTCTGGTCATCAAATCCATCGGGGCCATGGTGGGACTAACTGCCCTAGTCTCTATCCAACTCTAGCTATGACCAACCACCCTGGTCTATAGTCAATAGCCTTACCCAATCCATATTGCCTTGGCTTTGGGGTCCAGGAAAATCAGTCCACGCTGCCCTGATTCTGATTTTTCTGCATTCCTCCTCTCTCAAAGGTGTACCAAAATCACGAATATCGATAACTCCTTTAAACACGTTCTTTGTAGCAGAACCCACCTCTAGACTGCCGACAAGACTTCATCGGAAGTCATCTCAATATAGGAACTATCTTCAACGGTCATTATATTTCATAGGATATCATCTAGTGTCTTCCACCTCTCTATCTAACAACCACCTCAATACGATTATGTCGTCTTTTCTGCATCTCGGAGTATCACTATCCATTTTCGAGCCACGACTACTCCTCTTCCCATCCTGTAACCACCCCCAACGGATAATGAATCATGACAACCTACTCCTCGCAATCACATTGTCATCAATGTCAATTGGCCAGAACGACTAATAACAACGGTAGTTGATTTCGACCACTCAATAGTAATCGATATGGACTACCCGGATCACGCATCCAACCAAAATTGGTTAAATACACATCCAAAGGAAAATGTCCTGCATTCGTCATGAAATCTTGCTCTCACCAAGAAGAAATACTTATATGAATAACTCATGTCTCTATAGCCACCATCATCACCTCTCCCTTGATCGGCTCATCTTCGGGTCGACCTAACTCTAGTTCAACTATGTCGACTCGGATTCGGATCGGCATAGCCGATCTAGGCTTGGTCGAGCTGATTCTAGATCTACTACATCGATCCATACTTGGTTACTTCATCGACTGTGTCGATCCAGACTTGATTACTTCATCGATCTAGATTTGGATCAGTTATACCAATCCAAGATAGGCCGAACCAACTCCAGATCGACAATGGCAAATTGTAATTGATCGAATCGGGATCCATTCCATCTTTCGATTTCTTTGCTTTATCCAAGTCTTTAGATCTTTTGCTAAGCTATAATACTGCCCCGTCGTAGAATCCATCCAAACGCTATGAAGGTCCATCATAAATTTATCCCATCTGTTCGAGTTTATCATCCTTGTGCAGTCAATCAATATACACCAACATGTTTGTTTGTTCGTTAAGCACCCTAAACTCTAACGAACAAGATTTATCGAAATATTAGGTTGCCTATGAACGGTGTTTTAAGCTAAACTAGGAAAATAATTCAACCATACAACCAATAAGCAAACAATTCCTAAACTTGCATACAAGCATCTATAATAAAAACCAATGCGGAATATATGCCCAAAAATAAATTTCTAGCTATTTGATTAAAATAGTGCGCAATAGCACGTAATCGGGTAAATAGTGTGCACAGCAACGCGCAATAGGGTAAAATATCATAATTATGGTAAAAAAATATTCAGATCGCTTTCAATATTTTTATTTATTATTTACTAGGTTCCACAATCCTAAGTGTTACGTTTTATTATTATAAACCAATTTAAATTGTGACGGCCCACCCCGCACCAGCTGACATTTCCCCTGAAATGCGTTATGCCGATGTCCAATCAGCACGGGACGGTCGCCTAAGAAAAAGGGTGTGAAGCTAAAACTGCCAAAGGAACCTGTAGTATATCTCACAGCGCATGGAATAAAATATAATAACAACATAACTTTGACATAAAACAAGTGAGACAGTGCATAAGATGAAAACTAAATCATCATCGCAGCTAAATCCATAATATAGCTTATGATCCAACGTCATTATTACAACTTCAAATTTCTGTCTCTAAAGCAAAAGAAAGAAAATGTACGCTACTAATGCCCAAGCAGTGACTAGCTACAACACAGGGAGTATATTTGTATATCATACGTGGAAGCCTCCTACTCGTCTTCGGACAACTACTCACGCATTACCACCTAACTTGTCTCTAGTCTGCTCGTTTACCAGCACCCAGAGTAATAAGAAGAGACATAAAACTCTGGATCAGACAAAAGTCTGGTATGAGCGATAAGCAACAAAACAGAACAATAACATGTATAATCAAATCATACCTGAACCTGGACCTACAACCAAAGAGTTAGCACAACAAGATGCATAATACTCTAAGGTAACACTAACATAAAGTGTAAAAGTAATATGGGGTGTGCATGACATGGTGATAGCAAACATCAAACATAGCAATCATCCTCACGTCTCTCACTCAGTGCGTAAAGCATACGATATCCACTACTTTGGTCATCTAATCTTTGGGCCATGATGGAGTCCAACCTCGTACAACTATCACTACGAGCCCTTAATCCGTCTCCCAGTTGTGAACCAAAGTTATAGGTATCGATAACCCCTTTGCACACGTCCCGCAACAAAGTCCAATAATGAAGTCAACTCGTTGGTTCCTGTATGGATCCTGAGTCACAACTTCTCATTTGGACTACCTTTATCTCGGGTTTTTGGTCATCATTCACCTTCGTTTCGTAACTCCAAGCTTCCATACATGTTCACACTTTAGTTCAGATATGTGCGGTTTGTGATTCTCCAGTCCGGGTCGTGATCCTCCTTTCCTACATCGGCTCGTGATCTGCTCGTGGACCCCTGTTTGGGTTGTGACACATGCTCGCACTCCTCCTCTCCTGGGTCGGTTCGTGATGCTTCATAACCTCCGGCTCGTAGTCAGCTTCCTCGCCTCGCTCTGGCATCGGCTCGTGGTCCACCTTGCATATTCCTCATGGTCGCCCTCTTAGGTTCTCCCTCTTCCTCACGGTCGCCCTCCTAGGGTTCGCCCTATTCCTCACGGTCACCCTCCTAGGGTTCGTCCTCTTCCACATGCTCGCCCTCCTAGGGTTCGCCCTATTTCTCATGGTCGCCCTCCTAAGGTTCGCCCTATTCCTTACGGTCGCCCTCCTAGAGTTCGCCCCCTTCCACACGCTCGCCCATCAAGGGTTCGCCCTATTCCTCATGGTCTCCCTCCTAGGGTTCGCCCTCTTCCTCACGCTCAGGGTGTGAGGGTGCTTCACGATCCTACGGGTCGGGTCGTGAGGGTGCTTCACGAATGGGATACTGTACTATTTTCTGCAACTTTTCCTGCGAGCTATTTACGCCATATGACGGTGTTTTTGACCATTCTAACTTTGCTAAACAATCATGAGGCATTCCAAATAGTAATAGCAACATACATAATAAACCATAAACACTAAAACAACCATCTAACATGTTAATATGGATCAAACATACCCAAAACCCATGTTTTCCCTATATCAAGTTTAACCATAACTAATGATAGGATTAACAAAACTTATCCAAATTAACCCAAATTTCTAATAGAGGCATAAAATATTTTTTCAAATTTTTCTGAGTTATAATTTAGCTAATTAACACTATCAGCCCTAATTAGCCATAATTAGTGAAAAACAATGTAGATCACTCACCTTAGCCACAAATAATCTTAGATCTGAAACTTTTCTACTATTTGGGTCGAATTCCTATGCAACACAGTAGCTCCAACTCTGATTTGGTGTTGATTTGCCTTTATTTGATGTAGCTTAGCTTAATCCTCGATTAGAAAGCGATTAGGAGGTGTTTGAATGAAGAATTTAAGAGTGGAGGTCATTATTAGGTTAGGAGAATGAAAGTGGCAGTTGAAAAATGACAAAGGAGGGTTTCTCTAGCCCCTATCAGCCGTTAAATACCCCTAATCCTGAAATCCCTAATGGACCTAGCTGCTAATTACCTAATTAAGCCCAATTAAGCTGTATTTTACTTTCCAAACCTTATTTCAGCCATATCTCCCAAACGGTAAGTCCATTTGATTAATGTGTCCACTCTATGGAAAGAGAAACCATCATCCAAATCCAATAGAAGTGGTTTCAGGTCAAAACTCCTTACCAATCAAAAGTTATAGGCAAAACAAGATTCGCCAGGGGCAAAACGGTCATTTAAAAATCAGCAAAAATCATGCATATGGGAAATGACCTCAGTAGTCATTCCCCAAAGTTACACGACCATACGACTTCATAAGAAAAAGAAATAAATATTTTTCGATCCTCCAATGCGTAGAATACGGGTCGTTACATTCTCCCCCCTCCCCTTAAGAAATTTCGCCCCCAAAATTCTTTAACCAAAACATACAAAGGATCCTGCATGCCTAAACATACAGAACAATACAACAAGCCTATCCTAGCATGCGATTTACTAACAAGGGAGTACTATATCAATATTAAAACCTTATCTGGCAAAGAGCTCTAGATACGTCTTCCTTATGTTATCCTCTGTTTCCCAAGTACAGTCTCTCTTATTATCACCCCACTGGACTTTGACTAGTTTGGGTCGTCTTCCTTCGAAGTTGCTTCATATCGCGCTCGACAATACGAATAGGTCCGCGGTTCCCAACCGTCTCGGGTTCTACCTCGATATCATCCAACTGATCTGGTGAAATAACCACATTAGGGTCGTGCACAAACTTCCTTAACTGGGAAACATAAAATACGTTGTGAACTCCCGCCATCTTGTCTGGTAATCCAACTTTTGGCCAATCGATCCATAATTACCCAAATACTATCATGGTCCGATCTAGTCCTTGGTAACCATCGATGAAGTCCATTGAGATTTATTCCCAATTCCATTCGGGAATTTCCAATGGTTGTAACAAACCACTAGGCTTCTTTTGCTCATATTTAACTAACTGGCAATTCATACTCTTGGAGATAAACTTCCTAACGTCCCTCTTCATCCCTTCCCAGTGATAGGTTTGCTTCATGTATCAATACATTTTGTTACCACTGGGATGTATAGTCAATTTCGAGTAATGATGTTCTCTAAGCACTTCATCTCTCAATTCGTTAACGTTGGGTACAACTAGTCTCCCATTCTTTCGAAGCCATCCTTTTTATCAAGTCCATACTTGTTCATTTTCTCACCATCGATATCCATCCCTACCTTGGAGATGATTTCCAATAGGTTAGGATCGTCCCTCTGACTGGAACCAATCCGCTCAATCAAAGTCGGTATAACCGTCAAACTTGCTAACATTTCTGGATCCAATCAATACTTAGGTCTGAAATCATATCCCACGATATACTCCAATTACTTTCATTCAAGAAACATGGCATCTAATCTGGCATGTCTCCTACTTAATGCATTAGTACATCACCTAGTCTGCTACCACATGCATCTGTGTATACCGTCATCTCTTCATTCTCTATTACCAGAATCCTACAGGTGATAGTCTACTCAAGGGAATAAAAATATGAACAAACATAGCAACCATAGCATCCATCAAACATGTCCTATCTATCACCTGCTAAAGCTATGCATACGTCGATACTTACATGACTGGTCCAAGCAATCCCAAGGGCCAATGGAAGCCCTGGCTCAAACGAACTACCGTACATCCAACGCACGTTTATCCTCTAAGGATAACTAGATCACATCCAATGAATCTAAGGTAACGGGAATCCCCAGATACCCCTGCTTCGAGTCCGCCTAGAACACTCCAACTATCGACGATTTCTTGGTACTCTCTTCAGAAGAGCTACCCACATACTCAGACCCAGTCTCGAGTATCCATTACCCATAAACTCGAGCACAAACTCAAGTCCAACATGAGTCGTCTCCCTATTCATTGCATCTCCAAGATCAACGAACAACCATTTTTCCTTTACGAGTTCAAGTCCAACTTGAATCGTTTTAGCCTTTGTTGCATCTCCACGATCAACGAACACCCATTTTTCTTTTACGAGTTCAAGTCCAACTTGAATCGTCCTAATCTTTGTTATATCTCCACGATCAACGAGCACATCTTATCCCTTCTAAGCTCTACCATTCTTGAACCAACGAGAACATCAACATAGGGTCCTAAACAATTCATTATTTTGTAGCTTTCTCGAGTCCCACTCGAGTTGTCTCATAGCCCTATCAAATCCAACTCGCGACACTCCATACCATTGAACAATCTTATCATGTCACGGCTGCACATCACTCCTCGAGTAAGCCGAGATATCATTCAATGGAAATCTCAACAATAACTTATATCTCACGCAAACCATCCTAGTCGAACTCGACATTCCCCAAGCACAAGCCCCAAAGGCCTAAACCAATATCAGACAAGCACTCAAGGAACATCTCCTCCGAATTTAGTCAATCTACTTGAGATTATACTAGCAAAACAACTAAGCAATCATAAGCAAACATACATCCATGACTCGATAAGACCAAATTACAACAAATCATGCAAAAGGCTAGTCGAACCACCGATCGAGTTCGTCACAACTAAAGGTCTATCGGCAATCTCAAGTTCCAATGTCAACCTATCTACCAGGTCACTGGGTATGAAGGAATGGGATGTCTCGATATCAAACAAAATTCGAACATGAACATCATGAATAGAAAGCATACCTTGAATAACGACACTCTTTCCCTTCTGCACTGTAGTTGGGGCATTCGACCAAAAAGAAACAACGTTGATAGCATATGCTCTCACAATCTGCTTCTCTTTAGGGGGTTGTTGACATTTATCCTTATGATGTCCCGCTTGGCCGTAATTGAAGCACTTCCTTTCCCTAGGCTTTTCCTGACAATCTCTGGCATAGTGGCCCTTCTTGCCACAGCTAAAGCACTCTCCATTATTCTTATTCTTCTTATTCTGACCATCCTTAGTTTGGTTCTACTTCCTCTTGTTCTGAGAATTCTTCTTGCCTTCACCGTTTGCTTGAAGTTTTGGCTCCCATGCAAATGCAATAGCAACTTCGGTCTTTGACTTAGGGTACAGACTCTCCGATCTCAATGCCTTTCCCACAATAGATTCAAACGTCTCATCAATGTGATTTATAAGTATCTCCCCCAAATACCCATCTAAGCCAGTTATGAACCTCTCGTTCTTCTTCTCGGCAGTGTCGATAAGGGATAATCCATACTTCGATAAAGTATCAAACTCAGCAATATGTTCCGAGACTGCCCTACCATTCTTCTTAAGTTCCAAAAATCTCTTGAACAGTACCGATCTCTGAGCAGCTAGAATAAACTTATCACTGAAGCAAATCCTAAATTGATTCCAAGTAACTTGATCCTTAGGAGTAACTGCTTTAATAGCATTCCACCAATTCATAGCCCGTCCTTGAAGTTGACGCGATGCTAACTTCCTCTTCATTGCATCCTCGATCCCCAAATCCTCAAAGATGCGCTCATGACTATCAAGCCAATCTCACCATGACTAGTATAATCCTTGTTGAGCTTGGTAAAATTGGCTCTAGGCGCCTGCACTACTGTACCACCACCATTAGCAGCATTAGGAACTGCTCCCCGAGCATCCCTAAGCATCTCTCGCATGAAGGTAGTAAACATCGCCCATATATTAGGGACATTCCTACTGTTGTCCCATGAACCCGTACTCCTTGAATATCGGCTCATCGTTCAATCTGTAAAGAGAAAATGATTAACCATGTTGACGTGATGCCCGTGTAGTACGACATCATCCTTAGATATACTAATAGTATATATATAGCTTTTGAAAACCAAAATATAACAAAAACGCACTCTCCTATACGTATACTATCTCTCCTTGATGTCTTTCCCTAGGTTAACTACGCAACCTAGAGCTCTGATACCAAATGTGACGGCCCGCCCCACACCAGCCGACATTTTCCCTGAAATGCGTTGTGCCGATGTCCAACCAGCACGAGACAATCGCCAAAGAAAAAGGGTGTGAAGCTAAAATTGCCAAAGGAACCTGTAGTATATCTCACAGTGCATGGAATAAAATATCATAACAACATAAGATTGACATAAAACAGGCGAGACAGTGCATAAGCTGAAAACTAGATCATCATAGCAGCGGAATCCATAATAAAGCTTATGATCCAACATCATTATTACAACGTCAAATTTCTGTCTCTAAAGCAAAAGAAAGAAAAAGTACACTACTAATGCCCAAGCAGTGACCAACTACAACGTAGGGAGTATATAAGTATATCATATGTGGAAGCCTCCTGCTCGTCTTCGGACAACAACTCGCGCATTACCACCCAACATGTCTTTAGTCTACTCGTTTAGCAGCACCTAGAGTAATAAGAGGAAACATAAAACTCTGAGTCAGACAAAACTCTGGTATGAGCGATAAGCAACAAAACAGAACAATAACAGGTATAATCCAATCATACCTGAACCTAGACCTGCAACTAAAGAGTTAGCACAACAAGATGTACAGTACTCTAAGGTAACACTAACATAAAGTGTAAAAGTAATATAGGGTGTGCATGACATGGTGATAGCAAACATCAAACATAGCAATCATCCTCACATCTCTCACTCAGTGCGTAAAGCATACGATATCCACTACTTTGGTCACCTAATCTTTGGGCCATGGCGGAGTCCAAACCCGTACAACTATCACTACGAGCCCTTAATCTGTCTCTCAGTGGTGAACCAAAGTTATAGGTATCGATAATCCCTTTGCACACGTCCCGCAGCAATGTCCAATCATGAAGTCAACTTGTTGGTTCCTGTCTGGACCCTGAGTCGCTACTTCTCATTTGGACTACCTTTGCATCTCGGGTTTTTGGTCATCATTCCCGTTCGTTTCGTAACTCCAAGCCTCTACACATGTTCACATTTTAGTTCAGATATGTGAGGTTCGTGATTCTCCAGTCCGGGTCGTGACCCCCCTTTCCTGCATCGGCTCGTGATCTTCTCGTGGACCCCTGTTCGGGTTGTGACACATGCTCGCGGTCCTCCTCTCCTATGTCGGTTCGTGATGCTTCATAACCTCCGGCTCGTGGTCAGCTTACTCGGCTCGCTCTGGCATCGACTCGTGGTCCACCTTGCATATTCCTCATGGCCGCCCTCCTAGGGTTCGCCCTCTTCCTCATGCTCGCCCACTTAGGGTTCACCCTATTCCTCACGGTTGCCCTCCTAGGGTTCCCCCTCTTCCACACGCTCGTCCTCCTAGGTTTCGCCTTATTCCTCACGGTCGCCCTCCCAGGGTTCGCCCTCTTCCACACGCTCGCCCTCCTAGGGTTCATCCTATTCCTCATGGTCGCCCACCTAGGGTTCGCCCTCTTCCACATGCTTGCCATCCTATGTTTCACCCTATTCCTCACGGTCGCCCTCCTAGGGTTCGCCCTCTTCCTCACGCTCGGGGTGTGTAGGTGCTTCACGATCCTAGGGGTCGGGTCGTGAGGGTGCTTCACGAACGGGATACTGTACTATTTTCTACAACTTTTCCTGCGACGCCATATGACGGCGTTTTTGACCATTCTAACTTTGCTAAACAATCATGAAGCATTCCAAACAGTAATAGCAACAGACATAATAATCCATAAAAACTAAAACAACCATCTAACATGTTAATATGGATCAAACATACCCAAAACCCATGTTTTTCCCTAAATCAAGTTTAACCATAACTAATGATAGGATTAACAAAACTAATCCAAATTAACCCAAATTTCTAACAGAGGCATAAAATAATATTTCAGAATTTCTAAATATTTTTCCAAATTTTTCTAATTTATAATTTAGCTAATTAACACTAATCACCCATAATTAGCTGTAATTAATGAAAAACAATGCAGATCACTGACCTTAGCCATAAATAATATTAGATATGAAACTTTTCTACTATTTGGATCGAATTCCTATGCAACATAGCAACTCCAATCCTGTTTTTGTGTTGATTTGCCTTGATTTGATGTAGCTTAGCTTAATCCTCGATTAAAAAGCGATTAGGAGGTGTTTAAATGAGAATTTGAGAGTGGAGGCCATTACTACGGTTAGGAGAAAGAAAGTGGTGGCTGAAAAATGACAAAGGAGGGTTTCTCTAGCCCCTATCAACTATTAAATACCCCTAATCCCAAATCCCTAATGGACCTAGTTGCTAATTACACAATTAAGCCCATTTAAGCTGTTTTTCACTTTCCAAACATTATTTCAGCCATATCTCCCAAACGGTAAGTCCGTTTGATTATTGTGGCCACTCTACGGAAAGAGAAACCATCATCCGAATCCAATGGAAGTGGTTTCAGGTCAAAACTCCTTACCAATTAAAAGTTATAGGTGAAACAAGATTCACCCGAGGCAAAATGGTCATTTAAAAATCGGCAAAAATCATGAACATGAGCAATGACCCCAATAGTTGTTCCCCAAAGTAACACGATCATACGACTTCATAAGAAAAAGAAATAAATATTCTACGATCCTCCGATGCGTAGAATGCGGGTCATTACATAAATCATCAAATTTTTACTATATAAACTAATGCAATTCAGTGAAAGATAATATCACTCACCTCGTTCAAATCAGCGCTGATTGCACTATAATGTAGAGCTCATCAATATGATGCCAATGCAAGAAACGAAGTCCAAGTCCAACCTCGTATGCAAAAGATACGAATTCTATAAGTTATACGATTATAAATCGACACAATTTGAATTAACCATGATCTATTTATACTATTATCCCTATACCCTCTTCTTTGACATGTGCAAGCCGTGAATAACCTGTAGCTTACAAAAACCAAACCCACTTACTTCTCTCCTCCTCTCCCAAATCACTGAACGAAATTTCAATTCATCAGATTCTACGAACTTCCCTTCGCACGATCTTCATAATGGACACAGTAAGACTAGGCGCGCCACATTATTGAAAAGCGCGATCCAGCACCCCCTACAGCCCTAAATAACGTGATCTACCACACGGGTGCGAACTTCGAAGCAATAATATGGGAAGATTCTATTTCCGATGAGAAATCCAACTATGTTGTCTGATTCGCGAATAACCGACTCTAGTTCATACAACGTGGAACTCTAGTTCCTTAGCAATGTAATAATAAATAGAGAGATGGATGAATTATTGAATGGGTTGGGTTTATATTATAACATGTGGGCCTAAGATATTTTATTATTAATTTATCCCTTAGTTCAGATCCTCTTCACGAAATCAACATGCGTTTTATTTTGCGACGACCAAACGACTTATTCAAACGCTACAAAACTTGACAGCGTGCATTATCTCGATGATATGGTTCCGATGGTATATGTTTCATTGAAAACCGAGTTGTACCTTCGAGATGACTATTTATGTGTATTTCGAGATCAATATGAATGCCAATTGGTCCGAACTCAAAATATAGTGTTCTTTATACTTTTTATTTACATAACGAACCATACAAATTCAACAAGACTAGTCTCGAGTTCCAATTAAATCATTGTAAAAAAATCACTTTGGAACCGTCAATTGAATAATTAAAGGTCAATATTTAAATAAAATATTTATATACCCAATCGTTAAAATACGGGTCATTATAACTTCCCAAATGAATACCAAATCCTTCTTAGTAAGGCCGGTCAGTGTGCCGAAATCCATGCAAAATCTTAATGAACTTCCTGTAGTAACCCATTAAACCTAGAAATCTCCCCACCTCGATCACGTTCTTAGAGGCCTTCCAATCCTCAATCGCCACAACCTTGGCGGGTTCCCCAGCTAACCCTTCTCTAGAAGCCATATACCCTAAGAAATGCACTTCCTTTGACTAAAAATGACACTTCAAAATTTTCGCATCAAGCTAATGCGCTCGGAGAATACGGAGAACCTCTCATAAATGCAAGGCATTTTTATCCTCGCTCCTCTAGAATACCAAAATTTCATCTCTAGACACAACCATGAACTTGTTAATAACATCTCGAAAGACTCTGCTCATCAAATCTACAAAATTGGCTAGGGCATTGATTAGCCACAAAAGCATAACCAACAACTCAAAAAATCCGCCAGGTGTTTGAAATTTCGATTTGTTGATGCTATCATCCATCACCCTAAGGTGATGGAAAACAGTGCTAAATCTAACTAAGAGAACACTGACGTGCGAGCCAATTAGTGGGAAAAAACATCAATTTGAGGGAGTGGGTAGCAATTCTTCTTCGTGAGCTTGTTCTACTCTCTATAATCCACAAAAAATCGGCGAGAACCATCTTCCTTTGTAGCAACGATGACTGGCGCTTCCCACTAAGAGATACTTCGCTCGATGTATCCCTTCTCTAATAGGTCACCCGCTTGCTTACTCATCTCTCTTTTTTTCTTCAGAGTCTTACGATGTACAAGCAATGCTATGGGCTTCGCATTCTCACTGAGATATATACAAAAATCGATCGCTTTCCTTGTAGGTAGTCTTCTTACCTCCTCAAACACATCCAAAAACTTGCACACTACATGTACTGAATCAATATCATCTATATGTGAATCTAAGGAATAAAGAAAGCTTAGCATGACTGAACCCCATGGGTCACAAGAAATCTCGAGGATCTGGCCGCTACCTGTCCCCCAATCGAACGACCGTCCTCTCGCAGTCCAAAATATCCCCATATATGGCTAGCCAATCCATCCCTAGGATCATCCCATACCCCGAGAATCCAAATAGTTAGGCTTAATCAAACTCAATGCCTAATATAAAATTTTTGAAACCCTTACAAAGCGTAGAAAAATGTGCAGAACCACCTATGGGGTTTGAAACAACTATGGGATCAGTGACTAAAGAAATTTCCAAGTGCAAATAATCAACCAAAGAACTAGAGTTTAAAGAAAGAGATGCTTCTGAGTCAATAAGAGTATAAATGGGAAAGTCAGAAATAGAAACCAAATCTTCAACAACAACTTTCTCGAGTCACTGATGCACTAGCCCCATGTCCTGTCCTTTGGGGATAAGCTCTGCTAAGATTTTCGGACTTCCCATAATTATAACACTTCCCTTTCATCATAGTCTTCTTACAATCCTTGACTAATGACCAATCAATCAACAACCATGACACTTAACATCCTTCTTGATATGTCATTTCTGAGGTCCTCCAGTATTCTTGTTGCCTTCCTTATTTTTCCATCATTGCTTTTTTAAGCTAGCAGACTTAGAAATTTCCTCTTTACCCCATTTAACCTCTTTGTTCATGTCCTTATGCATAAGAGTCATTTCCACTAACGACTCAAACGTTTCCTTCATGGGCACATGTATTATCGCCAACCTTTGGAAAGGTTGTTTCAATCCTCTCATAGACCTGACAACCTTCTTATGAACTATATTGGCTATATTCATCCCAAGCCTCGAGATATCTATTGAGATATCTATGAAATCAACTGGGAATTGGGATACCCTTAGGAAGATTTTGGGCTCTCGGCATCCTAGGCAAGAGAAAAGATAGAGATATGAGATTTCGAAGGAATAAAGAAGGTTATACTTGACTTGAGAGGATAAACTTTTATTTTCAAAATTACGTTTGGTTTTAAAAATCTAATTTTGTTTTTAAAAACATTTTTCTTTAAAATAAACTTTTAGGAATCCTGTAACCATAGATTCTGATACCAAATGATGCACCTTGCACCCCTTAACGTTCCCTAAAGTAGGGTCATCCTAAGAAATGTGAAGCATTGTAGGTATAAAGACATATATCACATAGACTAAGATTCACAAAACAATAAAATAATAAATACAACGGAAACAATCTTAAACTGAAAACATATCATGTATCTCAAAAACTGTTTATTCATTTCAGTCTCAAACCAAAACGACCATATATCCCATTAAAATAACATCTTAGTCACAAACCTGAATAAAATAACATTATATCCCTCAAAATAATCAATAATACAACAAAATTGCCAGAATAAGATAAAGATAGAAGATGAATACATTGGCAACTAGAATGAACTCTAAGAATGATCCTCTAAGAAATCTGAACTAATCACCTCAGCCCTATGAGACTGGTGGGAGAGAAAAAGGAAGAAATGGGAGTGGTTAAGACATAAAGTCTAGTGAATGATGTAATTACTAGCATGATTACGCAATAAAGAGAAATACACTCAATAATAGTTCTAGTGTCAAATGAGCTAAATGTCCACGTACAACTAAAAAGATAAACATACTGGAATGATGTACAAAGAGATATACTAATATTTTACAAGTGAAGATTTGTTCAATTAGTTGCAACTTTCTCAATTACCAAACGCAATAAAGATAATTAGGATAAGTTTCCAATACTACCCATTGATCGACTTTGTCCTACCAGTTTACCATATCATATGGTAACCTATGTCAATATGGATCTCTAGCTTTATACGACCCAATCAATCAGTAATGACATAACTAGTCGATTTTGGATATAGTAGTGACTTATCTTCCCTTGTCCATTCCATCGTATGCTCATGCACTACCGATCACACCCACATGCACCTTTATCTTCTTATGATTACTTATCCAAATCAGCGTAAGCATGCCCATCTCCACCACTATCTATTGTGAGACTATCAATGATAAACCTGAGAAGGAATCCAACCGATACGAATTCTAGCAAACAAATATTCTAATTTGCGTCCCTACCTAGAATACCCTTGATTTGGGTCGTATTCATTTGTCACTTATTTTCCCTAATCAACCCCAGGCTGTTGGAATGAATCACACCTATTACATGCTTACTAAACTCAATCCTAAATCTAAGTTTATATTTATAACAAGCCTTTTCATTATTTCTTCCAATTATAACCCTCATGTTATGATTCTACTTTCACATAAGCCCTATCTATCCATGATGATTTAATCATGTGTCTATACAATTATCATAATACTATTTTTGATGCCTAATATTCTCCCAATTACAACACATGTTATTATTTTATTGCAAATCAACATTAATTTACCTATTTCAGTCCAATCCCTTTTTAATTACAGATCTACATTTTATGCACACTTTTTCTGTAAATTTAGTCTTTTTTCTTTTGATACATGTTTGCATAATTATTTCTTCAATTCTATTATTCTACGCGTGAAATAAAAGCAATAAGTCATTCTTCAATAAAGTTACATTTACAGATCTAAGCATATTTTGGTCAAAAACAAAAATAAGTGTAGAATCTGTAAAATAGCCAACAGACATAAATATTGAAAAAGGAAAGAAGACCGAAAACTATATTATAGAACTTGAATAGAAAGAAAACTGTAAGAAAAGACTAAGAAATACTTGTTGAACACTAACTTGCAGAAAAAGAACTTATAGAAATGCTAAATTACAAGAAACAATGAAAAAATATAGGAAATCTTGTAAGAAAAACTACATAAAATCTACATCTATTACAAACCCTACCTACGAGAATTAGCAGAAGTCTAAATAGTTACACACTCACCATAGTCCTAAGCTTTCCTCCGTGGCCGCTATAGATCCCACCTTCAATAGGTTTACATAAATATTGAATTTTATAAACCATTTCCCAAGAAAAACTTAGGCCAGGTCCATCTCAAAAAAGGAGAACCCCAAGGGCAAAATTTATGCTATGAAGAATTATCTAGGTCTGCGGGTCTACTTATAGGATAGGCTAGAGGTCTTAAATCATTGGATTTCTAAAATAAATCTTGGCCAGCCATGTCACTTAACCAATTAGAATATATCACGTCAGTTCAGGATCCAAAAACAACAAATAGGAAAAGGCCACGCCGGTCCATGAAACAAAACTCTCATCATCTATCCACCTGGACGCAAATTGCGCCCAGGCAGGTGTGTGCGTCAATCACTCGCACCTTGGGTCGACCTTGGTGTCCACGAAGGTTTGAACCCCACCGTACATATTTTTTTCCTCTTCTTTGAAATTTTGATTAATTTGTTCGTCTTTTTTCGCTCATATCCTCTTCATACAAACCCAAATTCAAACAAGTTTTTTTGGAAATTGACTAAAAAATTGTCACGGACTCAATAGAGCAACTTACGTAGTGTAACACCCCGCAAATTCTATAACTGTGAAATTAACAAATTAAAGTATAATTAATCTGAAATCAAAGAACTAAGGGAAACGGGATACGCCATTGCGTTCGTCTCGGAAAAATACGCGAAATAGAGTCCGAGTTTTCGAAAAACGGAGTCCGTATGAAGAAGATATGGCCTTCGGAAGTTTTGAATTAAATTTAAAATTCAAACAGAATAAATCAAGTTTAAATTCGAAAATGGGGCCCATTGGGCCAGGGCGGAAAACACCCGCCTGACACACCCAGGTCGACTGGGCTGTCGACCTGGTCTAACCAGGTCGACAGGCCTGTCGACAGGGCTGTCGACAGGGGTGTCGACCTGGTCCAGACCAGGTCGAGCCCAGTCTAACCCGGCTGGCCTATGCTATGTTGGTCGATTTTCTGTGGTCTGCTTTGTCATTAGGGCTAGGTGGCAAGTTTTAATTGGTCACTCCTTAGGATGAATGGCTATGATCAATCCAAGCAACATCAATGGTCCTAATCAGTTCCTAACCTCTATATAAACAACCCTACACTAAACCCTAATCTATTCATTCAAAAATAAGAACATAGCCGCCATGTTGCTGAGGAACGACTAGGAGTAGCCACCAAATTGGAGAGAGGATTAGGAGGAAGATTCTAAAGCTTAAAGCAACCTAAACAAATCAATTCAACAAAGGAATTTGCGTCTTCAATCCCTAAACTAGAGAATTCATCACACCATTGTAAGTAGAGTATTACTTTGGTATGAACAAATAATTGTGTTGGTTTGTATGCTTGAATTGTGGCAATAAAGTAATTCATATTTGTGCGTTCTTATCAATTTATATACGTTTGGATTATGTTATTCAATTATAAAGAACTACATGCGGTAGTTCTATGCAAGTATACGTTTGGAATATTTCGCAAATTATGTAATCCATGTTGAAGCTACATGTATGTAGTTGATTTAAATTCATGCAAGTTTGGGGTTTGCTTCTATGCCACCATGATGTATATTTTTGTGCATAAATCAATTTGTAAGTAATTAAAACAAGTTTGGCTATTATAATCCATATGAAATTATGTTGAGAATTTGGCATCATGTATTAAGCCATGCTTTTGTACTAGAAAACCTATTTGCAAACTTATGAATATGGCTAGGCTATGAATGATATTTGGCATAATTGAAATCCATGATTAAGTCTATCTTGTTTACAAGAATTATATGATGACATATGTGGTACATAGTTAGGATTATATTCAAAATCCCTTTTTGCAAGTTTACATGACTAAAGTAAGAATCATGATTTCATGTTAGAGATATTTATGCCATGCTTATGTTTGACATTATGCCATGCTTATGTTAGAAATATTTATGCCATGCTTATGTTTGACATTATGCCATGCTTATGTTAGAAAATTTATGACATGCTTATGTTTGACATTATGCATAAATAAAAGTATAGGTTCATGTTGTAGTTATGACTATGTGTCAATAATGATACCCAATTTAGACTCTTATCTCAACTACAAGTTCACATGCTTTGATTCATGTCACCTATGCTTTATGACCAAAGTATATGTCACTACTATGCAAGTACACCAGTTTCTATTTTGTATTCCCAACGTCATATTGCAAGTTCATACGCTCACCTTCCCCTTTTTGTGTATGTAATCACGCCATAAGCCTCCCCTTTTCGCATGGCTAATTTGGGCTTTAAAAGGCTAAGCCCAAAATATATATAAACGGACGTGTTAAACGGGGGAAAATAACGTTGGGTTAAAATTACTAATGAATGAAAATATAAAATAGAAGGGCCCAAGTTCAAGTATGGGTTGGGCCCATGATTGGTGTAACCCTTACACCATTAACTTAATAATGGGCCGCAAATATTTACATATAAGAAATAAAGAGGAATGACAAAATATGTAAATGTAGAACATACGATGTGTTTAACCCGAGGTTGGATTGAGTTGTGATGTAAACCTGCCCGGAACCGCCCGGCTGTCCAGTAGTCACAACAATACCTATCCAATGTGGGAGGTTAAACATGGAGCCCAGCAAGGACCCGAGGTTAGACTGAGTTGTGGCGTAAGACTGCCCGGAACCAACCGGCAACAGGCAGCCACAACAATACCTGTCTAATGTGAGAGGTCAGGGCCTTAATAAGACAATTAAGGCTGAGTCAGGATTGATAGGATTAAGTGAACTAAAGACTTAATCAAAATGGAACATGCTAAACAAAACGGACTGGTGGGGGTTAGGTTAGGAAACACTTAACCAACTTAGCATGTTGGCTAGAGATAGAAAACCTAGTAACGGGGGACCCTTTTCAGTAGTAACCCTAGAAGGTGTATCAGGATACCCTGAAACTAGGCAGGGTGGGGCACGATTACTGGGCTGATTGTAAGAGGTCAAAGCGACGGCGGTGGTGTAGCAGTGTAGGTTCTAACGGAGTGCGGGTTGCCAGTAGCATACCTGTGCACTCTAAGGTTGTGTCGGGTTGCCACTGAAATTAGGGCATTCCCTTTGAGAGTGACTCCAGACCCAGGTCGAGCCCAGTCTAACCCGGCTGGCCTATTCTCTATGTGGTCGATTTTCTGTGGTCTGCTTTGTCACTAGGGCTAGGTGGCAAGTTTTAATTGGTCTCTCCTTAGAATGAATGGCTACGATCAATCCAAGCAACATCAATGGTCCTAATCAGTTCCTAACCTCTATATAAACAACCCTAGACTAAACCCTAATCTATTCATTCAAAAATAAGAACATAGCCGCCATGTTGCTGAGGAACGACTAGGAGTAGCCACCAAATTGGAGAGAGGATTAGGAGGAAGATTCTAAAGCTTAAAGCAACCTAAACAAATCAATTCAACAAAGGAATTTGCGTCTTCAATCCCTAAACTAGAGAATTCATCACACCATTGTAAGTAGAGTATTACTTTGGTATGAACAAATAATTGTGTTGGTTTGTATGCTTGAATTGTGGCAATAAAGTAATTCATATCTGTGCGTTCTTATCAATTTATATACGTTTGGATTATGTTATTCAATTATAAAGAACTACATGCGGTAGTTCTATGCAAGTATACGTTTGGAATATTTCGCAAATTATGTAATCCATGTTGAAGCTACATGTATGTAGTTGATTTAAATTCATGCAAGTTTGGGGTTTGCTTCTATGCCACCATGATGTATATTTTTGTGCATAAATCAATTTGTAAGTAATTAAAACAAGTTTGGTTATTATAATCCATATGAAATTATGTTGAGAATTTGGCATCATGTATTAAGCCATGCTTTTGTACTAGAAAACCTATTTGCAAATTTATGAATATGGCTAAGCTATGAATGATATTTGGCATAATCGAAACCATGATTAGGTCTATCTTGTTTACAAGAATTATATGATGACATATGTGGTACATGGCTAGGTTAGGTTCTAAAGGTCCCTTTTTGTAAGTTTACATGACTAAAGTAAGAATCATGATTTCATGTTAGAAATATTTATGCCATGCTTATGTTTGATATTATGCCATGCTTATGTTTGACATTATGCCATGCTTATGCTAGAAATATTTATGCCATGCTTATGTTTGACATTATGCCTAAATAAGAATATAGGTTCATGTTGTAGTTAAACCTATGCAAGTTTACATGCCTTGATTCATGTCACCTATGCTTTACGACCAAAGTATATGTTACCACTATGCAAGTACACCCGTTTCTAGTTTGTATTTCCAACGTCATTTTGAAAGTTCATACGCTCACCTTCCCCTCTTTGTGTGTGTAATCACGCTTTAAGCCTCCCCTTGTCGCATGGCTAAGTTGGGCTTTAAAAGGCTAAGCCCAATATATATAAACGGACGTGTAAAACGGGGGAAAATAACGTTGGGTTAAAATTAATTAATTAATGAAAATATAAAATAGAAGGGCCCAAGTTCAAGTATGGGTTGGGCCCATGATTGGTGTAACCTTTACACCATTAACTTAATAATGGGCCGCAAATATTTACATATAAGAAATAAAGAGGAATGACAAAATATGTAAATGTTGAACATACGATGTGTTTAACCCGAGGTTGGATTGAGTTGTGATGTAAACCTGCCCGGAACCGCCCGGCTGTCCAGTAGTCACAACAATACCTATCCAATGTGGGAGGTTAAACATGGAGCCCAACAAGGACATAAAAAGGACTTTCTTCTGGAACGACATGAAAAAGGACGTGGCAGAATTCGTTTCTAAGTGTATGGTGTGCCAACAGGTTAAAGCGGAACAGAAAAAGCCTGGCGGATTACTACAATCCACTATGGGGCTTTTGCAGTTTATCTATGTTTTATTTATGCTTCTTTAAATAATGTACTCAAGACAGATTATGAAAGTGTTATGTTATGTTTTTGGAAAGGATGTTGTTGTAACACGTATTTGACTTTGTGAAATAAAAGTTTGTTGTTCTTCCGCTGTTTACAAATATGTGTTCTTATATCTGTCTTGTATATCTGTGACTTGTACTTATAAACCTCCACTGTAATTAGGGCATTCCCTTTGAGAGTGACCCTAACAGAGGTGGGGTGTTTCACTTGGTATCAGAGCATGTGCATCTAGACAAGTGAAACACCCCACCTCCGTTAGGGTCACTCTCAAAGGGAATGCCCTAATTTCAGTGGAGGTTTATAAGTACAAGTCACAGATATACAAGACAGATATAAGAACACATATTTGTAAACAGCGGAAGAACAACAAACTTTTATTTCACAAAGTCAAATACGTGTTACAACAACATCCTTTCCAAAAACATAACATAACACTTTCATAATCTGTCTTGAGTACATTATTTAAAGAAGCATAAATAAAACATAGATAAACTGCAAAAGCCCCATAGTGGATTGTCCAAAGCCATAGTTCAAAACAGGAAAGTCCAAGCAATACATTTCTCTTCTTCAAGCTGGATGTTAAGGTTGGTCAAGCTGTTGTGTTCCCTCCCTGTGGACCTGGGGGGGGGGGGGGGAACGGAAGAAAGAAGACGAAGGAAAAGTAGAGTCAGACATAAAGCCTGAGTAAGTCTAGTACTATTTTGTCTATGAATAAAGAACTGGGTATGATAAGTATAAACAAGAAGTGGGCAAGCACTATAAACTTGGTTAAGTTGTCTAGGGTCGAATATACTATCGTACCCCATGTTAATCTCTGAACCCATATAAACTAGTTTCCAATTTGCACCCCATAATCGGGGTGATGTGATCCATTCTATGATGATCGGCTCCTACTCGCATAGTTACATGTGTCTTACGGCCCCCGATGTTGTAGTTACCTATGCTGGTCCCACCATGGGGTGTATCAAGTCCCATGGTGGCGGCCCGACACAACCTTAGAGTGCATAGGTATTCTACTGGTGTCCAGTGCCTTATTTTTCTGCACCGGAGTGCGGGCGTGCACACACTCCGGCGCAGAAAAATAAGGCACTGGACACCAGTAGCATACCTGTGCACTCTAAGGTTGTGTCGGGTTGCCACTATGGGACTTGATACACCCCATGGTGGGACCAGCATAGGTAACTACAACATCGGGGGCCGTAAGACACATGTAACTATGCGAGTAGGAGCCGATCATCATAGAATGGATCACATCACCCTGATTATGGGGTGCCAGTTGGAAACTAGTTTATATGGGTTCAGAGATTAACATGGGGTACGATAGTATATTCGACCCTAGACAACTTAACCAAGTTTATTGTGCTTGCCCACTTCTTGTTTATACTTATCATACCCAGTTCTTTATTCATAGACAAGATAGTACTAGACTTACTCAGGCTTTATGTCTGACTCTACTTTTCTTTCGTCTTCTTTCTTCCGTTCCCCCTCCCCCCCAGGTCCTCAGGGAGGGAACACAGCAGCTTGACCTACCTCAACATCCAGCTTGAAGAAGAGAAATGTATTGCTTGGACTTTCCTGTTTTGAACTATGGCTTTGGACAATCCACTATGGGGCTTTTGCAGTTTATCTATGTTTTATTTATGCTTCTTTAAATAATGTACTCAAGACAGATTATGAAAGTGTTATGTTATGATTTTGGAAAGGATGTTGTTGTAACACGTATTTGACTTTATGAAATAAAAGTTTGTTGTTCTTCCGCTGTTTACAAATATGTGTTCTTATATCTGTCTTGTATATCTGTGACTTGTACTTATAAACCTCCACCAAAATTAGGGCATTCCCTTTGAGAGTGACCCTAACGGAGGTGGGGTGTTTCACTTGGTATCAGAGCATAGGTTTACCAGATAAGATAAAAAGTTTTGAAAGTTATTTTCAAAAAGGAGATTTAAAGAAGCATTTTTAAAAGAAAAATATTATTTTATAAAAAAAAGGCAAAGTCCACTCCCCAAAGCCATAGGAACTATCTCTTATCCTTCGTTTTGAATCTATCCTTTTTGTTTCAGCATGTCCCAAGAACTTAACTTGCCGTAAGGGGTGCCAATACCTGGTTGGTTTAGACGGTTCTTAGAAGCAAGAGCCACTCAGCCAGGTCCTACCATTCCTCCTCCCCCAGCGGAAGGAAATCATCCAGCTGCAGCAGCACCTTTTCCTCCACCTCCTCCTCGGGGAAACACATTCGCTAAGATATGCAAAGATTTTAAAGCTATGGGAGGAAGGGATTTCCATGGAACTGAGTCCTTCGTAGCAGCTAGAAATTGGCTGAAAGAAACTGAGGACCTATTCATCATCTTTGAGGTAGAAGATAGACAAAAAGTACAGTTGGCAGTGTGGCTATTGAAGGGCGAGGCTTCCTACTGGTGGGAAGTCACTAATGCTGAAAGACCAGTGGAGACATGGGAGGACTTTAGGGCAAGGTTTGAGACCAAATTTCTCTCAAATGCGGAAAGAAGTTTGCAGTTGGAAAAATTCTTATTTCTTAAGCAAGGGGACAAGACAGTCAGAGAATATGTGAATCAGTTCGATGAGCTGGCTAGGTTTGGGCTTGACCTAGTCAACACCCCGCACAAGAAGGCTCTCCGTTTCGTCAAAGGGTTAAATGAGCCATTACACAGTTTGGCCATGACCCATATACCCATGGGAGCCACGTATGAAAGATTGGTGCAAATGGCATTGCTGAATGAAGAGGATAAGGGCAAGAAGAAAGAGGGTTTGCAGCCTAAGAAGACAGACTTTAAGAAGGGCGGGAAAGGCAACAAAGAGAAGAGGAAGTGCAATTTCTGTGGCAAAGTGGGGCACTTAGTAAAGACTGCCGGAAAAAGAAGGCCTAGGAGAATGGTGGGTGCTTTTCTTGCGGTGAGACAGGCCATAGGGCTAAGGACTGCCCAAAGAAATGAGGACAAGGGCAGAGGGCTGGATCCACCCCAGGGGCACAGGTCCATGTGCTAGAAGCGCCACCTCTGCAACAGCGAGGTATAAATACTTCTGTAGAAAGTGTAGTTTATCTTTATGATCACCCCGTTCGCACTTTATTTGATTCTGGCGCATCACACTCCTTTATCTCGTCTGCTTTAGTAGAATCTCTGCACCTAGAAACTAGTATGGTAGAGAACCCCTTAATTGTTTCAAACCCAATTGGGGGCCCAGCTCATTTGTCTATGATCTGTGTGGGATTGAAAATCTCTATTCTAAGCATAGAATTTCAATGTAGTGCCTTTGTTTTGGGCTTTTCGGGGTATGGTTTGATTTTGGGTATGGATTGGCTATCCAGTAATGGGGCCATCCTTGATTGTGAGAAAAGGGTTGTTAGGCTCCTAACCCAGATCGGTAATACTTTGGAAATTTCTTGTAATCCCTCGTATGCGGTTATGCTTAGTTATCTTGAATCGCTAGATGCCTCTGTTGAAAATTTGCAATCAGTTAGAGTGGTCCGGGAATATCCGGATGTCTTCGAAGAGGTGAAGGGCTTGCCTCCGAAGCGGGAAATAGACTTCCGCATATATCTTGTGGATAATGCAAAGCCCGTTGCGTTACCCGTTAGACATATGGCTCCACGAGAAAGGAAAGAGCTCAGTAAACAGATTAAAGAGCTTCTAGAAAAGGGGTTCATTAGGAGGAACATTTCAGAATGGGGCGCTCCAGTGGTGTTCGCTACAAAGGAGGATGGTTCACTCCGTCTATGTGTTGACTATAGGGAGCTCAACAAGCTAACGAAAAAGAATAGGCACCCTCTCCCTAGAATTGACGATTTATTTGACCAGCTTGTAGGAGCGTCTGTTTTCTCCCAACTCGATTTAGCAACCGGTTTTCATCAGCTAAGGGTGGCTGAAGATAGCATCGATAAAACGGCGTTCAGAACCCCAGACGGCTTCTTTGAATGGCTTGTCATGCCTTTCGGCTTGACAAATGCACCTGCTTACTTCGTGGACCTGAGGAGTAGGGTATTTAGAGATTTCCTCAACAAATTCGTAGTGGTCTTCGTAGATGATATCCTTATCTTCTCAAAGAGTGAAGAGGAACATGCTCAGCACCTAAGGGCAATCATGGAAACTTTGCGAGTCCATCAACTAAAAGCCAAGTTCTCCAAATGCCACTTTTGGAGAGAAGAGGTGAGGTTCCTTGGGCACATAGTATCCAAACAAGGGTTAGCGGTGGACCCTGCTAAGGTAGTAGCGGTACAGGATTGGAAGACACCAAGGAATGCAACTGAGGTCCGAAGCTTTCTAGGACTAGCGGGTTTCTATCGAAAGTTTATAAGGGATTTTGCGAAAATCTCAGCTCCGCTCACGAAGTTGACAATTGTTTATTTTCAAGAGATAATTCATCTATGTGGGATACTTTCTAGTAAGTGAACAAGATCCAAGATTCACTAGTGAATTTTGGAGAGCTTGCATGGAACCATGAGTACGCAGTTAGGCTTGAGCTAAGTATACTAGAAGGAGAATAAGTGAAAGAGGAACGAGAAATAGGTTCCAACTCATATTTTGGAAACAAGAATTAAGAAGCTACGAAATTGTGAAGTTAAAGACGGACAAAGCATAATGGAGTTAAGCTCAAGAAATGCGACTTAGAAGATTGAAGACTAGATTCGTGCATAATATCTCTTCTTAAGAGTATATCCTTGATTCCTCTCTTCCTGTAGAGCTTACTTGCATAGTATCTTTTCTGTATATCCTCTCGGTCCCATTCTCAGTCCAATTTCTGTTGAAACCACATAGGGAGTACGACTCATCTGTTAGTAACACATGTTGGGGCTCGAGGGTGTTCATTGGTTTGACTAAAGTTTTTGGGTTTTATAGGATATAGATTGGTCTTAGGAAGGGACTCCCTTATGACCTAAAAAGGAGTCCATCATGCTTAGTTTCCTAGAATTATATATGGTGGTTGGGTTGAGTAACTCTTTGGGTGTCAGTCTGATGTTGATTTCGGTCTTCGGGGCTGATGCTTAGAGAGTTCTTCTCCTAATCAGTATATATGTGGCATAGGTTTTCAGTTTTGACATTGCCTAATGGGCACAAAGTTTTTACTTGCTTCTATCATTCGACTATACCTTTAGATAGGAACAATTGGGGAAAAAATGTCCTATAGATTAGAGCTACCCGAAAGATTGGATGGAATCAGCCGAGGTGGTAGAGCCAAATATCCTCGAAGAGGCCGAAGTGGAACGCGAAGCAACCATAAGGAAAGTTCCAACCCGCATCTTAGGAACGGAAGTGAAGAAGCTACGCAACCGCGAAGTCAAGCTCGTCAAAGTTCAGTGGAGCGACGCCGAGGGAGACGCGACTTGGGAAACTGAAGCTAGAATACGCACTGCCTACCCTTTTCTGTTCGAGGGTACATCCTTGATCTTTCCTTTTTCCTTAAGTTGCGCTTTTATCTATCTTTTTAGGTATATTTCCTCGACCGTATCTTTTAGGTAGAAACCTTTTGGATGGAAACATGTAGTTGAAACATGTTATGGATGATGGTTGCAAGTGGTTGCAAGTGATTGCTAGTGGTTGCTCGTGGTTGCATATACACACACAATCTAGGTTTTAGATCGGCTCAGTCACTTCATATTGCATATGCATATATGTTTGCATTCGTATATGGTTGAACTTTAATGTGTTGTCATATGGATGTTGCATTTGTATTGAATGATTGTGCACTCATGTAGAATCAAGAATAGGAAAATTTGCATACATAATGGATTCATGGCACTTACATAATTCGCATTAAGGAGGTCAACTGAATCAGTAGACCGCCTGATTTTGCATTAGATAAGTTCATGTACACACACACTTCGCATATGATCATGAAGCATTAGAAGTCTTTTAAGGACAATGGATGCTCGTGCTTGATGGATGAGTAGATGGATGATTGGATGTTAGGATATACATTCCTCCTAACTTGAAGATTTCGGGGACGAAATCCTTTTAAGTGGGGGAGAATGTAACACCCCGCAAATTCTATAACTGTGAAATTAACAAATTAAAGTATAATTAATCTGAAATCAAAGAACTAAGGGAAACGGGATACGCCATTGCGTTCGTCTCGGAAAAATACGCGAAATAGAGTCCGAGTTTTCGAAAAACGGAGTCCGTATGAAGAAGATATGGCCTTCGGAAGTTTTGAATTAAATTTAAAATTCAAACAGAATAAATCAAGTTTAAATTCGAAAATGGGGCCCATTGGGCCAGGGCGGAAAACACTCGCCTGACACACCCAGGTCGACTGGGCTGTCGACCTGGTCTAACCAGGTCGACAGGCCTGTCGACAGGGCTGTCGACAGGGGTGTCAACCTGGTCCAGACCAGGTCGAGCCCAGTCTAACCCGGCTGGCCTATGCTATGTTGGTCGATTTTCTGTGGTCTGCTTTGTCATTAGGGCTAGGTGGCAAGTTTTAATTGGTCTCTCCTTAGGATGAATGGCTATGATCAATCCAAGCAACATCAATGGTCCTAATCAGTTCCTAACCTCTATATAAACAACCCTAGACTAAACCCTAATCTATTCATTCAAAAATAAGAACATAGCCGCCATGTTGCTGAGGAACGACTAGGAGTAGCCACCAAATTGGGGAGAGGATTAGGAGGAAGATTCTAAAGCTTAAAGCAACCTAAACAAATCAATTCAACAAAGGAATTTGCGTCTTCAATCCCTAAACTAGAGAATTCATCACACCATTGTAAGTAGAGTATTACTTTGGTATGAACAAATAATTGTGTTGGTTTGTATGCTTGAATTGTGGCAATAAAGTAATTCATATTTGTGCGTTCTTATCAATTTATATACGTTTGGATTATGTTATTCAATTATAAAGAACTACATGCGGTAGTTCTATGCAAGTATACGTTTGGAATATTTCGCAAATTATGTAATCCGTGTTGAAGCTACATGTATGTAGTTGATTTAAATTCATGCAAGTTTGGGGTTTGCTTCTATGCCACCATGATGTATATTTTTGTGCATAAATCAATTTGTAAGTAATTAAAACAAGTTTGGTTATTATAATCCATATGAAATTATGTTGAGAATTTGGCATCATGTATTAAGCCATGCTTTTGTACTAGAAAACCTATTTGCTAACTTATGAATATGGCTAGGCTATGAATGATATTTGGCATAATTGAAATCCATGATTAGGTCTATCTTGTTTACAAGAATTTTATGATGACATATGTGGTACATAGTTAGGATTAGATTCAAAATCCCTTTTTGCAAGTTTACATGACTAAAGTAAGAATCATGATTTCATGTTAGAGATATTTATGCCATGCTTATGTTTGACATTATGCCATGCTTATGTTAGAAATATTTATTCCATGCTTATGTTTGACATTATGCCATGCTTATGTTACAAAATTTATGCCATGCTTATGTTTGACATTATGCATAAATAAAAGTATAGGTTCATGTTGTAGTTATGACTATGTGTCAATAATGATACCCAATTTAGACTCTTATCTCAACTACAAGTTCACATGCTTTGATTCATGTCACCTATGCTTTATGACCAAAGTATATGTCACTACTATGCAAGTACACCAGTTTCTATTTTGTATTCCCAACGTCATATTGCAAGTTCATACGCTCACCTTCCCCTTTTTGTGTATGTAATCACGCCATAAGCCTCCCCTTTTCGCATGGCTAATTTGGGCTTTAAAAGGCTAAGCCCAAAATATATATAAACGGACGTGTTAAACGGGGGAAAATAACGTTGGGTTAAAATTACTAATGAATGAAAATATAAAATAGAAGGGCCCAAGTTCAAGTATGGGTTGGGCCCATGATTGGTGTAACCCTTACACCATTAACTTAATAATGGGCCGCAAATATTTACATATAAGAAATAAAGAGGAATGACAAAATATGTAAATGTAGAACATACGATGTGTTTAACCCGAGGTTGGATTGAGTTGTGATGTAAACCTGCCCGGAACCGCCCGGCTGTCCAGTAGTCACAACAATACCTATCCAATGTGGGAGGTTAAACATGGAGCCCAGCAAGGACCCGAGGTTAGACTGAGTTGTGGCGTAAGACTGCCGGGAACCAACCGGCAACAGGCAGCCACAACAATACCTGTCTAATGTGAGAGGTCAGGGCCTTAATAAGACAATTAAGGCTGAGTCAGGATTGATAGGATTAAGTGAACTAAAGACTTAATCAAAATGGAACATGCTAAACAAAACGGACTGGTGGGGGTTAGGTTAGGAAACACTTAACCAACTTAGCATGTTGGCTAGAGATAGAAAACCTAGTAACGGGGGACCCTTTTCAGCAGTAACCCTAGAAGGTGTATCAGGATACCCTGAAACTAGGCAGGGTGGGGCACGATTACTGGGCTGATTGTAAGAGGTCAAAGCGACGGCGGTGGTGTAGCAGTGTAGGTTCTAACGGAGTGCGGGCGTGCACACACTCCGACGCAGAAAAATAAGGCACTGGACACCAGTAGCATACCTGTGCACTCTAAGGTTGTGTCGGGTTGCCACTATGGGACTTGATACACCCCATGGTGGGACCAGCATAGGTAACTACAACATCGGGGGCCGTAAGACACATGTAACTATGCGAGTAGGAGCCGATCATCATAGAATGGATCACATCACCCTGATTATGGGGTGCCAGTTGGAAACTAGTTTGTATGGGTTCAGAGATTAACCTGGGGTACGATAGTATATTCGACCCTAGACAACTTAACCAAGTTTATAGTGCTTGCCCACTTCTTGTTTATACTTATCATACCCAGTTCTTTATTCATAGACAAAATAGTACTAGACTTACTCAGGCTTTATGTCTGACTCTACTTTTCTTTCGTCTTCTTTCTTCCGTTTCCCCCCCCCCCCCCAGGTCCACAGGGAGGGAACACAGCAGCTTGACCAACCTTAACATCCAGCTTGAAGAAGAGAAATGTATTGCTTGGACTTTCCTGTTTTGAACTATGGCTTTGGACAATCCACTATGGGGCTTTTGCAGTTTATCTATGTTTTATTTATGCTTCTTTAAATAATGTACTCAAGACAGATTATGAAAGTGTTATGTTATGTTTTTGGGAAAGGATGTTGTTGTAACACGTATTTGACTTTATGAAATAAAGTTTGTTGTTCTTCCGCTGTTTACAAATATGTGTTCTTATATCTGTCTTGTATATCTGTGACTTGTACTTATAAACCTCCACCAAAATTAGGGCATTCCCTTTGAGAGTGACCCTAACGGAGGTGGGGTGTTTCACGTAGCCAAATTCAAATTTATCTTTTCTTAACTAACTCTTTAATTAATTATTGTTATTTAAATTTTAATGTTTTTACAATAGTTGAAGGAGTGCCTTTGGTGTGACAAGCCACCATTTTAAAATAACAAAACTTTCTCAAAATGGTAGACAATCAACGAGATATGGATAAAATCAATCACAGAATCACAGACGTAGACAAATACAATTGAAGTTAAGTACATAAGAAGTTCATGAAGCTACTATATAAAGTTTATAATTTATTTTATGATTAAACAAACATGGAATAAACAAAATCTAATAATTGCATAACTTACTAAAGTTATGGATTAATTAGAGAAAAATGGAGTCTCCAGCAACACCTTCATCTATAGACATGTATTCTTCAACTGTAATACCCGAGTTGTCCCTCACATCGCAACAATACATTCAAGAATAGCAATCGCACAATCATTACAGTCGAGTAGTTATTGTGGCATAAAGGGTGTCATGTTGCTTTGTGTTCGTAGAGTTGTTATTGGGCCATGCATGAGCTATGACATGAAGAAATAATGTGATTTGTCATCATGTATTTTGTAGCACATGTTGTTTGTGTTAATTACTTGTTTAAGATCATGTCATTGATTTTGAATCTGTGCGACATGGTGTTTAAACCAATCGCACAAAGTTAACATTGTCTTGCAAATTAAATTAAATGATTCGGTTATTCATATATAAGTTAGCTCGAAATCAAACTTGATAAGTAATTGACTTGGTTGAATTATGAAATGATTAATACACACATTTGTCGTTATATGCATGTGTATTTCATGAATATAATTTTAATATGGTCATATGCCTTAGGAAGTTTAGTTATTATCCTATCATGTTACAACTACGTACCGAATATTGGCTATTGTAGTTAGGATTATAAATTGTTGTTATGATTACCATTAAACCCTTATTGACATTGGATATTGTTTGACGCATACGCCTATGACATTATAAGGGTTGAAATGATATATACCTATCTTGAAATTTTAAATATTCCACTTAGCCTACGTAGAAAATGTAAATAACAAACACCTCTTAATCAAAATAAATATGCTATGAAAGTTGAAATCATTTGAAAATTTTCATAATGATATTTGATTTTTTTTAATGGAAATTTGTTTAAAATTTTAACATATGCCTTGATTTGTATGAAAGTGTGAAATTTTTTAAATGAAGTGATTTATTAAGTTTAAACTTGAATTTTGAAATTGAAATCCAAATTTATTAAAACTAAATTTTTTAGAAATTTGAATATAACAAAGTTAAGTGAAGATATTAAAATAATTAATGATTTTGAAATTGGAATCGACTTAGTTAATTATGATTTGAACTGGACTTATTTATTAACACTTGGTTTAAAATTTTAAATTAAGTTGAAATTATTGAAGAATGGTTCAACTTGGTTTAAATTTCAGAATTAAAATTATTTAGGATTTTCAATATCGAATTTAAGAAGGAAAATTTTATAAGCATTGAAATAAAGAAAATTTTGCAAAATTAAATTGAAATTTATTGTTTCGAAATGATGTAATGGCTTGATTAATATATTTTGATTGCATGAAATTTTGGTACAAGAAAAGTTATCTTGAATCGAACTTTATTTTGAAAACATAAATCATTAATTGAAATTTTGTACATGGAATATGAAATTCGAATGATTTCAGTTCAACTTGAAATATGAAATGAATTGAAATATAAACGACCAAATGGTGTGTAAAATGAATGATAGGCTGTCAAAGAGACTAGAGCCGAATATTGGAATACGTTATGTCATTCCTGTAACTACTTTAGTAACCATATATGTAGCAGATATTACCTAGAATGCAGCGGTTTAATTGGAGAATGTTTACTGGAATGAAATCAAGGAAGAATGATGGATGTCCTGACACTTGTGTCAAACTAAAATGTTTGAAATATAAGCCTACATGTAACTATAGCCCTGCCACACTAGTGCTCATATAACCCAATAGTTCAGTGTGCATGCACTTGATTGATGCAAAATGGTTATCAAGGGAACGATATAGAAGGAAAGGAGAGAAATGAGGAGAAAGGAAAGAAAAGGAAGAGAAGAGAAGTGAAGAAGCAGTAAACACAAACACAAAACTTATTGTATTTCTCACAACGCATCAGATAAAATATAATAGTAATCTTATATATAAAACAAGTTCGACAGTATTGGCTCATACATTCACATGTAACTATTTAAGTAGAGTTTATATAATGAATAGACAAACTCACGGATAATAGTCTAAAATAAATAGCTGGCACTGTCATGGATCCACACTGTCACATAGTAAAATAAGAAATAGTACAAATATAAATATGAGAAGACATTACTTTCAACTAATTTACCTACATAGCTTCGAATAATGCTTACATATGTTACATAGCCTACTCATCAATTGATGAGTACCCGAGGTAATAAGAGACAACATAAGACGTTGGGATAGGCAATATTTTGGTGTGATGATAAGAAATCTCAAAATATCGTAAAGGATGTAATAGTATAAGACACAGATACCTAATCTGCCTCTGCATTTACCGTGTGATCACATATAAAATATATAATAATCTATGTTAATCATCATAGGTGTATTCCACATCAGAATACTAGGAGTGTCTAAATATCTGAATCAGTGATATCTACATTGTATGACTCCCCTAGGGTGATAAATGATTAAAAAAGTATAGCATCCATCATCCATTCTCTTATTCAAATGGGTGCCATAGTCCAAGTATATCTACATCATAACGATGGGCACAACCCAAGTTAAGGACCTGACATGATCCAATTGGGTGCCATAAATCTTCCACTGTGAAGATATTGAACCCGACATGGTCCCAAATGGACCTCACACCCACTATCTCCTCTTCACAAGTAGCTATTAGAACCTTACATATCCATGATCCCTTTGCACATGTCATTCCCAGAAAATCCCACCCTCTAGAACTATTCTAGTTACACACAAGGTGAAGTCCTTGACTTGGACCAAGCATAGACAACTGATGCATTGTCAAGCTCAAACACTTGTCTATAACCCTCTCTAGTAGCTTCCCATTCGATTCACCGTCGCATGTTTTTTGTTTTGAGAAACAACCATCCATCGTCGAAGCCTTGCTTTCCATCGTGGAATTGCCATCGTCAAATGACTATATCATTGCAATAAAGTGTCGCATCCTTGACTCATGCCAGTATCACTAATCGATGAGCCATCATGTTGAAACTACTATTGAACAAACCATCAAGCTACTCCTTGAAACCGGATCATTATCCACATCAAATTGGCTAATATGATCACCATCAATAATAATCGATATCGATCACTGAATATTCATCGATAACGACCAATATGATCATGTATTCAACCAAAATTAGTTAAATACACATCAAGTGAAAACGTCTAAAACTTATTCAAAATCCAAGCTTGTTGTCAAGTCCATCTTCTGTCTTTAGATCCATTGCCAAAATTCAAAATAGCTATGTTTCCAATCAGTCGCCAAACTCTAATGTTGCTCCATCCTCGAATTACTCGATATGCTTCAATGCTCTTAGTTTTCAAATAAGCATACGTGCTCCAATACTCCTTCATTAGTACAGGTCATTTATTCAAGTCAATCATCACTTACGTGGTCAATCAGTATACATTGATGTGTGTATTCGATTAGTGTAACCAAACTCTATAAAACGAGATTTTCTTAGTCCTAGGTTTCCTACGAATGACATTTACAATCAAACTATGCAGACATGCAATTGATAGTCCTATAATTGTCTAAATTAACAAATAAACATCCATATTATAAGTAGTACCCATCTATAGTGATTGGTGCGAGTTTGGTTTGAAGATTATTCAAATCTTGTGGTAATGTCAAAATAGTGCGTAGTAGCTTGCAAATAGGTGAAAAATATGATATTCAGCTTTAGACTAATCAAATTACTTTTTAATTCTTTTATTTATTATTAAATAGGCTCAACTGTTACAAAAATTATATTTTGGGAGTATAAATCACTTTAAAATGTTAATAATTTACCGTATAAATAATTATGAAAGACAATAGCACTGACCATATCTAAGCTAGTTCAAGCTAGCATCAAAGCATAAAGCACTCCATTATGAGTCGAAAGAAAGAAATGATGTCCAAAATGGACTATGAATGAAAACGTTACGCAAGTTAAAGCACATGAGTTTTGAAAATAAAATAAAACCTACAAACATTCACAACCCTACAACAGGATGCCATGTTAGTATGGACCCCACCTAGAACCATGCACAGACCTCCAAATCTGTGCTTCCCTTCTCCTTTTATGTGCTTACATGCCATAAACATTCTTTAACCCCATTTCATACATCAAATATGAACCGATTACAACTGCTACCTTTAACTCCTCCTAGCGCCACCTATACTTGCTTCCAAACAGCTGCACCACTACCAATGATTTGTCTGCCTCCGTTCCCTCTTCCTTAACAAATTTGACCTCCGACCATGCTCTGATCGCCAGAAAAAATAGGAAATAAAAAAACACTAAAATAGTTATTTATGTCTCTTTCGAACTCCGATCGACCTAAAACAACAAACAATCACTTCGTTTTTAAGTCCTTTGCACTTTTATTATTGGTTCCACGGGACAATTCTTAATGGTGCTTGTTGTTCGAGCCAAAAAAAACAAATAGATTTCATTTTTCTAGATTTACGTGCATAAAAATGATTCGATCGACGAACAAAGAACATAGATTACTTTGTATCGAAGACACAAACAAATTTCTTATCAGGATTTTTGTTTGAAAGTGGACGGATTGAGAGAAGCAACGTGGACCATTGAATGTCAAAGATTCATGGAGGCTAGAGTTAGGGTTTGAGAATAAAATGTTATTATTCTCGAACTACGTGCACATATTTATAGTGGAAAGTCCAAAATGGACTAAAGGGATCTAGACTCCAATTGACACGTGTCTTCAGGCAATCTAGGCATAAAAATACCTTTAGAACACAATAAAATATGTCTGAAGTTTGAACTCTGATTTCTATGGCACCTTACCCATTATCCAAACATTTAATTTCCATAATTGAATTCATCCCGCGTTTAGACTTCGCATAACCAAATTGTAACAATTTGAATTTTTTCTCGTTCAAATCAACAGAAATCGGCAAATGTTGACTTAAACGAATCCAAAAATACAGATAGATATTAGGATTAATATAATAAAAAGGAGAAAGAAGAAGAACAATAATAGATTCTCGTAGGGGAAGGACAAAATATAATAAAAAATAACAGTTCATGTAAAGTACACATTTTATTATAAATTACATGAATTATCAAAGTAAAACTATCACATAACATACAAATATATGTAGAGGAATAATACTAATAATACGTCTGTCAAGCTCCAACTTCATCTTCATAATCGTGTCTTGGATAATTGAAAAACTCAGGTTAACCCGAGCACAAATGAAAAGACAAAAAGTACTCGGATCAGAACTAAAATATTCTCATATCAGTCAAATCAGAAACATGTAATAATATGAGTGTCACGGCGTCAGAGATGCTTACATAATTTTAATCTTATTTCCAATGTGTTCGTGAGTGCAATAATTTAAGAGGTGGGAATTTCTGTCTCCTAAGGATCTGTTAAGCTAGATACTATATAATACAATACACTATTAATAGTGTCTATGGTTAAGTATAAAATATTAAAATAGAGAAAGCGGGATTACCATTATTACTCTTACACCGTATATAAATGTTGTAGTCTATACAGTACTATAAACCCATCGTAAACTGGTGGCGTCAGGGAGCACTCCATAGATACAATGTCAAATTAAATCGTAGGGGCTTGATTAGGATAATATGACAAGGCGCACGAGGAATGACCATAGTAGGAATCTATTAGTTGCATATCCGGATTAGTGGTAATGCATAGCTGCGACTACCACCCACCTCAAAATAATAGTCTCAAATCAAGGATGCACATCAAATCAAATCAAACCGAGGGACTATAGTATTAAAAGAAGTGTTGCCGCTAGGGGTAGCTAACCGACTTGGTCACGGTATAGCCATGTTTTAGTCATTTTAATTATGAACTGAAGGTAAAGGACATCCATCATCATTCTCATGCTTCACTCCAGTAGCGTTCGCTAAACCAACCTACTTCATTTTGGATTCATCCACTATGTACACAGTTCTTAAAGTGGTTTTTGGTACTGGTAGAGAATATGACGATATCCGATCCCAGTCTTTTTAATCAAACGTTTACATTTGTTACACTAGTCAGCTTTTTACATTTCAAATAGTTCATAATTCATATCAAAATACCAGATTTTGCTTTCAAACAATTTAACATTTAACATAGAATATACTTTCATAATAAAATATCAATTTATACCAAATTTAGAATGTTGAAACAATTCCAAATTTTAAAACAATTTGAATAGTTAAAATAGTTGAATTTGTTTATATATTAAAATAGTTTAAATATATTTGAAACAGTTTGAAAATAAATAGTTGGCATAAAAAAGGTTTATACATATAAAAAAGATTAAATTAAGAAAAAAGATTCATCAAAATAGTATATTTATAAAATAGCTTAATAAAATAGATAATATATATTAGTTAAAATAAATAGTTTGAATTTAAAATAGGATCTACACAAAATAGTTGCTTTCTAAAGTAGTTTTATAAATAAATAGTTGATTGCTAAGATAGCTTATAAAATAGAATATATATATATATATATATGAGTTAAAAACAGTTTATAAAGTAAAATAGTAATTTATTAAAGTAGTTTATTAAAATAGTAATGATATATATAAGTTAGAAATAAAATATATTTTAAAGTAAAATATATATTTACTGGGATAGTTTATATAATGATTTAAAAAACCGTAATTGGAATTAGAATCGTTTCTTCTAAAATTTCAAACAAACTTAAAGTCATGTTTCAATCTCAAGTCAAATCGACTCAACTTCGATATTTCAATTCAGATCAACTTCCATTTCAATCAAATCAATTCAAATATTTAGAGTTTCCAATCAGAATTCTTAGTTTTAATTATTTTAATTTAAAGCAAAACTCAAGATCACCATTCAAATATTACCTTAAATCAAGTTAATTTAAAGTAAAATTTAAAGTTGGATAATTATTATAAATTTCAAAACACTTCAATTTCAATGGATTCAACTTATGTTAAATTTCAAATCTTTAGCCTTGATTTACACATTAAATATTTCATTTAACCTTTAGTACCAAAATTCGAAGATCAATTCCATAGGTAATCAATTTATAAACGTCATTTATATTGCCTTTAACAATATTTCAAGGATAAATAAAACTTATTTAACCAAATGGTGTCCGTATATAATTCTCTACCCTATGGACAAGTAATACTTAAAATTTAATTTTAGTATTTCTAGAATGGATATATATCATTTCAATCCAAATCAGGGTCATAGGTAATTATCATTTCAACATATGTTCTTAGTTCATTACAATAGTTAATCCTGGGTTTATTTGATGCATGTAACATCTAAGGTAAATTGTAACGATACAGATTTCGCCCAGACCTAATCGATTGCTAAATCGACTAAGACCGTTTGAATCCCGTATACGATAACTTTGGGCATACGACACATCAGAACAAATAACAGAAGACTTTTATTACATTATTTTAATAATGTTACATCAGAGTATAGAATATCAGAGTACATCAAAATAATACTGCGGAAGATAATTAACAACAAATTTAATACAATGCAGCGAAAGACTATCATTGCTATGGACACAGCTTTAAGCTTTGATCTAGAGTCCTTCTTAATAAATAAATATCTGCAAAACAAGCCACTCGACTGCCCATATTGTGACGAGAGGGAATTTCGCTCGGTCCGAACCAGTCGCTAAACCGACCCAGACCGTTCGAAACGCCCTATCGTTTGAGAACAAGACAAAACAGAACGCATACAAAAGATCATTTCATTGTATATTACAACAATGCATCAGATTACAAGAATATACAGAGTATAAACAAATAAATATTACACAGAAATATCAGAGATTACAATAAATTACATAGCAGCGGAAAATAATACAATACACAACTAGAAGAGATATACGGATACAAAGCTTTCCGGATATCGTTCCAGCTGTAAACCAGGATCCTGTGAATATAAATCTGCAAAACCAAAACTACTAGCTGCCCGTGTCAAAATAGGGGCACCCAGAGTTTAGGTTAAAACAATAAACTCCAGGTCAGTCATGTGACTGGTGTGAGAACTAAAAACAGTTATTAATCTTTATTTTAAATCATTAGGTAAATCAAGGGACCACGCCGTATAACACGGAACGGGTTTTCTCCCAAGAATACCAGTGCATAAAACAAACAGCGCAATGCTAAATAAAGAAAAATGAAGCTGTTATAAGACCCAGGTCCTATCACACAATGCAACGCAAGCCGGGGGATAGGGTTTTCCCTTATAACAGCCAAAGAATGCTTGATACGTTTAAAACAAATCATTTGATACTATTATAAGTGCATAGTGTATAAAACAACTTCAAATCATAAGTATCAATCATAGGCGGCATGGGTACCATATATCATGTCACCATATATAGGTTTACAAATAAAACCGCAAATGTCAAGTAATTGGAAATTGAATTTCCATCTATGAACCGAGGCAAAAGATAGTCCTCAACCGATTCGAGACAATCTAGCCCATGTCTCAGGATCAGAGCTCGAGTGACCCTTGGATCGTCAGGGCCAGTCCACCGATGTGGATTAAACTTAAACCATGAACACTACGTTTCCCCGCCCTTTGGGGCGTAAATGAGCCAACTAAATGACTCCATCGGTTCGAGAACGACCGATCAATCCGAGGCGCCTCGCAACAGCAACAACCACATAAGTCAAACTCGTCAGGGTGTGTAAAACCACTGACGCCACTTTTTAGCTAGAAGGAAACGCATGCCCTCCCTGAGGTCCTCTCCCGTTTTTGGTTCATACCGGGTGTGAAACTCGCGAAGTAAACGTTACACAAAGCTACTCCACAAAGGCCGTGCTTTGATCATCACCACAAGACTTTGCTTTTCAACAGAAGCCTCGATCAATTGCCACTTAGGCATGCCACACAGGCCATTCACTCCATGCGTTTGATATCCATCAATATATAACCCCTGAGCCCGTACGTCTCAGAGAAGGGCGTTAAGCAAGAGAATAAATTCTCCGCCGCCAAACAGATATATATTTAATAGAGATCAATCACACGGACTAAAATCCAATGTCAGACACACAGTCCATTTACAAGTCCGTTCTGGGTCTGAACGAAACCGGAGGCACCTAGTACCCCGCATATCCATCGATCTCCAAGTACGTCTGGACGATCACTAACTGTTTCCATCTTCTTGGGTGTACAGCCCAATCAAGATCATCGGTAATTACCCAAACGACGTGAAGACCTCCGGTCTTCGACCATCGTCTTCATCTTCGACACCACGTCGAATCAGTTATTCAGAATGGGATAAACCCGGTCTTTCTGAATAACTCGCGTATATATTATAAAAGTGTTACACAAACACAACATACGCCTCATTCCAATTCAGAATATTCTTTTATTCAAATATTCCTATACTTTGGGAAAAGTTCCCATAAATTTTATCCAAGATAAATTCTTTAAATTTATTCTTTAATCTCCTTTGAATATCAATTCAAACTAGTCGGGATTAGCGAACCACACCGAAGTAATCATTTATTTTATTTCCCAATCCCAACCTATTCATCCCATGAAGTAAAACTGGTTATACTTCATATCTAACACCACGGTGTTATCGGTAAATTCAATCACCATTTCACGTTCAAATCTAATTAAAGATTTAACTATCGCCTGGAGTAAAACCGGTGATACTCCATTCTCGACCTTTTCAATCTAATTAAAGATTCATTAAAACTCCACTTAGTTTTAATCGTTAGCTGGGTTAAAGAATCAGTGTCATTTAAAACACGGTTCACGATAAACCCAAAATCACATTCCATTAATTATCGGGTTAAAGAACGAGTGTTATTTAAAAACACTGTCCACGATAAACCCAAAAATCAATACCAATTCAATTCCAATTAAATATCATTTAATTGGTACACTTCATTAAATCTAAATAAAAAGATTTAATTTTTTTTCTCAACTGGGTTCAAGAACAGTGTTAATGAAGACACCATTCACGACAAACCCAAATCACATTTGATATTCAATACAAGGCTCTGAATAGAAAATATATCGGCTTATATTCAATATCAAATTCTACGATTAACAAATGTCGTATTGGAAATAACGATATAAACATATATATCTTTCAAATTTCCATAACAACATCCGTATAATCACGAATTCCAACATCGAAATATTCCGAAGACAATTTCGATTCAAATCCACTCCAATGCAATCATTGGAAATTCTGGTTATTTTTAAAACCTTTTCAAATTCAATTTATTTATTTAAAAATAAATAGAATTATAATTCTAGTTCAAAACTAGTTCATTTCCATAAAAATCTATTTTTATCTTTTCAAATAGGGAGTTTTTCATCCCAGTTCTTTCTAAATCATTTCTTATGATTTTACCCAAATTATTACTATTTTTAATAATTTTATCAAGGCCCGTACAGTCGATTTCCATCAACGGCCATCGAACTGCACTTACAGCGACCTTTTTCAAATTTGATTTGGACATAATTCCAAATCCAACCGTTAGATTTCTAATTTCTAATATTCGTTAGAAAGCTCTTTTCGATACGAACCCAACGGTTCCGGTTTTAGGAGAATCCGACGGTCGGATCTCCCGTAATATCCGTTTGAAATAAATGGTCGAAATTCACGAACTGCCGCGGCGCGTTCTATTCAGGCCATTATATTATATATATATATATATAATATATATTTCGTCGATTTCAATTTAAAACGAATTATATAAATAGTTTTAAATTCGTTTCAAAAGCAATTTCAACTTCCGTTTCCATTCAAATTAAAATTGAATTCTTCTTTATAAATTCGTTTTAAAATTCATTTCTATTCAATTCAAACTTCAATTCAATTTGAATTCATTTCAATTCGCTTTCAATTCAATTCGCATTCGTTTTCAATCCATTTCGAAATCGTTTTCAATTCAACTCATTTCGAAATCGTTTTCAATTCAATTCATTTCGAAATCGTTTTCAATTCAATTCATTTCGAAATCGTTTTCAATTCATTTCGAAATCGTTTTCAATTCAATTCATTTCGAAATCGTTTTCAATTCAATTCATTTCGAAATCGTTTTCAAATCGATATAATTATCGTTCACGTTAAAATGGCGTCAATCTAATCAACACGGCTTCATAAATTTCTATTTCCAAATATTCTATTTCAAATATTTATTTTTCAAAATAGTTGTTATTATCAAAATATTTCGTTCAACACATGACCACTCTCAATGGATGAGTACTGTCAACACATGAACTTTTATTTTATATTATTCTTTGTTTTTCAAATTGGAATGAGGCCCAATCAATTACCATATAAAATTAATTATATGGATTTTCATACAACACATGTATATAATGGCATTGAAAATAATCAACCATCAACCAAAGTGCACTACACTGTATAAGCATCAAATATAGATATTCAACGCTTATAACAGCCTGTCAATCAATCGATCGACATATTTAATCAATCAGGATGAGTGAACTTCAAATTTCATCCCAACACCCGTGTGGGGTTTCAAACAATCAAACACATATTTTATTTGTGCTATTGGGCGATGTGTAAAATTTATCGTCCCAATCAATGTCATTCAAATAGGTGTACATAAACAAACCGTGCGGTTTATAAATGAATATTTTATTTTATTCACTTCACGTTAAAAATTATATTTTTAACGATAAAACATTTTATTTCAACCTATGAATTTCTATTCAATTCATTTATTCAATAAAATGATATTTTTATTTTTCTAACTTATTTTAGAAAATTTCGGCGGCATAACGGCACGATACTAGAAACGGGATGAGGCCTAGCCTTATCCCCGGTCTAGTGAAGGCCCACGCCATTCACACATCAATCAAACCATTCAATTCACCACACAATTCAATCAAATAATCTAACTAATTTTTGCAATCAAACAAACAAGTCCATGGTCTGTGGACGATTGTGTCGGGTGCTACTAAGCACCGTCTGCATCCTAGTATATATATATAATTAGAAAAGAAATTGAAAGGTGAGAAATTCTCACTTTTAGCTATCCAACTTGACGGCACTTCCTTTATAGAAATCTTCATCGTCATCGCATCTTCGTTGCGGTAGCCACTACATATGTAAAAATCGAATTTTTACTTCGTTATTCAATATATAAAAATCGAATTTTTACTTCGTTATTCAATATATAAAAATCGAATTTTTACTTCGTTATTCAATATATAAAAATCGAATTTTTACTTCGCTATTCAATATATAAAAATCGAATTTTTACTTCGTTATTCAATATATAAAAATCGAATTTTTACTTCGTTATTCAATATATAAAAATCGAATTTTTACTTCGTTATTCAATATATAAAAATCGAATTTTTACTTCGTTATTTAATATATAAAAATCGAATTTTTACTTCGTTATTCAATATATAAAAATCGAATTTTTACTTCGTTATTCAATATATAAAAATCGAATTTTTACTTCGTTATTTAATATATAAAAATCGAATTTTTACTTCGTTATTTAATATATAAAAATCGAATTTTTACTTCATTATTCAATATATAAAAATCTCGCCTTTCCTTATATGAAAATATCATCTTTTATCATATAAAAATACGACCTTTCATTATATAAAAATACGACCTTTACCTTGCTAAAAATCTCATCTTGACTATAAATAAAATTCTAATTCAGATTACATAAAAAAAATACCTAGATTCAGATTTTAAATAAATAAAACTAAAATTAAAAACTTACTTTGTCTTTAAAGGAGAGGAGGGGGGGTTTGCGCTGTCGACGGAAGTTGTAGGGGGTCGGAGCGGGTTGTGGTGGCTGCGTGGGGTCGGAGCGGGTTGTGGTGCGTCGTTTCAGGTGGAGGGAGGTTGTCGTTCTCGGTGTTAGGGGTTTGGATTCGGGTGGTTTTTGGGTTCGATTGGCTGAGGGGTTTCACGATCGAGCGGGGGTATGTGGGAGAGGGCGTCGACTGAGAGGAGGGCTTGGCCAGAGGTGGGTGGCTCCGGCGATCGCCAGGGCGCGGTGGACGGCGGGCGTGGAGAGCACGATCTTTTCTTTTCCACCTTTTTTTTTTTTTGATTTTCTGCTGAACGAAGAAAGGGGGTGGGCCAGAAAGAAAAAGGGAGGATTATTTTTTTATTTTTTTATTATTATCTAATTATTTAATTCAACCTAAAGTTGACTTTTTCATACGACCTCGAAACGAGGCCCACCGCCTGTCGTCCATAGCGTTTCGCCCCCATTCCGAACACAATGGGACTTGTATCGCAAGCTGATTTGATCGTTTCGATCAGTTTCCGTCGGATTTACATTTAAATCACTATATTGAATTTTAAACGTACATTTCAAATTACCGGGGTCACATACTAGCTCTATAAATTACGGAAAAATATTTTCTAGCTTTGTATTGACGATACGGTCCTAACAAAACTAGTTTCGTCGAATTCTGAGACCGTTTGAAAAATGGCCAATTTCCAGTCGATTAAAATCAACTGAAACTGGTCAAACGCGTTTTCCTTTGCCACGCTCACATATTGATTCGAAAAATTATGAAATTTGGAACCCAGCAATAATTTGACACTGCGGATCCAACAAAAGTGGTTTCGTCGAAAACCGAGGTCGTTTGCAAAATGGCTATTTTTAAGGGCCTGAATTCTATAGCGACTATTCAGAATTTTCAACTGGACATATCTTTTGGTTCCCGTTATGAAATTTCGATTGGTCGGATTCATTAGAAAGATATTACCAATTAGATTCAAATATTTTTTTGTTTCACTAAAATCCGGATTGTTTTGCACCCGGTACATTCAATTGAAGTTTGAAATCGAATTATCGAACTACCGCGCCATTTTCAATTCTATTTATAATTATATAAAATTATTTATATTCTAACGACGACACGTATAAATATATACGTCTAAATATATTCAAAATAAATTTCTCGTCGATATTATTTAAAATAATCTATTTTAAATATTCAAAATTCGCTAAATTTGGCAAAATAAAAATTTTAAACTGGCCCAGATTTTCCGGGTTATTACAATCTCCCCCACTTAAAACTTTTCGTCCCCGAAAAGGAACAAAGTCGAAAGTGGTTTGATTAATCAACTCTACGTTCGATCTGGCTTCCATTCTCCAACTCTTTAGTTTCTGAGAATTTTCAAAACTTCAAAAATTTGGCTAACACCCTAAATTTTTGAAAAATTTCGCCATAACCTCCCCTGCACCGGGAGCATCGGAGAATTTCAAATAGCTTCCCCGGTCCTTCAGATCTCAAAAAGAAAAAGAAAAAGCCAACCGGCTAGCCAATAGGCTCATAAAATCATCATAACCCAAACAAAACAGTAAATTATGTAGTAAACATGTACCTATTTGTCGGGCAAACAAATTTTATTCTCTGGCTCTAGCCTCCTTGCTATGACCTGTTCAATGATATATATGTATATGCAAACAAATGCGACCAATTTTCAATACAATTCAATATTTGGTTCAATTTGGCATAATGGTTCAAAATTAGCAAACAAATAGGCAAACAACACAAACATCAATCAATTAGTGAATTAGAGTTTCAAATTCATAACTTGATATATATACAAAAATCATGTTTTTGATGCCAATTCACAACAATAGGCCCTATCTAATTTTGGTTCTCACACCAGTCAATAGGAAATATATAGATATTACACGTTCGGAGCACGAACATAAATATTGATGATGCCATGGTCATTATCAACATCATCTCCGGGCGACTAGAGTGTGATTCTATATCTATCCAGTATATTAAAACTTCAAATACACGTTTGCAAGGCGTATATGCGAAATCTTTATATACTGGACTGTCCTAATCAATATAGATAAATAATCAAATACGAATAATTGATTTAACTTTTCAAAACAAAAATTTGTTTTCATTTTAAAAATATACTCTTCACACTCGTTCTAGGATACTACTGATCCTATCTCTGACGAGTCATTCTCATTGGATATTACTAACCCAATTTCTGATGAATTCTTTCGTATGGTTCTAATGTGCCTTGTTCTCTGAGCTTGGTAAACCAAAGCTCTGATACCAACTGTGACGAGAGGGGATTTCGCTCAGTCCGAACCAGTCGCTAAACCGACCCAGACCATTCGAAACGCCCTATCGTTTGAGAACAAGACAAAACAGAACGCATACAAAAGATCATTTCATTGTATATTACAACAATGCATCAGATTACAAGAATATACAGAGTATAAACAAATAAATATTACACAGAAATATCAGAGATTACAATAAATTACATAGCAGCGGAAAATAATACAATACACAACTAGAAGAGATATACGGATACAAAGCTTTCCGGATATCGTTCCAGCTGTAAACCAGGATCCTGTGAATATAAATCTGCAAAACCAAAACTACTAGCTGCCCGTGTCAAAATAGGGGCACCCAGAGTTTAGGTTAAAACAATAAACTCCAGGTCAGTCATGTGACTGGTGTGAGAACTAAAAACAGTTACTAATCTTTATTTTAAATCATTAGGTAAATCAAGGGACCACGCCGTATAACACGGAACGGGTTTTCTCCCAAGAATACCAGTGCATAAAACAAACAGCGCAATGCTAAATAAAGAAAAATGAAGCTGTTATAAGACCCAGGTCCTATCACACAATGCAACGCAAGCCGGGGGATAGGGTTTTCCCTTATAACAGCCAAAGAATGCTTGATACGTTTAAAACAAATCATTTGATACTATTATAAGTGCATAGTGTATAAAACAACTTCAAATCATAAGTATCAATCATAGGCGGCATGGGTACCATATATCATGTCACCATATATAGGTTTACAAATAAAACCGCAAATGTCACGTATTTGAAAATTGGATTTCCATCTATGAACCGAGGCAAAAGATAGTCCTCAACCGATTCGAGACAATCTAGCCCATGTCTCAGGATCAGAGCTCGAGTGACCCTTGGATCGTCAGGGCCAGTCCACCGATGTGGATTAAACTTAAACCCTGAACACTACGTTTCCCCGCCCTTTGGGGCGTAAATGAGCCAACTAAATGACTCCATCGGTTCGAGAACGACCGATCAATCCGAGGCGCCTCGCAACAGCAACAACCACATAAGTCAAACTCGTCAGGGCGTGTAAAACCACTGACGCCACTTTTTAGCTAGAAGGAAACGCATGCCCTCCCTGAGGTCCTCTCCCGTTTTTGGTTCATACCGGGTGTGAAACTCGCGAAGTAAACGTTACACAAAGCTACGCCACAAAGGTCGTGCTTTGATCATCACCACAAGACTTTGCTTTCCAACAGAAGCCTCGATCAATTGCCACTTAGGCATGCCACACAGGCCATTCACTCCATGCGTTTGATATCCATCAATATATAACCCCTGAGCTCGTACGTCTCAGAGAAGGGCGTTAAGCAAGAGAATAAATTCTCCGCCGCCAAACAGATATATATTTAATAGAGATCAATCACACGGACTAAAATCCAATGTCAGACACACAGTCCATTTACAAGTCCGTTCTGGGTCTGAACGAAACCGGAGGCACCTAGTACCCCGCATATCCATCGATCTCCAAGTACGTCTGGACGATCACTAACTGTTTCCATCTTCTTGGGTGTACAGCCCAATCAAGATCATCAGTAATTACCCAAACGACGTGAAGACCTCCGGTCTTCGACCATCGTCTTCATCTTCGACACCACGTCGAATCAGTTATTCAGAATGGGATAAACCCGGTCTTTCTGAATAACTCGCGTATATATTATAAAAGTGTTACACAAACACAACATACGCCTCATTCCAATTCAGAATATTCTTTTATTCAAATATTCCTATACTTTGGGAAAAGTTCCCATAAATTTTATCCAAGATAAATTCTTTAAATTTATTCTTTAATCTCCTTTGAATATCAATTCAAACTAGTCGGGATTAGCGAACCACACCGAAGTAATCATTTATTTTATTTCCCAATCCCAACCTATTCATCCCATGAAGTAAAACTGGTTATACTTCATATCTAACACCACGGTGTTATCGATAAATTCAATCACCATTTCACGTTCAAATCTAATTAAAGATTTAACTATCGCCTGGAGTAAAACCAGTGATACTCCATTCTCGACCTTTTCAATCTAATTAAAGATTCATTAAAACTCCACTTAGTTTTAATCGTTAACTGGGTTAAAGAATCAGTGTCATTTAAAACACGGTTCACGATAAACCCAAAATCATATTCCATTAATTATCGGGTTAAAGAACGAGTGTTATTTAAAAACACTGTCCACGATAAACCCAAAAATCAATACCAATTCAATTCCAATTAAATATCATTTAATTGGTACACTTCATTAAATCTAAATAAAAAGATTTAATTTTTTTTCTCAACTGGGTTCAAGAACAGTGTTAATGAAGGCACCATTCACAACAAACCCAAATCACATTTGATATTCAATACAAGGCTCTGAATAGAAAATATATCGGCTTATATTCAATATCAAATTCTACGATTAACAAATGTCGTATTGGAAATAACGATATAAACATATATATCTTTCAAATTTCCATAACAACATCCGTATAATCACGAATTCCAACATCGAAATATTCCGAAGACAATTTCGATTCAAATCAACTCCAATGCAATCATTGGAAATTCTGGTTATTTTTAAAACCTTTTCAAATTCAATTTATTTATTTAAAAATAAATAGAATTATAATTCTAGTTCAAAACTAGTTCATTTCCAAAAAAATCTATTTTTATCTTTTCAAATAGGGAGTTTTTCATCCCAGTTCTTTCTAAATCATTTCTTATGATTTTACCCAAATTATTACTATTTTTAATAATTTTATCAAGGCCCGTACAGTCGATTTCCATCAACGGCCATCGAACTGCACTTACAGCGACCTTTTTCAAATTTGATTTGGACATAATTCCAAATCCAACCGTTAGATTTCTAATTTCTAATATTCGTTAGAAAGCTCTTTTCGATACGAACCCAACGGTTCCGGTTTTAGGAGAATCCGACGGTCGGATCTCCCGTAATATCCGTTTGAAATAAATGGTCGAAATTCACGAACTGCCGCGGCGCGGCGCGTTCTATTCAGGCGATTATATTATATATATAATATATATTTCATCGATTTCAATTTAAAATGAATTATATAAATAGTTTTAAATTCGTTTCAAAAGCAATTTCAACTTCCGTTTCCATTCAAGTTAAAATTGAATTCTTCTTTATAAATTCGTTTTAAAATTCATTTCTATTCAATTCAAACTTCAATTCAATTTGAATTCATTTCAATTCGCTTTCAATTCAATTCGCATTCGTTTTCAATCCATTTCAAAATCGTTTTCAATTCAATTCATTTCGAAATCGTTTTCAATTCAATTCATTTCGAAATCGTTTTCAATTCAATTCATTTCGAAATCGTTTTCAATTCAATTCATTTCGAAATCGTTTTCAATTCAATTCATTTCGAAATCGTTTTCAATTCAATTCATTTCGAAATCGTTTTCAATTCAATTCATTTCGAAATCGTTTTCAAATCGATATAATTATCGTTCACGTCAAAATGGCGTCAATCTAATCAACACGGCTTCATAAATTTCTATTTCCAAATATTCTATTTCAAATATTTATTTTTCAAAATAGTTGTTATTATCAAAATATTTCGTTCAACACATGACCACTCTCAATGGATGAGTACTGTCAACACATGAACTTTTATTTTATATTATTCTTTGTTTTTCAAATTGGAATGAGGCCCAATCAATTACCATATAAAATTAATTATATGGATTTTCATACAACACATGTATATAATGGCATTGAAAATAATCAACCATCAACCAAAGTGCACTACACTGTATAAGCATCAAATATAGATATTCAACGCTTATAACAGCCTGTCAATCAATCGATCGACATATTTAATCAATCAGGATGAGTGAACTTCAAATTTCATCCCAACACCCGTGTGGGGTTTCAAACAATCAAACACATATTTTATTTGTGCTATTGGGCGATGTGTAAAATTAATCGTCCCAATCAATGTCATTCAAATAGGTGTACATAAACAAACAGTGCGGTTTATAAATGAATATTTTATTTTATTCACTTCACGTTAAAAATTATATTTTTAACGATAAAACATTTTATTTCAACCTATGAATTTCTATTCAATTCATTTATTCAATAAAATGATATTTTTATTTTTCTAACTTATTTTAGAAAATTTCGGCGGCATAACGGCACGATACTAGAAACGGGACGAGGCCTAGCCTTATCCCCGGTCTAGTGAAGGCCCACGCCATTCACACATCAATCAAACCATTCAATTCACCACACAATTCAATCAAATAATCTAACTAATTTTTGCAATCAAACAAACAAGTCCATGGTCTGTGGACGATTGTGTCGGGTGCTACTAAGCACCGTCTGCATCCTAGTATATATATATAATTAGGAAAGAAATTGAAAGGTGAGAAATTCTCACTTTTAGCTATCCAACTTCACGGCACTTCCTTTATAGAAATCTTCATCGTCATCGCATCTTCGTTGCTGTAGCCACTACATATGTAAAAATCGAATTTTTACTTCGTTATTCAATACATAAAAATCGAATTTTTACTTCGTTATTCAATATATAAAAATCGAATTTTTACTTCGTTATTCAATATATAAAAATCGAATTTTTACTTCGCTATTCAATATATAAAAATCGAATTTTTACTTCGTTATTCAATATATAAAAATTGAATTTTTACTTCGTTATTCAATATATAAAAATCGAATTTTTACTTCGTTATTCAATATATAAAAATCGAATTTTTACTTCGTTATTTAATATATAAAAATCGAATTTTTACTTCGTTATTCAATATATAAAAATCGAATTTTTACTTCGTTATTCAATATATAAAAATCGAATTTTTACTTCGTTATTTAGTATATAAAAATCGAATTTTTACTTCGTTATTTAATATATAAAAATCGAATTTTTACTTCGTTATTCAATATATAAAAATCTCGCCTTTCCTTATATGAAAATATCATCTTTTATCATATAAAAATACGACCTTTCATTATATAAAAATACGACCTTTACCTTGCTAAAAATCTCATCTTGACTATAAATAAAATTCTAATTCAGATTACATAAAAAAAATACCTAGATTCAGATTTTAAATAAATAAAACTAAAATTAAAAACTTACTTTGTCTTTAAAGGAGAGGAGAGGGGGTTTGCGCTGTCGACGGAAGTTGCAGGGGGTCGGAGCGGGTTGTGGTGGCTGCGTGGGGTCGGAGCGGGTTGTGGTGCGTCGTTTCAGGTGGAAGGAGGTTGTCGTTCTCGGTGTTAGGGGTTTGGATTCGGGTGGTTTTTGGGTTCGATTGGCTGAGGGGTTTCACGATCGAGCGGGGGTTCGTGGGAGAGGGCGTCGGCTGAGAGGAGGGCTTGGCCAGAGGTGGGTGGCTCCGGCGATCGCCAGGGCGCGGTGGACGGCGGGCGTGGAGAGCGCGATCTTTTCTTTTCCCCCTTTTTTTTTCTTTTTTTTTTTTGATTTTCTGCTGAACGAAGAAGGGGGGGCAGAAAGATAAAGGGAGGAGGGTTTTTTTATTTTTTTATTTTTTCATTATTATTTAATTATTTAATTCAACCTAAAGTTGACTTTTCATACGACCTCGAAACGAGGCCCACCGCCTATCGTCCATAGCGTTTCGCCCCCATTCCGAACACAATGGGACTTGTATCGCAAGCTGATTTGATCGTTTCGATCAGTTTCCGTCGGATTTACATTTAAATCACTATATTGAATTTTAAACGTACATTTCAAATTACCGGGGTCACATACTAGCTCTATAAATTGCGGAAAAATATTTTCTAGCTTTGTATTGACGATACGGTCCTAACAAAACAAGTTTCGTCGAATTCTGAGACCGTTTGAAAAATGGCCAATTTCCAGTCGATTAAAATCAACTGAAACTGGTCAAACGCGTTTTCCTTTGCCACGCTCACATATTGATTCGAAAAATTATGAAATTTGGAACCTAGCAATAATTTGACACTGCGGATCCAACAAAAGTGGTTTCGTCGAAAACCGAGGTCGTTTGCAAAATGGCTATTTTTAAGGGCCTGAATTCTATAGCGACTATTCAGAATTTTCAACTGGACATATCTTTTGGTTCCCGCTATGAAATTTCGATTGGTCGGATTCGTTAGAAAGATATTACCAATTAGATTCAAATATTTTTTTGTTTCACTAAAATCCGGATTGTTTTGCACCTGGTACATTCAATTGAAGTTTGAAATCGAATTATCGAACTACCGCGCCATTTTCAATTCTATTTATAATTATATAAAATTATTTATATTTTAACGACGACGCGTATAAATATATACGTCTAAATATATTCAAAATAAATTTCTCGTCGATATTATTTAAAATAATCTATTTTAAATATTCAAAATTCGCTAAATTTGGCAAAATAAAAATTTTAAACTGGCCCAGATTTTCCGGGTTATTACACATATGGAAAATAAGGGCACCCAATTTTGCAAGTGAAAACAAACTATGAGTCAGTCATGGGACTGGTATGAGAAATCTTTCTTAACTTATCTAATAATAAGGCTAATCACTGGACCACGCCGCTAACGTGGAACGGGTTTATTCCATTGGATTGCCAGTGCATAAACATCAACCATAAATAAACATATGGGTCTACAATCCATCAATCAACATGGAATTCCTTAATCTACCCATTTAGGCTTAATCCCTAAATTTAGATTTCAAAATCCAATTCTCTTTACAGAAATTATTTCTTTGGACTTTATTTCTCGATTTCTTTTATTTCAAATCATTTGAAATACATATCTAGCTTTTATAATAAAGTAGATTTCACTTCGGGATCTCAAAAACAAAACATTTGGAAATATGAATTCCAAAACGTAACAATGTATACAAACAAGTATGAAACCAAATATCAGTCGTGTTCCCTCAGACAAGGTTGTATGCGCCTTAACCGAACCAATATATATATATATATATATATATATATATATATATGTGTATGTGTGTGTGTGTGTGTGTGTGTGTGCACCTAATGGCTACACTGACAATGCACCATCCCATCTATGGGGGAAGACTTGCACGCCTTCACACTTTTAGTCACCTCGGGTCACCCGATCTCTAGCCACATACTTGCTAAATCATTTTATGTCCAGAAGTAGGGAAAATCATTTAACAACATAATAATCACAAGCACTTTCAAATCTACGTAGATTTCTACTTCCAAATTATTTTGAAATTATCGGGTATAGCCCTCAAAATCCTTTCTGTTTTATAAAGCATTTTATAAAACATTCCCTGTCCAAAATCGGGGAATCTTATTTCAAAATTATTTATTAAATTTTGAAATAAACAACATCGCTAAACACCTTATATTCAAATCGTGAAGTGTTTCACAAGGTGTTAGCACATAGATATTTTTACCCAACCCAATGTTAAATGTAAAAGCATATTTGCTCATAAACTGGTCGAGCACAATCCAAACAGTCAATTCATCACAATCAATATCAGTAACCAAGTGTATTTGGTTCAATCACATTTCATGTTACAATAAAAGAGTATTTTATTGTCTACACATTTTCTACATTTCATACGTACAAATAAAAAGAATATTTTATTGTCTATACATTTTTACATTTCATATACATACAATAAAAAGAATATTTCATTTTTTATACATTTTTACATTTCATCTGCATACAATAAAAAGAATATTTTATTGTCTATACATTTTTACATTTCATATGCATACAATAAAAAGAATATTTTATTGTCTATACATTTTTACATTTCATATGCATACAATAAAAAAATATTTTATTATCTACACATCCTGCATTTCATATGACAATAAAATGAACATATTTATTTTATAACAAATCCTATGTTTCATATGACAATAAAATGAACATTTTTATTTACACAACTTTCTATGTTTCATATGACAAGAAAATAAACATTTTATTTATACAACTTTCTATGTTTCATATGACAATAAAAAGAACATTTTTATTTACACAACTTTCTATGTTTCATATGACAATAAAATGAACATTTTTATTTTATAACGAATCCTATGTTTCATATGACAATAAAATGAACATTTTTATTTACACAACTTCCTATGTATCATATGACAATAAAATGAACAATTTTATTTTATAACAAATCCTATGTTTCATATGACAATAAAATGAACATTTTTATTTACACAACTTCCTATGTATCATATGACAATAAAATGAACATTTTTATTTTATAACAAATCCTATGTTTCATATGACAATACACGAGCATTTTTATTTACACAACTTCCTATGTATCATATGACAATAAAAATAACATTTTTATTTTATAACAAATCATATGTTTCATATGACAATAAAATGAACATATTTATTTACACAACTTCCTATGTATCATATGAAAATAAATAAATAAAAAGGATTTTTATTTATGTGACATTTCCTATGTATCATATGACAATAAAAATAACATTTTCATTTTATAACAAATCATATGTTTCATATGACAATAAAATGAACATATTTATTTACACTATTTCCTATGTTTCTTATAACAATAAAAAGAACATTTTTATTTTATAACAAATCATATGTTTCATATGACAATAAAATGAACATATTTATTTACACAACTTTCTATGTATCATATGGCAATAAAACGAACATTTTTATTTTATAACAAATCATATGTTTCATATGACAATAAAATGAACATATTTATTTACACAACTTCCTATGTATCATATGACAATAAAAAAAAGGATTTTTATTTATGTGACATTTCCTATGTATCATATGACAATAAAAAGGGGATTTTTATTTGTGTACAAATCTAGCAATTTTATGATTAACATGTTTAGAATAAAAAGAGAATTTTTATTGTAAAACAAATCTAACGATTATATGATTAAAAAATTCCTAATCAATCCAATTTCATCCAACATATCATCACAAACAAAGTAAATCAATTCACATCACGTACCACATAAAACTGGAATTTTTACGGCGTATATATAAATAAATTTCTCAACGCAGTAATAATTAATTTTAATTTTAAAAAGAAATCTCACATCACATAACCAATTTTTCCATATAGAATAAATATAATTTTATAAAACCTTTTTAAAAGTGAGTTAGAATTCTCACATTGGTTTTACTCCTTAATTTGCAGTTAGCTCCATATCTGATCCAGTCTGTTCCATATTGTAGTGCTCTTCATGACAGTTCCAATGCAACTGACGGTTCACAAAAACGGACCTCGTATCAAAAAGATATGAATTTATAAACATTGATTACCTTTTTAACATTAATTAATAAATTAATTAATTAAAATTTTAATTACCATCTTCTATATCGTATTTTTGGAACCCGTAGCTTATGTGAACCCCCAAATGAACTCATCGTCGTTCGCAAGAAGAAACCACCCGCCGCAAACCCCCATGTTTTGGAGCCCAAAATCGCCTCCCATGGTCACCAATATTCAATCATAACCGTTGGTCGAGGAGATCTAACTGAGTTGAACAAGTTTTGCTTTTTGATTTTCTGAAATTATTTAATGAATTTGAAGAAATTAAGGGAAGAGTATGGGAGCTTTTCAGCCATCCAAGAAGAAGGAGGCGGCGCCTATGTATTATGAATTAGGGTTTCTATTTGAGATAAAGGTCTATATATAATAATGATATATTAAATAATATTTTATTTCATAATTGCCTATCTTATCTTTTCTTTCTTGTATTTATGAAAGGTATAAAGTATCACATATATGTACACAAAAGAAAGAGAGAATAAACGGAAAGAGATGAATGCTAGATTAATTATTTAATGCTAATTATTAGAAAGTTTGCAACCTTTCAAATTTCTAAACATATAGTATTAAATATCATGTGTTATTACATAGATAACATTAAAAGTTTTACGGTATTATATATATATATATATATATATATATATATATATATATATATTTGTTTGCTTCTGAATATAAACAACATAATATAAAAAAATAAGGGAATACATATATTTAACAAAATGGAGAAAGGAGATTTAAAGGGATGTGGATTTAAGAAATGAGAATACAAATTAAGATACATGTAAATAGAATGTAGGGAAGGAAATAAATGAATGCTGCATTAAGGAAACAATGAAGAGGGGAGATCATTGAAAATGAATGCAGCAATTAATATTTTAAAAATTATTAAATAATGATCGTTACACTTTGGATACACAAGGGAAGTATTGAATATGATATATTTTTTAATCTAACAATGACAAATTTACAAAATGACATTTTTCTCTAACAATGCCTATTATAACATAACTACATTTTGTCATAATTTATTACATATAGAACCTACATATTATTCTAAATCAATCTATCAGCATATTTTATAAATCCTAATTTTATTTACAAACTTCTTTTTATATTTTTTATTCAATAATTTAATTTAAAAATAGAATTTTTAAATTCTGACACATTTCTAACAAAATTTCATGAAATAAATTTTTTAAATTGGTCATGATTTTCCAAGTTGTTACATAAATGGTTGGGTTTAATCAATACAAGCAATGGCCACATATAAATATGATGAATAACAAGGTGAATCACACAATTAAACATCATATATCAAACATATCAATCAATGGCATCCATCCAAACAGTTCAATATAACATCAGTTTGCTAGTCATCAAGTATCAGGTTTTAAACTAAAAATTAAGTTTCAAATTTAACCTAACTGTTCAATTTAAACTAACTATCTAATTAAATAATACTATCGATGAAAATCAACATAAATATGTAATTTAAGCTACCAACCATCAGCCAATACAATCATATCATAACATGATTTTTATTTAACTAATTATCAAATATTTTAGTTAAGCGCGAGTGGGTCTAATCACTCACCTTTGATTTCGAATGAATTTGAAATCTAATTAGAGGCCCAAAATTTAACTGGCTCCAAATCCAACCAAACTAGCTCCATGTTGTCCGGAATTCCAATATGATCCTAACGAAACGAACGCGAGTGAATCCGAGTTTTTAAGAAAATTATTCATGTTTTAGCATTTCAATTTAAAAATAAAATAAACTAAAATCTCTCATCCAATAATAATCTGCCAAGTCACCATTCCTAAATCGCCTTCTTCATCGCGTATCTCGTTTCCAGGCAAACCGAACGAACCCAAAATCGCATTTAAATCCCGATTCACGCACCATACTTGTAACGACCTGGATTTTAGTCGTTTAGTATTGGACATTTAAATTTGTTTTAAATGTTGTATCGGAAATATAAAAGGATTTTAAATAAACTGAATATCATTTTTGAAAATATTAAGTTTAAAATTTAAGTTGGTTTATTTGGAAGTTATATAAAATTCTGTTTGAGTATATATGATAATAATAATTTATTATCAATAGATTTGTTTATTTGGAATCAATTATTACTTATCGATTTAATTTGGAACATAAGAATAGTTAATTTTCTAATGACCTTGGATTTCAACGAAACTAATTTTATAAAATCCGTAATGGTTAATTATAGTAAGATTTCCAGTTTTAGGTCAATTGGAGTTATTTTGTGATCATGCGCAATATAAACGTACATCAATTCATGTTGAGAAATTAAAAGAATGTTTTATAAACGATCTCAGAATTCGACGAAACCAGTTTCATCATGTCCGAAATATTAAGTTGTTACAGGATTTCAAGTTTCATCGCGATTAGAACTCGTATGTGGTCATTTAAGCATGTTCCTTTTGCTTAAGTTTTATGAGAATATTTTAATAATAAAACCCTCTATTAATACACCCTTAACCCCCCATCTCCATTTTTGTTTTCTTTCCTTCTCTTCATTCATTTCTTTCAGAACAAAAAAGTCGAAGCCGACCCATTTAACAAAACATTTTCCTTTCCTTATTTGAACGAAATTGAAGCCGGCCTAAATTCATTCTTAAAAAATGGCTCGATTGTTCGACTTCTATCACTAAGCGACGTTAGCTTTCGGCAGTGAACAAGGATTGGGATTTCATCATATTCAAAATGGAGTTTGATCATTGATTCGTTAAATAGGAGACGATTTGGGTTATAGGGGATTTGGAAGCATATAGCGATGAAGTTTAGATAGATTTAGGTTCGAAAAATGTCGCTGCCTTCTGTGGTAGCGTGTTGCCGAGGTCGTGATTTATATCAGGCAGTCGAATTAGATCTTCGTCATGATTGGGGGGCGAACCGGTTGGTGAGGTTGACGTGGGAAGAAGGGATCACGACGTGATCGCTCATAATTTCTTGTGATGACGAAGGTGTGTAAGACAAGATTGACTTCTTCCAATGCTTGAAACGCGAGCACCAAGGGCAAATTATGGTTTTGGAGATGAGGTGAAGGGATAGTGACATGTCGGCAAGGCAGGGGCAGTGCTACGACGGTTGATAAAGGTGTGTAGAAGGAAAGGTTGAACTGAAGGGAGGGGTTGTGGTTTCACATGGAATTAAGGTTGAATTGATAAAATCAAGGTGAGTAAACTCACTATCTCTCGTTCATTTATAATTTATTATAAACAAATTTTTATTTAGTATAATTTTTATATGTTGTTTGTTGGCTTTTTGAATGCACTGATAAATTATTGATCAATTAATTGCTATTATATGTATATATATTAGTTATATTTAAGGTTGGTAGTTGGATATTCCCGCACATTTTAGTAGATGAGACCCTATGCTCCCTGTATATTAGTTGATGACCCTCTATATCACGATATCCCACGTTGAGCAGATTAGTATTATTTATGTTGTCTAATATCTGTGGATGCAAGAAAAACAGGTTGGAAGGATCTAACCCATTTCCTCAAAATTATTACTATTTGTTTTCATAAATACTTTGATATATGATGTGTTAGATGTTATGTGATAGATTTAGTTGTATTTGGATGTTTGAATAGCACTGGCCCTAAATATTGATATTTAATTATTTTTTTGAGATTTTAATTTATTTTTCCAAAATAGAAATTGAATTTTGAATGGGCTATGAAAAAAAAACTTGTTTTAGTTACTAAAACGAGCAGGAAAATTTATAAACAGTGTTTATAAATGAGGTAAAATAATTATCCTTGGATAATTTGGGAATTTAAATTCAAATGTGAATTTAAAAAAGGAAATTGGAAATCTCTTCAAAAGGAAATGATGAAATTTATTCCGATGTTTGGAATGTAAATTGAATTGAAATAAATTCGTCGGGATTTATAACTAGAATTAGACTATATCAAATTTTATAAAAATAATTTATTTTCAGAAAGGATATTCTAAATTTTATTTAGTTGAAACTATAATTTAAAATTTAATATTTTAAGAAGTTAGCATTTTCAATATTTTAAATATGAATTAGATTATATATTTATATATAAAAGTTTTATAATAAGAATGTTTTCACAAATTAGAATTATTAAATAAGGAAGTTTGTTAAAGTAAAATAAATATACAATAAAAAAGGAAGAGTGAAATTATATTGGTTTTGACCAATATTTTATAAATAGATCGAAGTCGAATTATAAACCATATTATAAGTGATCTTGAGCCTTAAAGAGGATTTGAACTTATAAAAGGATATTGTAAGTGAAAGAATTTTAATAAATACAAGTTATAAAAATTAAAAGGGAATCGGTTATATTTTTGGAAATATCGGAGATGATATGTTTAACGATCCAAAATCCTCGGCTAGCCTAGACCGAACGAGAACGCTGATTGGTTGAGAACACGATGCATCGAACGCAGAACAATTGAACTTTTTTACAACAATGTATATCAGAGTACAAGAATATCAGAGTACTAATAAATAATGTACACAGCGGAAATACAATTATCAAAGAATAATATACATAGCAATGGAAATAAAAATGTATAAATACAATGCATAGCAGAAATACATCAACTAATACAACTGAAAGAAATACACAGACACAAAGCTTTTTGAATATAGCTCCAGCCGTAAACTAGGATCCTGTTAAATAAAAATATGCAAAACCAAAACTACTAGTTGCTCGTGTGAAAAAATATGGGTACCCAAAGTTTAGTTACAAAAAAATAAACTTCAGGTCAGCCATGTGACTTGTGTGAGAACTTAAAACAGTTATTAAAACTTTACTTATTTAAAATAAGGTAATATCACGGGACCACGTCGTATGACACGGAATTTGTTTACTCCACATGAATACTAGTTTAAAACATAAAACAACGCAATGCTTTATGATAAATGAAGCTATTATAAGACTCGGGTCCCATCACACAATGCAACGCAAGCTAAAGGCTAGAATTTTACCTTATAATAGCCAAAAATGCTTGATACGCTTTAAAACAAATATTTTTGATATTAGTATAAGTGAATAGTGAAGAAAACAACTTCAAATATAGATGTATCAATTATAGACGATATTGGTACCATATATTATGTCGTTATATAAGTAAACGACTAAAACCGTATAAGTCGCGTACTGGAAATTGTACTCCATTTATGAGTCGAGGCAAGGGATCTTCCTCACCGGTTTCGGATCACCTCTAGCAAGATGTCTAGGATCACACCTATGTGCAACCCTTGGTTAGCGGCAGGGTCGGTCCATAACTAACGTTTGTGGATTGGTTATTCCTGAACAATACGTTTCCTGGTCCTATCAAACCTGTCACATGGTCATTATGTTGACCAATCATATCTGAGGCATCTCATCATCCAATCATCCACATAAATAAAAATGTCTGGGCTCCATACCATGACATCACTCATACCTAGAAAGAAATGCATGTCCTCCCTACGGCCCTCATCCCGTTATTGACTCATACCGGGGTCTGAAGCTCGTGAATTAATGCTATACACAAAGCTATGTTGTATTAAAGCCGTGCTTTGATCATCATCCACAAAGCTCTGCTTTTCAACAAAAGTTTTGATCATTGCATCTCAGCAGGCCACATTATCGGTTCATATCATACAACTGATGTCTACTGATATATAACCTCTGAGCTCGTACGTCTTAGAGAAGGGCGTTAAGCAAAAAGAATAAATTCCCCGCCACCAAACAGATATATATTTAATAGAAATCAATCAATACAGAATGAAATACAATGTCAGATGCACAATCCATGTACAAGTCCGTTCTAGGTCTGAACGAAACCAGAGGCACCTTAATCCTCGTCCCATATGTTCAATATAGGCAAGAGACCCTCGTATATCTGGACAATCAACAAGTACGTCTGAAAAACTACCACTATAACCCCTTCAAGGCAGCAACTCCAGTCAAGGACATCAATAGTAATCTATTCGATGTGAAGATTGTCGGTCTTGCACCATCTTCAATATTTTCGATTTTTAATTGTGGTAACAGTTATTCAGAATGGGTTAAAACCAGTCTTTCCGAATAACTTTCACATCTTATAATCAAGTGATATATAAATGCATCATATGCCTCATTCCAATCTAGAATATTCTTTTATTCAAATATCCATTCAACTAGGAATTATTCCCATTAATCTTATCGAAGATTTAATTTATTTAAACCTCTTGTTTGAATCTTTCTTTGAAAACCATTGCAAAAGATTTTTGTATTATCTTTTAACAATCTTAAACCGAATTAAGGTTTACAAAACTAGTCATGATTATTGAGCCTTACTGAAGTAATCATTCATTTTATTATCCAATCCCAGCCTATTCATCCCATGGAGCAAAACTAGTAGTACTTCATATCTAACACCCATCGTTTTATCGATAAACTTAATTACCATTTCATGTTCAAATCTAATTAAAGATTTAACTATTGCATGGAGTAAAACTGGTGGTACTCCCTCTCGAATACTTCTCATGTTTGGTTAATTTAATTACCATTTAACTTTCAATCTGATTAAAGATTCATTAAAACTCCGACTTAGTTTTAATCCCAAAAATCATTGCTTAATGATTATTTAACATTTGAAAACTAATCTTGTCTTTACTTGGGTTAAAGAACAAATGTCATGTTAAAACACCCTTCACAATAAACCCAAAATCAACTTCCATTAATATGGAATCTTCACGGAAATTTGAAAAATTTATAATCGATATAAATTTCCGTATCTGGCTAATAAAAGTGCAATAGTGGTGAAGCTTTTTAAATTCCCTTCCTTTACAGAAACTCATTTCGATTCTTATTGACTCGAATTCCATTCAATTCCAATTTAATCAAATAGATTGGAAAACTTCTCTAAACCTTAATTAAAATATTTATTCCATTCACAAATGGTTTCAAGAATAGTTACCATTCGCGACAAACGTAAAATCTAATTTGATATTAAATATAAGATCTTAAATGGAAATCATATCGACTTACATTCAATACCCAATTCTGAAACTAACAGATATCATTTTGGAATAATGATATCAATATCTTCCAAATTATTCAGCGATATCTATATGATCACAGAATCCAATATCGAAAATATCTGAAGATAATTTCCATTCAAATCTATTTCAATTTATATGTTGGAAACTTCTGCTTATGACAAAACCGTTCACAAATCCAATTTATTATTTTTAAAAATCATTGGATTATTATTCTGGTTATTAACTAGTTCATTCGAATAAAAATATCTTTTATCTTTTCAAACTTGGATCATTTCATCCAAGGTCTTCCCAAATCATTTATTATGATTTTACATTATTTTTCCATATTTTATATAATTTTATTAAGGCCTTTACAGTCGGTTCCCAATATTGGTCACCGAACTGCATCCATAGCGACCTTTTTCAAAACCGATTTGGACTTAAATTAAAATCTAACCATTGGATTTCAAAATTTATCACTTTATTGGAAAGCTCGTTTCATTATAGTTCCAATGGTTCCAGTTTCAGGAGAATCCGATGGTCGGATCTCCCGACACATCAGCTCGAAGTTACGGGTTGAAGTTCGCGAACTGTCGCTGCGCGTCGTGTTCTGTTCAAATCCAAATTCAATTTATAAATTTTAATAATAATCGAAACGCTTCAAAACCATTTTTATAAATTATATATAATATATTTAATCATCTTTGAAAACTTGTTTCAGTCGTTTATCTTTAAAATTGCATATTTCACTGTTCAGTCAATTTTAATATTTTTGTGTCCATCAAAAATCGGACATCAAAACCAAAATTCAACTGTTAGCTAAATATTATATTAAAATATTCTTTTTATTCTGGATTGAAATGAGATTCAACCAATTACCATATAATTTCAATTATATGGATTTCATACATCACATGTACTCAACAATAGTTATAAACAACCATTAAATATCCAATTCACATCCAAAGTGCGCTTACATCCATATAATTCTTAAATAATTATTTAACGCATATATAGGTCCGTTAATCAATCGATTAACATTCAGTCTAAACAATTGGGATTAGTGTAAATCAAATATCATTCCAATACCCATGTGGGGTTTTCAACCAACAAATAATTAATTAATAAATTACTTATTCTCTCTAATCGATATTAGTTAAATGGGTGAACATAAACAAGCCGTTCGACTTGTAAATAATTTTTTAATCCAATTTCAAATACCACCAATAATTTAACATTGTTTTTAACATGTTAATTATTTCAAATTCACTTTCAAATCATAACACAAATAATCATCCATTGCCATTTACGGCACCATAAAGTGTCCATCCACATTGTTTGAAATACGAGGGTCATATATTCAAACAACGCTTCTAAAAACAAATAAACTTGGTGAATAGTTCATGTGTTGAACTCAAGGGATATCGCATGTAATAGATAAAAATACACATAGGCAATTAATATGGTTCCGGTTATATTAAAAAAACTATATAAAATTTTTGAGTGGGAGAGTTCTCACCCAGATTTTTTATCGTTATAATAACAATCGCTTTTGAGTTAAATTAAACACAGGTTTAATTTAACCCAAATTTCCAACTAGCTCCAAATTTGACCAAATTAGTTTTATAGTGAAGATCTCAACCCCACGATCGCGACGGATCCAGTTTCGCACGGTTCTGAGTTCATAGCAAAAAGATATTAACATACAAACTTTAAACACACTAATTAAATAATAATACAAATCATCCTTTTTCTCCAAACGACACCCACAACTTTAAACGCTCACCACGACCAAAATGTAGCTCAGAATTACACGAAATTAGCGTCATTGTCTCCGGCATCTCCCCCTCTTTCTATGCCGGGTGGTCCCCCTTCACATCGCCACGTGGGCCCCGCAGTCCAGAGATGAACGAAAATGACTATTTTCCATTTAACTAGGTGTTGCGGCCACCTCATTTCTCCAAATGCCACCAAATTTTACCAGTAGCTCGGCCTCGGCCTCCCAAACAACTTTCCCTTTGGTCACTTCGCCTGAAAATGCATGGACCGACGGGAAATTGCTAATTTCCATGACTGTGGCATTTTCTAGCACCACTCTGATTGACTCGACATTTCAACTAACTCCAACCACCTGAAACCTTGCCATCACTAACAAAAGAACCATATGCTTCCCCTCTACCGTCCCTAAAACTGCTCGGCCTAACTTTTGACGTAAACCTCACAACAAGCAAAATACTGAAAGTGAGCATTTTCCGTTAAAATATCATAAATCTCGACTCTAACCACCAAGGACCCAAAAGTTTTGGACTGGGTACCTCTCTCCATGATCTACAAACCCAATAAATTTCATGTCCTAACTCTTTACGGTTTGAGACATATAAATTATTTAGTGTTGAGGGGCATTTCTGCAAAATGTTTGAGAGAGGAAAAGGGGCTGCTGCGAAAATGAGAGGAGTGGAAAGAAAAATGGAGTTTTGAGGAGGAAGAGATATTATATATTGGAAGGGTTTATTATTTTCTTAGTTAATGCTCTCTCCGATCGACGTTTTGTGATGCCTCGATCACACACGAATTTCGTTGGTGATGAAAATTGACACACAGCTATGTTTTGACAATACGGTCCTGAAAAAATTAATATCGTCGAATTTCGAGTGCTTTTGCTCAAAAAGCTCTGTCTCGGACTGAAATGACTGATCGATTCTGAATTTATTACACAAGGCCACATACTGGCTCCAAAAATTACGAAATTTGGAATCTAGCAATAATTTAATGTAATAATCCAGAAAATCCGAACCAATTTAAAATTTTTATTTTGGCAATTTTAGTGAATTTTGAATATTTAAAATGAATTATTTTAAATAATAACGACGAGAAGTTTATTTTGGAATAAAATTAGAATGTATATTTATTTGAATCGACGTTAGAATATAAATATTTATTTTTAATTATAAAAGGAATTGAAAATGGCGCGGTAGTTTGAAAATTCGATTTCAAATTTCAAATGAATGCACAGGATTTAAAATAAACTGGATTATAGCGAAATCAAAAATATTTGAATCTATTTGAAAATATCTTTCTAACGAATCCGAACGATTCAAATTTCATAGCGGGAATAAAAAATTATGCCCAATTGAAAATTCGGAATAGTCGCTATAGAAAATATAGCCCTTAAAAAATGGAAATTTTGCAAACGACCTCCATTGAGACGACCCCAAATGCCGTACTGACGGTGGCAAGGGTAATCTTTGGAATATAACACAGAAACAGATAATAGCAGAACAGAAATAAAAAAATACACCAGATAATGTACAAATAATACACTGAATAAACGTAATCATCAGAGTTACATAGTATACAGGATCATACTTAGAACAAATACAGTTCAGCTATACATATATGTCTACAGCGGAAAAACAAACATAATGTATAATAGGAGCTGAACAGCATAAAAAGAGATAAATGATAGAATCCATCATCAGCTCCAGCTATCCAGAGAAAGCCAGCTAAAACCTGAATACAAGGTTGCCCGTGTAGGTAAAGGGGCACCCGAGTTTGAAAGTGAAACAAACTACGAGTCAGTCAAGGGACTGGTATGAGAAATCGACTCAACACATTTAAAATATGGCTAATCACTGGACCACGCCACTTTCGTGGAACGGGTTTACTCCATCGGATCGTCAGTGCTTTAAAACAAATAATTCTTTGAAACATCGCAATGCTTTTTATAAATATGAAGCCATTATAAGACTCAGTTCCCATCACACAATGCAACACAAACCAGAGGATAGAGTTTTACCTTATAATGTCCAAAATATGCTTGATTCGAATAAAACAAAAGCATTTGATATTACTACTAGTGTTTATATGTTTCAAAAACAATTTCAAACCATAACTATCAATCAGAGACGACATGAGCGTCCCATGCCACTATGTCGCCAAATATAGGTATACAATCAAAACCGCACAGTCACGTATTTGGAAATTGGATTTCTATCATGAACCAAGGCAAAAGATAGTCCTTACCGAATTCGAGACAATCTAGCCTACCATGTCTCAGGATCAGAGCTCGAGTGACCCTTGGATCGTCAGGGCCGGTCCACCGATGTGGATTAAAATGCCTGAGCAATACGTCTCCCCGCCCTATGGGGCGCAAATGAGCCAACGAATGAATCCATCGGTCCCGGATCGACCGATATATCTGAAGCGCCTTGCTATCCATCATCCACATAAGTAAAATGTCAGGCCGTGTAAAAACACTAACACAACCCCTAGCTAGAAAGAAACGCATGCCCTCCCTGAGGTCCTTCTCCCGTTTCTGGTACATACCGGGGTGTGAGGCTCGCGAATTCACGTTATACACAGAGCTACGCCACACAGGCGGTGCTTTGATCATCAATCACAAGACTTTGCTTTTCAACAGAAGCCCTGATCACTGCATCTTAGCATGTCACACAGGCAATTCATACCATGCAACTGATGGCTATCAATCACACAGAATAAATTCCAATGTCAGACACACAATCCATTTACAAGTCCGTTCTAGGTCGGAATGAAACCGGAGGCACTAAATACCTCGCATATCCATCGACCTCCACGTACGTCTGGACGATCACCACTCATTGTCCATATTTCGGGATGCCTCCCAATCAGGACATCAGTTACCATTCAAACGAGGTGAAGATCGGTCTTCAACCTCCGTCTTCATCTTCGACTTCTTATCATCGATTCAGTTATTCAGAATGGGATAAACCCGGTCTTTCTGAGAAACTCGCGTATATAATAAACAAGTGTAACACAAACATACATACGCATCATTTCAATTCATTAGTCACTAACCGTCAATCAGTAAGAGAACGATTTCCCAAATATTAACCCCGAAGGCCGAAACCAACATCAGATCAACATCCAGGAAACCATTCGACTTAGCCAACTTTCAGTTAGTTTCTGAATTTCACATCCATATCATTTATAATATTTTATAAGGATTTATTGCTATTTTTATTTATTTTAAAATAGCCAATTTATTCAAAACGACGCTTCGGGTCATAACGCGGCCGTGACGCTGTTTTTCTTCAGATTTGATTTACACATATCTGAAAATCTAACCGTTGGATCTTCACAAAATTTACATCATTAGAAAGATCTTTTCAAAATGAATCCAATGGTTCCAGTTTCGGGAAAATCCGACGGTCGGATCTCCCGGTATAATCGTTTGAAGTTTCGATTTCAAAATACGAACTGCAGCGTCGTTATTCGATTAAATATAATTATATTTATATATATAAATATAATCGATTCTGGCGCTGTTTTTCTTCATATTTGAATTAAACATTCTAGACAATCCAACCGTTGGATTTTTACAAAGTTGGTGTCGTTGGAAAGATATTTCCAAAGCGAACCCAACGGTTGCGATTTCGGGAAAATCCGATGGTCGGATCTCCCGCACTAATCGTTTGAAATCACGGTTTCAAAATATGAACTGCAGCTTCGTTATTCGATATATTTCAATTCTATTTATATATATATATATATATATATATATCGATTCTTCGATTTCAAAACTATATGATTTTCATACGTCTGATAAAAATGATATTCTTATCTAGCTGTCTTCTATTTCAACACTTCACTATTTTTAACAATTCATGTATATAATAAAAATGTGATTTTTATTGTAAAACAATTCATTTCAAAACACGATTATTTTATATAGTTCATATTGGTAATAAAAATATGATTTTTATTATAAAACAATTTATTTCAAAACAAGATTATTTTATATAGTTCCTATAGGTAATAAAAATAGGATTTTTATTATAAAACAATTTCTTTCAAAATACGAATACCATTCAACACATGAATTTCAATTCAACAAATGAATTTCGATTCAACACATGAAGGTTTTCGATAGTTTATATATATATATATATATATATATATATATATAAAGGTGATTTTTATATTTAAAACATGAATACCATTCAATACATGAATTTCTATTCAACGAATGAATTTCGATTCAACACATGAAGGTTTTCTATAGTTTATATAGAGAGAATAAAAAATGTGATTTTTATTGTTAAAACAATTTATTTAAAATACGAATACCATTCAACACATGAATTTCAATTCAACGAATGAATTTCGATTCAACACATGAAGGCTTTCTATAGTTTATATATATAGAAAAAAAGGTGATTTTTATATTTAAAAAACGAATACCATTCAACACATGAATTTCTATTCAATGAATGAATATCGATTCAACACATGAAGGTTTTCTATAGTTTATATATATAGATAAAAAGGTGATTTTTATATTTAAAACACGAATACCATTCAACACGTGAATTTCTATCCAACGAATGAATATCGATTCAACACATGAAGGTTTTCTATTCAACAAATAAATATAGTTTCAACAAATGAAAATAATTCTAACACATGAATATTATTCAAAATTTCGGCAGCATAACGGCAGGGTAGTTAAAACCGGGACCGTCCCTAGTACGGCTCCTCGCTCTACCTTAAAGCCTCGCAGCTTTTGACAATGGGGAATCATGCATCTAGTTCGCACGCAGGCGGCATGTATATTTTTTTCATTTCCACAAACTAATCCTATGTGGTTTCAATCAAATATTTCTCAACCACAAACGGGTATTTTTCAACCACAATCAATCAATTTCAACCACAAACAATTTCAATCAACCATTCGCTATCAATCAATTTTCACACCAATCACAACCAATAAATATCGTCCATGGTTTGTGGACGAGGGGCGTATATATATATATATATATATATATATATATATATATATATAGCATTTCACTTCTATTTCAACACATATATAATTTTTACAATGCATATATAACTTATACATCGAACGTACAACTTATACAACGCTTATACATGAGGTGTACAACGCTTATATAACTCATACATCGACTATATAATTTATACATCGTCGTTTTCCATATCATTTATAAATTAGAAATCTCACATTGGGTTCCACTCCACCAAAAATAGCAGAAGGCTCAGAAAAATATGCGGTCTCTTCTAGAATGTAGAAGACGTCCACACGAGTCCAGTATCTCTTGTTTCACTGAATTTCGTCAAGAAACGAAAAAGATATGATTTTTACAAGTTTGCAACACTTAAAAGTGTAAAAATCAGTTCAAAATAAATTAGTCGAACCTTTTCTGAAATGGTTCCAAACTAGGTTTAGATTTTTCGATCAATCTGTGCAATGGTTCCACGATCGAGTTGCGCGAGGTCGAAGGGGGAGGAGAGGCGCGTCTGCGCGATGTGGTGGGGTCCAGCTCGGTGGTCTGAGCTGATGGCGGCGGTGCTCCAAATAGGCCGACTTCAGCGAGGTGATTCGGCCAAACCAGGAGACGAGGTGCAGTGATGTTTATATGGATTTGAAGATCTCGCAAAGTGCCACAAAATCCTCAACAGGAGGAAGGTGTAATTTCGCTTGTAGGAGGAGGAAAGGAGGAGAGAAGTTTCGAAGCCTTTTCCGCCGTTCGTCGCTGTATAGCGGGGAGAGAGAAAGAGATCTTTTCCTTTTTTTATAAAAAATCTGATTGGCCGGGAGGTTTTTAAAAGGGGTTTTCTGACACGACCTCCAATCCAAACCCAACGACTATTGTCCCTAGCGTTTTACCCCCATTTCGAACACAATGGGATATGTTTCGTAGGCCCATTTGACTGTTTCAGTCAGTTTTCCTTCAATTTAAAATATATAACATTCAATATTTAATTTGAACGTACATTTCAATTTTCCAGGGCCACAAACTGATTTGAAAAATTCTAGAAAAATAAATCTGGCTATGTTTTGACGATACGGTCCCAACAAAACTAGTTTCGTCGATTTCTGAGACCGTTTGTAAAATGGCCCATTTCTGGTCGATCCAATTTAACTGTAATTGACCAAAACACGTTTTCCTTTGCCACGCTCACATACTAGCTTCAAAAATTATGAAATTTGAAACATAGCAATAATTTGACATCTCGGATCCAACAAAAGTGGTTTCATCGAATTCCGAGGTCGTTTGCAAAATGGCCATTTTCACGGGCTATATAAATTCCACATCGACCTTTCTGAAAATTCATTTGACCATAACTTTTGCTTTCCGCTATGAAACTTCGATTTTTCAGATTCGTTAGAAAGGTATTCACTAACAGATTTAAATATTTTTGGTTTCACTCAAATCCGTTTTGTTTTGCACCTGGTACAGTCAGTCAAAGTTTGAATTCAAATTTTGAAACTGTCGCGCCATTTCAGGCCTTGTTTATAATTAGAATTAATTATATTCGTTTTCAAATGTCGATTCAAACTTAGTTTTCATCTTTATTATTTAAAATATTTATTTTAAATAATTAAAATCCACTATTTTAGCCAATTTAAAAATTTTAAATTGGTACAGATTTTCCGGATCGTTACATCCGTTTTCGACAAAACCACTTTTGTTGGATCCGGGATGTCAAATTATTGCTAGGTTTCAAAATTCAAAATTTTTGAAATCAATGTGTGAGCGTAGCAAGGGAAAACGTGTTTTGTCAGTTTTAGTCAATTTGGACGACCAGAAAATGATCATTTTTCAAACGGTCTACAAATTTGGTGAAATTAGTTTTGTAAGGACCGTATAGTCAATACAAAGTTAGGAATAATTTTTCTGCAATTTTTAGAGTCCATATGTGGCCCCGGTAAATTGAAATGTACGTTTAAAATTCAATATATTGATTTATATTTTAATTTAAGGAAAAACTGATCGTAACAGCCGAATTGGGTTACGAAACATATCCCATTGTGTTTGAAATGGGGGTAATTAGCTAAGGGCGACAGTCGTTGGGATTTGTTTGGAGTTCAAATCGTTAGACAAGCATTTTTAGAATTGATTAATTATTAAATAAATATATATTCCTATAAATACGGTCAAAACCCTTGCCCTAGGTCAAACCTATTCTCCAGCCGCCGGCCTCATCACGAATGATCAGAATCATTCGATTCTTATCCTCTCATTTCCGCAAGATTTATTCAATAAAATTCAAAACTTGAAATGGGAAGATCGAAGAGCAAGGAATGCTCTTTCCATCTAAACCCGTTTGACCATATACCATGAAGAAATTTGCACGAAATCTCAGCTCAAACGAGCCAAGTTCGACACGGCTTTCAAGACCGATGGGACGCGCGAGTTGGGTGGTTCTCCGGCCAGTGGGAGGCGAGGCCAAAGGGGTTCGGGTGGCGTGCTCCGATCGTCGTCTGCCCTCCTCGATTGTCGCGCGCAGGGGAAGTAATTGATGGAGCTAGTGGGTTTCAACAGCGGCCAGTGTTACAAAAGGATGAAGAAAGGGTATTGCCCTTTTGATTAAAGAAAATTAAAATGCTATTGTTTTGAAAATTTAAAAGGGTATTGTTTCGAAAATTAAAATGGTATTGTTTTGAGAATTTAAAATGGTATTGTTTTGAAGATTCAAATGTTATTGTTTTAAAATAAAATTAGTAATGTTTTAAAATAAAATTAACGTTGTTTTTGAAAATAAAATTTGCACTGTTATAAATATAAATAGCTTTGTTTAGAAATTTTGTTTTTAAAAATATAAACATCATATTAAGAATGTGATTTTTATTATGAATAGCGTGAAAAAGATTGCGTTGGAGATTCGAACAAATCTGAAATTCAGAAAAGAAATGGAGGAGTGGATCCCAAATGTGAGAACTTCTCACTATTATTTTTGTACAGTTATTTAAATTATTTTTGTAACTACACATATGAACTGCTACCCGTTGTCCACAGACCATGGACGACTTGTTTGATTGTATTATGTATGAAATGGACTGTATTGTGATTGTTGATTATATTGTATGGAATGAAATATTTGAATAATAAAAATATCATTTTTATTGTAAAATATATAAAATATATAAAATATTCATGTATGAAATAAAATATTTGAACAATAAAAATATTATTTTTATTGTATGAATGAACTGTATAAAATAGTCCTGTGTTGAAATAAATATTTATAAAAAAAATCAGACGGTTTGTTTATGTACACACGTTTGACTAATACTGATTGGGACGATACATTTTACAAATCGCCCAACTGCACAAATAAATCTGTGTTTGTTGTTTGAAAACACCACAAGGGTATTGGGATGATATATGACATACATTAGTCCCAATAATTAGCTGTATGTCAATTGATTGGTTAGCAGACTGTTATAAGCGTTAAATATTTCTATTTGATGCTTATGCAGTGTAGAATGCACTCTGGATGATGGTTGACTGTGTTTGATTGTTGTTGTGTACATGTGTGTATGAAATCCATATAAATCAAATTATATGGTAATTGACTGTGTCTGATTCCAGTTCAGAAAGAATAAATATTTTAAAATAGCGAATATTTTAAAATAAGGAATATTTTAAAATAATATTCAGTAAAAGATCAGAATTTGATTTTGATGTCCGATTTAGGATGGACACGAATATATTTATATATATAAAGCCGTGTTGATTAGATTAACGCCATTTGGATGTGAACGATATTTATATTGATTTTATTCATATTTATAATGGATATTCAAAAGGAAATGATTTCAAAAATATAATGTTTCGAAAATATTATCATTTATGTATCGATGATATGGAATATTCAATTATGATTTGACATTGAATATGAAATTGTAATCGTTTTGAAAACGAATTTAAAACGATTTATAAAATACGTTTTAAATGGAAATCGACGATATATATAATATATATATATAGTATATATATAATGTCCTGAATAGAACGTGCCGCGCTGCGACCATTCGCGAATTTCGACCATTGACTTCAAACGAACATTACGGGAGATCCAACCGTCGGATTCTCCTAAAACCGGAACCGTTGGCTTCATATCGAAAAGAGCTTTCAAATGAATATGAGGGATTTGAAATCTAATGGTTGGATTTAGAATTATGGCCAAATCAAATTTGGAGAAGGTCGCTGTAAGAGCAGTTCGATGACCATTAATGGAAATGGACTGTACGGGCCTTGATAAAATTATTAAAAATATCGATAATTTGTGTAAAATCATAATAAATGATTTGGAAAGAATTGGGATGAAAAATTCCATATTTTAAAGGATAAAAATATATTTTTATCGAAATGAACTAGTTATGAACTAGAATTATAATCCAACATTTTTTTTAAATAAATAATTTGGATTTGAAATGGTTTTAAAATAATTAGAATTTCCAATATATGAATTAGAATGGATCGGAATTGAAATTACCTTCGGAATATTTCGATATTAGGTTTCGTGATTGTATGGATATTGTGAATTCAACATTGAATATAAGCCGATATATTTTCTACTCAGAGCCTTGTATTTAATATCGAATTGAAATTTTGGGCTGTCGTGAATGGTATCTTTAATAATACTATTCTTAAACCCAATGGAGTTAAAAAAATCAGAAACTGACTGGAGATTAGCTAAGTTGAATGGTTTCCTGGGTATTGATTTGATGTTGGTTTTGGCCTTCCTGGCTAATACTTAGGGAATTGTTCTCTTACTAACTTACGGTTAAAGACTGATGGAATGTGAATTAGGTTTATTGTGAACTGTGTTTTTAACGACATTCGTTCTTTAACCCGATTTACCGTGAAATGTGATTTGGAATTTATAAATCTTTTGTTAAGATTTAAAGGAGATTTTCCAAAGTAAAGTTTTCCAGTTTAACATATTCAATTGAAATTGAATGGAATTCGATTTGGTAATAATCGAAGTAAGCTTCTGTAGAGGAAGACGGTTAATATATATGGAATTTAAAAGGCCTTGTCGTTATTCCATTTATATTATCGGTTGAATATGGAAGTTTATATCGATTATATATATTGATTTGTTTTCCATGAAGATTCCATTGTTAATGGAATGTGATTTTGGGTTGTCGTGAATGGTATCTTTAATAATATTGTTCTTAGACCCAATGGAGTTAAGAAAATCAGAAACTAACTGGAGATTAGTTAAGCTGAATGATTTCCTGGGTATTGATCTGATGCTGGTTTCGGCCTTCGGGGTTAATACTTAGGGAATTGTTCACTTGCTAATTTACGGTTAAAGGCTGACGGAATGGAATGTGACATTGGGTTTATCGTGAACCGTGTTTTAAATGACATTGGTTCTTTAACCCAGTTAAAGACAGGATATGATTTCCCAAGTTAAACAATCATTAATATTGATTTTTGGAAAGATTAAAACCAAGTGGAGTTTTAATGCATCTTTAATTAGATTGAAATGATATCCAAAGGAAGATTAAAGAATAAATTTAAAGAATTCATCTTTGATAAAATTAATGGGAACCTTTCCCAAAGTATAAGAATTTTTGAATAAAGGAATATTCTGGATTGGAACAAGGTGTATGTTGTGTTTTCATAGCACTTGTTTATTATATACGCGTGTTATTCAGAAAGACCGGGTTTATCCCATTCTTAATAACTGATTCGACGATGTGTCGAGAGTGAAGACGGTGGTTGAAGACCGGAGGTCTTTACATCGTTTGGATGATTACTGATGTCTTGATTGGGCTGTACACCCAAGACAAGGTAATAAGTGGTGATCGTCCAGACGTACTTGGAGATAGACCGGATATGCGAGGGCCTCTCCCCTGTATTGGATATATGGGGAAGGAATAAGTTGCCTCCGGCTTCGTTCAAACCCAGAACAAACTTGTAAATGGATGTGTTTCTTACATTGGATTTTATTCTGTGTTGATCGATTTCTATAAAATATATATCTGTTTGGCGGCAACGAATTTATTCTCTTGCTTAACGCCCTTCTCTGAGACGTACGAGCTCAGAGGTTATATATCGATAGATAGATATTAGTCGCATGGCATGAATTGCCTATGTGGCATGCTGAGATGCAGTGATCAAGGCTTTTGTTGAAAAGCAAAGTCTTGTGGTTGATGATCAAAGCATGACTTTAATATAGCATAGCTTTGTGTAGCATTAATTCCCGAGCCTCACACCCCGGTATGTACCAGAAACGGGAGAGGACAGCAGGGAGGGCATTGCGTTTCCTTCTAGATAGGAGTGGTGTCAGCGTTTTACTAGCCCTGACGTTTTACTCATGTGGATGTTGCATATGTTGCTTATTACTTGATGGATAGCGAGGCGCCTCGGATTGATCGGCTACTGCGGGAGCTGATGGAGTCATTTGGCTCATTTACGCCCCATAGGGCGGGGAAACGTATGCTCAGGAATTATTAGCTCACCATTGGACTTAGTGTGGATGGGCCCTGCATGTTGCCTAAGTACAGTTGCGGCTGAGTCCTGAAGCTTGGGCTAGCGAGTCTCGAAACGATAGGATTGCGCCTTGCCTTGGTTCATGACGGAAATCCAACTTCCAATACGTGATTGCGGTTTTGATTGTAGAGCCTAGTATTGGCGACATGATATATGGTACCTATGCTGTCTAGGATTGATACATTTATATTTGAAGTTGTTTTATACACTATGCACTTATAATAGTATCAAATGATTTGTTTAACGTACCTAACATGTTTGGCTATTATAAGGGAAAACCTTATCCCCCGGTTTGCATTGCATTGTGTGATAGGACCTGGGTCTTATAATAGCTTCATTTTTCCAAAAAAAACATTGCGCTATTTTGTTATATGCACTGGTATTCTTTGGAGGAAACCTGTTCCGTGTTATACGGTGTGGTCTCTTGATATATCTGATTTAAAGTAAAGTTTTAAATAACTGTCTTAGTTCTCACACCAGTCACATGACTGACATGGAGTTTATTGTTTTAACGTAAACTCTGGATGCTCCTATTTCCATACGGGCAGCTAGCAGTTTTGGTTTTGCAGATTTATATTCACAGAATCCTGGTTTACAACTGGAATGGTATTCAGGAAGCTCTGTATCCGTATATCACCTTTAGTTGTGTTTTGTATTATTTTCCACTGCAGTAATGTATTTAAATCTCTGATACTTTATGATGTGTAATATTTACTCATACTCTGTATATTCTTGTATTCTGGTGAAATTGTTGTAATAAGCAATGAAATGTTCTTCTGTTTGTGTTCTGATTCGTTGTGTTCTCAAGGCAATCCGTTCTTCCTCTTCTCTTCGGAGACCAGGGAAGTTTCGGGTCCCTTCATTTGGTATCAGAGCTCGGAGGACAAGACGCGTTTGAACCAAAGGAAAGAATTCATCAGAGATTGGATTAGTAATATCCAATCAGAATGACTCGTTAGAGATAGGATCAATAGTATCCTAGAACGAGTGTGAAGAGTGTTAATTTTTCAAAATAAAAAAGAAAAACAAATTTTGTTTTGAAGATTTAAATCAATTATTCGTATTTGAATATTATTGTTATATTGATTTGGACAATCAAGTATATAAAGATTTTGCGTATACGTCTGATCCACGTGTATTTGAAGTTTTAATATACTAGATGGATATAGAATCACACTCTAGTCACTCGGGGATAATTCCGGTGATGCCCGGGCATCATCAATATTTATGCTCGAGTTTCGAAAGTAGAATATCTATATGATTCCATTTGACTGGTGTGAGAACCAAAATTAGATAGGGCTTATTGTTGTGATTTAGCACCAGAAATGGATTTTTTTGTAAATATATATCAAAATTATGAATTTGAAAAGATGATCAACTAATTGATTGATGATTGTGTTGTGGGATTATTCACTTAAATTATTATGTGAATGTAAGGTAAATTTAGCCAAATTGAACAGATGTGGAACTAAATTGAAAATTGTTTGAAATTGCATACATGTACATGTATATACATTGAACAGGTCATAGTAGGGAAGCTAAGCAAAGGAATAAAATTGTTTGCCCGACAAACAGGTACATGTTTATTGTATTTCTTGGGGATTTTGATGATTTTATGAGCCGATTGGCTAGCCGCTTGGCTGTCTCTTTTTCTTTATGATTGAAGAGGCCTGTGTGGCGGTTTGGAGATTTTCCTGATGCTCCCATACAAAGGAGGCAATAGCGAAATTTTTCGAAAATTTAGGGTGTTAGCCAAATTTTTGAAAATTTGAAAAGTTCTTAGAAACTGAAAAGTTGAAAAACTTATGAAAATAATGAAAGTTGATTAGTTAAACAACTTTCAGCTCCGATCCTTTTCGAGGACGAAAAGATTTTAAGTGGGGGAGACTGTAATAACCCGGAAAATCTGAACCAATTTAAAAAATTTATTTTGGCAATTTTAGTGAATTCTGAATATTTAAAATGAATTTTTTTAATAATAACAACGAGAAGTTTATTTTGAATAGAATTAGAATGTATATTTATTTTAATCGACGATAAAATATAAATATTTATTTTTAATTATAAAAGGAATTGAAAATGGCGCAGTAGTTTGAAAATTCGATTTCAAATTTCAAATGAATGTACAGGATTCAAAATAAACCTGATTTTAGCGAAATCAAAAATATATGAATCTATTTGAAAATATATTTCCAACGAATCCAAAAGATTAAAATTTCATAGCGGGAATAAAAAGTTATGTCCAGTTGAGGGAATAGTCACGATGGAAAATATAGCTCTTAAAAAAATGGAAAATTTACTAATGACCTCCGTTTTCGATGAAACCACTTTTGTTGGATCCGGGATGTCAAATTATTGCTAGGTTTCAAAATTCAAATTTTTTTAAATCAATGTGTGAGCGTGGCAAGGGAAAACGTGTTTTGTCAGTTTTAGTCAATTTGAATCAACCAGAAAATGACCATTTTTCAAACGGTCTCTAAATTTAGCGAAACTAGTTTTGTTAGGACCTTATAGTCAATACGAAGCTAGGAATAATTTTTCTGTAATTTTTAGAGTCTATATGTGGCCCCGGTAAATTGAAATGTACGTTTAAAATTCAATATATTGATTTATATTTTAATTTAAGGAAAAACTGATTGTAACAGCCGAATTGGGTTATGAAACATATCTCATTGTGTTCGGAATGGGGGTAATTAGCTATGGGCGACAGTCGTTGGGATTTGTTTGGAGTTCGAATTGTTAGACAAGCATTTTTAGAATTAACTAATTATTAAATAAATATATATTCCTATAAATATGGTCAAAACCCTTGCCCTTGGTCAAACCTATTCTCCAGCCGCCGGCCTCATCACGAACGATAAGAATCGTTCGATTCTTATCCTCTCATTTCCGCAAGATTTATTCAACAAAATTCAAAACTTGAAATGGGAAAATCGAAGAGCAAGGAATGCTCTTTCCATCTATACCCGTATGGCCATATACCATTAAGAAATTTGCATGAAATCTCAGCTCAAACGAGCCAAGTTCGACGCGGCTTTCAAGATCGACGGGACGCGCGAGTTGGGTGGTTCTCCGGCCAGTGTGAGGCGAGGCCAAAGGGGTTCGGGTGGCGTGCTCCGATCGTCGTCCGTCCTAACTGATTGTCGCGCGCAGGGGAAGTAATCGATGGAGCTAGTGGATTTCAACAGCGGCCAGCGTTACGGAAGGATGAAGAAAGGGTATTACCCTTTTGATTAAAGAAAATTAAAATGTTATTGTTTTGAAAATTTAAAAGGGTATTGTTTCAAAAATTAAAATGGTATTGTTTTGAGAATTTAAAATGGTATTGTTTTGAAGATTCAAATGTTATTGTTTTAAAATAAAATTAGTAATGTTTTAAAATAAAATTAGCGTTGTTTTTGAAAATAAAATTTGCACTATTATGAAAATATAAATAACTTTGTTTTAAAATGTTGTTTTTTAAAATATAAACATCATATTAAGAATGTGATTTTTATTATGAAAATCGTGAAAAAGGTTGCATTGGAGATTCAGGCAAATCTGAAATTCAGAAAAGAAATGGAGGGGTGGATCCCAAATGTGAGAACTTCTCACTATTATTTTTGTACAGTTATTTAAATTATTTTTGTAACTACACATATGAACTGCTCCCCATCGTCCACATACCTTGGACGACTTGTTTGATTGTATTCTGTGTGAAATGGACTATATTGTGATTGTTGATTGTATTATATGGAATAAAATGTTTGAAAAATAAAAATATCATTTTTATTGTAAAACATAGAAAATATATAAAATATTCATGTATGAAATAAATTATTTGAACAATAAAAATATCATTTTTATTGTATGAATGAACTGTATAAAATAGTCCTGTGTTGAAATAAACAGTTATAAACAAATCGGATGATTTGTTTATGTACACACATTTGGCTGATATTGATTGGGATGGTAAATTTTACACATCGCCCAACTGCACAAATAAATCTGTGTTTGTTGTTTGAAAACCCCACAAGGGTATTGGGATGATATATGACATACAATAGTCCCAATAATTAGTTGTATGTCAATCGATTGGTTGACATACTGTTATAAGCGTTAAATATTTCTATTTGATGCTTATGTAGTGTAGAATTCACTCTGGATGATAGTTGACTGTGTTTGATTGTTGTTGCGTACATGTGTGTATGAAATCCATATAAATCAAATTATATGGTAATTGACTGTGTCTGATTCCAGTTCAGAAAGAATAAATATTTTAAAATAGCAAATATTTTAAAATAATATTCAGTAAAAGATCAAAATTTGATTTTGATGTCCGATTTGGGATGGACACGAATATATTTAAATATATAAAGCTATGTTGATTAGATTAACGCCATTTGAATGTAAACGATATTTATATCGATTTTATTCATTTTTATAATGGATATTCAACAAGAAATGATTTCAGAAATATAATGTTTTGAAAATATTATCATTTATAAATCGATGATATGGAATATTCAATTTTGATTTGAAATTGAATATAAATTTGAAATCGTTTTGAAAACTAATTTAAAACGATTTATAAAATACGTTTTAAATGGAAATCGACGAAATATATATATTATATATATAATGGCTTGAACAGAACGCGCCGCGCTGCGACTGTTCGCGAATTTCGACCATTGACTTCGAACGGACATTACGGGAGATCCGACCGTCGGATTCTCCTAAAACCAGAACCGTTGGGTTCGTATCGAAAATTGCTTTCCAATGAATATGAGGGATTTGAAATCTAACGGTTGGATTTGGAATTATGTCCAAATCAAATTTGGAGAAGGTCGTTGTAAGTGCAGTTCGATGGCCATTTATGGAAATCGACTGTACGGGCTTTGATTAAATTATTAAAAATATCGATAATTTGTGTAAAATCATAATAAATGATTTGGAAAGAATTGGGATTAAAAATTTCATATTTGAAAGGATAAAATAAATTTTTATTGAAATGAACTAGTTATGAACTAGAATTATAATCCAATATATTTTTTAAAAATAAATAAATTGGATTTGAAATGGTTTTAAAATAACCAGAATTTCCAATATATGAATTGGAATGGATCGGAATCGGAATTACCTTCGGAATATTTCGATATTGGGTTTCGTAATTATACAGATATTGTGGAGGAATTTGGAAGATATATATATCGTTAATCCAATACGATATTTGTTAGTTTCAGAATTCGACATTGAATATAAGCTGATATATTTTCTATTCAGAGCCTTGTATTTAATATCGAATTGAAATTTTGGGTTGTCATGAATGGTATTTTAATAATACTATTCTTAAACCCAATGGTGTTAAGAAAATTAGAAACTGACTAGAGTTTAGTTAAGTTGAATGGTTTCCTAGGTATTGATCTGATGTTGGTTTCGGCCTTCGGGGTTAATACTTAGGAAATTGTTCTCTTACTAACTTACGGTTAGAGACTGCTGGAATGTGAATTGGCTTTATTGTGAATTGTGTTTTTTAACGACATTCGTTCTTTAACCCGATTTACCGTGAAATGTGATTTGGAATTTATAAATCTTTTGTTAAGATTTAAAGGAGATTTTCCAAAGTAAAGTTTTCCAATTTAACATATTAAATTGGAATTGAATGGAATTCGATTTGGTAATAATCGAAGTAAGCTTCTGTAGAGGAAGACGGTTAATATATATGGAATTTAAAAGGCCTTGTCGTTATTCCATTTATATTATCGGTTGGATATGGAAGTTTATATCAATTATATATATCCATGAAGATTCCATTATTAATGGAATGTGATTTTGGGTTGTCGTGAATGGTATCTTTAATAATACTATTCTTAGACCCAATGGAGTTAAGAAAATCAGAAATTAACTGGAGATTAGTTAACTTGAATGGTTTCCTGGGTATTGATCTGATGTTGGTTTCGGCCTTCGGGGTTAATACTTAGGGAATTGTTCACTTGCTAATTTACGGTTAAAGGCTGATGGAATGGAATGTGATTTTGGGTTTATTATGAACCGTGTTTTAAATGACATTGGTTCTTTAACCCAGTTAAAGACAGGATATGATTTCCCTAGTTAAACAATCGTTAATATTGATTTTTGGGAAGATTAAAACCAAGTGGAGTTTTAATGCATCTGAGATTTAATGCATCTTTAATTAGATTGAAATGATATCGAAAGGAAGATTAAAAAATAAATTTAAAGAATTCATCTTTGATAAAATTAACGGGAACCTTTCCCAAAGTATAAGAATATTTGAATAAAGGAATATTCCGGATTGGAATGAGGCGTATGTTGTGTTTTTATAGCACTTGTTTACTATATACGCGAGTTATTCAGAAAGATCGGGTTTATCCCATTCTGAATAACTGATTCGACGATGTGTCGAGAGTGAAGATGGTGGTTGAAGACTGGAGGTATTCACATCGTTTGGATGATTACTGATGTCTTAGTTGGGTTGTACACCCAAGACAAGATAATAAGTGGTGATCGTCCAGACGTACTTGGAGATTGACCAGATATGCGAGGGCCTCTCCCCTGTATTGGACATATGGGGGAGGAATAAGGAGCCTCCGGTTTCGTTCAGACCCAGAATGAACTTGTAAATGGATGTGTGTCTGACATTGGATTTTATTCCGTGTTGATTGATTTCTATTAAATATATATCTATTTGGCGGCGGATAATTTATTCTCTTGCTTAATCTCTTCTCTGAGACGTACGAGCTTAGAGGTTATATATCGATAGATATCAGTCGCATGGCATGAATTGCCTGTGTGGCATGCTGAGATGCAGTGATCAAGGCTTTTGTTGAAAAACAAAGTCTTGTGGTTGATGATCAAAGCACGACTTTAATATAGCATAGCTTTGTGTAGCGTTAATTCGCGAGCCTCACACCTCGATATGAACCAGAAACGGGAGAGGACAACAGGGAGGGCATTGCGTTTCCTTCTAGATAGGAGTGGTGTTAGCGTTTTACCAGCCCTGACATTTTACTCATGTGGATGTTGCATATGTTGCTTATTACTTGATGTATAGCGAGGTGCCTTGGATTGATCGGCTACTGCGGGAGCTGATGGAGTCATTTGGCTTATTTACGCCCCCGAAACGCATGCTTAGGAATTATTAATTCACCATTGTACTTAGTGTGGACCGGCCCTGCATGTTGCCTAGGTACAGTTGCGACTGAGTCCTGAGGCTCGGGCTAGAGAGTTTCGAAACAGCAGGATTGCGCCTTGCCTTGGTCCATTATGGAAATCCAACATCCAATACGTGACATTTGCGGTTTTGATTGTAGAGCCTAGTATTGGCGACATGATATATGGTACCCATGCCGTCTAGGATAGATACATTTAGATTTGAAGTTGTTTTATACATTATGCACTTATAATAGTATCAAATGATTTGTTTTAACGTACCATGCATGTTTGGCTATTATAAGGGAAAACCCTATCCCCCGGCTTGCGTTGCATTGTGTGATAGGACCTGGGTCTTATAATAGCTTCATTTTTCCAAAAAAAAAACATTGCGGTGTTTTGTTATATGCACTGGTATTCTTGGGAGGAAACCCGTTTCGTGTTATACGACGTGGTCCCTTGATATATCTAATTTAAAGTAAAGTTTTAAATAACTGTTTTAGTTCTCACATCAGTCACATGACTGACCTAGAGTTTATTGTTTTAACCTAAACTCTGGGTGCCCCTATTTCCACACGGACAGCTAGCAATTTTGGTTTTGCAGATTTATATTCACAGGATCCTAATTTACAGCTGGAATGGTATTTGGGAAGCTCTGTATCTGTATATCACCTTCAGTTGTGTTTTGTATTATTTTCCACTACAGTAATGTACTTAAATCTTTGATACTTTATGATGTGCAATATTTATTCATACTCTGTATATTCTTTTATTCTGATGAAATTGTTGTAATAAGCAATGAAATATTCTTCTGTTTGTGTTCTGATTCGTCGTGTTCTCAACGCAATCCGTTCTTCCTCTCTTCGGAGACCGGGGAAGTTTCGGGTCCCTTCATTTAATATTCCTGATCGTACAAAATTAATTTCGTCAAAAACGGAGATCGTTTGCAAAATGGCTATTTTTATTGCCTTTAATAATATTAAAATATTAATGAATTCCATACAGACTATTTGAAATTTTAATTTAGATATAACTTTCAATTTAAAAAGTGAAATCTCAATTTCTTATATTCTCAGAAAGATATGGTTAATTAGATCCTAAGGTTTCTGGTTTCATCAAATTCTGATTTACAACGAACATTGTACATTCATTTAAAGTTTAAAACTAAATTTCCATGCAACCACGCGATTACGAGCTCGTTTTATATATATTATAAATTTATACACTCAAATTTAGTTTTAAATTAATTCTAAATCTTTTATTCTCAAAATAAATCATCTAAAATATTTAATTTCTATTAAAATCAATTAAAAATAAATATTAAATTGGTTCCAAAATTTTGGGTTGTTACAATTTGATTTATAAGCAAGGAATGGATTTTTATAAGGAGAATTCATAAGAAAGAAAACTTATGAATATGGAATGAAGTTGAAAGTGAGTTGCGAATTTTAGCAGAGTTATAAATTTTCGACGACTTTGGACAATCGGGAAACTTTAAGTTAGATTTGGAAAACTAGCTTAATTTATATTAAAATATAAAAGGATGAGATTGAAATTTATTAATAAACGAAGTTTATACATATAAATTTAATTAAAACGAGCTCACCGCAGCGCGATAGATTTTAATTTTATGTTTTTAACTTCAATTGAGTATATAGAATTCAATATAAGTTGGATTCCTTTAAAACAAGAATCGTCCAGGCCTATTGAATAATAGTTTTCTAACAGAAGAGAAAAATTTAGATTTCGTCTTATAGATTTTGAGTTATGTCAAAATCAAATTTCTAGAAAAATCACCGTATAATCATTTATAAACCATAACGATTTATTAAATAAAATAGAATGATTTTGAGTGCATAAAATTTGGATTTCCATTAGAAAAATCTGGACTTGAATTGTTATATAAATTTGAACTCAAGTGAACAAAGTGGGTTAATTTTTGAAATCAAAATCTAATTTTGAGTTATGAAGTGGAAGTAGACTAATTTGAGTTAATTAGTTAATAGAGTTTTGGGTGGAACATAACTTTAGTAGAGTAAATTGAGCTTGTGAATTTAAATTCGTAATCGAATATGAAACTTAAGCTAAAAATGGAATTCAACTGGTTTATAACCAAATCAAAATTTATCTAAACGTGATATGTTCAAACTAAAAGTGGACTAAGCAAAAGAGTCGATTAGAAAATTAATTAGCGAATGGAAATTGATTAAATTGAAAGAGTTGAATTAATTCGAAACAAATTTGGAATGGTTGAATATATGTGAGACATGTTTGGAATAAAGTGAATGAAGAAAATAAATTGAATGTTCTAAAAGGTACATATTTAATTCAGTATGATATTTTATGAGCCTAAGGGGCAAGCCGCTTGGCTTTGTGGATTTTTTTTAATGGAAAGGGCTTAGAGAGGCGATTTGTAGTCGTACCGATTGAGCCGCGCAAAGGAGACACTAGCGAATTTTTCCAAAAATTTCGAGAGATAGAATTTATTTAAGAAATTTGATAACTAAAAATTGATTTATTGATTATATATGGAATTAGAAACAAAATTGGTTAATAAAATTAAAAGAGAAGTAATGAAATGGATTTCTATTGGTTTGAAACCAATATTTTATAAATGAATTGGAATATAATATTTTCTAACTATAGAAAATAAATGGTTTCATGGAAGAGATAAGTGAATGGAATGTTTCCAACGATAAGGAGAAATATGTTCTAAGTGTAGAAAATAAAGTATCTTGTGAAATATGGAAATGTTTTCCAAGTATAGTGAGAATCCTAGCGAGTCTGGAAATATTTGGTAAGGAGATTTGATAATAAATATTGTGAAGAATTTAATTAATGGAATATTAACTAAAAAGGGCTCAGTGATTATTTTGTGCAAATCAATAGTATTTCCTTTTAAAAATAAGCTATTTGAATGAACGTTTGTTTCTTCGATAGTTAAATAACTGAAATTCTGGCTAATTAAATGTTATCGTGGTCGGTATGGAAAGACCGGTTGGATTTATTATCTGAATCCACTCCATACTGACATAAGCGTTGCGAATCAAATTATTTTGAGTATAATCGATGGAGTAAAGTACAAGGGCTTTTTCTGTTAATCCTAGGTAGAAATTGCCTGCGATGGATTAATGGAGATAGTGCCTTCGATTTCATTCAATCCCAGAACGAATTGGTATGGATGAATGTTTGATAGTGTATTTCCAATGATTACATACGTTGGTTTTTACAAATATACCGAGTAGGCTGGCGGAGGAGTTAACTTCTCTCAGCTTAACAACCAGAGTGTATTTGTGTAAATCAATAAGTGATTGAAGGATCTAACAATGTGGCATTCCAAGTGAATGGAACGGCCAAAAAGGAAATCATAGCCTTGAGCCTTATCAACCGATAATTAATAAAAATCGGTCAGGCAATATGGCTATAAGGGTCACATCTATTAGGGTGTATTATCACCTGATCTAGAGAAAATTTATTTGTTCTTCATTTTATCCCGCTGTATGCTTTCAAAAACGAATGTTGTTCACAACTGATGGTGATAATACATTCGGTACACTCAAGCGGAACGAGGGGTCGATCATGTGATATCGGGTTGCAAGACATTCTTGTTGAACCCAGTGTATTCCTCTCTAGAGATACACTATCGGAAGGTGGTTCCATACCTTGTCATAGTTGGAAATCCATTCTCCAATAAGCACCTGTGGTTTTGACAGTATACTCTGTATGTTAAGCGTGATATGCAAGCATTCCGCTAGATTGTTATTTATCTGATTCAGATACTATTATAAAATTAGAATAGTTTTGATACAATGAATGTTTTGGATTATCGTATGATAAAAACCATCCATGTTTATGTTTGGATCGGTTTTACGATTATCCTTTCTTTAAAAGGGATTTTTTTAAAGTAAACCAAGTGGTTGGAATTTACTCACACCAGTCTCGTGACTGACCCAGAGTCTATTTATTTGTTTTTACCCTAAACTCTTGGGTGCCCAAATTTGTACGGGCAGTCAAGTAGTTCATGTGTTTACAGATACCCTTGGAGGAGCTTGAAGCAAGATGCTTCAGTGTTAGATATCTACTGTTTATTTCCTCTATGATTTGTTGTGTTGTACTCTGATGTTGCTATGTATATATGGTACATAATTTTGTATTTCAAAGCTATTATATATATATATATTGTATCTTGTTTCGCTGCAATGTGAGATTCTATGTTGTTATTTCTGCTCTTCTTTTGTTTTTTTTCTTCTTTACCCATAATGATTCGTCTTTCTATGCAAATTGGTTTGGATGTGTGGTGTATTTAGTCAACTCAAACGTTGCGGATTTGCGGGCCGTGACAACAATACGAAGCCCTAGGACTAGATAAACCATTGTCGCTCAATGCGCCTTCCAAGCCTCCAACAACGGCCAAAGATCGGCCCTCCCTAGCCTCTTGATTTCGCAAGAAAATCCCCTTAAACGTCGACCGAACGTAACCCAATATCGCACCCATACGACAACGAGGATATGATTAAACCGTATGAAAATAAAGATTTCGCGAAGGGCTGTAAATTTGCTTTTGAAACTTTCTCGAATCGTTAAGTAGATTACAAGAAAAGATAGAGAAAGAGTAGGGATTCACGACTATTGAAGGTATGAAGGAGGAGGCTTTGAAAATAATTTGGGTTAAGCTATATTTTATTATTTGAAGTGGTAGTTGGGGTTTTGTCGGTTAGTTCACTGTAGCAGTTTTAAGGGGCTGGGTTGAGCTATTAAAGTGAAGTGTATATTTGTTTCAAGCGGTCAGGAAGGAGGAGATGATAGGAATGGTGGTGGTGAACAAGTCCTGATCCAATGGGAGATGATGGTTAGGGAGGAGTCAAGCTAATGAGGACTGGAGTATGCAATAATGTTGAGGTCTTTTTGGATGATGCAGCAGTAGCAAGGCAACAATGTTGGATCAATTCAGATGATGCAACAGGTAGTAGAATAGTGAGTGGGGAGATAATAAGGGAATAGAGATCGACTGAGAGATGTTCGATGAAATGACGAAGTGGATGGTGTAGAGATTTGGGGTTGTCATCAGTGGAGTTGATCAATGATTTTGAAGTTGCTTCGTGGATTGGTCAAGGCGATAAGGTATACGATTTTATGTATTTTAAGAATTCTTAGAATAACTCGTTTAAGTAGTTAATTTAAAATATATGGCTTAATCGATAAATAAAATAAAAAAATCGTACGTACAAATAGATTTATTCGTGATGATTTATAGACACAACATTATGGAATTTAACGTGAAATTCGGCAAAGGAAAATAACGGTGAGTAAACTCGCTATCTGGATTCCGTTTATAATTTATTATAAACGAATTTTACTTTTATATGTTGTTTGTTGGTTGTTTGGATGCGTTGAAATATTATTGGGGCTACATATACATATATATTAGTTATATTTAGGCTAGGTAGTTGTGGTTATTATATGCATATTAGTTATATTTAGGCTCGGTGGTTATATATTTCCTGCAGTACTATTAGCAAATGAGACCCTATGCACCCCCACAATGTATATAGTGAATAACCTTCTATACCTCGATATCCTTCCTTGAAGCAGGCTGGGTATTATTTATGTTGTATAACGTCTGCAGATGCAAGATAAACGTGTTGGAGGAATCCATCTGAATTCCTCAAATTTATTTATTGTTTGTTTCCATATATATTATAATATACAAGTGTGTTGCTCGTGCTACGCATACGGGCAATTGAGTTGCTATAGTCTTTGAAATACGGTCAAGCTTCTACTTTTTGAGTTATGTGATAGCAAATGGATATCTTGTGATATTCTTGATACTTAGGTAGCCGACTGAGCAAATTTCACAAATATATCAAGATATCGCCAGCGTTAATGTTTCTAGCTGCTATATAGTGTCTCATGCGTTAAAGAGCTAAAAGAGTATTATATTGAAGGACGAAAATATTACCTATGAAATTTGAAGCAAATAATAGTAGCGCGTGGTAGTTATGGAAATAGAATTGGTTATTTATTTTTATATTATTGGGATATTGGTTAGGTATAAGGAATGATTTTATAAATGGAGTAGCTGGTTTTGAATACAGCTTTAAATTTATATTTCAAGAGAAAGGGGAAACATTTGGGTATTGTTATTGAAACTCCAAATATTGTTAAAGGGGGTCAAATTTTAAAAACACTCCAATCATACAAAAAATGTCAAGGGGGTCACATACTTAATTATTTACGTTCCCTTTTTACCCTTACCATCTCAAATCCCAGTTAGTCTCAAACGAAGAAAAACTAAATCTTTAAATTATTTGCAAAAAAAAAAAAACTATTGTTTGAAGAGAAATAATGGTGTAAAAGATAAACGTGAAAAGCTTCTCTTAAGATGCTAAGATAGTGGAGAAGCCGTTGATAAAGTATGTGAAATCAATTGTATAATGCCCTGGAAACGATGAAGGTTAGGGTATTATCTTGTAAGTCCCGAGAGCCAAACCCCATAGTGTCAAATTTTATTCGATAGAAGATGGTCGTTTTGTTTTTTTTGGTTTGTCATCGCCAAAATAGGTGAACTACTGCATAACGACATGAACGACGTTGATCTGCCGTATTATATATATTATTGCTCGATATTGTTCATCATTTTTGAAATTTGTATTTGTTGTTAGGTTGTCAAAGTGGAGAAAATGTGGTGTATTGACAAATTTGACAGTGTATCAATGTATAAAAAAAATGTTCGATATATGTATAAAGATTTCCTATGAATAATATATTTTCATATCCGATGCGTGTCGACAAATGAAATTATTGATAATTTGACATAAAAATCTGTTGAAGTTCGACTAATACACCGTATAATTTTTTTTATTAACAACTAAAAAAATTATTATTACAAAGAAGGCTAATTTGGTAAAATAAGCTTTATTTGTTAAGGAAGTGCTCTCTGCATTGGTACTCCCCTTAACAAATTCTTTCTTTTTAAAAAATTGAACCCCCTCCCCTCTTAATAATTTTTGGAGTGTCAATAACAATCCCCAAACATTTTTCTGTTTTCTTTGTAATCCAAAAGTATTTTTATCCCATTACATCTACATTCGGTAGCACTTATAATCTCACTCCGAAACACGAACCTCATTATAACATCTAAAATTTATCAGACTTGTCATTTTTCAAATAAAGTATAGCAATGATGCCCGCATTGGTATGCAAGTAGGAAAATATGCAATGATTAAATCAAAGAAACAATCGAATGAGACAGTCAGCAGCAGTAGGTACAACAAAATTATTCTTCTATTTTTACATTGGTGAAAAAAAGATGAATAAGCATTTAAAACGCCATGAACAGAAATCTATTTTATCCTTGGACCTGGAACTATTTGTGGTTTTGGATTTGCAGATTTATGCTTTGTCCCACGTGCTCCTCCGTTCTCTTTCATCTACTTGAGCGAAAGTTGTGAAAACAGCGATTCAGCAATGATGCAGGTTGTCCACTAAGCTTCTCTGTAATCTGTTATATATATATATATATATATATATATATATATATATATATATATATATATATATATATATATATATATATATATATATATATATATATATATATATATATATATTGGAAACATAAACAATGAAAAGCAATCCATTCCATGAAAACAGCATTTCTTGCGCAAAGTGATATGTTTGTGTATTTATGCCATGTTTTTTTTTTCAACTACAATTGACAATACTTTCTTTAATTATCAACAAAGAAAAGGAAAATTGTCGCAAAATAATTAGTCTAGGATAACGGTGGTTTGACCTTGATCGCATATAAATCAATGAGCGTCAGGACTAACTTGAATAAACAGTCAATGTATCAGGTTATATAAATGACCAACCTCAATAAACAGTCGATCACATACAAAATACATCTCATAATTACACATGTAATACAGATGAACCTTTAGAAGCATACCTTGAAACTAAACATGTACTTGTGGAGTGTGCAAATTTACTCCTGAAACTGTTGGGGCTGAACCTGACCATCATTCGAACGAAAGCAGCAAAAACATAATACTCTATTGTAGATGCTATGGACAGGTTTACCATATCATATAGATACCACTACCATTAAAACCAAACTTGTCCATGATATTTAGTGCAGGTTGAATCCATTCAGCTGTATAACTTCTGTCAATGTCATCTGAAACTCCCATATGTATCTTGTGTCACTAACTGCCAGCTGAAGGCATGTAATCACGATACAGAAGGCCCTCCCCTTCCTCGCAGCACCAGAATGCTCCAATTTCTGAGAACACTTTCTAGCAGCTCTTGCTGCATCATATGTAGAGGTTCCAGGTATTTATGCTATGTTTGTTTCAATGTAAGGAAATTTTAGTGCTGCTTCATCAGGGATGGAATTTTTACACGAAACTTCTACAAACATCTATATTGCATACTCTTATTTGCTGACATGCATAGTACATATATCTCTCAAGATTCTTATTGGTTTGGTTTTATCTAAAAAACGACTGGTTTCAAAAACCAAACCTAGTTTGGGAGATTATAAAGGTAGGAAAAAAATAGGAAGGTGCATATAACAAAAGTGGAACTTTTGATACCTTGATATAAACAAATTTTTCATTGATGCACAGAGCAAGGTTCCTTGGTAGTGTCCATGGAGTGGCCATCCATGGAACCATCACAGCAATATTTTATACCGAAGTGTGCATGAAAAATGTGTTATAAAGTTACAAATAAGCATCATCCTTGGTTTATTTCTTAAATTGTATACCAATTTAATGATACATATAAATTAATTTTACTAAGGAACTTATTCAGTACATGCTGAATGCATGTGAAAATTGGTTTTAACGCTAATGCAAGAGATAGGCCGTGTAACTTTCACAGTTCCAGAGTGAAAAGGAGATAACATCAAGTTAGATATTTTCATGATGACCACTTATCCTCTAATAATGGATGGCCTACTCAAATTGTAATCATTCTTGTTGAAACATCAAATACGCTTTACTAACTCTACATTACGTCAATTATAAGGGCTTCACATTAGACTACAACTACGACTTTCTCAACTAAGCATAGTTGTAATCTAATGTTGCATACTTTTATCCATTATTAACTATAAGCACATAGTTCATTCAATGGCATTCAAATTATGCATTTGTTTATATGGTTTATATGGGAACATATCTAGCTATATGGTGGCAACAAATTATACCAGGTTGTATTTGAATGCCATATAATCAGAATACCAGGTTAATACCGTAAAGATATTTATAATTTGTTTGGTTGACTGACTTCAAATATTGAAGCATTGAAAATATGATTTGATAAAAAAATAGGCGTCATTGAGATTTGAACGATTTATCATTAATTGCACGGAGCTTCGTTACGAATGAGAAACAACCCACTCCAGAATCATATAAAAATGTACTGGTTGCCTTCAAATATCTTTGATGTCTATATGTACTCAATACCCATAGAATAACCACTTTTGTATTGACCTGAATGAATAATATAGATCATGGATACATGATAACTTGAAGAATAATCAAGCAACTGGCAATCTCAGCTAGTACAACAAATCAAATACACATGACATCGACTAACTTTTAGGCAACTTACTGAAAATTAATACCATGGCCTACATCTAAACTTCTAAAGGAGTTATAGATATTAGTCAATGGATTATCATGATATTAAATTTGAAGAATTTTTAAGATAGTTGATTCATGTATGTAAGATTTATGTAGTAAAACAATAGGGAAAACAAATAAATCACTTTTTAGTCTAGCCCTGCTAACTTGATTTTATGTCCAAACAGCAAACATTGTTGCTCAACATTTAGTCCAAATAAATCAAGGATAACAAATAGTTGTAAATTAAATGAACTGATATACGCTCTTCAATTATCTAAAGCCTTCAGATTTGCAGTTATTGCAACCTTCCAAAATCACACGTGCTATATAATAAAGATGAGCTATAAATGAGCAATAGTACCAAGATTACTTAAACTATTTGTAATAGTAAGTGCCATTAGGTAATTAGTAAAAATGAACATTAATGAAAATTAGAGCACTGAAGATAAATGAAACTGAACCTTAGCCAGGAAAATTAGAGCCCAACAACATTGAAACTTTAATCTTTAAAACCTTAAAATATGTTCTTATAAGGATTGATGATTTTTACTAAAGATTAGAGAAGATATTGGCTTTAGGAATTAGGCGATAACTAAAGAAGAGTGGAAGAGTTTATATCACTTGAATTGTTATTTCATTACCTTTAAATGTTTCATTAACCCATGTAGCCTTTTATGTTAAGTCGGTCGGAGCGGGCTATATTTTTGCACTTATAGCTCACAATATTTTAGTGCTTAAAAACTATACAACATGCCCACTTCTTTTGATTGGAATCTAAATATGCAGTGCAATTGATATAACTAACAGAGCAGTTTTTCCAAAAGAAAAACTGTTTACAAACGGTACTTAGAAATGCATAAATCTAAATCGTCACAGTACATCGATGGTTGCTATTATTATTATGTCTAAGGCATTAACTAGTCCACGGTAACTATGAAAAACGTACCAGCATGTTCTCATATTGTTGTTGAGCATATAAAACTCCTCAGGTTCCAAAGTACAATCCTTGAAGTCCAGAAGAAAGCTTCCAATGTTGTGTTTTGGTGCTTCTTCATGAGTACTAATAGAGATAAGCTAAAGGCAAATTAGAACAATGTTCAACTTTTTAAACAGATTAGTTTGTAAATGAACGTAAACAAATGCATATTTTCAGTTTGTTAAATATACAAAATGATAGTTTATAGTAAGTAGCAATGTAAAAAAATGATTTTCCAAGTAACTAGTTTATAATTATTCATAGTTACATATGTTTTTAGCAACCAAGAAGGTAAAAGAGATAAAAATTACATGATGAAAATCATAATAAATTACTTGAGGAATTAAACGATGCAGTTTGACCATCAGTTTGCTATTAAATTGAAGCATACGAATATTCATATGGTAAAAAATAAAGGTAATGTAATACTTCAAAACTGGAGATTGATGGAGCAGAATAATTGATGGAGTCAACGGATCACGTAGATGAAGGGAAACGTCGTCAAAAGATTATAGTTGAGAAACCAAAATTAAAAATAACAGATTAGGGTCTAAAAATAAACTGTTGTTGAACGCTTGAAAAATACGACAAAGACTGTTTTTGTCTTGAAATTGATACTGAAATAGTTGGTACGTTAGTACAAAAATAGAAGTTGAAAGTATCTACAAAGTAAATTTTAGTAAGATGAGTATGAAAATAATATTTGGTTAGATTGTTAATGTAATGTGAAGACATAAATTTGATCAGTTAGAATCAAGAAAAATATAACTTTCTAACCAAAAAATAGTTAGATAAATGCTATAGCATGATATATTTTTCGGATCTAGCCTACATTTCATAACAGTTGAAACATAAACTGAAGATGGTTCATGTAGTCTCTGGTGAAAAGAAAAATGGAACATACTTCATTATCCATCGGACTGGTGCTTGGTAAGTACACAGTGCATGAAACAATAATGTTTTGTAATACGAAAAACACCAATTGCTTGTACTATTTCTTAAATAGCCTAGGAGTTATGATCTGTTTTTTAGAAGGAAAAACATACAAAATATAATACCATTAAATATGCGGCAAACATTGAAAGTGCTGAGAGGTAATAAAATTCATATAGCAAGCAAATTTGTAATTTTGATCTTAAGGGATTTGCTTTCCATATTATCAACATTCATTTCGTTGTTAATTCGTTATATTAAATGTCAAAAGCAATACAGCCTACAACTAACCCAGAAGGATCAATGAGAAATTGGAAAGCTAATTAAAAATTGGAAAGCTAATTAAAAATTGGAAAGCTAATTAGATAGATGAGTAGAAATTGAACATATAATACCAACACTTAATAATTTGCTTTTGAAATTAAAAAATTACAGAATAATATAAACATATTTTTGAATGTAAAAATTTTGATAATTGAAATTAAACTACCAAGCGGAAATAAAACTGTACACAAAACGTATAAACTACCTCTTCCAATTTATGCATGATATTGTGTTTGAAGAAAAAAAAAAACATATATGACCTAACTGGGCAACAACAAAGGATCATAAAAATATGTTGTATAGTAACACAAAAAGATCAATGAGAAATTGGAAAGATAATTAGAAGTTGGATAGATGAGTTGAAATTGAACATATAATACCAAACACTTAATAATTTGCATTTGAAATTAAAAAATTACAGAACAATATAAATATATTTTTGAATGTAAAATTTTTGATAATTGAAACTATCAAGCGGAAATAAAACTGTAAACAAAACATATAAACTACCTCTTTCAATCTATGCATGATATTACGTTTGAAGAAAAAAAAAACCATATATAACCTAATTGGGTAGCAACAAAGGATCATAAAAATATGTTGTATAGCAACACAAAAAGATCAATGAGAAATTGGAAAGATAATTATAAGTTGGATAGATGATCAAAAATTGAACATATAATAGAACCACTTAATAATTTGCATTTAATATTAAAAAATTACAGACTAATATGAATATATTTTTGAATGTAAATTTTTTGATAATTGCAGAACTGTGAACAAACTGTATAAACTACCTCTTCCAATTTATGGTGATAGTAAGTCTGAAGAAACAAAACAAAAAATAAACATATCTGACCTAATAGAGAAACAACAGATCATAAAAAAATGTTGTATATAGCGCATTCTACCCAGCAAGCCTTTAAATCTATAAAGAAATCTAGATTTTAATAACAAATAATTGCACCAAGTCAAAGACCTGAGAAAAACCCAACTTCTAGTTTGGCCATATTTATGGTTTGACTATTGGGCGGGGACCGCTAATGCAGACATTGGATAGCTACAGATAACCAGCATGGTAAGAACATGATTGGAGGCAATCATAATTGAAGAAAGAATCAATTTAATGAAAATCAATGCACAAATTGTGTTCAAAAATATACCCGGTAGGACAAAACTGAGTAAGAACAGGTTCAGAGGAAAACAGACAAAGAGCAAATACCATGGTAGGTGTTATAATTTATTTTTTCTTTAGCACACACACTCATCCAAAATTATTTTTTAAATAAGGTAGCACTGAGTACGTAACATGGTTATATATCCTATTCAAATACTTAAACTGTTTATATTTTACTCACGCTATCAATCTGAGAATGCTAATACATTAATACTGGTAAACGTGTCTTGTAAGAAGGAAAAGGAAAAGGATGATTGTCATACTACAAATGACAGTTATATAATTACTGGCAACAAATTACTCTTATGCTTGTAAATTTCAGTTCCGAAGACATAGGAAAACAAATTTTGATGATTCGCTCCGTCATCTCATCTTCCACATTCTTGGTCAGCATCAGAGAAAATGTTGTTAAGTCGTTAATTTAAAAAGATCATGGAGTCTCTGCTCGTTTGCAGTCAGTCAAAGTGGTTCAACAATAAAGAACAGAAGAAAAAAAAATTGTTCAAATTTAAAAAAAGTGTATATATACTACAGCAGAAGTACAAAACATAATTCTAACTATCACAAGTAAAACTCGGTTCATTTAAAATTTATACGATTTGAGTTTATTTGCAATTACATATCACGAATCTCTACTCATATGGTTCAAAAGTAAAGAACAATAAAAAAAATTATGTTCAAATTTTATAGATCTTATATACACTACAGCAGAAGTACATAACTGAATTCATTACTATCACAGTTAAACTCAGTTCAGTAAAATTTCTATGATCCGAGTGTACTTGCAATTTGCAAAAGCCAAAGAATGGTTAAAGAAGTCAGAATTACTTGCGTCGAAGTATGTATAGAAGAAAGTACAAAAAATGTCATCGACTAATCATACTTCCACTATCTTGATTTACCACTGTTTGTTTCGTGTAAACCACCTACCAGATGGGAATAAAAATGTTGGAAATAATACATATGGTCTCCTATATTTCCGCATAAGGTACGCTTATATGGAAGAAAAAAGGGTGACATAAAGAACCTAAGTCGTTCGCAACTCTTAATGCAGTTTAGAAATAAGGGCATGATTAACGATCTGGAGTGAAATAAACCTGAGTTGAAGTAACTTAGAAGTGATATTAAAAACTGTGGACCACCGTAGGGATTTAAAATAAGAATAATACATAAACCTGTAGCCAGGATTACTGTATAAAAGTTAATAACAGAGCATACATTTTCTATGTCAAGATGAGAAGTATACAGTGAAAGCCTAACAGAGCAGAAGAAATTTCAACATAATATATAATGAAGAAATTAGCTGAATCTTTCAAATTAAAACTTTGCTGAACAATTCTATAAATAATGGCTCTATGTTGTATCAAAGAAGCAAATATTTTACATACTGCTTGGTTCTAAAATATCAGTGGCTCATTAATCACTAACTATCAGTGGCGTAGCCAAGAATTGACGTTGTTGAGGTCATAGAGTGGAAAAAACATGGGGGTTTAGCGGTGAAATCCCCAAAACATATATTCTGACAATTATTTGAATACTTATGAAAAGAAGCATGGTAGAACAATCAAGTGTTGCAGTTTGCACCAAAAAATTCACTGCAAAATACCCAAATATTATTCTTTTTCTACCGGTATCAAATTGATGACCACTGTTTGTTGCAACTGGTAGCTTGCTGCCGACAGTATTGATGCAATTCAAACTTTCTTCACAACAATTGGCAGCATGTTATCACTTGCAGCGAACGGCGGTCGTAATTTGCTATCGGTTGAAACAATAAAAGTGTGATTTTAAGCAATTTTTATTTTTTTGGCATAAACCATAACCCTCAATCAATTATTACGCATAAATTTTGTTTGATAAAATAATAATCTAATGCAATATTGATCAATTATCGATAACTTAAGCAGATCCATTTTCATTTCATTCAGGAGATTCATTGCCATTTCAAATAAACTCATTACTATTTCACCAAGTTAATCTGGAAAAGGTTATACTACAACAAAAAATCATTTCAGCCATAATTTAACAAATTCAATTCAGCAAAAAATCAATAGCCACGTTCAGATTTCTAGCTCCATTCAAATCAAAAACTATATTGATTAAACCCAAAATAATTACATTCAAATCAATGCAAACCAAACATAGGGTCAGTGGATTAGCCATCACCGTGGATGTAATGCTAGCAACGAAGGAAGATGGTGCGAGAGGAGGGCGAAAATCTATTGCAATCAGTCAACTTGATCTCACCAGGCTTTTCTTCTTTTTTTTTCCCATTTCTGCTGAGGTCGCATGACTTGACGAAGCCTAAGATGCCTTCGTCGTCGAAGACAACCAGTCAACGTGGGTCGACTGTAAAAATACAGAGAAAACAAATTGCGTGATGGTGTTTCCAAACAAAAAAGAGAAGGTAAAACCTAATTTCATAAGACATATGACATAAACCGTCCAAAACAGATGTTCAGAGTTAATGAATTGTATAAACTGAAATAATTTGAAGAAGGGGAAATTACAAACCAGGAAGACAGTGATTTCTAGAAATCTTCTTGACACGGTGGACGAACAAAATCAACGCCAAAAATTGGTCCTGGTTATGACGGTAGATGAACAGAATTGACGCCTGCAGCAGTAAAAATGTCGAGGATAGGCAGGCGAGAGTGGGATGACTGGGAATTGGAGTCGGTTGGTCAGAATGGTGTTCGAGAACGGTGCAGTTAAGCGAACGACAGCGAACGGAAGAAACTGTCTATACAATCCAATTTTACTATTCAGAAAGGGCACGGTGACAAAAAGGACAGATGTCATCAGAGAAATGGTTTGGTTTCTCCTATTCAGTATAAGGAGTAGATGATGGGTTAGAAAATCTTTGATTGATGATTGTGAAGTTTGGATTTTTGAATAGCACTAGCTCTAGGTATTGGTATTTAAAATACCGCAAAAATATACTCAAATAAAAAGAAAAGGATTTGAGTTTAAAAAGAAAATTTATTTAAAAAAAAAATGAATTTGAATTACGAATGGGCTAGAAATTATTAACTTGTTTTAATAATAAAAACAAGTAGTGAATTTATAAACGATGTTTATAAATGAAATGGAATAAATTATCATTGGATAATTTAGGAATTTAAATTCAAATGTGAATTTGAAAAGGGGCAATTGAGAATCATTTCAAAAGAGAACGATGAAATTATTTCGATGTTCGAAATGTAAATATAATTGGAATAAATTCATATGGAGTTATGATTTGAATTCGACTTTGTTGAATTTAAAATAAATAAATAAATTATTTCCAGTAAAAATATTGGAATAGTATTTTATAGAAGTTATAATAAATAAAATATTACAATATAGAAATTGGGTTTTTAATAGATTTCGAACTTGTTTTAATGTATAAAACAAGGAAGTAAATTTATAAATAATGTTTATAAATAAAATAGGATAATTATCACGGGATAATTTAGGAATATAAATTCAAGTATGAATTTAAAAAAGAAATTGGAAATCGTTTCGAAAAATGAACGATAATTTTTTTTCGTAATTCGGAATATGAACTGAATTGAAATAAATCCAGGGGATTAAAAAAATAGAATTCGATTATATCGAATTTTATAAAATAATTTATTTTTAAAGGAATTGAAATTTAATATAGAAGATTGAATTGTAAACAAATTTATAATTGAGTTATAAAATAATCGACGATTTAGGATAATCAGAATGTTTAAGTTAGATTTGGAAAACTGCTTTAATTTATATTAAAATATGGAAGAATGGACTTGGAATTTATTAATAAACGAAGCTTAAACATTTATATTTGAATTTAATCAAGACGAACTAGTTCGTAATTTGACGTTACAAACTTCAGTTGAGTATATAGAAACAATATAAGTCGAAATTCTTTGAAGAATCGTCTAGACCTACTGAGTAATAGTTTTCTAATGAGAGAGAAAAATCTGGATTCCGTCTTAAAGATTTTGAGTTATGCCAAAATCAAATTTCCAGAAAAACAGCGACATAATCGTTTTTAAACCATACCAGTTTATTAAATTGAATAAAAGGTTTTCAAGTGAATAAAATTTGGATTTCTATTAATAAAATCCAGACTTGAGTTATAAAATAAATATGAACTCAAGTGGAGTAAATGAATTGACTTTTCAAACAAAAATTAGATTTTTAATTACTGAATAAAGTTAACTAATTAGAGAAGAAATTATTTAATGGAGTTTTGGATTGAATTTGACTTTGGACAAGTAAATGAGATTTGTGAATTCATATTTGAAATCGAATATGAAACATGAGTTGGAAATGGAATGGAAGTCGATTGGTTTATAAGCAAATTAAAAATATAGTTGAACGTGATATGTTCAAATAAAATATGGGAATGGGCAAAAGAGCTAATTAGAGAATGAATTAGCAAATTGAGTTCAAAACGATTGGATTGAGTTGGAATAAATTTGAAATGGTTGGGTATAGGTTAAACAAGTATGGAATGAAGCTAGCGGAAAAAAATAAATTGAATGCCCGATAAAAGAGGTACGTATTTAAGCTAAATATGAGATTGTATGAGCTTATTTGGCAAGCCGCTTGGCTTTTTGATTTTCTTTTTGAAGGAAAAGGGCCCAGATAGGCAATTTGTAGTTGTACCGAGTGACCCATACAAAGGAGACATTGGCGAAATTTTCCAGAAATTTAAGGAGATAGAAAATTTTAATAAAAATCTGGTAACTGAAATCGATTATCGATTATACATAGATTTGGAACCGAATAGGTTAATAAAAATTCAACATGTTGTAATAGAGATTTTATTAGTAATAGAAAAGCATAAACGATAAGAATATTGTTATAGTAAATGATTTTTGAAAAGGAAACAATTAAGATTTAATACAAGATTTAAATATAATTAGATAAATGCAGTGTTTTGGTTTTTTTTGTAATGATGTTTAATGCAACATTTGTTTTAACCCAAGTAAACGTGGTTTGGAAATGTTTTCCAAATAAAATAAGGAATATTTTCTATGTATAGAAAATGAATGGGTTCGTGGAGAAAATAATTTGAAAAATATATCAATTAGGATATTTACAATGAATTAGGAAATGATTTAGTTAATTGAATATTAATTAAAAAGGACTCAGTGATTATTTGGTGCTAAACAGTAATATTTCCATTTGGAAATAATATCTTTGCATATATGTTTATTTCTTCGATAGTTAAATAATCGACTGTCGAAGTATTGGTCAATTCAATACTACCGTTGTTAGTTGGAGAGACCAGGTGGATTTATTATCCGAAAAACAATCTGTATAGGCATATGTTAATCAGATTATATTGAAGATAATCAAAGATGGAGATTGTGCAAGGGTTTTTTCTGTTAATCCTAGGTAAAAATTGCCTAAGATGGATTAATGGAAATAGTGTCTTCGGTATGTCCAGTCCCAGAACAAGTTGTATGGACGAATGTCTGACAGAGTATGTCTAACAAATCATCTACATTGATTTCTTCAAACGTATTTACGTTTGGTGGCAGAGGAATTCGTTTCTCTTAGTTTATTTCCCGTGATATTTTTGGGGAAATCAATAAATGATTTGACGGGTTTGACGATGTGGCATTCAAAGCAAATGAAGATGTGGTATGTCTAATGGTAAGCGTGGCCTCGAGCCTTACAACTGGGAAATGGTATAAAATTGGGTAGGTCGCATAGTTAAGTGGGTGCTCCCAATTAGGATGTATTGTCACTTAATCTAGAGAAAATCCATTTGTTTCTTTATTCTATCATTGTTATATGCTTCAGAATGATTGTTGATCCCAACCGTTGGTGATAATACATTTAGTACACTCAAGCGAAGTGAGTGGTCAGTCATGTTTAGCTTGTGTTGCATGATGTTCTTGTTGAACCCGATGTATTCCTCTCTAGATGTACACTGTCGGAAGGTGGTTCCATACCTTGCCATAGTTGGAAATCCATTTTCTAATAAGCGCTTGAGGTTTTGATTGTATACTATATATGTAGAGCGTGAGATGCAAGTGTTCTACTAAATTTCTATTTACTTGATTTAGACATTATTATTATATCAGAATAATATTGATTCAAACAATGTTTGGGTTATCGTAAGGTAAAAACCATCTGTGTTTATGTGTGGATCAGTCTTATGATTATCCTTTCTTTAAAAAAGCTTTTTAAAAGTTAAACCAAGTGGTTGGAATTTACTCTCACCATTCCCATGACTGACCCAGAGTTTATTCTGTTTTGTTTTACCATAAACTCTTGGGTGCCCAAATTTGTACCGACAGTCAAGTAGTTCAGGTGTTTATAGATACCCTTGGAGGAGCTTGGAGCAGGAGGCTTCAAGGTTAGATATTTACTGTTTATTTCTGTTGTGTTGTATTGTACTCTAATGATGGTATGTATATATAATTACAAATTATGTATTCTAAAAGTTGTTATATATTAAATATATTTTATTCTGCTGCGATATGAGATTCTTTGTTGTAGTTTCTATTCTTCATCTATCCTTTTCTTCTTTTTTTCATAATAATTCGTATTTCTATACAATTTGGGTTGGACGTGTGGTGTATTTAGTCAACTCAAATAGTATGGAAATTCGGGCTATTACAATTTTAAATCTCAAATCGCTAATCGATACCCGTTTATATCGCGCACGATCATAAAACAACTATGATTGACAGAAAATTGAAATCTTACAATAATTTACAATTTCGGATCCAATAAAACCGATTCATCGAATTTTGAGATTGCTGCAAAATGGCTATTTTAACAGGTTCATGGTAAGGAAGTTGTCAATTAATATGCTTAACCATATAATTTTTATCCAACTTAGAATATTAACTTATACAAAAAGTTTAAATAAGTACGAAACCCAAATTTCTATAAATTTTTCTAAGTTCTAAATTCACTAAAAATTTAGACAGAGCCTTCTTTGTACGATTAGGTCTGGAAAAACAATAATACACACACACACACACACACACACACACACACACACACACACACACACACACATATATATATATATATATATATAACCACAAATATGCATCTCATCTCGGTGATGAGGCATCCCAAACAATGGGGAAACAACATATAATATTAAAATACGATATATAATTTGATATGCGTACCTTTCATTAGCGTTATTAGCGATTCAGCTTTTTTTTCTAAGCAAGCAAAGCAATAGTTATGCGTAAGCAACTCCAAAAGTGAGCAATTTCCATCAGTACCTAATAAAACATTCAACAACAAATAAGAACACACACACACACACACACACACACACACACATATATATATATATATATATATGAAATAAATAATTTTATATAAAATAGTCATACATAATGGCAATTACTACAAACAAAACACCCAACACTAGTATACATCTAAAATTTTGACAATAATGTCAATCCATATCTTCTCATATCACATTTAGTTTATTACACTTCATTTCTTATCACTATTTCTTTTATTTTCTTTTATTCATTAACATTCATTTTTACTACAATTATATACTCTTGCATTCAATTCATTTCAAAGGTGTTAACTCACTTGCTTATTCACTCAAAATGAATTCATATGTAAAATAAAAAATAAAGTCAAAGAAACAAAAAAAAAACATCAAAACAATTATTTTCATCCAACCAAGCACAATTACATGTTTTTGCAAGGTCAATATTTATACAATTTCATTTATTTAATTCCATTTGTATATAATTCACATTTCCAAATGTCAATATTTTGGTTTAATAACCTTACTATATGCATACTCTATTTCATATACGTTTATAATTCATCCAACAATTATTCCAAATTTACACATATTCTAATATTAGCTAAGTGCATAACCACTAGCATGCTCAATTTACTCAATTCAACTGGTTCAATAATTTCAAAACCAGTTTTAACTCATTATTACTCAAATTTTATATTCTAAAGATCCATTTAATTAATATTTTAGTTCTGAATCGTGAACAACCAAACCGTGATTTTTCTAAAAATTTGATTTGCACATATCTTAAAATCTACAAGTATAAATCTAATTTGTTTTCTCTTTTATTAGGAAACTATATTCCAATAGATCCGAAAGATTCTTGTTTCGAAGAATTCCAACTAACTTTGGATCATATACAATCATTTAAACTTCAATTCAGAAAATTACGAACTGTCGCTACGTGGCAGGCTCATTTTAATTAAATTTAAATAATTCATTTAACCTTCGTTAAGTTTAAAAATTATAAACCTATTCCTTATGTTTTCACATAAACTAGCTGAACATTCATATTCAACTTGGAAATATCGATTATCCTAAATTGTCGAACATCCAACCATCAATACCAATACATTTAATTCATAACCAAACAATTCACTTTATTAGCTTATTTTATTGATTTGGTTTATTTGCCTTACTTTGTTGAATTCTATTTCATAGCATAACTAAGTATATATCATTTATTTCCATCACTTTAGTTTCATTCATATTTATAACCATCACTTTTATTTCACCTTTCATTATTCATACCAGTACTTGTATATTATTCAATTGTTTATTCATATAATATTTTAACTTCTTATATATTTTGGTAAGTACATATGCCAATAAAAAAAGTTGATTATTATACAAGTTCAATAGTTTCAAAATTTTATTTTAAGTTCACTATTTCACATTCTAAGAGTTTCTACTTTATTTAAACTTCTCTTAGGTTCATTTTTTTCACAATTCAAAAGTTTCCAAAATCCAAGTTTAAGTCATTTCAATGATTTGAAAATTATTAATTATTTGAGAACTTAAGAATTCAACTTCGAATCCAATTCCAAATCATCTTTAAGGTAATATATATTATACCTTTTATATGAAACCATACTTTTAGATTTAAATAAATTCAACTTCTTAGAACAAAGTATAAAAGTTCTAAGTGGTCTCCCTCAATTAAACTCTTGAAAATAAACATCGATGGTGCGTGCACTCATCGCTGAGATCAATTCCAGAGACAAGAGAGGGATATATATTTATTTCCTATAAATCATTTGAAAACAATTTCTACATGAAAATGTTTCTATAATATACTTACATGATTTTGAAACCATTTGAAAATCAATACTTCAAAATCACCTGAATTTAAATTATCAATTACATATTTAAATTCATCTTATTTCATTATCAATTAATTTATAATATTTCATTTTTTAAAATCATTTAATAGTCAATAGTTTATTCATTTACTAATCGAAAAATAAATGATGATAATTTAATATTTTCATTTCTAACAACCAACAAAATCAAAGTTAAACGATTTTCAAAATAATTTCTTATATAAAATATAATCCAAAACAATATCATGTCGATCTATCCTACTCGAGTGTTTAGAAATCCCTGTCGATACCCTAGCGTCCTCCTAAGTATCGACCAGAATACATTAACACTCAACTGAACAAATAAACACAATACAAAACCATTTTATATCAAAATTACAAGTATGTCCTCTCATATACACTCAAACTCATTCTAGGGTATTACTGCCCTATTTCTAATGAGTTAACGCCAAATAGAGCCAAGGTTATCGCTAAATCAAAGCTCTGATGCCAAATGTAACAACATGGATTTTTGGTCATTCAAATAGATAAAAATCCAAAAATGTCAACTTAAACAAATCCAACAATACAGATAGTTGTTAAGACTAATATAAGAAGAAGGAGAAAGAAGAAAAACAAACATAAAACCTCGTAGCGGAAGGACAAAATATAATAAAAAACAACAGTTCATGAAAATATTAAAGTGTACATTTGATTATACAGTACATGAATTATCAGAGTAAAACTATCATAGAATATACCAATATATGCAGAGGAATAATACTAATAATATGTCTATCAAGCTCCATCTGCATAACGGTGTATTGGATAATTTAAAAACTCAGGCTGACTCGAGCATAAATGAAAAGGCAATAAAATTGGATGAGAACTAAAATGTTATCATAGCAGATAATTGATAAACTCAGGCTGACCCGAGCATAATTGAAAAGACAATAAAACTGGATGAGAACTAAATATTATCATATCAGTCAAATTAAAACCATGTAATAATATGAGTGTCACGGCGTCCGTGATGACCCACCTTGTTTGCCGGTTGAAACCGATGATTAAACCAAATTAAACCTATTAATAAGACGTGCCACTTGGGGTTACAACTAATAAGAATTAAAAAAATAACTTTTCATTAACATTCACAATAACTTTTACATCAGAGTACAACTTACATCAGAGTACAATAATAAATACATGCACAGCGGAAATAACTATATCAGAGTGTATTATGTATACAACGGAAAACATAAAATCTTAGCGAAAGATATAAAATGGTCTAGACACATCTCTAGCTTCAATCCAACACCTATTCTATCAAATATCTGCAAACCAAAACTTCTAGGCTCCTCGCGGGGAAAATATGGGCACCCAGAGTTCAGGTGGAGGAACAATAAACTCTGGATCAACCATGGGACTGGTGTGAGAACTAAACAGTTATTTACTTTATTTTAAAGTCGGATAAATCATAAAACCATGCCGTATAACACAGAACGGGTTTCCCCTCATGAATACCAGTCATAAAACTACTTGCAATGCTTCTTTGAAAATGAAACTACCATAAGACTCACATCTCATCACATAATGCAACACAAACCAGAGGAGAAAGTTTTGCCTTATGGTAATCAAATATGGTTGGTACACGAAAGTCTCATTTATTATTACTAGTGCATAGTATGGAAATCACTTTCAAAAATAAATGCATAAATCTTAAAAGATGTAGGTACCATATATTGCGTCTACATACATATAGTACAACTAAAACCGTAAAAGGTTCGTATTGGAAGTTGGGTTCCATCAACGACCAAGGCAAAGGATCTTCCTTAATCGCATTCGGGCACATCTCTAGCAGGATGTTCAGGAGTCAACAAATGACTCCTTCTGTAGTGGTAATGCCGACCCACCTATGTCAGGTGCAGTTTGGGTTTCTCCTGAACATAACATCCACCGGTCGTTACCCGACCATTATCCGAGTTGCCTCGTTCCATCAACCACGAAGCAAATTTTCTAGACTTCATACCATGGCATCATTTTTTCAGCGTGAAGGAAACGTTAGCCTTTATATATGATGTACTTCATCCTGTTTCGTCTCATTACTGGTTGTGAGATCCTGAAGTCACGTTTTACACAAAGCTCTGCTTTTCAACAAAAAGCTTTGATCATCAATAGCTCATTACTTAACATGCCACATTGTCAGTTCACAACATAAAATCGATAATCACTAACCACATCACTTTTAAGCTCATGCGTCTCAATGAAGGGTGTAAAGTTGAGATAACCTCTTAACCACCAACAAATATATGTTTAGTAAAGATCAATCACACACTACAAAATACAATGTTAGACACACATCCATAAAAGTCCGTTCTGGGTTGTGAATGAAATCGAAGGCACCTCATTCCTCATCCAATAAAGGAGAGAGGCCCTTACCAATCCAGAAAATATCCAAGTACGTGTGGACGACCGCCACTTATAACCTCATTTTGGGTGTACACCCCAATCGAGATATCAATAAGTAATCCAAACGATGTGAGGATCCCGGTCTTCAACCACCGTCTTCAGTATCTTCAATACTCGTCGTATAGTTATTCAGAATGGGTTGAAACCCAGTCTTTTCGAAATAACTAGCACATCTTTACAGTCAATTGATATATAAAAATATCATGATTCTAATTCCACTATGGAATATGATTTTACTCAAATCATTCTTTAATTTGGGTATACCCATTTAAATCTCATCTAATTATATCAATTTATAAATAGTCAAGAACTTAATATAAGTAAATTTACAACTTAAATAAATTTGTATAAAATTAGAATTCTCTTGAAAACATTTGCAATATGTGTATAGGAATATTTTGGAAAATCTTAAAATAAATTTAGGCAGAGAGATCATAAAGGTGCTATTGGAGTTTTAACATATAATATAAGAGACTCTGTAACTCTTTTAGGACATCTTGCTTTCTTGAACTCTTTAATGCTCATGATTATCCATTCTTCAAATCATAGATATTTATTTCAACATCTTTAAATTTATCAACATCTTGAATCTTCACTTGATATTTTACAATTTTCTTAGTCAACGTATGTCTGGTATCCTATGCTATACACTATATATATATGTATGTATGTATGTATGTATATTGGTAAAACGTTAGTAGTTATATTTTATATTGTTTTCTAAAGTGTTTCCATCAAAACATATGCATAAGGTACAAACAATCACCCTTTTTTATGATGACAACTTTTGTATATAAAATGTAATATACCTCCCCTTGACTCTCCTTTGATTTATGCATTTTATAAATTAAAATAAGAATAGAAGAAACAAGGAAGAGAAAACTTTTGTATTCATTCATATGTATCTACAACACACATGAGCTCTCTATTTACAGACTTCAAGGTCCTATTAATTACAATCGTGCCCCTCGCATTAAGCGTATTCACCCTTAATATGTAATATATCACAATATTGCCCAGTATTTTATATATTCCTCCCCTTTTTCCATCAATCAAAAATAACCAAGTATAACCATAATTTTGGCTCTAACATTGGCCCTCCATAAGTAAAATACATAGATATAAGTTAAGAATGATATACAAATATAAAGTAGTCTAATCAACCATTCGGTATTCAACTCACATGCAAACAAATAGATTAATCAAATTTAATACACATATTCAAACCAAACCTTGGCCAGACCAATTTCAATCCTAAGTTTATTTATACACATAATTAATTTTGATAGCACTATTTTATTGTGATTTCCTACTAATTAAAGATCTATGAATAAGACAATGAGTATAAAAAAGGCAAATGTTTCCGACTTATATGACAAGATTCTCATTTTGATCAAAGCAGACTTCTCTAACATATTGGACTTCATCATCTTTGTCCATTTGTTCTCCCTCTTCTTCCTTTTCTTCGTATTCTCTCACTTCTTCTTCCTCATCATCACAATTTGTTAAAGCGTTATGAATTACCATTGTACCACCCCTCCTCCGCCACTGCCACTCTTGGAAGCGCACTAGCATTGGAGGGGCGTTAAACGAGGTAAACATGCATGCAGATATCACAAGACAGAACATATAAGTAAAACAGAGTAAATAAAGCAGCGGATAAAACTACTATTTCAAAACCATAGTCAAGTTACATCAAAGTACTGTCATTATTTTCCAACTACTACAAGTCTAGAAAACATAAACTGAAAACTGGAAATAACATAAAGTAACTATCCCCAAAGTAGAATAATGCCATAGCATGCTCAAGTCCAAACCATACATGAGCTATCCAGAAAAGCAACTAAAGATCCAGCTAGGTGCTAGTGTTCCCACCCTGAGAACCTGGGGGGGAAACAGAAGAAAAGAGGCGGAAGAAAACGGGTCAGTCAAAAAAACTGGTAAGTCCTACCTACTATTAGTATAAAAACCAATAAAGTTAACTGGACATGTAAAGCAGAGATGATGAAAAGTTAATAAGATAGATCAAGTGTGGTATCGCATATACAAGGTTAAGTTGCACCAGGTGTGTACTAGTATTCCAATCCATGTCAAGTATAAACAAGAAATGATCCCTTGGCCCAAAGCTGGCCCAATATCATGAGGTGACCTAAATCAAGGTCCAACTACTCGGTCTAGTCGATCGGCTCCCTATAAGCCTAACTCGTTGTGTATCGGTGTCATACGGCTTAATCGTGGAATGTAGTTAACTGTGCAAGGTCCACCCCAGGGTGTATCCAGCCCTAAGGTGTAAACCACAGACACAATTCAAGCACGCACAGTCTAAACCTACTGGTGCCCATGTTCAACTCCGGACTTAATGTGCACGACCATGGTCTGCCTGAACAACCGGTGCACCCTTCAGCCGTCTCTTTTGGTCTCTTACAATCAGTCCAGTAATCGTGCCCCACCCTAGCCTAGTCCCGGGTATCCATGATACTTCCAAGTGGGTTACTGCTGAAAAGGACCACGTAACTAGGATTTCAAGCGGGTTAAGTGTGGTTAACCCTATCCTAACCATGTATTGAGTTGGTCAAGTGTATTCAAGCAGTTCATGACTTAACCCTATCAATACATCGGGTTTAATTGGTTAAGTATTCAAGTAGTCCATGTCTTAACCCTACCAATCCATCGTGTTTAATTGGTTAAGTATATTCAAGTAGTCCATGACTTAATCCTACCAATCCGTCGTGTTTAATTGGTTAAGTATATTCAAGTAGTCCATGACTTAACCCTACCAATCCATCGTGTTTAATTGGTTAAGTATTCCAGTAGTCCATGACTTAACCCTACCATGTGGCATTAATTAACTTAATGCACCCCAACCTCTCACATTAAACTTTGTTGTGGTTACTAGTTAAGCCGGGCAGGTCCGAGTAGCTTTACACCACAACCTAGTCTAACCTCGGGTTTTAAGTGCGATATGACCAACTACTCACATTGGGTCCTATTGTTTGTAGCGCTAGTTAAGCCGGTCGGTTCCGGGTAGATTTATGCTACAAACTCAACCCAACCTCGAGTTGGCCACTTTCATGTTTTCTACATGTCATGTCCATGTTCGTGTTTTCAAGCATAAACACATGTCAAACTTTCATGTCATATTTTCAAGTCATGTTTTCATGTTATTTAAGTTTGCCCAACTACCCATAACGTATTCCCATCGCACGTAAATTCGCATCAACGCAAATAGATCAAAGAGGGAACATAACAATATGACAAGGTGGGCATAAGGTGGCAAAGTCTATCACAAGTCAAACATGGTGATATTTGAGGCCAAAAGGGGTTCAACATACTAGCATATGGCCTCAACATGTATGATAGCATAAAAGGTGACTTGGCCTCAAACATATCAAATAACATAAGGATGATTTGGCCACTAGCATGCATAATAGCATAAGGGTGATTTGGCCACAAGCATGCACAATAGCATAAGTGTGATTTGGCCACAAGCATGCATAATAGCATAAGGGTGATTTGGCCACAAGTTAAACATGGTGGCATATGAGGCAAATGTGTTCATAAACTTGCATATTACATTATAAGCCTCAAAACATGCATGATATCAACCTTAGCATAATAGGTGAAACATGGCCATAAATGACATAGGATGATAGCTAGTGATTCGCATATAACATCATATGCAAGATAACATAAGGGTTATGAGAGTTTCTATGTTGCTTTATGCAACATTTCAAATCAAAGCTCATAGCTTTCTATGCACAAAGTCAAAGTGATAGCTTTAAAAACATGCATAGAATAAATCTATGCATAACATGATAGAATCAAAGCACAAATCATACTTAGGCTCAAACTCAAACTTGCAACATGTCATATTTAACTTCATAGTTAGAATCTAAGAGTAGAATAGGGCTTACAATGCAATGAAGACCTATGAAATAAAATAAGATTGAGACGAAGCCACTAGCAACTCTAAAAACCCCCAATCGCATATAAGCTCCAAGTTGTTTTGAGAAACAATAAGCTCCTTTGATTTGTGTGAAGAAAGATCATTGTTTTGATGAAGAAAGGTGGCTCTTTTACTAGCTTAGGACACTCAAATTTTCATGAAGAGGATGGAGGCCATGTTATGAAGATGGAGGCCATGATCAAGAAACATTTTGGCATAGTTTAGTTGTAGGAATGATTAATGAGGGTTTAGGCTAGGTCTTAGGGTCTTTTTATAGAAGATTAGGTTAGTTTAGGCCATAGGATAAACCCTAGTTCAGATCTGAGCCATTAAAATCCGTCACAAGCCTCCAAACATGTCTTGAGGAACAAGTCAGGTGCACCCAGGCCAAACTGGCCGACCACCCAAGTCGACAGGGGTGTCGACTGGGCAGTCGACACCACCTGGGGTGTGTCGACTCCCAAGTCGACTCCCCAGTCGACTTGGGGGTGGCGGGAATTTTTCCCGCCTCTTCTGCTTGGCTGAATTTGAATTCTGAATTCAAATTTGAACTTGTTTTTGAACTTGAAATTTTCTGAAAACTTTGACGGGCCATAACTTGGTCATACGGACTCCGATTTTCGAAAATTCGGACTCTGTTTCGTGTATTTTTCCGAGACGAACGCAATGGCACAGCCCGTTTCCCTTGATCCGGATTTTATCATTTAATTCTGCCTTGGTTTATGTTATAACATGTTATTTAAAAATATGGGTTGTTACATTCTCCCCTCCTTAAAGGATTTCGTCCCCGAAATCTTCAAGTTAGGAAGAACATATCCTACCATCCATCATCCATCTACTCAAAACATCATCCACAAGTAAACATTGTCCTTAAAAGATTCTAAACGATGTATGATCATATGCAGAGGTGTGTGTATATGTACTTATCTAATGCGAAAATCAGGCGGTTACTGATTCAGTAAACCTCCTTAATGCAAAGTATGTTAGTGAAATGAGTCCATATGTATGCAAATTCCTAACATAATTCATAATCTCTATATGAGTGCACATAGCATTCATCCATATGCAACATCCACGTGATAGCATAACAAGTTTCATCCATGAATAAGTATAAGCACTCATGCATATGCAATATGAAAGTGTGTGAGCCGATCTTAGTGCCTAATGTGTATCATGCATCCACGAGTATCCACTTGCAAACACTTGCAACCACTTGTAAACATCAAGCATAACATGTTTCAAATACATGTTTCATCTAAAGGGTTTCTACCTAAGGTTCTCATGACAAGGTTAACAAGATAAACATGGATAGTGAAAGAAAGATATGCTGGCTAGGAAAAGAGATCGAGAATGTACCCTCAAAAAGAAATGGGTGAAGCGCGCGCATCTTCTCCTCGGTTTCCCAAGTTGCTTCCTCTTCGGCTTCACTCCACTGAACCTTTACTAACTTGACTTCTCGATTCCTCAGCTTCTTGATCTCCGTTCCCAAGATACGAATCAGAGCTCGCCTCAAGGTCGCCTCTTTCTATACCTCCGTGTCTTCAAGAATACTTGGTTCAACTACCTTGGCTGACTCATGTAGGCACTTTCGGAGATGCGAGACATGAAAAACATTGTGAACTCCGGCCAGCTTCTCGGGCAACTCCACCTTATAAGTCATCTTCCCAACTCTTTCTATAATAGGGAAGGGTCCTACGAACCTTGGTGTCAGCTTCCCAACTGCTCCAAAATGAACTACATTTCGCAAAGGAGAAATCTTCACAAAGACCATATCTCCAACTTTAAATTCTAAGTCTGTCCTTCGCTTGTCTGCATAGGATTTCTGTCTGTCTTGGGCCGTTTTCATCCATCTTCGAATCAATTCAACCCTCTTGGATGTGTCCCTTATCATGTCGGGCCCAATTATAAGCTTATCCGTCGTCTCCCACCAACATGTTGGTGGCTTGCACGGCCTCCCATACAAAGCTTCGAATGGTGTCATTCCTATGCTTACTTGGTAGCTGTTATTATAAGCAAACTCTACAAGAGGAAGGTAGTCTTCCCAAGTACCACCAAAGTCAAGAACACAAAGTCTCAAAAGATCTTCTAGCACTCTATTCACCCTCTCGGTTTGGCCATCCGTCTGGGGGTGATAGGCTGTACTTAGATTCAATCGCGTACCCATCGCTTCTTGCAAACTATTCTAGAACTGGATGGTGAAGATTGGGTCACGACCGCTAACTATGCTGGAAGGAACTCCATGCAATCGCACTATCTCTCGAAGATAAACAGATGCTAAACCTAATACAGTCCTCTTGTTCTTTACTGGAATGAAATGGGTGCTCTTTGTAAGTCTATCAACTATGACCCATATCACATAAAGCCCAAATAGTTTGGTTATCTTAATGGACATCTTCACCCCAACTATAAATCACAAACAGGCGAGTCATACTCCTTATGGGGTTTGCAACAGAACTAAGACTGAGAATAGGACCGAGAGGATATACTTAAAAGATAGCATGCGAGTAAGCTCTACAGGATAATAGGGATCAAGGATATACTCTTAGAAAGAGATATAATGCGCGTATCTAGTCTTCAATCTTCTAAGCCGCATTTTCTTGTGCTTAATCCCATCGTGCCTTGACCGTCTTTTAACTTCACAATTTCGTAGCTCTTAATTCTTATTTCCAAAATATAAGCTAGAACTCATTTCGCCATTGCCTCTCGTTCCACTTCCACTTATTCTTTTCCTAAAATACTTGGCTTAAACATAACTGCGTGCTCATGGTTTCATGCAAGCTTTCCAAAATTCGTTAGTGAATCCTGGATCTCGTTTACATGCCATACGGTATTCCACACAGAAGAACTATCTCTTGAAAACAAATGCCACTCCACGTTGCCAAATATTCTTACTAGGGTGATTTCTATAACCCATGCTTAAGCGGAATGGACTATCCGCCTTAGTGGCGAACACTACTCGATTGGATTACAAATTTCCAAAAAGTGCCAAGGGATTCTAGATAACTAATCATGACGGAACCCTAAAGGTCACATGAGATTTCGAGGGTATTACCGAGGCGAGTCATGAGCCTCGCAACCCTATGTTCGAAGTCAAGAATGGTTCCATAACCGGACAACCAATCCACGCCCACAATCAACCCATGTCCCATAAACCCGAGAACATAAGCATTACACTTGAATTCTACGCTCAAGATAAATATTTTCAAATCCATACAAGTCGCAGATAGATGGGCGGAACCCCCAATCGGATTTGAAATACTAACGGGATTTTCAACTAGACTAGTACTTAGGTGCAAACTTTCAACAAGATCAGAAATAAACTATGCGATGCGCCAGAATCAAACAAGGTATGAACAGGGAAATCAGAAATGTAAACATGACTTTCTATAGAAACACTACCTCGAATCAAAAGTTGGAAGAGCGAGGGGAGCCTGCAACTGCCCTCCCGAGGGTCCTGCTTGCTGAATTTGCCTTTTCCCTTGTCCTCGCTTTTTCGGACAATCCTTACTATAGTGTCCAGACTCTCCACAATGAAAGAATTTGTCCATCTTCCTCTTCTTCTTCCTACAGTCTTTGACTATGTGCCCAGTGATCCTACAGAAGTTGCACTTTCTTGTGCCTTTTGCCTTGTTGTTGTTGGCCTTGTTTCCCTTCTTGTTGTTCTTGTCTCCTTTCTCGGAATCTTCCTTCTTGCCTTGAGACTTATTTGCCTTGACCTCCTTCTTGCCACTCTTATCTTCCTCTTGAAGCAGGGCCATATTCACCAAACTCTCGAGGGTCGCCCCCATGGGTATATGAGACATGGCCAAACCGCGCAATGGCTCATTCAATCCTAGAGCAAAGCGTAGGGCCTTTTTCTGAGCTGTGTTAACCAAGTCTAGACCGAACCGAGCAAGTTGATTAAACGTATCCACGTATTCCCTAACTGTCATGTCCCCTTGCTTTAGAGATAGGAACCTCTCCATCCGAAGGTTCTCTTCTGTCGATGATAAAAACCTCAATCTGAACCTTCTCCTAAAGTCATCCCAAGTCTGAATTGGTCTAGTAGTGGTGGTGACTACCCACCAATATGCAGCTTCCCCTTTCAACAGCCATACCGCTAACAGAACTTTCCTACGGTCTTCTATATCAAAGATAGCAAAGAGGTCTTCAGTTTCCTTTAACTAGTTTCTTGCCTCAACATAAGTCTCTGTCCCAATAAAATTCTTGCCACCTATCGCCTTAAAGTCCTTGCAAATCTTTGTGAAATCCACTTGTGGATGCGAAGGAGGAGAAGGAACTCAACTACGGGAGGGGGAGGAATGTTAGCCACAGGGGAAGGAGGAGGAATGTCCGTGGGGCCGGCTTCATTCGCCCTTGCCTCCATGTACCTTCTAAACCAAATAGGTACTGGTACGCCCTCCAGAATGTCAAAATTATTGGCCATAATGAAACGAAGAAAAAGATAGATTGAGAACGAGGAAACAAAGGATAGTGCTAATGGCTTTTGGGGAATAGCCTTTTAAAATAAACTAGACTTTTCTTGGAAAATACTTAATTGGTTTTGAAAATAGTCTTTCGAAAGGTAAGTTTTAAAAAACCTTTTGCTCAAATCTTGTAAACCTGGCTCTGATACCAAATGTAACACCCCACCTCCGCCACTGCCACTCTTAGAAGCGCACTAGCATTGGAGGGGCGTTAAACGAGGTAAACATGCATGCAAATATCACAAGACAGAACATATAAGTAAAACAGAGTAAATAAAGCAGCGGATAAAACTACTATTTCAAAACCATAGTCAAGTTACATCAAAGTACTGTCATTATTTTCCAACTACTACAAGTCTAGAAAACATAAAATGAAAACTGGAAATAACATAAAGTAACTATCCCCAAAGTAGAATAAAGCCATAGCATGCTCAAGTCCAAACCATACATGAGCTATCCAGAAAAGCAGCTAAAGATCCAGCTAGGTGCTAGTGTTCCCACCCTGAGAACCTGGGGGGGAAACGGAAGAAAAGAGGCAAAAGAAAACGGGTCAGTCAAAAAGACTGGTAAGTCCTACCTACTATTAGTATAAAAACTAATAAAGTTAACTGGACATGTAAAGCAAAGACGATGAAAAGTTAATAAGATAGATCAAGTGTGGTATCGCATATACAAGGTTAAGTTGCACCAAGTGTGTACTAGTATTCCAATCCATGTCAAGTATAAACAAGAAATGATCCCTTGGCCCAAAGCTGGCCCAATATCATGAGGTGACCTAAATCAAGGTCCAACTACTCAGTCTAGTCGATCGGCTCCCTATAAGCCTAACTCGTTGTGTATCGGTGTCATACGGCTTAATCGTGGAATGTAGTTAACAGTGCAAGGTCCACCCCAGGGTGTATCCAGCCCTAAGGTGTAAACCACAGACACAATTCAAGCACGCACAGTCTAAACCTACTGGTGCCCATGTTCAACTCCGGACTTAATGTGCACGACCATGGTCCGCCTGAACAACCGGTGCACCCTTCAGCCGTCTCTTTTAGTCTCTTACAATCAGTCCAGTAATCGTGCCCCACCCTAGCCTAGTCCAGGGTACCCATGATACTTCCAAGTGGGTTACTGCTGAAAAGGACTACGTAACTAGGATTTCAAGCGGGTTAAGTGTGGTTAACCCTATCCTAACCATGTATTGAGTTGGTCAAGTGTATTCAAGCAGTTCATGACTTAACCCTATCAATACATCAGGTTTAATTGGTTAAGTATTCAAGTAGTCCATGTCTTAACCCTACCAATCCATCGTGTTTAATTGGTTAAGTATATTCAAGTAGTCCATGACTTAATCCTACCAATCTATCGTGTTTAATTGGTTAAGTATATTCAAGTAGTCCATGACTTAACCCTACCAATCCATCGTGTTTAATTGGTTAAGTATTCTAGTAGTCCATGACTTAACCCTACCATGTGGCATTAATTAACTTAATGCACCCCAATCTCTCACATTAGACTTTGTTGTGGTTACTAGTTAAGCCGGGCGGGTCCGGGTAGCTTTACACCACAACCTAGTCAAACCTCGGGTTTTAAGTGCGATATGACCAACTACTCACATTGGGTCCTATTGTTTGTAGCCACTAGTTAAGCCGGTCGGTTCCGGGTAGATTTATGCTACAAACTCAACCCAACCTCGAGTTGGCCACTTTCATGTTTTCTACATGTCATGTCCACGTTCGTGTTTTCAAGCATAAACACATGTCAAACTTTCATGTCATATTTTCAAGTCATGTTTTCATGTTATTTAAGTTTGCCCAACTACCCATAATGTATTCCCATCGCACGTAAATTCGCATCAACGCAAATAGATCAAAGAGGGAACATAACAATATGACAAGGTGGGCATAAGGTGGCAAAGTCTATCACAAGTCAAACATGGTGATATTTGAGGCCAAAAGGGGTTCAACATACTAGCATATGGCCTCAACATGTATGATAGCATAAAAGGTGACTTGGCCTCAAACATATCAAATAGCATAAGGGTGATTTGGCCACTAGCATGCATAATAGCATAAGGGTGATTTGGCCACAAGCATGCACAATAGCATAAGGGTGATTTGGCCACAAGCATGCATAATAGCATAAGGTTGATTTGGCCACAAGTTAAACATGGTGGCATATGAGCCAAATGTGTTCATAAACTTGCATATTACATTATAAGCCTCAAAACATGCATGATATCAACCTTAGCATAATAGGTGAAACATGGCCATAAATGACATAGGATGATAGCTAGTGATTCGCATGTAACATCATATGCAAGATAACATAAGGGTTATGAGAGTTTCTATGTTGCTTTATGCAACATTTCAAATCAAAGCTCATAGCTTTCTAGGCACAAAGTCAAGGTGATAGCTTTACAAACATGCATAGAATAAATCTATGCATAACATGATAGAATCAAAGCACAAATCATACTTAGGCTCAAACTCAAACTTGCAACATGTCATATTTAACTTCGTAGTTAGAATCTAAGAGTAGAATAAGGCTTACAATGCTATGAAGACCTATGAAATAAAATAAGATTGAGACGAAGCCACTGGCAACTCTAAAAAAAACCAATCGCATATAAGCTCCAAGTTGTTTTGAGAAACAATAAGCTCCTTTGATTTGTATGAAGAAAGATCCTTGTTTTGATGAAGAAAGGTGGCTCTTTTACTAGCTTAGGACACTCAAATTTTCATGAAGAGAATGGAGGCCATGTTATGAAGATGGAGGCCATGATCAAGAAACATTTTGGCATAGTTTAGTTGTAGGAATGATTAATGAGGGTTTAGGCAAGGTCTTAGGGTCTTTTTATAGAAGATTAGGTTAGTTTAGGCCATAGGATTAACTCTAGTTCAGATCTGAGCCATTAAAATCCGTCACAAGCCTCCAAACATGTCTTGAGGAACAAGTCAGGTGCACCCAGGCCAAACTGGCCGACCACCCAAGTCGACAGGGGTGTCGACTGGGCAGTCGACACCACCTGGGGTGTGTCGACTCCCAAGTCGACTCCCCAGTCGACTTGGGGGTGGCGAGAATTTTTCCCGTCTCTTCTGGTTGGCTGAATTTGAATTCTGAATTCAAATTTGAACTTGTTTTTGAACTTGAAATTTTTTGAAAACTTTGACGGGCCATAACTTGGTCATACGGACTCCGATTTTCGAAAACTCGAACTCTATTTCGCGTATTTTTCCGAGACGAACGCAACGGCACAGCCCATTTCCCTTGATTCGGATTTTATAATTTAAGTCTGCCATGGTTTATGTTATAACATGTTATTTAAAAATACGGGTTGTTACAACCATGTTAGCATAATAATCTTTGATAACTATTGGATTTGTGGGATTATGTAATAGGCATTTCTACAGATTGCGAAGTATTTTTCCTTTCTTGTTCCTTTGACATACGAAATAACTTGAATTTTAGTTAGCATTTCCATATAATATTTCATTTCTCATTCCATTTCGATGATTTTGGTCGTAGTTGTCTTATAGAGAGGGCCTTGTGTAGAAGAGGGGAAGACAAACTTTGAAATTTGGTTCTAATTTTAAGACGAGGACATGGTTTGTTTGTTTTCGATGTTTACAATAGATAAAATATAGAAAAAAGAAGAAGAAATTTGAGTTAATGTATCTATATAACCATTTATTTGAATTTTAGAGGGAAAATATTAAAGATAATTTTAGTCTTTATATGTCGACATATAAAGCAAGCGTATATCGACATATATGTAATAATTTTGACTATTTTACTTTATTTATATTTTGTAAATTCCACTTAATTTTTTAAATATTTGTACCATCTATTTGTTTTTCATTTTTTACAAATTCATGTGATATTACGTTCTTATTTGTATCACCTCTTAGAAATTGATGTCTTATATCAATATGTTTAGTTTTAGCATGATGAATTGAATTTTTAGATAAGTTTATTGTATTTGTATTATCATAGTATATTGGTGATTTAGTAAATTTTAAGTTAAAATATTTTAATGTTTGTTGCACATAGATAACTTGAGAACATGCTAACGCTGCTGAAATATATTATTCATCTGTCATAGACTGAGAGATTTTGTTTTGCTTTTTACTAAACTAAGATACTTGATGGTGTACTAAAAAGTGACAAGTTCCACTTGTATATTTTTTGATCAAATTTTCAATCAACATAGCCAGCACCATTGTATGAAAATAATTCCAAGGAGTCATCTTTTAGGTAAAAAAGTTCATAGTCTATTATGCTATTAACATATCTTAAGATTCATTTTACATATTTTATGTGGGTTTCTTTGGTTCAAGGTTGACATATTGCACAGAGATACATATTATTTAATCACTTATTTAAACTAACCACTCCCCCTCTAAACTTCTTCTTTCAGCCTATAGTAACCTAAACATCTCTTCTACCATTTTCATCCACTTCCTTCCCCTTTATCTCTATTTATACGTCACGAAACCCAAAACCGACTTCGCCAAACTCCTCTTATATGCAAACTACACCAGATCATCACCATCACAACCTATGCATACTCTCCTCTGAAATGCATTCACTTTACATGCCTCATGATTTTCTATTCGGCACACTCATCGATGGCACCTTACTCCACTAAGTTTGTCCACAAGTTGCTAAACTCCCTTATGAATATGAAACCATACTCTATTTCATCAATCGATCACCTAAATTCATTAGAACTCCAACCCTAATCTGCCAATCTTTAGGCCAAAATAATCGATTTCCTGGTACCAATTTGTGACGCCCCCAATCCCCGTACGACGGTGGCAAGGGTAATCTTTGGAATATAACACATAAACAGATAATAGCAGAACAAAAATAAATAAATACACTAGATAATGTACAATAGAATACACTGGATAAACATAATCATCAGAGTTACACAGTATACAGGATCATACTTAGTAGAAATACAATTCAGCTACACATAAATGTCTACAACGGAAAACAAAACATAATATGTACAATAGGAGCTGAATAGCATAAAAAGAGATAAATGATAGAATCCATCTTCAGCTCCAGCCATCCAGAAAGAGCTTGCTAAAACCTGAATACAAGGCTGCCCGTGTAGAAGTAGGGGCACCCGAGTTTGCAAGTGAAACAAACTACGAGTCAGTCATGGGACTGGTATGAGAAATCTACTCTACTTATTTTTCAATATGGCTAATCACAGGACCACGCCACTTTCGTGGAACGAGTTTACTCCATTGGATTGCCAGTGCTTTAAAACAAGTAAATCTTTTAAACATCGCAATGCTTTTTATAAAAATGAAGCCATTATAAGACTCAGTTCCCATCACACAATGCAACACAAACCGGAGGATAGAGTTTTACCTTATAATGGCCAAAATATGCTTGATACGAGAAAAACCAATCATTTGATAATATTGCTAGCGTTTATATGTTTCAAAAACAATTTCAATCATAACTATCAATCATAGACGGCATGGGTACCATATATCATGTCACCATATATATATATATATATATATATATATATATATATATATATATACACACACACACACAATCAAAACCGCACGGTGTCGTATTTAAAAATTGGATTTCCGTCATGAACCAAGGCAAAAGATAGTCTCTACCGAATTCGAGACAATCTAGCCTACCATGTCTCAGGAACAGCCGCAACTGCACCTTGGATCGTTAGGGCCGGTCCATCGATGTGGATTAAAATGTCTGAACATTGCGTTTCCCCGCCTTCGGGGCGTAAATGAGCCAAATGACTCCATCGGCTCCACATAGTCACCGATATATCCGAGGCGCCTCGCAACAGCAACAACCACACAGGTGAAAATAATATAAATGTCAGGGCTGGTAGGTCACTGAAACCACCCTAGCTAGAAAGAAAGGCATGCCCTCCCTGATGTCCTCTCCCGTTTCTGGTTCATACTGGGGTGTGAGGCCCGCGAAACAACGCTATACACAAAGCTATGCCACACAGGTCGCGCTTTGATCATCAACCACAAGACTTTGCTTTTCAACAGAAGCCTTGATCATCTGCCACTTAGGCGTGCCACACAGTCAATTCACTCCATGCGACTGATTTCTATCGATATATAACCTATGAGCTCATACGTCTCAGAGAAGGGCGTTAAGCAAGAGAATAAATTCTCCGCCGCCAAGCAGATATATATTTAATAGAGATCAATTAGCCCAGAACAAAATCCAATGTCAGACACACAGTCCATTTACAAGTTCGTTCTGGGTCTGAACGAAACCGGAGGCACTCAATACCTCGCATATCCGTACAGTCAACAAGTTCGTCCGGCCAGCTACTACTTCAGCCCCTTCAAGGTAGTTACTGTGACGAGAAGGGATTTCGCTCGGTCCGAACCAGTCGCTAAACCGACCCAGACCGTTCGAAACGCCCTATCGTTTGAGAACACGACAAAATAGAACGCATACAAAAGAACATTTCATTGTATATTACAACAATGCACCAGAATATAAGAATATACAGAGTATAAATGAATATTACACAGAAATATCAGAGATTTAAATTACATTTAAATACATAGCAGCGGAAAATAATACAATACACAACTAGAAGTAGATATACGGATACAAAGCTTTCCGGATATCATTCCAGCTGTAAACCAGGATCCTGTGAATATAAATCTGCAAAAACCAAAACTACTAGCTGCCCGTGTCAAAATAAGGGCACCCAGAGTTTAGGTTAAAACAATAAACTCCAGGTCAGTCATGGGACTGGTGTGAGAACTAAAACAGTTATTAATCTTTATTTTAAAGTTAGGTAAATCAAGGGACCACACCGTATAACACGGAACGGGTTTCCTCCCAAGAATACCAGTGCATAAAACAAATAGCGCAATGCTAAATAAAGAAAAATGAAGCTATTATAAGACCCAGGTCCTATCACACAATGCAACGCAAGCCGGGGGATAGGGTTTTTACCTTATAATAGCCAAGAATGCTTGATACGTTTAAAAGAAATCATTTGATACCATTATAAGTGCATGGTGTATAAAACAACTTCAAATCATAAGTATCAATCATAGAAGGCATAAGCGCCCCATCCCACTATGTCGCCATACTAGGCTCTACAAATAAAACCGCAAATGTCACGTACTTGGAAATTGGATTTCCGTCTATGAACCGAGGCAAAAGATAGTCCTCAACCGATTCGAGACTGCCTAGCCCGAGTCTTAGGATCAGAACGCATCGACCCTTGGAGCGACAGGGCCGGTCCACCAATGTGGATTAAAATGCCTGAGCACTACGTTTCGCCGCCCTTTGGGGCGTAAGCGAGCCAACGAATGACTCCATCGGACCCGGATCGTCTGATCTAACCGAGGCGCCTCGCAACAGCAACAACCACATAAGTCAAACTCGTCAGGGCATGTAAAACCACTGACGCCACTTTTAGCTAGGAGGAAACGTAGGCCCTCCCTGAGGTCCTTCTCCCGTTTTTGGTTCATACCGGGTGTGAAACTCGCGAAGCAAACGTTACACAAAGCTATGCCACAAAGGCCGTGCTTTGATCATCACCACAAGACTTTGCTTTTCAACAGAAGCCTCGATCAATTGCCACTTAGGCATGCCACACAGGTAATTCACTCCATGCGTTTGATATCCATCAATATATAACCCCTGAGCTCGTACGTCTCAGAGAAGGGCGTTAAGCAAGAGAATAAATTCTCCGCCGCCAAACAGATATATATTTAATAGAGATCAATCACACGGACTAAAATCCAGTGTCAGACGCACAGTCCATTTACAAGTCCGTTCTGGGTCTGAACGAAACTGGAGGCACCTAGTACCCCGCATATCCATCGATCTCCAAGCACGTCTGGACGATCACCAACTGTTTCCATCTTCTTGGGTGTACAGCCCAATCAAGATCATCAGTAATCACCCAAACGACGTGAAGACCTCCGGTCTTCGACCATCGTCTTCATCTTCGACTTATCGTCGTATCAGTTATTCAGAATGGGATAAACCCGGTCTTTCCGAATAACTCGCGTATATTTTAAATAAGTGTTACACAAACACAACATACGCCTCATTCCAATTCATTAGTTACTAACCGTAAATTAATCAAGAGAATAATTCCCCAATTATTAACCCCGAAGGCCGAAACCAACATCAGATCAATATCCAGAAAACCATTCTGCTTAGCTAACCGACAGTTAGTTTCTAAATTTCACATTCATAGGGAAAGGTTCCCATTAATTTTATCCAAGATAAATTTCTTGAATTTATTCTTTGATCTATTTTTGAATATTAATTCAAACTAGTCGGGATTAGCGAACCTTACCGAAGTAATCATTTGTTTTAATTTCCCAATCCCAACCTATTTATCCCATGAAGTAAAACTGGTTATACTTCATATCTAACACCACGGTGTTATCGGTAAATTCAATTACCATTTCACGTTCAAATCTAATTAAAGATTTAACTATCGCCTGGAGCAAAACTGGTGGTACTCCATTTTCGATCTTTTCAATCTAATTAAAGATTCATTAAAACTCCACTTAGTTTTAATCTTTAACTGGGTTAAAGAATCGGTGTCGTTTAAAACACAGTTCACGATAAACCCAAAATCACATTCATTAATTATCGGGTTAAAGAACGAGTGTTATTTAAAACACTGTCCACGATAAACCCAAAAATCAATATCAATTCAATCCCAATTAAATATTATTTAATTGGTACACTTCATTAAATTTAAAATAAAAAGATTTAATCTTTTCTCAACTGGGTTCAAGAACAGTGTTAGTGAAGACACCATTCACGACAAACCCAAATCACATTTGATATTCAATACAAGGCTCTGAATAGAAAATATATCGGCTTATATTCAATATCAAATTCTATGACTAACAAATGTCGTATTGGAAATAACGATATAAATATATATCTTTCAAATTTCCATAACAACATCTGTATAATCACGAATTCCAACATCGAAATATTCCGAAGACAATTTCGATTCAAATCCACTCCAATGCAATCATTGGAAATTCTGGTTATTTTTAAAACCCTTTTTCAAATTCAATTTATTTACTTAAAAATAAATAGAATTATAATTCTAGTTCAAAACTAGTTTATTTCGATAAAAAACTATTTTTATCTTTTCAAATATGGAGTTTTTCATCCCAATTCTTTCTACATCATTTCTTATGATTTTACACAAATTATTACTATTTTTAATAATTTTATCAAGGCCAGTACAGTCGATTTCCATCAACGACTATCGAACTGCACTTACAGCGACCTTTTTCGAATTTGATTTGGACGTATCTCCAAATCCAGCCGTTAGATTTCAAATTTCTAACATTCATTCGAAAGCTCTTTTCGATACGAACCCAATGGTTCCGGTTTTAGGAGAATCCGACGGTCGGATCTCCCGTAATGTCCGTTTGAAATAAATGGTCGAAATTCACGAACTGCCGCGGCGCGGCGCGTTCTATTCAGGCCATTATATTATATATATAATATATATTTCGTCGATTTCTATTTAAAACGAATTACGTAAATAGTTTTAAATTCGTTTCAAAAGCAATTTCAACTTCCATTTCAATTCAAATCAAAATTGAATTCTTCTTTATAAATTCGTTTTAAAATTCATTTCTATTCAATTCAAATCTCAATTCAATTTGAATTCATTTCAATTTGTTTCCAATTCAATTCGAATTCGTTTCAATTCAATTCGAATTGGTTTTATATTCAATTCAATTCAAATTCGTTATCTATTCAATTAAATTCGAATTCGTTTCGTTTGCTATTCAATTGAAATCAAATTCGTTTTCCATTCAATTCGAATTCATTATATATTCAATTCATTTCAAAATCGTTATATATCCAATTCATTTCAAAATCGTTATATATTCAATTCATTTCGAAATCGTTATATATTCAATTCATTTCGATATCGTTATATATTCAATTCATTTCGATTTCATTTCAAAATATGCGTTTTCAAAATCACTTTTCAATATGCATTTTAAAATGAATAAAATCGATATAAATATCGTTCACGTCAAAATGGCGTCAATCTAACCAGCACGGCTTCATATATTTCTATTTTCAAATATTCTATTCAACAAATGAATATTTATTTTTGTCAACACACGACTAATCTCAACGAATGAGTACTGTCCACGTGTGACAATTTTTGTTAAATTATTTCGTTCAACACATGACTAATCTCAACGGATGAGTACAGTCAACACATGAACCTTTATGTTATAATATTCTTTATTTTCTAAATTGGAATGAGGCCCAATCAATCACCATATAAAATTAATTATATGGATTTTCATACAACACATGTATATAATAGCATTGAAAAATAATCAACCATCAACCAAAGTGCACTACACTGTATAAGCATCAAATATAGATATCTAACGCTTATAACAGCCTGTCAATCAATCGATCGACATATTTAATCAATCAGGATGAGTGAACTTCAAATTTCATCCCAACACCCGTGTGGGGTTTCAAACAATCAAACGCATATTTTATTTATGCAGTTGGGCGATGTGTAAAATTTATCGACCCAATCAATGTCCTTCAAATAGGTGTACATAAACAAACCGTCTGGTTTGTAAATGAATATTTATTTATTCACATTCACGTTAAAAATTATATTTTTAACGATAAAACATTTTATTCCAACATATGAATTTCTATTCAGTTCATTCTTTAAATAAAATGATATTTTTATTTTTCTAACTTATTTTAGAAAATTTCGGCGGCATAACGGCACGATACTAGAAACGGGACGAGGCCTAGCCTTATCCCCGGTCTAGTGAAGGCCCACGCCATTCACACATCAATCAAATCAATTCATTTCACCAAACAATTCAATTCAAACAAAATATTCTAACTAGCCACACAACCAAACAATTTAACAAACAAGTCATCCATGATCTGTGGATGACGGGTGTCGGGTGCTACTAAGCACCGTCTGCATCCTAGTATATATATAACTAGAAAAAGAAATTGAAGAGTGAGAAGTTCTCACCTTTAGCTATCCTAACTCCACGGCACTTCTAAGGCAGGAAATCTTCACTGTTCTCGCCTCTTGTCACTTTCTTCGCCCGAAGCCACTACATATATAAAAATCGAATTTTTACTTCGCTATTCAATATATAAAAATCGAATTTTTACTTTGCCATTCAATATATAAAAATCATATTTTACTTTGCTATTCAATATATAAAAATCTAATTTTTACTTCGCTATTCAATATATAAAAATCAAATTTTTACTTCGCTATTCAATATATAAAAATCGAATTTTTACTTCGCTATTCAATATATAAAAATCAAATTTTTACTTCGCTATTCAATATATAAAAATCACATTTTTACTTCGCTATTCAATATATAAAAATCCAATTTTTATGAAGCTATTGCATCTATAAAAATCGCATTTTTCATATAGAAAAATCATACCCTTTCATATTCTAAAAATCGTACCTTTTCTAAATTAAAAATACAATCTTTACTAAATTAAAAATTGTATTTTTACTTCCTAAAATCATATTCTTCTTCTAATCAGAAATCACAACCTTCCTATACCAAAATTACCAATATAAACTTGAAAATCATATTTTTATGACCTAAAAATAAAATAAAAAAAATAAAAATAAATAAAATAAAATAAACCAAATCAGTGAGCTTACATCGTTTGGAGGTGAGGGGGGGGTTTGCTCGAGGTGATGCAGTGGGCGGAGGCGGCTTCAGGGGAGGGTTGGCTTCAGGGGCGGCGGCTCCTTTGGCTGGTGGCGGCGGATTCCGGCGATCGGGTGAGGGGTTTAGGGCTGGGTTTCGATGGAGAAGGAGGGGAGGGGAGGGGAAGGCTGTTGCGGAGGCGAGAGGGAAGCGGGGCGGCGGGGAAGGAGGAGGGGGCGACGAAGTGGCGGTGGAGGTCACGATCGATCGTGGCTTCGTTTTTTTTTCTTTCTTTTGATTTCATTCTGAAACGAACGGTGAGGGGGGGGGGTAATGGTAAAGAGGAGGAGAGAGAAAAGGAAATTTTATTTTTAATTTCAAGAAAAGTTGACTTTTACATACGACCTCTAAACGAGGCCCACTGCCTGTCGTCTATAGAGTTTTACCCCCATCCCTAACACAATGGGATATGTATCGTATGCTGATTCGGCTGTTACAATCAGTTTTCGTTGAATTTACATTTAAATCACTATATTGAATTTTAAACGTACATTTCAAATTACCGGGGTCGCATACGAACTTTAAAAATTCCAGAAAAATATTTTCTAGCTTCGTATTGACGATACGGCCCTAACAAAACTAGTTTCGTCGAATTCTGAGACCGTTGGAAAAATGGCCATTTTCCAGTCGATTAAAATCAACTGAAACTGGTCAAACACGTTTTCCTTTGCCACGCTCACATATTGATTCGAAAAATTATGAAATTTGGAATCTAGCAATAATTTGACATCACGGATCCAACAAAAGTGGTTTCATCGAAATTCGAGGTCACTTGCAAAATTTCAATTTTTAAGGGCCTGAATTCCATAGCGACTATTCAGAATTTTCAACTGGACATATCTTTTGATTCCCGCTATGAAATTTTGATTTCCCGGATTCGTTGGAAAGATATTATCAACTAGATCCTAATGTTTTTGGTTTCACTAAAATCCGGATTGTTTTGCACCCGGTACATTCAATTGAAGTTTGAAATCGAATTATCGAACTACCGCGCCATTTTCAATTCTATTTATAATTATATATAATTATTTATATTCTAACGACGCCGTATATAATATATACGTTCGAATTATATTCAAAATAAATTTCTCGTCAATATTATTTAAAATAATTCATTTTAAATAATCAAATTTCGCTAAAATTGCCAAAATAAAATTTTTAAACTGGCCCAGATTTTCGGGTTGTTACAGTTACTCCTATCATGAGCATCAGTAGCACCCCTCCATTCGACGTGAAGATCATCGGTCTTGCACCGTCTTCATGTCTTCGACTTCAAACCATCGATCAATTATTTGAAATGAGAATTAACTCGGCATTTTCAAATAATTCACGTATATTTATAATTTCAAATCAATTCATTTCAATGGTTAAATTATACGATATTTCTAATTCTGTTCTTTAATGTAATTTACACGCCAAAACACATTCAACCATCAAATATCACATAAACCGAGAAAATTCAGTTTATTTCCATTCCATATCGTTTATAATATTTTATCATGATTTATCGCTATTTTTATTTATTTAAAAATAGCCAATTCACTCAAACGACGCTTCAGGCCATAACGCGGTCGTGGCGCTGTTTTTCTTCAGATTTGATTTAACATATCTGAAAATCACAAATTTTATATCATTAGAAAGATCTTTTCAAAACGAATCCAGCGGTTTCAGTTTTGGGAAAATCCGACGATAGGATCTCCCACACTAATCGTTTGAAGTTATGATTTCAAAATACGAACTGCAGCGTCATTATACGATTTAATTTAATTATATTTATATATAATTATAAACATAATCGATTCTGGCGTTGTTTTTCTTCAGATTTGAATTAAACATTCCAGAAAATCCAACCGTTGGATCTTCACAAAGTGGGCGTCGTTGGAAAGATATTTCCAAAGCGAACCCAACGGTTTCGGTTTCGGGAAAATCCGATGGTCGGATCTCCCGCACTAATCGTTTGAAATCACGGTTTCAAAATACGAACTACAGCTTCGTTATTCGATTTATTTTAATTATATTTTTATATATAAATATAATTCATTCTTCGATTTCAAAACCATATTCATTTCATATATTTGATGAAAATGATATATTTTTTTCTAACTGATATTTATTTCAACACATCAATATTTTCAACACTTCATATTCACAATAAAAATGTAGATTTTATTGTTCAATCTATATATTCAACACATGAATGTTTTCGACTTCATACATACGATAAAAATTTGATTTTTATCCTTCTAGTCCTTTATTCATCACATGAATATTTTCTATAGTTTATATATATAATAAAAATGTGATTTTATTGTAAAACAATTTATTTCTAAACACGATTATTTTATATAGTTCATACACAAGATAAAATGAAATTTTTAGTGTTAAAACAATGTATTTAAAATACTAATATTTCATATAGTCTATATATATAATAAAAATGTGATTTTACTGTAAAACAATTTATTTCAAAACACGATTATTTTATATAGTTCATATACAAGGTAAAAATGTTATTTTTGTATTTCAAAGAATTTATTCAACACATAAATTTCTATTCAACACATGAATTTCTACTCAACACATAAATTTCTATTCAACACATGAATTTAGTTTCAACACATGAAAATATTTCTAACACATGAATATTATTGAAAATTTCGGCAATATAACGGTAGGGTAGTTAAAACCGGCACCGTCCTTAGTACGGCTCCTTGCTCTACCTTAAAATCTCGCAGCTTTTGACAATGGGGATTTTTAATTTCTAGTTCGTACGTAGATGAATTTTCCCATATACTAATCCTATTGGGATTTCAATCATAATCAATCATTTCAAATCAACCATTCATGATATTCACCAAATTTCACATCAACCAATAATCCAAACAATATCACAACCAATATATATCGTCCATGGTCAGGACGAGGGGAGTATATATATATTCATATATAAATATATTTCGATTTCACTTCAATATCATTTCAATATATTTCAATGCATATATCACTTTTACAACGCATATATAACTTATACATCGAACATACAACTTATACAACGCTTATACATGTGGTGTACAATGCTTATATAACTCATACATCAACTATATAATTTATACATCGTTGTTTTCCATATCGTTTATAAATTAGAAATCTCACATTGGGTTCCACTCCACCAAAAATAGCAGAAGGCTTAGAAAAATATGCGGTCTCTTCTAGAATGTAGAAGACGTCCACATGAGTCCACTGTCTCTTGTTTCACTAGATTTCATCAACAAACGAGAAAAATATGATTTTTACAGTGAAATCATAAACCGTAGCGCTTTAAAGTGCTATAAACTATTTTATATTATATAAACCGTACCTCCCTGAAAATCTTCAAAACTAGGTCACGGATTTACTTCCAATCCATAGCACGATACGCCGATCGGGTAGCACCACGTTGTAGAGGGAGGAGCGGCGCCTGAACGGAGGGTGGAGGCGGCCAGTTCGACGGCGGCATGTGACTCCGGTGGCACTTCAAACGTCTCGACTTTCGAGCCCGATATCTCCACGAAATCTCCACGAAAAAATCCAAACTTTATATTGATTTGAAGCTTGAGTGATTCTTTACAAAATTCCCAACTGGACCCTTGAATTTTATTGAGTATTTTGCGCGAGATCAAGGAGAGAAGGTGGAATGTTGTTTCCGCTATGCGTGAAGGGGGTTACGGGGAGAGAGAAAAGTGATGGGCCAATGGAATTTTTTCTTTTATTTATATATTTTTAAAAATTCAAAAATACCCCTTATCTCATACGAACTCCAATCCAAACCCAACGACTATCATGCCTAGCTAAATACCCCCATTCCGAACACAATGGGATATGTTTCGTAGGCCCATTCGACTGTTTCAGTCAGTTTTTCTTCAAATTAAAATATAAAACATTCAATATTCAATTTGAACATACATTTCAATTTGCCGGGGCCACATACTAATCCCAAAAATTCCCAAAAAATAAATCTAGATATGTTTTGACGACACGGTCCCAACAAAACTAATTTCGTCGAATTCTGAGACCGTTTGAAAAATGGCCATTTTCTGGTCGATCCAATTTAACTGTAATTGACCAAACACATTTTCCTTCGCCACGTTCACATATTAAATTCAAAAATTATGGAATTTGAAACCTAGCAATAATTTGACATCCCGGATCCAACGAAAGTGGTTTCATCGAATTCTAAGGTCGTTTGCAAAATGTCTATTTTCAAGGGCGATATATTCTCTATAGCGACCTTTTTGAAAATTCATTTGGCCATAACTTTTGATCCCCGCTATGAAACTTCGATTTTTCAAATTCGTTAGAAAGATATTCATAAACATATTTAAATATTTTTGGTTTCACCAAAATTCGTTTTATTTTGCACCCAGTACAGTCAGTTAATGTTTGAATTGAAATTTTGAAACTTCCGCGCCATTTCAGGCCTTGTTTATAATTTAAAATAATTATATTTATTTTCAAATATCGATTCAAACATACTTTTCGTCGTTATTATTTAAAATAATTTATTTTAAATATTTAAAATCCACTAAAATAGCCAAATCAAAAATTTTAAACTGGCTCATATTTTCCGGGTGGTTACAATCTCCCCCATTTAAAACTTTTCGTCCCCGAAAAGGAACAAAGTCGAAAGTGGTTTAATTAACCAACTCTACTTTCAATATGGCTTCCATTCTTCAACTTTTCAGTTTCTAAGAATTTTCAAATTCTTCAAAAATTTGAATAACACCCTAATTTTCGAAAAATTTCGCCATAACCTCCTTTGTACGGGGAGCTCCAGGATATTTCAGATAGCCTCCCATGGCCCTCACCACTCCAAAAGAAAAAGGAAAAGCCAAGCGGCTCATAAAATCATCAAATCCCAAGAAATACAATAAACATATACCTATTTGTCGGGCAAATAATTTTATTCCTCTACTTAGCTATTTATCCATAACCTGTTCACACATATATAATGCATATGTATATATTTCTATCTGTTTCTAAATCAGTTCAATACTTGTTCAATTGCATACATTTAACTTCATTCTCTTATGGATTAAATTAACTATCATTTTAATAATTCAATTAATCAAATCCACAATCACACAACGCAACCAACAATAAATTTGTTTTTAACTTTTCAAAAATATACTAATTAATTCATATACTCTTTTAAAATCATTCAGACTATATAATTAAAAAGTTTACATGCATGAAAAGAAAACAACAACAAAGTAGAGAACAAAATGGTAATGCAAAGTATGGTAAATGTACCTTGCACCGGAGTCAATCAGAGATATCCACCCTGCACTTAGGATAGGCTTTCTTAATGCTTTCCTCTATTTCCCAAGTATATTCTCATGGATCTCCACTCCATTGCACTTTGACTAAGTGAACCTTCTTGTTCCTCAGTTCTTTGGTTTCTTTGCAATTATCTTTAGCGGCTCTCTTCTCACAGCCAATTCTGGAGTAATTTCTATATCCCATTGCGCTGCTTCTTCCACGATTAAGTCTTGATCATGAACATGCTTTTGAAGTTGAGATACGTGAAACACATTATGTACTCCATGCAACCAATCAGGTAATTGAACCCTATAGGCTAGAGTTCCATCCCGTTCCAGAATAGGAAACAGACCAATAAATTTAGGCGCTAATTTCCCTGTTTTACCGAACCGGATAACTCCTCTCATCGGAGATACTTTCAAATACACGTGGTCGCCAACAGCAAATGATATATCTCTTCTTCTCTTATCGGCATAGCTTTTCTGTCGGCTTTGAGCGGCGAGTAATCGTTTTTTGATGAAATTGACTTTGTCCACAGCTTCGCGAATCATATCGGGTCCCAATACAAGTCTATTACCAGGTTCTACCCAACAAGTAGGAGATCGGCACGGTTCACCATACAATGCTTCGAATGGTGACATTGTCAGGCTCGCTTGGTAGCTGTTGTTGTATGAGAACTCAGCCAAATGCAAATGGTCTTCCCATGATCCGCCAAAATCAATAACACAAGCCCGCAATAAATCTTCAAGAATATGGTTCACCCTCTCAGTCTGGCCATCTGTTTGAGGATGATATGCGGTGCTCAAGTCCAGTTTCGTTCCCAATTCTGCTTGGAATTCTTCCCAGAATTTACTAGAAAAAATCGGGTCACAGTCGCTAACGATACTTATGGGAACTCCATGCAGTCTAACTATTTCCTTGAAATAAATCTACGCCAAACTCTGAGCAGTTCTATTCGATCTGACAGGTATGAAATGGGCGGTCTTCGTGAAACGATCTACGATCACCCAAATACTGTCATTTCCTTTCCTGGTTCTGGGAAAACCATCTATGAAATCCATAGAAATCTGTTCCCACTTCCCACCTGGAATTTCCAAAGGATGCAACAATCCAGCGAGCTTCTGCTGATCACTTTTGACTTGTTGACAAGTAGGGCACCGACTGACATATATAGAGATACTCTTTTCATTGCCTTCCACTAGAAAGTTCGCTTGAGGTCATTATACATTTTACTAACCCCTGGGTGGATACACAACTTGGACTTGTGACACTCGTCCAATACTTCTCTTTTGAGTTCAATGTTGTCAGGTACACAAATCCTTCCTTTCAATCTCAGAACTCCTGCGCTATCCACCTGAAAACTGGAGACCTCGCCCTTTTGAATTCTTTTGATCATCTCTTTAACAAAACTATCGTCTTTCTGAAGAATAGCTATTTTATCAATCAACGATGGTGTGATGATAAGACTGGCGATAATTACATTCTTTCTGTTGAGCGCATCAGCCACAAAGTTAGCTTTCCCCCGGAGTATATAAGATATTTAGATCATATGCCACAAGAAATTCTAACCAACGCTGTTGTCTCATATTCAGATCCTTCTGGTTGAATAAATACTTCAATGATTGATGATTAGTGTATAATTCGAACTTTTCACCCAATAGATAATGCCTCCAGATTTTCAAGCGAACACGATAGCTAGAAATTCAAGATCGTGAGTAACATAATTCTTTTCTTGTGGTTTCAATTGACGACTAGCATAAGCGACTACATGGCCTCTTTGCATTAACACTGCGCCAGGGCCTTCTTTAGAAGCATAGGTCCATACTTTTAAATCCTGACTGCCGTCAATAATTGTGAGCACTAGAGCAGTCGTCAATTTTAACTTCAGCTCCTGGAAAGCTGCCTCACATTCGGGAGTCCAGTTGAATCTCGAATGTTTCTTAGTAAGCTTTGTTAAGTGACTGGATACCTTCGAAAAATTCTTAACGAACTTCCGATAATAACTAGACAATCCGAGAAAACTTCTGACTTCCGTGGGTGTATGACGCTGTTTCCAATTCTGAATAGTAGTGATTTTACTGGGATCCACTGAAATTCCTTGTTTTGACGCCACGTGGCCAAGAAATTTGACTTCTTCTTGCCAGAATATACAATTGGAAAATTTTGCTTTTAAAACATTCTTTCTCAGAATTTCTAACACTTGTTCCAAATGTTTTTCGTGCTCGCTTTCTGACTTAGAGAAGATCAATATATCATCAATGAAAACTAGAACAAATTTATTCAATATTCCTCTGAATACCCGGTTCATCAAATCGACAAAATAAGCTGGAGCGTTACATAAGCCGAACGACATTACTAACCACTCATAGAATAAGTCTGGACCTCTGAATGTTGTCAAAGGAACACACTCTTCGGCAATACGAAGCTGATGGAAACCTGTAGCTAGGTCCATTCGGGAAAATACTTGTGCGCCAATAAATCGATCCAACAAATCATCAATTCGCGGCAATGGATATTTGTTTTTCAGCGTCTGCTTATTCAAGTCACGATAATCTACACACAGTCTGAGAGTACCGTCTGACTTCGGGACAAATACCACTATTGCTCCCCAATCAGAGAAATTGGGCCTGATTAGCCCCTTCCATACCAGCTGTCGAGTTTGATTATCCAACTCTTCTTTTTCCTTCAAGGTCATTCTTCAAATAGCGTGAACTACTGGCCTTGCATTCGGAACTAAAGAGATTTTAAAATCAATTTCTCTATGCGGAGGTAAGCTAACAACTTCTTCGAACACTTCCGCATAGTTCTTGACAACAGGAATATTTTCAATGTCGACCGGAATATTCTCCGTCATGACAGGAACAGGTTCTAACTAAGCAGGAGAAACATCTAAAGCTGCCCAGAAGTCTTTTCTATCAGAATTCTGACCTTCACAGGGAATGGTTGTATAGTCACCTGATTTAATCTTCGCCTTTACGACTCTGTCGACGCATTTAACCTCAGCTTCATATTTGGTTAACCAGTCTAACCCTATGATAAGATCAAATTCTGTAAAATTCATGACGATCGCGATAGTGGGGAACCGATAACGGGAAAAAGAGACAGGCACTCCACATACCCAATTAAGATCAAGGGAACCCCCAACCGGATTATGAACAGCGATTGGTGCTTTGAGCTTCTTCAAATTCAAATCCAGTTTCTTAACCGCATTCTTTGCAATAAAGCTTCGCGATGCGCCTGTATCAAATAATACCTTTACCGGAATATCTTTGACAGTAAGCGTGCCTTCTAAAACATCTGGCCTTTCCTGACCAGCAGAGGGCTCAGAAGTTTCTGCTACTTTATTTACCTGAACCACTTTGGTTGTTCTCAACTATCGGCAGTCTCGCTTTATATGACCAACCTGATGGCAGAGATTGCATTTTCTATCTTCTTGAACCTTGTTCTTGGATTTAGATCCATTTTTCTTTTGTTTATTCGAAGATTCACAGTTCCTCATTGAATCCCTTGTTTATTACACTTTAAACATACGACTGTTTTAGCCTTTTTCTGACTGGCCCTTGGCCTCTTATTGCCTTCAGACTTTCTACTTACCTCAGGCTGCATACTAGCCTCTGGCTGTGTACTTGTCTCTGGGCTATCAGTTTCGAATTTCCTTTTGTTGCTAAAACTGACTTCCTCTCATCGACAAAAAGGCCTCGCTTATCTAGATCTTCATACTGATAAGCCATGTATATCATTTCATAAAAAGGAAGCTTCACATGCCACATCACATTATTCTCGTATTTTCTTTAGAGCCCATTAATAAACCTCAGATTCTTCCTCTTTGGATCTTGAATTAGATGAGGGGCAAAATGAGAAAGTTCATTGAATCTCTTATGATATTCTGGGATATTCATATCTCCTTATATCAGATAATAAAATTCATCACATAACCGCTCAGTTGCTTCTGGAGGAATAAATCTTTTACTAAAAATTCTTTAAATCTATCCCAGGTAATATTACCTTCTAGATTATCCTTAGTAACCATTTCCCACCAGATTAAAGCTTCATCTTTGAGCGTCCAAGATGCCACTAATCTTTTCTGATCATCTCTCAGCTGGAAACTTTCAAAAACTCTTTCAACGGAACTCATCCAAGCTTGAGTTTGAATAATAGATTCATTGCCCGAGAATGGTACTCCACCCAGATTTCGATATCTTTTCAATAGAGCTTCTATATCCGATCCTGGTTGAGGGAGCACAACTGGATCATTAGTTTGTTGAACCATAGGATTATTTCTTCTACTTCTACCACTCATTTTCTATGTCTGCAAATAGCAGACCAAGTGTCAGGTCAATAGAAAAGGTAATTTTTAAACATAGAGACATATACTTGTATGTAAATGTGTCTATCGAGGTGTATTTCATTCTGCTATACTCATACTAGGATATTGCTGATCCTATTTGTAATGAGTTACTCATCCTAGAACACTACTGGTTCTATTTCTGACGAGTTCGTTAATATGTTATATTCCAGAACTAAGCTTAACCAAAGCTCTGATACCACATTTGTGATGCCCCCAATCCCCGTACGACGGTGGCAAGGGCAATCTTTGGAATATAACACATAAACAGATAATAGCAGAACATAAATAAATAAATACACCAGATAATGTACAATAGAATACACAGGATAAACATAATCATCAGAGTTACACAGTATACAGGATCATACTTAGTACAAATATAGTTCAGCTACACATAAATGTCTACAGCGGAAAACAAAACATAATATGTATAATAGGAGCTGAACAGCATAAAAAGAGATAACTGATAGAATCCATCTTCAGCTCCAGCCATCCAGAAAGAGCCTGCTAAAACCTAAATACAAGGCTGCCCGTGTAGAAATAGGGGCACCCGAGTTTGCAAGTGAAACAAACTACGAGTCAGTCATGGGACTGGTATGAGAAATCTACTCTACTTATTTTTCAATATGGCTAATTACAGGACCACGCCACTTTCGCGGAACGGGTTTACTCCATTGGATTGCTAGTGCTTTGAAACAAGTAAATCTTTTAAACATCGCAATGCTTTTTATAAAAATGAAGCCATTATAAGACTCAGTTCCCATCACACAATGCAACACAAACTGGAGGATAGAGATTTACCTTATAATGGCCAAAATATGCTTGATACGAGCAAAACCAATCATTTGATATTATTGCTAGTGTTTATATGTTTCAAAAACAATTTCAATCATAACTATCAATCATAGACGGCATGGGTACCATATATCATGTCGCCATATATATATATACACACACACACACACAATCAAAACCGCACAGTGTCGTATTTGGAAATTGGATTTTCGTCATGAACCAAGGCAAAAGATAGTCCCTACCGAATTCGAGACAATCTAGCCTACCATGTCTCAGGAACAGCCGCAGCTGCACCTTGGATCATTAGGGCCGGTCCACCGATGTGGATTAAAATTCCTGAACACTGCGTTTCCCCGCCCTTCGGGGCGTAAATGAGCCAAATGACTCCATTGGCTCCACATAGTCACCGATATATCCGAGGCACATCGCTACAACAATAACCACACAGGTGAAAATAATATAAATGTCAGGGCTGGTAGGTCACTGAAACCACCCTAGCTAGAAAGAAAGGCATGCCCTCCCTGATGTCCTCTCCCATTTCTGGTTCATACTAGGGTGTGAGGCCTGCGAAACAACGCTATACACAAAGCTATGCCACACAGGTCGCGCTTTGATCATCAACCACAAGACTTTGCTTTTCAATAGAAGCCTTGATCATCTGCCACTTAGGCGTGCCACACAGTCAATTCACTCCATGCGACTGATTTCTATCGATATATAACCTATGAGCTCGTACGTCTCAGAGAAGGGCGTTAAGCAAGAGAATAAATTCTCCGCTGCCAAGCAGATATATATTTAATAGAGATCAATTAGCACAGAACAAAATCCAATGTCAGACACACAGTCCATTTACAAGTTCGTTCTGGGTCTGAACGAAACCGGAGGCACTCAATACCTCGCATATCCGTACAATCAACAAGTACGTCCGGCCGGCTACTACTTCAGCCCCTTCAAGGTAGTTACTCCTATCATGAGCATTAGTAGCACCCCTCCATTCGACGTGAAGATCATCGGTCTTGCACCGTCTTCATGTCTTCGACTTCTAACCATCGATCAATTATTTGAAATGAGAATTAACTCGTCCTTTTCAAATAATTCATGTATATTTATAATTTCAAATCAATTCATTTCAATGATTAAATTATTCGATATCACTAATTCTGTTCTTTAATGTAATTTACACGCCAAAACACATTCAACCATCAAATATCACATAAACCGAGCAAATTCAGTTTATTTTCATTCCATATCATTTATAATATTTTATCACGATTTATCGCTATTTTTATTTATTTAAAAATAGCCAATTCACTCAAACGACGCTTCAGGCCATAACGCGGTCGTGGCGGTGTTTTTCTTCAGGTTTGATTTATGCATATCTGAAATTCTAACCGTTGGATCTTCACAAATTTAATATCATTAGAAAGATCTTTTCAAAATGAATCCAACGGTTTCAGTTTTGGGAAAATCCGACGGTCGGTTCTCCCGCACTAATCGTTTGAAGTTACGATTTCAAAATACGAACTACAGCGTCATTATTTGATTTAATTTAATCATATTTATATATAATTATAAATATAATCGATTCTGGAACTGTTTTTCTACAGATTTGAATTAAACATTCCAGACAATCCAACCGTTGGATCTTCACAAAGAGGGTGTCGTTGGAAAGATATTTCCAAAGCGAACCCAACGGTTTCGGTTTCGGGAAAATCCGATGGACGGATCTCCCGCACTAATCATTTGAAATCACGGTTTCAAAATACGAACTACAGCTTCGTTATTCGATTTATTTTAATTATATATATATATATATATAAATATAATTCATTCTTCGATTTCAAAACCATATTTATTTCATATATTTGATAAAAATGATATTTTTATCTAACTGATATTTATTTCAACACATCACTATTTTCAACACTTCATATTCACAATAAAAATGTAGATTTTATTGTTCAATCTATATATTCAACACATGAATGTTTTCGACTTCACACATACGATAAAAATATGATTTTTATCATTCTGGTCCTTTATCCAACATATGAATATTTTCTATAGTTTATATATATAATAAAAATGTGATTTTTATTGTAAAACAATTTATTTCTAAACACGATTATTTTATATAGTTCATACATAAGATAAAATGAAATTTTTAGTGTTAAAACAATGTATTTAAAATACTAATATTTCATATAGTCTATATATATAATAAAAATGTGTTTTTTACTACAAAACAATTTATTTCAAAACACGATTACTTTATATAGTTCATATATAAGGTAAAAATGTTATTTTTATATTTCAAAGAATTTATTCAACATATGAATTTCTATTCAACACATGAATTTCTACTCAACACATGAATTTCTATTCAACACATGAGTTTAGTTTCAACACATGAAAATAATTCTAACACATGAATATTATTGAAAATTTCGGCAGCATAACGGCAGGGTAGTTAAAACCGGCACCGGCCCTAGTACGGGTCCTCGCTCTACCTTGAAGCCTCACAGCTTTTGACAGTGGGGATTTTCAGTATCTAGTTCATACACAGAAGAATTTTCCCATATACTAATCCTATTGGGATTTCAATCACAATCAATCATTTCAAATCAACCATTCATGATATTCACCAAATTTCACATCAACTAATAATCAAAACAATATCACAACCAATATATGTCGTCCATGGTCTGTGGACGAAGGGAGTATATATATATATATATATATTCGTATATAAATATATTTCGATTTCACTTCAATATCATTTCAATTTATTTCAACGCATATATCACTTTTACAACACATATATAACTTATACATCTAACATACAACTTATATAACGCTTATACATGTGGTGTACAATGCTTATATAACTCATACATCGACCATATAATTTATACATCATTGTTTTTCATATCGTTTATAAATTACAAATCTCACATTGGGTTCCACTCCACCAAAAATAGCAGAAGGCTCAGAAAATTATGCGGTCTCTTCTAGAATGTAAAAGACGTCCACATGAGTCCACTGTCTCTTGTTTCACTAGATTTTGTCAACAAACGAGAAAGATATGATTTTTACAGTGAAATCATAAACCGTAGCACTTTAAAGTGCTATAAACTATTTTATATTATATAAACCGTACCTCTCTGAAAATCTTCAAAACTAGGTCACGAATTTACTTCCAATCCGTAGCACGATACGCCGATTGGGTAGCACCACGTTGTAGAGGGAGGAGCGGCGCCTGAACGGAGGGTGGAGGCGGCCAGTTCGACGGAGGTAGGTGGTTCCGGCGGCGCTTCAAACGTCTCGACTTTCGAACCCGATATCTCCACGAAAAAAATCCAAACTTTATATTGATTTGAAGCTGGAGTGATTCTCTACAAAATTCCCAAGTGGACCCTTGAATTTCTTGAATTTTTTTGAGTATTTTGCGCGAGATCGAGGAGAGTAGGTGGAATGTTGTTTCCGCCGTGCGTGAAGGGGGTTACGGGGAGAGAGAAAAGTGATGGGCCAATGAAATTTTTTCTTTTATTTATATATTTTTAAATATTCAAAAATACCTCTTATCTCATACGAACTCCAATCCAAACTCAACGACTGTCGTCCCTAGCTAAATACCCACATTCCAAACACAATGGGATATGTTTCGTAGGCCCATTCGACTTTTTCAATCAGTTTTTCTTCAAATTAAAATATAAAACATTCAATATTCGATTTGAACGTACATTTCAATTTGCCGGGGCCACATACTGATCCCAAAAATTCCCGAAAAATAAATCTAGCTATGTTTTGATGACACGGTCCCAACAAAACTAGTTTCATCGAATTCTGAGACCGTTTGAAAAATGGCCATTTTCTGGTCGATCCAATTTAATTGTAATTGTCCAAACACATTTTCCTTCGCCACATTCACATATTAATTTCAAAAATTATGGAATTTGAAACCTAGCAATAATTTGACATCCCGGATCCAACAAAAGTGGTTTCGTCGAATTCTGAGGTCGTTCGCAAAATGACTATTTTCAAGGGCGATATATTCTCTATAGCGACCTTTCTGAAAATTCATTTAGCCATAACTTTTGATCCCCGCTATAAAACTTCGATTTTTTAGATTCGTTAGAAAGATATTCATAAACAGATTTAAATATTTTTGGTTTCACCAAAATCCGTTTTATTTTGCACCCGGTACAGTCAGTCAAAGTTTGAATTGAAAATTTGAAACTGCCGCGTCATTTCAAGCCTTGCGTATAATTTGAAATAATTATATTTATTTTCAAACATCGATTCAAACATACTTTTCGTCATTATTATTTAAAATAATTTATTTTAAATATTTAAAATCCACTAAAATAACCAAATAAAATTTTTAAACTGGATCAAATTTTCCGGGTTGTTACACAATTCATACAAATCAAAGATCATATAATAAGAAGCAAAGCTATATAGATTCAATGGAGAAAAATAGCGATTTTTCATTGAGCAAAATGTTTGATTTTAGTTATTAAATACATTAGCCATGCTTTTATTTATTTCTCTATTTGTAGATTAAGATGGAAAAATACAAATACATGAATATTCTAGAATAAATAAGTGAAGAGCGGAGAGAAGAAAAAAGGTGGAGGAGGAGACAAAAATTTTGCGGGTCAAAATATGTTTGTGTATTAGGTTTGTGAAATTTTGCCTTAAATTATGTGAATAGCCATTATCTCATTGCATTTGAAATTTGATGGGAATATGAAGAGGAGACAAAGAAAGGAAATGTGCATGCCAAATGCATGTTGATAGTTATATACGCCTGTTTATTTATATTTTTAATGTGATTTCGAGTATCTAACCACGTATATTTATGTTCATATACCAACTTTGAACGACACAACACAAATATGTTTCTCTTAGAACATTGATGCGACTCCAAAACAATAAAAAATATTCACTAATTATCAAAGTTTGAAAAGTCACAAAAACGCCTCTATTTGTTGAGAAATCATTAAAATAATTTCAATATTTACCAAATTAAAGATTACGAAAAAAATAGATAAATTAAATTAAAACACGAAAATAGAAGCTAAGTTCAAAAAGCAAGGACAAAATTTTAAGTATTTAACTAAACTATTAACTATTATAATTGAAATTTTAGATTATCATTCATTTAGTCTAAAGAAGTTAAATCAAACCATTAATTGTTGAATTGATATCCAGTTCAGGGTCTAAATGTTTAAATCAATATTTAAGCATTAAATCATTATTCAAACATCTCACACAATAACTATATTAGGAGTCTAGTTATCAAAATTTTGAAATAAATCCTTATATTTTAAGATAAATTAATTAAATATTCAAAATCAAATATCCAAAATTTTGGGTTGTTACAACCACCTTGCTCCAAGCGTTCGACCCCTATAGTCGGACACTTGGTCGATCCCTTAAAGGTTCAGATTGACTCCTTCTCTAATTTAGGTATATAATAATCAATTAATTAATCGTTGCATGCCTAATTGATGTTAATACTTCTTAATACCCAAGAAGAATCACATAATTAATTTTAAATTTCAAACTAGGAATTTATTTATTTATTTACATTTTATTCTTATTCGATATAGTGTAGATCTGGAAACTTCAAATGCTCATAATATTTTCTTTCGAGCTCCATTTTCGGCATATTATATATGGAAATTGATTATAATTTTGCCATAACCACGAGGTAAAACCTTCATGGTCAAATTCTAATTTTACAATATTCTCATATTTATATATATCCTATTTAATTATATTTCCTTAATTTACTTCTTTAAATAGGTTAATTTTATGAAGTATTACAATGAAGCTCCAAACAGCGCACAACAATGAAGGCGGTTGATCTTGGCCCTATTTAATAAGAGTACCGTTGATGCCAAAAAGTGGCACAACATCCCAAAAGAGAAAATGTAGAGAAATAAATGAATAAATATAAATTAAAATGAGAATAAATGCAGTCAAACGCAAATTTATAGTGGTTCTCCATTAATAAGCCTACATCCCTTTATAATATCTTGATTATATGTAAAATTTGAGTACAAATGATGATTTTGATGGCTAATCTCGAGTACAATGCTATAGCAATAATAAAATGATAAGAGAATGGATAAAAGTCTTTTCATTTGAAGCTTTGGAGGGCTATTTATAGGTGAGATAAAATCTAACTCGGTATGCCAGGTAGCGCCCATCCCGGCTCGCTAGGGAGGTAGTTGAACTAGTCTTCAATCCGCGAGAGAGGTCTTCTTTGGTTGAAAATATGATACATGCAGCAAGATTTAGAAATATAGGAGAAATATCAAGTATTTGACCTAGGATATGGCCGATCGAATAGGTCTTGGGAGGTTGCAGATTCGAGATCGTTATGTCCTGAGTCGATATGACCCGGGTCGGTATACCAATCTAATCCCTCCTCTTCTTCTGCTTCTACCTTTTGCAGGCTAGGCTAAGGGAGGCCGAGTTAGAGGGTGCCGAGCCCAGGAGGGTCGATCCCAATGAATTGCTTCCTTTGTCTCAGTAGCTTGAATCGAATCTCAAGTGCTTTGCCTATAAACCTTGACGACCTTACCAAAAAGGCATGTCAACACTTTTCCCGCTAGAGTACATTGCGTTGTTGATGGGATGTGCTTTGAATTTGTTGAATCGTATCTCCTGAAGAGTCATCAGTATTTGAAGATAAATGCTACCGAACGGTCCTAACTCTTTTGAGAAGTTATGAATTTGGATGTTTTTGTCTGTATAAATAACCAGCCATTCTTCATGATGTGTCCAATAGTGTTTGTTCGGTCGAAGACACATTTTAATATTTGAACCCCATCAAATCGAAGGGTTAAATATGTTAGTCATATAGCTGAGTCATTTCGACTCATTGGCTCTTATGTGTGATGATCCACATACAGATCGTTGCTGAACAACATCGCTCTGTTGCGCAAGCCGAGCACAGATTAAATTGAATCCTTGATCGCCTGTGAACCAGCACATATGATCGCAGATTCTAAGAATTGGACATAGTCTTTCAAATTTCCATTTTCTCTTTTCTCATTTTTTTAAAGATCCGACTCGGATTGGCATCCACGAGACGTTCAGCTTGGCATACCAATCTGAACCCTAGCCATGGAGTCACATTATGGAGAGGCGAAGAGCCTCAGCCTTTACTATAAATATCGGTCCCACTTCACTTCCTCCTCTCTTCTTTTATTTGCACTGAGACGAGAAAATACTAAATTTTGGATTTTAATCTTTTGTTTCCAAATCTGGTTCTCGAGCTACCCGAATAAATCCCTTGATCTTTTCAGTGGGTCTCGATCGATTCATCCATGTGGTTTACATGATTCCGCCTTTAATCATTTCTTTTTGTGCGATGAATTTGTCTTAGTCGATTCCATCGATGCATGCATGAAACTAATGGGAAATCCAATGCCTAAGCAGCATCACGAGATGTAGTCAAGGAGGCAAGGCAGTTGAGGCGACCTGGAAGTGAAACAAATGAAGTCTCTCTTCTGGGTTGGCCCGACACATTAGGGAAGACGATGAATAGTAGAGAGATCATCAGACCTCCCACCGTGATTGTGACTTGGGGGAGAGAACAAAGACTACTAAGCGAAGGGCTCTCTAGTCGACACTATTGAGTCTAAGTAGGTGGATGAAGAAACGTTAGAATTCTTGGGTCGGCATGGTCTTTTGCCGACCCAGATGTGTGAGAAAGGCCAAAGCGCTGAACTATTTAAGTTTCAGATTGGTGGCTAAGCCCAGGGAGGCCGAGTCAGAGATACCAACCCAAACGTGGCCAACCCTAATCTATTCCCAAATCTTGGATGCTTCAATTGAGATGAACGACCGAGCTAGCTTTGAATGTGCAAATAATAACAATGGACTAGGTTCTCTTATTGTCTGGATAGTTAGGAAAGATCCCAGCGTGCCTCTGGGACTTACGTACGATCTTGACTGCATATAACTTTGTGTGACTTGCATATTCTTAATGCTTTATCTTTGTTTCTGTATGTACACATTACCATTGCACACACTGCATTAGAACACACAGAGGGGGTTTCGGGTTATTCGCTCTAACCATGCATGGTTTCCTCAGATAGCATAAGACAGATGACAAAAAGATATGAAATAAGAGGTTTTAGAGCTAGGAGAGGAAAGACCATCCCTCAAGTCCCAAACATAGAATTCAATTCAGATATAGATACTGATGAAGACTCAGCTTATAAAGTTCAGCCGCGTGACCTCGGGGCTTACTCTTCGTCGTCGTCAGGGGAAGAGTCTTCATTAGGTGATGCAGCTATGGAGGAGGGAGCTCCAGATACCTTCGTTGAAGTTGAATTCCTGGATAATTTGATAGATTCCCATCCTTCTAGCATGGACAAGCCAAAGTTGCGATGACTTTATGTCAAACACAGGATACCCATTAAGCATATTTGGGTACCCACTACAAGTGACACTGCACACAATCCACCCGAGGGTTTCATGACCATCAGCTGATAAATGTCCTCAGTAGGATGTATCCTGCCATTTAATCCTTATAATGTCGATTTCCATCACTAAATGGAGACCACTTTCATGCAACTAACCCGATGGCTTATGCATATCTTCTTTCTTTATACACATTTACAGAAAGCATTTAGACCGCAAGCCATTATTCAAATATATTGCTTATCTCTTCAACTTCAAACATCGGAAAGACAGTCCATCATTCCTCTTTCTTGAATCTACCACAAAAAAACAAGTGGTGACCAAAGAGATAAGTAAGATGAGCAATATCATGACAGATTAGTTCTATGCCCTGCAATAAGAAGGTTGCACTCGACAATGGATCAACTTGTCATAAGTGATTTACCTACATCCATCTCTTGGAATTTTGATGAATATATTCTAACGTTGATGCTTCTTCAAAGTGAACACCAATTGGTGATGAATATCTCGCTCGTCTGACAACTTTGAGGAGCTTTCCCGCAAGCGCTCGAACTATCAAGAGATGTATAACAAACAAGTATCTTCATAGGTTCAACTTGCTTAGTGCCCACCTGACCTTCGGAATAGTTGGTGCTCCTGCCTCGGCTGTTGTTCCTTCAATGAAGGTGCCCTCGGTTGGGGAGCCGGTGGGCATGCCCCAGTCGGGGGCATGGAGCAAATTTCGTTACCTCTGTCGAGGAAAAGATAGTAGCAGCCGGCCCCAAGGTCGGAAGAAGCAAACCATTAGGAGGAAGGATGTTCGTAGGTCTAGTCGGGGTCCAAAGGAGGAAGCGAAGGAGAAGTCACCTAAAAAGGCAGTTGAAGAGGGGCATAAGACTCCTTCTCCATAAATGTTTATAGTAGAGAAGTCTCCCACTACTCAAAAGGAAAGTGTGGAGTAGTTAATGCACACCTCGTCTCCGCAAGAGCAATTAGAGCATCGACCAATCTAAGAGGGCGAATCACTTGCTTCGGAGGATACCTTCAAGGGTTTGGAAAGCTTACCCCTTCCAATTAAACAATAACATTTTCCAGATCATGTAACCATTATGGCTGAATAGGTTACGCCTATTAGCAAGGCATCGACTACCGGTCTGTCGGGAGGATACACTAGGACACACACGATACCCGTATTGCACGTTATAGCACTTGTTTGCCGCTGTGCAGTTTATGCCCCGCTATTGCCCTGCAATACCCCCACTAAATCGTATAGTGGATTTCTACCACAATGCTATTTCCAAATAGCCTCTTCGCGTTATGCCCCGCTATATTCCGATATTCCCGATATATCCCATTATTTCGACTGTATTCCGTTATTTCCGCTATATCTTGTGTAGAAGGAACGAATTTAAAAATGAATTTTATACATCATAAAATTTATAAAATTAGCTTTTAAATTTAATTTTTTTAACATATATTTTTCAAAATATAAAATACTACAATATTCCATTAAATATAATGAAGCTAAACAAAACTTTACATTTATTTATACATATTTGCTTATGTTTTTACTTAAAATTAAGAATGCACTCATTATAATTAAGTTAAATGTTAATTTCCATTTATTTATCATTTGTATATTTGCAAAAGCATTAAATACGAGTTTTATATGTTATTTTAGAATCATACGCTATATCCTGCTATTTCCTTGATATATCTCCGCTGTAATTCTTTGCACCTTCGCCGCATTGGATCCGCAGAGCGCTTTAATTGCATAGGTTTGCCGTACCATTTCCTAGTTTTAATACTGGCTCATTTTGATTTGCAAGAACTGTGTCTTATTGAGAGTATGATCCCAAGATACCCCACAGCAGCCTTTATATAGATTACGTTGAACCAGAGCGAGGGTATAAAGATGATCGCCACAGAGAGAATCAAGAGAGGGAAAGAAGAAGCCATAGAAGTACCGTCATCGTTCATGCTCCCATTCTTCGGTCTGTGTTAAAACAGACAAACATAAGAGCTACTATGGTCCCCGCAAGGGGGATAAATACATCACCAAGGTCCCTCCTCCTCCGAAAGAGCTGTTGCGATAGGATAAACCTCCTAAGAAACATTCTGATCCCAAAGATAAGACTAAGGATAAAGGTAGTATGGCGGTTGTCCCATCCAAGCGTAAGTCCACTGAGATATATACTTCAAAGCCCATCGAAATCAATGCTTCTACTGCGAAAATGATGAAGATTTTGAAAGAACAGTTTCCTCGATACCACTTCGGGCATTTACACTTCGTCCCTAACCTCCATCCAGTTTCTAAAAACTGGGCCGAAAATGTTAAAAAAGAATTAACTTCATCAGTGGGAAGTTTCAAGAAACATGTAAGTACGATCGAAAGCTGTCTGAAATCATCCAGAACCTCCAACTGGACTTAGACAATCAGAAGAGATGCAGGATTGTGATAAACACACCTTGGGCTTTGTTAAGAAAGAATTTAACGATGTCACTGTCAAATTGAAAAAGGCAGAAGCAGAGGACGAAAAGTATAAGAAATTGCATGATGAGTTGCAGCATCGCTTCCGCACTAAACTTGACATCACTAGTAAAGAAATAACGGCTCTCAAGGAGGAGTGTAAAAATGTTACGTTTGAGAACACCAGCCTAAGATTCGCCTATACTCGTGTAATTTCTAAGAAAACTTCCCTTACGAAGGAGGTTGTCGATCTGAAGGCCAAGCTGGCCGAAGCTGAGGAAAGGCAAAAAGTGCCGAAGAGAATGCTAACACTACTTTGGAATCTGCTACCAACTCCAAAGCGCAATTTGAAGTCGATAAGGCTGTGTTGGAGAAGCAAGTTACTAAGACTAAACATGAGAACGATGTTGTTAGGCCTCTCAGTCCATCTTTCTTTGCTCAAGTCCTTTGACATCGCAACATATCTTGTGTAGAGGACTACCCTACTACTTTAGTCGGTGCTTAGAGCGAATTAGTAGAGGAGAGGCGTAGGCTAAAGATCGAGACTATAGACAATAAGGAGTTGATGAAAACGTTTTTAAGGAATTATTAGTCCAAACACCTGGTGAAAGGGAGAAGGTTGCAAAAGGAGGCCGAGAATGCCGCAAAGCTTCAGGCTAAGGGCAAAGACATAATCGACGTGGTTCTGGTTCTTCTTCTGCAGTCTCCGAGTCTGGAGAGGTTGAAGGGTATAATCTGGATTTCGTTGCTCTTAAGATGCCAAATCCATTAACACCAATCACCCGAATGCCCGAGACTCCAGGACTTACTAGTGGCTTCTCTACAAAAGGTATCTCTCTGACTTCGCCATAATTTGAGACAGTCTACCAAGAATCAGGTGGATTTCCTATTGTTCCCAAAGGACTCATTGTTATTGCTTTTCATGCAACAGGTACCCGTCTGGCCTAGACTCTTTACAAAGCTCGATCTTAAGCCGTTAATGAGCCCAGCTTGCCCCCAGCTGACCATCTTGACAAGGATGAAGGTATGATTGATGCACTTAAAGGCATAGAAGGCAAGGGCTCTCAAGGTGTCAGGGAAGAAGATGTCACTTATATCGAAGAGTCTGAACCGAAGGTACCGCTAAGCATGTTGGAGATTCAAGTAAAGGAAACAGAGCAGTTCAAAAGCTTAAAGACGAGACCACAACAGTTGATACGCCAACAACCCTTGTTAAGTCCTCCTCTCCATATGTTCCATCCTACTAGTTATTCTTCTCTCACAAAGAATATTTCTCCTCCTGCTCCAATCAAGCACCATAAGAAAAAGCATGAAGTTCCCTCGTCAGGGGTTTCCGGTCCTTCCAGCAACAAGCCCAAGAAAAGGAAGTCTATGACTATTGAGGAGCTTGCTGACTTTGTTGAGCATAGGAAGGAGGAGCAGGAGAAAAATAAGAAGACTGATGATAAGTCATCTCGGGATTAATTAACTTATCTATTGTATCGCTTTTTATGCCCTTTGGATGTTGTTGCTAGTGCAATCCTCGAATTTTTGTCTGTAAATTTTTATAAACCTGCACTTATGTTTATGAAACATTGTTTTCTTTAATATAATTTTTTTATTTATTTGCAAGTATATATGTTGCTTTCCATTCATTGTACTTGCAATTTGAATATTACCAAGTCAAGTAATAAGTAGTACTTCAATATTTGGTGGTATAGTGTGTATGCCCCTAATTAACTTTGAATCACAAGTTGTGTCCGAGTCGCATTCGAAGTTAATTAATGAGGTTATACTCGTGCTCTTAGCGTTGGTTGGGATTTGGGTAAGTCAACTTGGATGTTCGGTCCTTAAATGTTTATACTCCTACGCTTAGTCGGAGGGTGGCAAAGTTTGTTTGGACGCCTCTGTTCATCCTTTATAGTCTTCCATAGTCGGTATGGGTTACAATCATAGGTCAAGAGGCCTTGTATTGAGGCACGCAGGTCATTTTATACTCCCAAGTCATGAGTGTCAGAGTTGGGGATCGAGCGGTTGGGTCAAACTCGTCATTAGTCTATACTGTGTTCCAAGCTCCGAGGAATGGAGTTAATTGGGCAAGCGATCGGGTCACGCTTGCTTGGGCATCGTCCCATTGTTCCCATGTCAAGGGAAAAGGTTGACATCAAGATGGTTGGGTCACATTGCATAATTTATACTTGTCCCATCGAAACGTGGGAGAAAGCTAAAGATGTAGTGTATGCGTCGTTTCAACACTTTAGTTCATAAAGTGCTGAACGCCTTGTCGAGCGTCGGAGTCAAGCTCGAGTTTAGTCAACCTAAGTTCGACTAGCTGCGAAATTGGGTTACCTCTTCAAAACACAAGCCAATGAACATTGTTGGGGAGTCGGTCATTCCTTCCTTCAATCTTTGGCATAGATCGGTCGAATTAAAACACATAACCAAAGTAATAAACACAGTTTGGAGCATGGAAAAGAGCTTTTATTTATGAACAATAGTAAGTGGCGAGGCATGACTTATTACAATATTAAGAATAAATGAAATAATAAAAGTCTAAGAAAGATAACGCCGCAAATGTTGGAAATAACATGCTCTTGGAAGTGAATTGCCATCAACAATCGTTAGCCTAAAGGCTCCATTATCAAGCCTCTGTTGGATGACTTAAAGTCCTTTCCATTTCGGACCAATGTGCACTTGGGTCGGAAAGACTCGTTTCAGGACAAGGTCACCAAAGTCGTAGGTTTGAATCGAACCTTCTTATTATAGTATCGGGCGGCTCATCGTTTGTGCGCCTCAGCACGCAAGTTAGCCTACTCTCTTTTCTCGTCAATCATGTCTAAAGATTCAAAGAAAAGCGCTTTGTTAGTCAGCGGGTCATAGTATTCCATCCTAAGAGAAGCACTTCGTTGGCCAGTCGCAGACCTATGGGTTGTTCGGTAATCCCAAAAGGCTAAAGGCAGTTCATCAACCCATTTGCCTTTGGTACGTTCCAACCATTTCTTTAGGATGGACTTGATGATCTTGTTTACGGCTTCGACTTTTCCATTCAACTGCGGGTGTGCAACTGTTGTGTACTTCTTCTCGATAAGATATCATTAGCAGAAATCTCTGAATTTTGAGCTATCAAACTGGGTCCCGTTATCAGTTATGATGGTCCGGGGAAGTCCAAAATGACATGTGATGTTTCTGACGATAAAGTTGATCACCCGCTTTGTCGTGATTGTGGTCAATGGTTCTGCTTTTGCCCATTTCGTAAAGTAATCCATAACCACGATCACATATTTTGCTCCACCTTTAGAAATTGGAAGGCTTTCAATGGTGTCCACTCCCCATACAGCAAATGACCAAGGACTAACCATACGGGTGAGTTGAGTTAGTGGACCACTTTGAATCTGGGAAAACTCATGACACTTGTCGCACCGTTTGGAATAATTAGTCGCATCTCGACTAACGATAGGCCAGAAGCCCTTCTTTGACAAAGTTTTTCCTCCGCTATGAGCGCCACATTCACCTTCGTGCACTTCCTACAATACTTATTTGGCTTCGCCACCAGCCACACACCTGAGCATAGGAACTGAGAACCCTCTTCTGTAGAGCATATCTCCCTGGATTATATATCTCGAGGCTTTGCGCACAAGAGCTCGCTTTTCATTCTTTCATTCCAAGAGGGTTCCGTTCTAAAGAAGGTTCTTGATAGGGGTCATCAATGACTCTTTCCCAGGTTCGGTCTCCAAGGTTTGACCAATCTCCATCTAGTCAATTCTCGGAGTATCTAATGTCCCAATTAGCACCATTTCTGCTTCATCTTTAGCGTTGGAACTAGCCAGTTTTGTTAATCTCTCAGCCTTTTGATTTTCTTCCCCTGGAATATATGAGATGCTATGGTAGTTGAAAACGTCCAACAACTCTTCTACCCGTTTGAGATAGGCGGAAAGTTGTGCCCCCTTAGTCCAGTACTCCTTCCAAACCTGAAATACAATAAATTATGAATTATAGAAAATGTCCAACGCTACTGCCCCCAAGTCCTTCGCGAGCTTCAGGCCCACAATTAAGGCTTCATACTCATAATCGTTTTGGTAGTAGGAAAGTCTAGCCTCAAGTCATAATAACCAATCGTCCATCTGGAACTAACAATACAACTATGACACCAAAACGTCGATCATTATGATCCCCATCTGTATAAAGCTTCCATATATCTAGTTTCAGTTTAACATCAGGAGGATTAGAATCTCTCTGTGGAATGTCATCCTCAGGAGTCTTAAATTCAGCTATGCAATCCGCTAGTGCTTTTCATAGGATTGAATTTCGGGGAAGAAAGGTGAGGTCGAATTGACTCAGCTCCATGTTCTATTTGAGCAACCTCCCAGATGCCTTAGGTCGCTGAACGACCTATCGTAGTGGCTGGTCGGTGTAAACTTTGATGGGGTGAGCCTAGAAGTAGTAACAGAGCTTTCTTGATGCAATCAAAAAATTGTAGGCCAGCTTCTCGATTTTTTGATAGTTGTGTTCCGCTCTTGTCAATTTCTTGCTTACATAATAGATTGGTTGCTACACCCGATCTTCTTCATGGACTGAAGCTGAACTGATAGCATGAAGGGACAATGCCAGATATACGAATAAGTTTTTGTGATCCATTGCTTAGATAATATGGGTGGCTTCTCTAAATGATTAAGAAGGTTCTAGAAAGCTTCGACACAATCAAGCGTCCAAGTGAAGTTACGCTTCTCTCGCTTAATTAACTCAAAGAAGGGAATGCACTTGTCGGTTGCTCTAGAAATGAATTTGCCGAAGCTGCAACCTTTTCTGCCAGGCTCTGCACATCTTTGATTTTCTAAGGCTCTTGAATTCCCTTAACATCTTTGATCTTTTAGGGGTTAATTTCTATTCCTCGAGAACTGACAATGAAGCCCAAGAATTTCCCTGAAGCAACATCGAAAGTGCATTTCAAACGACTGAGCTTCATTCCATATATGTGAAGTACACTGAACATCTCTTCGAAATCTCGAACACAATCGGTTGATCGCTTTGACTTCACCAGCATATCATCTATATACACCTCCATCATCTTCCTAATCTGATTATGGAACTTGCGGTTGACCAAGCGCTGATAAATTGCTTCCGCATTCTTCATTCCAAAAGCCATGACCACATAGCAATACAGTTGAGATCCGTTATGAAACTTGCATTTTCCTGGTCAGGGACATGCATCGCAATTGGGTTATACCCTGAGTAAGCATATATGAGTGACAGAAACTTATGTCCAGCTGTTGAGTCGACAAGCTGATCAGTCCTAGGATGTGGGAAACTATCTTTAGGGCATACTTATTTAAGTCCGGAAAGTCAATGCATATTCGTCACTTCCCTTCGCCTTCTTCACAAGAATTGGATTTAATATCCACTCATGGTATGTCGCATCACGGATGAACCCATTTTTCTTTAACCTCTCGACCTCTTCCTTCAAAGATGCCGACCTTTATGGGCCAAGCATGTGCCTTTTATTCTTTACTGGGATATGCTTTGGGTCTATGTTTAGTGAATGATTCATAATAGATGGAGATATCCCACATATGTTAGCATAAGACGACGCAAACACATGTAGGTTTTCACAAAGAAAATTAGTTAACTCCCTCGTCCGGAGGGGGTCTAGGTGAGGTCTAATCTTCAAGACCTTGGCGGGTCGTCGTTATCAATCGGAATCTCCATCGCAGTTTCATTTGGAGTCGCCTTTTTACATAACGGCTCCTCGCCCTTCCTTAGATCAATATCCTCGAGATGACGACTGGGTGATCCTGGCTGCGATGTTTACTTTAGCTATTACACTGTTACCTCCTTTCCAGGAGGAGGATTGTATTCAGACTCCTAACTTTCCTTTTCGCGAACTTCCTTCCATTCTACTAGTTAGCACACTCATCCTGCTACTTGGTCTTCCCGTACTGTGCCCACCCCAACTTCAGTCAGAAACTTAAGGAGAAGGTTCCAAGAAGCTATGCATACCTGAATTCGGCTTGGACCATTCAACTCAAGAAGGCATTGTGTGGAGACTTTATGTCCATCACAAGAAATAGGAGTATCGACATTCTCCTATGGTCCCCCTTACCCAATTCCACCACTCAATCAGTCATACTGGTTCATTCGTCGATCCATTGAAGTTGCGAATCCTACCTTTGCACAACTTTAAGTCTCTTGCCTCTAACCACATTTGGTCGTAGGCCTGCTTGAATAGAATATTCATGGAACTCCCGCTATTAACAAGGACCTTTTGTACTGTGGCTAGGACAACATTGGACGTAATCACCAAGGGATTGATGCTTGAGGTCGCCACCCCTTCTAATTCTCTATCTCGGAAGACAATATCATTCGCCATCGTATTCCCCTGCTTTACAGGGCCCGCTGCTTCGGGGTTGTCGCACTCCCCTACATTCAGATGCTTTGCAGCATTAACAAACAACTCCATAGTCCGGGTATTGTGACCTACCGAATGTTGTCCTCTAACAAAGGTATTGATAACAATTTCTTTGTTCTTTTGCTTGGCGGTGGCTCTAGGAGCCATTTGACCTTGTTTGGGAGCCGAAGTACCCTGCCCCTATCTCGTGGGCCAACCTTATACTCATCAAGCTTTCCCTCTTAAATCAATTTCTCGATGATGTCTCTAGGATGATGGCACTCATTAGTTGCATGGCTGTAAATCTCATGAAATAAATAGAACGCCCCAGTCTCACGTTCCTTCTCCATGGATTCCTTCAAAGTTGGCATGGTGTTGCAAGTATCAAGATGTTGTTCTCCAACGTGTTATTCAATGACATGTAACTATCAAACGCCTGAAACCGGGGCCGCTTTCTAGGATCCCCTTTCTGGTTATAGCTTCCATTGTCATTCTTTCGTTGGCTATTTTTTCATTTACCACAATTTCCAACATTTACTTTAACCTTTTTGGAATTGTCTCCGGATTGTTTCACCGCCACACTGCTCTAAATGTTCTCGTTCCACACATCAATCGGCTCTTCCTCAAGATTCACCTATGCATCTTCTTGTCGCAGGCGAATATTGGCCTTTTCATAAAACAACTCAATAGTTGTTCGAGGCTTTCCAATCAAATAATTTCCAAAATATGTTTCCCTTTTGATTCCATCGAAAATTGCCATCAAGACCGATTCAAGGTTAGGATTACTTACTTCAGTCACGACCGTATTGAATCAGTCAAGGTATTTCCTCAGAGATTCTCCAGGGATTTGCTTTATTGTAAAAAGAGACATGACATGCTTAGATTTAGTGGCGCATAAACAGAACTAGTTTAAGAATTTCTTGCCCAAGTCTATGAAGTTCGGGACAAATCTTGAGGTACTCGTGTGAACCACATTAGTGCCACCCTATTAAGATATATTGGGAAGGCTTTGCACTTAACCGCGTCTAGAGCGCCCGATGCATCCATATGTCACGAATACCTCATCAGATGCTGCTAGGGTCTGTCATGTCGGAATAATGGCTTATCTATGGTATATTGAATCTTCTTAGGAACTATACTTGTAGATTGTCATCCGTAAACGGAATGTGGCTACAACTTTCTGGTCCTCCTTTGTGTAGCCGCTGCTGTCATTCACGAATTCTCGCACCATGGCGGTCAAATCAGGAGTACTGATGATATACTAATCTGGCATTTTAGCTTGATAGGCCCTTTCTGCCCCCGTTCCAGGCAAAGTTGCCTAGGCCACCGTTCAGGCGAAACTTCCTTAGCCTCTGTTGTCTCGGTCAATCACATGACGCACATGAGGAAGCACACGAGCACGAGTGGCTCAGGAAGTATCGGAGGAAGAGGATTTTGGTTAGGCAGAGCATTGGGCTCGTTAAGTCCCAACTCGACATGCCCCAACTCAGCAATGTCGAGCCGAGCCGGTTTGGTCTGATTTATTTACGTTGGGAGCCTTCTAGAGCATAAGTCTCGCATGTTCTCTGGTCTTTCAAGCGAGAAACATTGTCATTGCTGGTCCATACTCTTCCTGGATGAAGATGAGCCTTCTTCATCCTAATTTCACAATGGAGAAGTAACTTGCTGGTTCCTGAACTCTTCCCATTGTCTCGTTATTCGGTTCATGTCCTACCTCATTGCAGCATTCTCCTGTGCTTGATCATTCAACGTCGTCGTAGTCTCCCGGAGCTAGTTCAACAAAACTGCAAAGTCGTCGTGGGTTGCAAACACCGAGGAGGGAGCTTTTTCATTGGGAGAACCGAGTGCAAGAGGATTGGAAGTTGACTGGTTTTCGGCTTGGGTCGGTACCTATCCCGATGGTGCCGATCCCAGAGGCGGTGAGTTTGGATCTTGAACAAGAGTGATATCTGATGGAAAGGCAGGGTCTGGCAGTCAAGGTTGATTTCTAGTAGCATGCACAGAAAACTTGGAAACCTTTATAGTTAAAGATGGTGGAAGCTAGGATTTTGTTTTGGACTTGGTGATCCCAAAGTTGATCAAAGCCCTCTGAATGTTGAGAATTGAGTTTCTCGGTGAAAGCACCAAAGGGTTGATGCCAAAAAGTGGCGTAACACTCAAAAAGAGATAATGTAGATAAATAAAAGAAGAAATATAAATGAAAATAAGAATAAATGCAATCACACACAAATTTATAGTGGTTCAGCGTTAACGAGCCTACGTCCACTTTATAGTCTCTTGATTATATATAAAACTTGAGTACAAATGATGATTTTAATGGCAAATCCAGAGATCAATGCTGTAGAAATAATAAAATGATAAGAGAATGGACAAAGGTACTTTCTTTGAAGCTTTGGAGGATATTTATAGGTGAGGTCAAGTCCGGCTCGGTGTGCCATATGACACTCATCTCAGCTCGGTAGGGAGGTAGTAGAACCAGTCTTCAATCCACGAGAGAGATTTTCTTCGTTTAGATATATGAAACGTGTAGCAAGGTTCGAAAATATAGGAAAATATCAAGTATTTAGCCTGGGATAAGATCCGATAGAATAGGTCTTGGGAGGTTGCGGATTCGGGGTCGGTATGTCCATGCTCCGTATATCAATCTAATACCGCCTTTTCTTCTGCTTCTATCTTTTGCAGGCTAGGTTAAGGGAGGCCGAGCCAGAAGGGGCCAAGCCCAGGAAGGTCGATTCCAAGAGGGTCGATCCTAGTAAATTGCTTCCTTCGTCTCAGTAGCTTGGATCGAATCTCAAGTGCTTTGCCTATGAAGCTTGACGTCCTTACCAAAAAGGTGCATCAACAAGTATAATCAAATTTAGATCTATTGTACGCTCAATCTAGAATAATTAAAAAATATTTGTGTATATAATTTATTAATTTATACACACACACACACACATATATATATATATATATATATAACTATTCAAACTCATATTTACATATAATTATTATACTTATACATATATGTATATAATTTTATTGCTTAAATACATACATATATAATTAATTAAACTTATGTTAATCTGCCTTTTTGTTAGGTCATTACACATTTGATTTGGATGCATAGATTTCTTAATCATCATGGCAGATAGCCTAGTAAGATAACCAAATAGTTCAGACTCGAGCATGGACAAGGATTTGGATTTGTGGATGACCGATTCAACACAAAAAGAGCATTGGAATTGGCAAAGTATGGAATTCGTAAGGATGGAATCCTGATCGGTCTAACCTGGGTTGTTTTACCCCTGACTAGTATATCATTGGATCGATATAGCCTGGATTGGCTATCAGCTCACATCAACCTGATCTCCTTGAAGCAAACATAAGTGTCCAAATCGATATGGTTGATGTACTCTAGATTGGTATAACATGATGGGTTTCGAATAATGTGCACACAGATATCAAGTTTCAGCTTTTGACTTTAAACAACTACTTCAGATTGTCTAAATCAGGTCAACCTAGGTCGGTAGGCGAATCAGAACCAAACGAGAAGGGAAGGCACATATACTGTATTGTTTCAACCCTAATTGGATGGAACTGGATCAGCACCAATCCAGATTTCCCTATATCAACATCGATTCAAATCCAAAATTTGAGGGACCCCATGCATACTTCTTAAACTTGGTTGCCTCAACTCTTTCGACTTCTCCATTGATTTTCGAGTTGATTCGAATTGAATTTCAACTATAAATATGAGGCTTATGTCATTAGGGAAGGGATCTTCTTTTTTTCTATCTAGACGCAGTAGCTCTGCTATTTTCCAAACTAACCACATATTCTATTCTCTACTTCCTCACTAGTACACAATTGTACCTATATTCAGTAGTATAAATAAAACATCATAACAAGTGGATGTAGGTCAAAGTTTCTCAAACAACTTTAAAAATCAGTGTTATGTACAATTTCTTGCATTTCTATGTTTGTATCTATGTTTTGCATTAGCTTTTCATTGCAATTGAGGTTTTGGTGCCATTTTTAACATCAATATTTTCGGTGCACTGGGAAGGGGTGGTCAATCCAAAGACTTAGGATGTGGAGTTAGAAAAGCTTCCAAGATTTAGCAATGGAAAAGAAGGATAAAACCGGAATACAAGCTAGAGGAACTGGACGTGAGAGAAATTAGGAATCCTCGGGTGGAAATCCTTTCATATACCTAAATAATTAAGATAAAAACAATGTGGTGAAGTGACCACAATCTAGGTCGATTATGATAGAAAATATATTGAAATGTCAAGATGAGACGATGGTTACTTTCCTCCAATAAATTGGACAAGCAGGACAAACTGAAAGTTGAAGCCAGTGTGCTAGAGTTGGGCCTAGCAGGTACTGAACTATAACACTCAATATGAGGGCAAACCCTGATCAACCAATCAAGATTGGTAGCTGTCTAATTCTCAGATCAGCATTGATCAGATTCCGGCAGGGGCACACCTTTCGGAACTATGGAAACATATGTTGAAGTTGGTAGAGTTTAGAATTGGAGATGGGAGCAGGAAATAGGTCGTAAGGGAAAATTTAGAGAAAGCAAAGGCAAACCGTAATAACTTTTTTGAAGTGCTATCGAAAAACTCTCAAATCGGTACTAATCTGAATGAAACCGCCAAAGAAGGATGTATTAGCTTAAAGGATCTTAGCAGTCATATAGCAGAAATTATTGGTAATAACTAGAGGAAATTTATGGATACCAATAGGTGGCTAGTTAATGCTATTTAAAGAGTAATGTAACGACCTAGATTTTACCCGTTAAGTTTAAACACTTAAATTTATTTTAAAATGTTGATTTGGGAATTTAAATCTCTCGAATTATATAATTTTGAGTATTTGATTTAGTTTGAATAACTAAATAATAAATTTAATTCTAAAATAGCCAAAATATGTTGGATTTGCAATACTGTATGAATTGGACAATATAAAAATATTTAATTGAGTTTAGATTTAAAACGATTTCGTTCACTAAACGAAGTTTTAATGTATAATCTGTATTTATATTTAAAACGAGCCCACATTATCATGGTAGTTCGTAGTTTTACGTTTTGAATAGAGAAAATTTATTTGTTTTTTCAGTCACTTCTGTATCTTACGGGAAATGGTTTGTAGGGCCCAACTGTTGGTGGTAATATATTTGGTACACTCAAGTTGAATGTGTGGTCGGGTTCTAAGATGTTCTTGTTAAACCTTAGTGTTTCCTCTCTAGAGAACACTAATAGGGAGGTGGTCTCATACCTTGTCATGTTGGAAGTCCAAACTCTAATATGAGACGTACGATTTTAGATGTATACCAACGATGTTGGAAAGTGAGATACAAGCTTTCCGGCTATATTCGTATTTATTTGTTAGTTGATAAACATTATTGTAATATCACTGGATTTTGCTACAAAAAGTAATTTTAGGTAAAAACACATTCATTGTTTATGTGTGGTCGTATCTTACGAGAGTTCCATTCATTCAAAGGATTTTCTAAAGTTCGATAAGTTATTTGTGTTATGAATTTTATGTAACAATCCGGAAAATCAGAACCAATTTAAAATTTTTATTTTGGCTATTTTAATGGATTTTGAATATTTAAAATAATTTATTTCATATAATAATGAAAAACAATTTATTTAAATCGAAGTTAGAACGAATAATTTTATTTTAATTATATAACGAGCCTGAAATGGCGTGGTAGTTTGAAAATTCGATTTTAAATTTCAAAAGAATGTACAACATTCAGAATAAAATGGATTTTAGTAAAACCAGAAATATTTGAATCTGTTTGAAAATATCTTTCGAATGAATATGAAAAATCCAGATTTCTTAACAGGAATAAAAAATTATGTCCAGTTGAAAATTCAGAATAGTCGCTATGGAAGTTTATATAATATCCCTTAAAAATACCAATTTTGCAAACGACCTCCCTTTTCAACGCTACCACTTTTGTGGGATCCGGAATGTCAAATTATTTTTAGATTCCAATTTTCATAATTTTTGGAATCAAAACGTGAGCGTGGTGGATTTAAACGTGTTTGGTCAATTCAGTTTGAATTTAATCGACCGGAAAATGACCGTTTTTCAAACGGTCTCCAAATTCGAAGAAATTAGTTTTGTTAGGACCGTATCATCAAAACATAGCTAGAATTATTTTTTTGGAATTCTTGGAGTCAGTATGTGGCCCCGATAAATTAAAATGTACGTTTAAATTCAATATATATTGATCTATATTTTAATTTTGATAAAAACTAAGTAAAACGATAGAATTGGCTTACGAAACATATTCCATTGTGTCCGGAATGGGGGTATTTGGTTAGAAACAACAGTCGTTGAGTTTCGTTTGGAGTTCGAAGATTAAGAGAGTGATATTAGAATTAAATATTAAAATTAAAAAGGTATAAATGAATGGTCAAAAACCCTAAACTACGGTCAAACAAAAATTCGCAGTCAATCCTTCCTAAGGCTGCCACTCCTAAGCGATCTAAGGCTGAAATCTTCCAAATTAAATCCCAATTTTTCTCTTGATCCACGCAGGATTAATCCAAAGTTGTAAAGCTAAAATCAAAGAGCAATTCAAGATCTACAACACGAACGGTTGAGATCAGATTTCAATGAGTATTTTCCTCGATTTTTGAGCTTAAACTCGAGCTGTTTGAGGTGAATTTCCTGAGGCTATGGTGCCTCGAGTACTGAACCTCCGTCGATGAAGGTGGCACACCTGAAGGGCTACGAAGTGATGGAATCGGATTGATGGCTGGATGCCTCGAGAAGCATGCGAAATTGATGAAGATGGGGAAGCATTTGTTTGATACTGGGAAATAAAACATGACGGGGAAGAGGAAGAAACGTGTGGCTAATTTTTTAATTAAGGTAATAATAGAATTTAATTAATGTTAATTATATTATTAATGACGTTTAACTTATTATAAATTGAAACTCAAATAACTTTTGATCTGGTGATCAGAATTCGACAAGCAAAAATGCGTTGGAATCCTGAAGACGAGCTCTACAACATGGAATTGACTGGAACATATTTGGAGATAGCCGCAAATTAAGGAGGAGTGAAACCCAATGTGAGAACTCTTCACTATAAAAAAAATTTGTATAGTTATTTATTTATTTTATAACTGCATATATGAACTGCTCCCTGTCGTCCACAGACCATGGACGATTTAAATTGATTGCGTTGTGTTGTGATTGTGTTGTAAAAATAATATACATATATATGTGTGTGTGTGTTGTGGAAAATATATATATACGCATTGTGAAAATAATATATATATATATATGTGTGTGTGTGTGTGTGTGTTGTGAAAAATATATATATATGAAATGAAATAATATATATATATATATATATGAAAGGAAAAAAATATGAAATGAAAATAATATATATATATATATATATGAAATGGAAATAATATATATATATATGAAATGAAAATAATATACATAAGAAAAATAAAAGTTATATATATACGAAATGAAAATAATATATATATATATATGAAATGGAAATAATATATATATGAAATGAAAATAATATATATATGAAAAATGAAAGTTATATATATATATATGAAAGGAAAATAATATATATATGAAATGGAGATAATATATATATATATGAAATGGAAATAATATATATATGAAATGAAAATAATATATATATGAAAAATGAAAGTTATATATATATATATATATATGAAACGGAAATAATATATATATATGAAATGGGAATAATATATATATGAAGGGAAAATAATATATATATATATATATGAAATGGAAATAATATATATATGAAATGCGAATAATATATATCTATATGAAATTTGAATAATATATATATATATATATATGAAATGTAAAAAATAATATATATATATATGAAATGTGAATAATATATATATATGGAATGTGAAAATTATATATATGAAGTGTGAAAATAATATATATATATGAAATGTGAATAATATATATATATATATATATATATATATATATATATGAAGTGTGAATGAAATAAATATTGATTGGTTAAAAATATTATTTTAAACATATATATGAGATGTATAAATTTGTCATGTAATGGAATATTCAATTTTAATTTAAAATTGAAATGGAAGTTGGAATCGTTTTTAAAACGAATTAAAAACGATTTATAAAATATGTTTTAAAGAGAAATCAATGAAGTATATTATATATATAGATATTATATATATATATATATATATATTAATGGCTTGAATAGAATGCGCCCCACCGCGACCGTTCGCGAATTTCGACCATGGAATTCGAATTGACATTATGGGAGATCCGACCATCGGATTCTCCTAAAACTGGAACTATTTGGTTCGTATCGAAAAGAGCTTTCCATCGAATAAAAAAGATTTGAAATCTAATGGTTATATTTGGAATTATGTCCCAATCAAATTTGGAAAAGGTCACTGTAAATGCGGTTCGGTGGCTGTTATTGGAAACCGATTGTACAGGCCTTAATAAAATTATTAAAAACATTGATAATTTGTGTAAAATCATAATAAATGATTTGGAAAGAATTGGGATGAAAAATTCTATATTTGAAAAGATAAAAATATATTTTTATCGAAATGAACTAGTTATTAACTAGAATTATAATCCAATTATTTTTAAATAAATAAATTGGATTGAGAATGGGTTTTAATATAACCAGAAATTTACAATATATAATTTGGAATGGATTTGAGTAGAAATAATCTTCGGAATATTTTGATATTGCATTCCGTGATTATACAGATATTGTTATGGGAATTTGGAGATATTGATATCGTTATTCCAATACAGTATCCATTGGTTTTAGAATTTGATGTTGAATATAAGCTGATATAATTTCTATTTTGAGCCTTATATTTAATATCGAATTGGATTTTGGGTTTGTCATGAACTGTGTTTAAACGACATTGGTTCTTTAATCCAGTTAAAGTAGGATTAATTTCCAAAAAGTTGAATAATCATTAAGTAATGATTTTTGAAGATTAAAGCTAAGAAGAGTTTTAATAAATCTTTAATTAGATTTGAATGAATAAAAGGGTAATTAAATTACCAAAACATGAAATGTAATTAAACCAAATACACTTGGTTGCTGATATTGATTGTGATTGATTGGCTGTTTGGATGGTGCTCGACCAGTTTATGAGCATAATATTGTTTTACATTTAGCATTGGGTTGGGTAAAAATATATGTGGCTAACACCTTGTGAAACACTTCATGATTTGACGATAAGATGTTTAGGGATGTGGTGTTCATTTCAAAGTTAACAAATGATTTTGAAATGATATTTTCCCTTAAACGGAAAGAAATGTATTCCCGATTTTGGACAGGGAATGTTTTATAAAAATATTTTATAAAACAGAAAGGATTTCAAGGGCTAAACCCGATGATTTCGAAATGATTTGGAAGTGTATTATAGTTTTACATTGTGGTTCATCGCGTATCCAATTTGTTGCTATTGATAACGTATCTGTTTGGTGGTTGAGAATTTATTCTCTTGCTTAACACCCTCCTTTGAGACGTATGAGCTCAAAGGTTATGTAATAGTGACTAGTCATATGAGTGAATTGCTGATGTGAAGTACTATAGTTTGAAAGTACTTGTGATTATTGTGTTGTGAAATGATTTTCCCTACTTCGGGATATAAAATGGTTTAGTGTATGGCTAAAGATTCAGGTGACCCGAGAGCGACTAAAAGTATGGGCTAGATTCGGTGCCTTAGGGTGAGTGGTCAGCAGTGTAGCCTGCTCCATGCGTGGGAGGTGCACACACACACACACACACACATATATATATATCGAGTTGGAGGGGCGCTTACTGCCTTGTCTGAGGGAAGATTCCCAATATTTGGTTGCATACTTATTTGTATGCATTGTGATGATTTGGAATTCATATTTCCAAAGATTTTGGTTTGAGATCACGAAGTAAAATCTACTTTGATATAAAAGTTAGATATGTATTTAAAATGATTTGAAATAGAAATCGGGAAATAAACGCCAAAGGAATAATTTCTATAAATTGAATTGGATTTGGAAAATCTAAGTGTAGTGATTAATATAAATGGGTAGATTAGAATATTGCATGTTGATTGATGCATAGTAGATCCATATCTCTATTATTGATTGTTGTTTATACACAGCATTCATGGGGGTAAACCCGTTCCGCGTTAACGGCGTGGTCCCGTGATATTCTTCACATTTATATAAGTTAATTTTAAATGTAGAGTTTCTCACACCAGTCCCATGACTGACCTGTAGTTTGTTTTTCCCTTGCAAACTCGGGTGCCCCTATTTTCCGCACGGGCAGTCGAGTGGTTTTTTTTGCAGATATTTATTTATTGAGCAGGATTCTGGATTGAAGCTTAAAGCTGTGTCCAGAGCGTTGATAGTCTTCTGCTGTGTTCGTTTATTTTTTCCGTTACACTGTATTACATTTATTGTAAATTAATCTTCTGCTGTATTATTATATGTCGATATACTCTGATATATTCTATACTCTGATGTAACATTATTATGATGTTTATAAAAGTCTTCTATTATTTGTTCTGATGTGTTGTATGCCCATAGTTAGCGTATGCAGGATTCGAATGGTCTTGGTCGATTTAGCGATCGATTAGGTCCGAGTAAAATCCGTATTATTACATATGGTATCAGAGCTTTGGCTAACTCAAATCTTTGGGGTGCAACTCATTAGAACAGAATAAAAGACTCATCAGAGATTGGAATAGTAATATCCTATAGAAGAATCCTCATTAGAGATAGAATCGATAGCATTTTAGAATGAGTGAATCATTAAAGATGGGGTTAGAAATGCCCTAGAATGAGTTGGGAGTGACAAGTTTATAATTAACATATTTGTGATTATATATATAATCCGATCTTAGAAAATATGATTTTTGAATATATAAAAAAATTATATATATTTGAAAAGTTAATCAACTAATTGATTGATGGTTGTGATGTGTTATTATTGGTTTGGTTAATAAAAATATTGAAATAAGAAAACTAATATGCGAATGAACGGTGAAGTAAGGCCGAATTGAATCAAAATATTGAACTAAATTGAAAATTGATTGAAAGTGCATGCATACACATGTATATACATTGAGCAAGTTATAGTAGGGACGCTAAGAAAAGGAATAAAATTGCCCGACAACTAGGTACATGTTTACTAATTTATTGGGTTTAGATGATTTTATGAGCTGATTGGCTAGCCGCTTGGCTTTTTCTTTTTCTTTTGGATTGGTGAGGGCCCTGTGAGGCAAATTGCGGTTTTAAATATCACCCCGTACAAAGGAGGTTATGGCAAAAAAATCGAAAATTTAGGGTGTTAGCCAAATTTTTGAGAAATTAGAAATTCTTAGAAACTAAAAAGTTGAAGAATGAAAACCAGAATGAAAGCTGAGTTGGCTAATTAAACAACTTTCAGCTCTGTTCCTTTTCGAGAATGAAAAGATTTTAAGTGGGGAAGATTGTAACAACCCGGAAAATCAAAACCAATTTAAAAATTTTATTTTGGCAATTTTAATGAATTTTGAATATTTAAAATGATTTATTTTAAATAATAACGACTAGAAATTTATTTTGAATAGAATTAGAACGTATAAATTTATTTAAGTCGAAGTTAGAATATAAATATTTAATTTAATTATAAAAGGAATTGGAATGGCATGGTAGTTTGAAAATTCGATTTCAAATTTCAAATGAATGTACATGATTCAAAATAAACCAGATTTTCGTAAAACCAGAAATATTTGAATCAGTTTGAAAATATCTTTCCAACGAATGTGAAAAATCCAAATTTCATAACGGGAATAAGAAGTTATGTCCAGTTGAAAATTCAGAATAGTCGCCATGGAATTTTATATAAAATATAGCCCTTAAAAATAGCCATTTTGCAAACGACCTCTGTTTTCGACGAGACCACTTTTGTTAGATCCAGAATATCAAATTATTGCTAGATTCCAATTTTCATAATTTTTGGAATTAATATGTGAATGTGGCAAAGAAAACGTGTTTTAACAGTTTTAGTCAATTTGGATCGACCGGAAAATGACCCTTTTTCAAACGGTCTCCAAATTCGACAAAATTAGTTTTGGTAGGACCGTATTGTCAACACATAGCTGGATTTACTTTTCTGGAATTTTCGGAGTTAGTATGTGGTCCCGGTAAATTAAAATGTACGTTTAAAATCCAATATATATTAATTTACATTTTAATTTTGAAGAAAAACTGATCGAAACAACCGAATTGGCTTACGAAACATATCCCATTGTGTCTGGAATGTGGGTATTTGGTTAGGAACGATAGCTGTTGAGTTTTGTTTGGAGTTCGAAGATTAAACGAGTGATACTAGAATTAAATATTAAAATTAAAAAGGTATAAATGAATGGTCAAAAACCCTAAACTAAGGTCAAACAGAAATTCGCAGTCAACCCTTCCTGAGTCCGCCGCTCCTAAGCGATCTAAGGCTGAAATCTTCCAAATTAAATCCCAATTTTTCTCTTGATCCACGTAGGATTAATCCAAAGTTATAAAGCTAAAATCAAAGTGCAATTCAAGATCTACAACATGAACGGTTGAGATCAGATTTCAGTGAGTATTTTCCTCGATTTTTGAGCTCAAACTCGAGCTATCTGAGGTGAATTTCGTGAGGCTATGGGGCCTCGAGTACTGCGCCTTCGCCGATGAAGGTGGCGCACCTGAGGGGCCACGAAGTGATGGAGTGGGATCGATGGCTGGATGCCTCGAGAAGCATGCAAAATAGATGAAGGCGGGGAAGCATTTGTTTGATACTGGGAAATAAAACATGACGGGGAAGAGGAAGAAACGTGCAGCTAATTTTTTTAATTAAGGTAATAATAGAATTTAATTAATGTTAATTATATTATTAATGACGTTTGACTTATTATAAATTGAAACTCGAATAACTTTTGATCTGGTGATCAGAATTCGACAAACAAAAATGCGTTGGAATCCTGAAGACGAGCTCTACAACATGGAATTGACTAGAACAGATTTGGAGATAGCCGCAAATTAAGGAGGAGTGGATCCCAATGTGAGAACTCCTCACTATACATTTTTGTACAGTTATTTATTTTATAATTGCATATATGAACTGCTCCCTGTCATCCACAGACCATGGATGATTTAAATTGATTGTGTTGTGTAGTGATTGTGTTGTAAAAATAATATATATATATGTGTTGTGGAAAATACATATATATATACGTGTTGTGAAAATAAAATATATATACATATATGTGTTGTGAAAAATATATATGAAATGAAAATAATATATACACGAAAAATGAAAGTTATATATATATATATATATATATATATATATATGAAAGGAAAATAATATATATATGAAACGAAAATAATATATATATATGAAATGGAAATAATATATATATGAAATGAAAATAATATATATACGAAAAATGAAAGTTATATATATATATATATGAAATGAAAATAATATATATATGAAATGGAAATAATATATATATGAAATGAAAATAATATATATATACGAAAAATGAAAGTTATATATATATATGAAAGGAAAATATTATATATAAGAAATGGAAATAATATATATATATATATATGAAATGGAAATAATATATATATGAAATGAAAATAATATATATACGAAAAATGAAAGTTATATATATATATATGAAATGGAAATAATATATATATATATATATGTATATGAAATGGGAATAATATATATATGAAGGGGAAATAATATATATGTATATATATATGAAATGGAAATAATATATATATGAAATGTGAATAATATATATATGAAATGTGAATAATATATACATGAAATGTGAAAAATAATATATATATGAAATGTGAATAATATATGTATATATATGAAATGTGAAAAATGTATATATGAAGTGTGAAAATAATATAAATATGAAATGTGAATAATATATATATGAAGTGTGAATGAAATAAATATTGATTAGTTAAAAATATTATTTTTAACATATATATGAGATGTATAAATTTGTCATGTAATGGAATATTCAATTTTTGATTTAAAATTGAAATGGAAGTTGAAATCGTTTATAAAACGAATTTAAAACGATTTATAAAATACATTTTAAATGGAAATCGACGAAGTATATTATATATATATATATATATATATATTAATGGCTTCAATAGAACGCGCCGCGCCGCGACCGTTCACGAATTTCGACCATTGACTTCGAATTGACATTACAAGAGATCTGACCGTTGGATTCTCCTAGAACTAGAACCGTTGGGTTCGTATCGAAAAGTGCTTTCCAAGGAATATAAGAGATTTGAAATCTAATGGTGGATTTGGAATTATGTCCAAATCAAATTTGGAAAAGGTTGTTGTAAGTGCAGTTCAGTGGCCGTTATTGGAAACCGACTGTACGGGCCTTAATAAAATTATTAATAATATTGATAATTTGTGTAAAATCATAATAAATGATTTGGAAAGAATTGGGATGAAAAATTCCATATTTGAAAAGATAAAAATATATTATTACCGAAATGAACTAGTTATTAACTAGAATTTTAATCCAATTATTTTTAAATAAATAAATTGGATTGAGAATGGGTTTTAATATAACCAGAAATTTCCAATATATAAATTGGAATGGATTTGAGTAGAAATAATCTTTGGAATATTTTTATATTGGGTTTCGTGATTATACAGATATTGTTGTGGGAATTTGGAAGATATTGATATCGTTATTCCAATACGATATCTGTTGGTTTCAGAACTTAATGTTGAATATAAGCCGATATAATTTCTATTCTGAGCCTTATATTTAATATCGAATTAGATTTTGGGTTTATCATGAACTGTGTTTAAACGACATTGGTTCTTTAACCCAGTTAAAGCAGGATTAATTCCCAGAAAGTTGAATAATCATTAAGTAATGAATTTTGAAGATTAAAAATAAGAAGAGTTTTAATAAATCTTTAATTAGATTTGAATGAATAAAAGGGTAATTAAATTACTAAAACATGAAATGTGATTGAACCAAATACACTTGGTTACTGACATTGATTGTGATTGATTGACTGTTTGGATGGTGCTCGACCAGTTTATGAGCAGAATATGCTTTTACATTTAGCAATGGTAGGGTAAAAATATCTGTGTGCTAACACCTTGTGAAACACTTCACAATTTGATGATAAGGTGTTTAGCGATGTGGTCTTCATTTCAAATTTAATGAATGATTTTGAAATGATATTTTTCCATAAATGGAAAGAAATGTATTCCCGATTTTGGACAGGGACTGTTTTATTAAAATGTTTCATAAAACAGAAAGGATTTCGAAAGCTAAACCCGATGATTTCGAAATGATTTGGAAGTGTATTATGGTTTTACATTGTGTTTCATCACGTATATGATTAGTTGCTATTGATAACGTATCTGTTTGGTAGCGGAGAATTTATTCTCTTTCTTAACACCCTTCTTTGAGACGTACGAGCTCAAAGGTTATGTGATTAATAGTGACTGATCATATGTGTGAATTGGTGATGTGAAGTACTATAGTTTGAAAGTACTTGTGATTATTGTGTTGTGAAATGATTTTTCCTACTTTGGGATATAAAATGGTTTAGTGTGTGGCTAAAGATTCAGGTGCCCCGAGAGCGACTAAAAGTATGGGCTGGATCCAGTGCCTTAGGGTGAGTGGTGAGTAGGGTAGCCTGCTCCATGCGTGGGAGGTGCACATTTATACATATCGAGTTGGAGGGGCACTTACTACCTTGTTTGAGGGAAGATTTCCGATATTTGGTTGCATACTTGTTTGTATGCATTGTGATGATTTGGAATTCATATTTCCATAGATTTTGGTTTGAGATCCCGAAGTAAAATCTACTTTGTTATAAAAGTTAGATATGTATTTCAAATGATTTGAAATAGAAATAGGGAAATAAAGGCCAAAGGAATATTTTCTGTAAATTGAATTGGATTTGGAAAATCTAAATGTGATGATTAATCTAAATGGGTAGATTTGGATATTGCATGTTGATTGATGCATAGTAGATCCATATCTCTATTACTAATTGTTGTTTATACACTGGCATTCATGAGGGTAAACCGTTATGCGTTAACGGCGTGGTCCCGTGATATGCTTCACATTTATATAAGTCAATTTTATCTGTAGAGTTTCTCACACTAGTCCCACGACTGACCTGTAGTTTGTTTTTCCCTTGCAAACTCGGGTGCCCCTATTTTCCACATGGGTAGTCGAGTGGTTTGTTTTGCAAATATTTATTTATTGAGCAGGATTCTGGATTGAAGCTTAAAGTTGTGTCCAGAGCATTGATAGTCTTCTGCTGTGTTCGTTTATTTGTTTCCGCTGCATTGTATTACATTTATTGTAAATTAATCTTTTGTTGTATTATTATATTTCGATATACTCTGATGTATTATGTACTCTGATGTAACATTATTATGATGTTTATAAAAGTCTTCTGTTATTTGTTTTGATGTGTTGTATGCCCAGAGTAAGCATATGCGGGATTTGAACGGACTTGGTCGATTTAGCGATCGATTAGGTCCGAGCGAAATCTGTATCGTTACATTTTATCACTGAAAGTCTTCTAGACTAACAATCTGCGTGATTTTGTTTGTCCCAAAATGGGCTCGATCATGCCAAGTGAATTTTCCAATTAGCATTGGTTTCTGCTTGAAGCTTCAGTAGAAGATGAAGTCAAAACGTAATTCTGTATTTTCTGGTATTAAATTTATTTCTACAATGTGTGTTGTAGATGTTTTTTTTTTTTGAGCAAAAGATGTGTGATCTTCCAATAGGAAGAGAGCACACACATATATATAATAAAAAGATGTAAAACAAGATATCCAATACAGACCCAGAACGATAGACTCATATAGTAATGTAGGGGATAATAGATAGATGAGTTCCGGTAAGGCCACCACCCATCATACTTCATTATCGAATTCTGGCAAGGCCACTACCTGATAAGAAGTATATCTATTCCCATACATTTAACAATCTATGTGTATAACAAGAGGTGAAGCAAATCACTAAAAAATACAAACACCCCTTCTCCACAACTACTAATATACAAAACAAAGCATAACTAAAACGGTCAATCCAAAACAACAACTCCAATAACTCCACAGTTACATCAAAATTATCAGTAACTTACACATATATATGAGTATATGCCTATATATATATATATATATAGGCATCTAACCATATATACATGTATAAAGAGAAAGACATAAGAACAAACAAGCGAGAGGAAAATAACAACCAAAAACAGAAATCAGCATCCCAGACGAGGTCTATTACATCTAAAATAGCTATTAATACGAATGAATAATGTAACACCCCGCCTCCGCTAGGGTCACTCGCAAGGGAATGCACTAGCTTTAGAGGGGCATTATTGGTAAACATCCACAGAAATATCACAAGACAGAACATATAAAAATAGCGGAAGTAAAAACAAACTTTCATAACATTAATAAATGAGGTCAAAAGCCTTTTTACATCAGAGTACATCAAAACCTGTCTTGCTGAAATAAAGAAGCATGAAACCTTTTTCATAAATTATTCCCCAATTAAAACAGTAAAGTAGCCATAGCCAAGGAAAGTCCAAGCCATCCAAGATGACCTTCAAGCCGAAGAAGTCTGAACTAAACAACAGTATTTCCTCCCTGTAACCTGGGGGGGAAACGGAAGACAAGAAGCGAAAGAAACGGGGTCAGTCATAAAGACTGGTAAGTCCTATCTACTTCCAGCATAAAAACAGATAAAGGTGACATGACATGCATAAACTGAAAGTAAACACAAGGATGATGTCAAGATAGATAAACTGAACCAAAATAACAGGATGAACTACTGTACCCAGATAAACTAAGGTGTCATGATAAATTACGATGTCAGATAAAACAAGGTATCAGGCCGTCAGGTTCCTATCAAGCATCACGTCCCATGGTATCTATTTAGTCTAACGTTCTATGGAATTTTTCATATATATATATATATATATATATATATATATCTTTACTGGTTTTTACATGTATATTTGCTCTGCACCCTCCGTACTAGTATCCCAGCCTTGTTATGTGTTAAGCATGAATGTCCCTTACTCAAAGTCGTGTAATGGTCCATGTCAACCTAATATATCGCATATATAGGTTACTCAAATCATATGTTTCTTTCCATGTATATAAGTTCAGTCCTTTGCCGTACCTCGTACGGGCTTCCTCATGTCGTATTATCCTTGAAATCGTTTGGACTGTCACCCTTGTTCTAGCTAGGCTCTTCCATATGAATCATCGTTTGAACTATTAGGACTTACGCCACCTAGCACCACTAGGGATTACGCTTACCTATTGCACGCTTTCGTATTTCGGTTTGGGTTAAACCACCTAGGCCACTAGGGATTACGCTAACCCTCAACCGCGCCCTTTTTCCCACGCATTCATCGTGAATCGTTTTTCTATAACTGTATGCACATGTATCACATCGTGCCATCCGAGTCCTGTCACAGGGAAAAACAAGAAATACAGGACTCGGTCGGGAGCTTTAGATTTATCTACCGATGCAGATACTAAGGTCTGCTTTTCTACACGTGGCTATGGTCCCACGAGACCCCTCCCTCAACTAGTGAAAGGCAACACAAGAGAAAATCTTGCATGAGAACTACACTCCGGCCAGCCCACATCCTACGGCCTACCTCACCCATAATTAGATAGCAATTATGGTCTGTTGGGTGTTCCCTGCCTTTCCGTACGTACACGCTTGACTCAAGATGGTAAATGATCGACGAACTTGCTATCTCGGGCACCTTATGTATTCGTCGACTCACTGCTATCCACCCCAGTCTTTAGGTCGCTCGCATAGCAACCAAGGAATATTCTTGGTTCTTCTACCGCAGACCTCAACCTCTCGTGAGCCTAGTATAATGACCTGGCAGCTCACAGAGGGATCCCAAGAATATCCTCACGTTCCCCGAAGCCGCTGCTTCGTTACCCAGTTCGTTGGAGCCTTTATCAGATAGCCTACTCCTACACGCATACTTAAACGTTGGCCTAACGTATCGGGTTACTAATCTATCTAAGAAATGGTCCAAATTTCCTTGACTAAGAATTATTACTTAGTTTCCCTTAACTAAGGTTTACCACTTAGCCTTATTTCCATAATCCTTGTTAACTATGGTTATTTACCTAATCCTCCGAATTAGGGTTTATCTAATGGGTTAAGTGTCACTTAAGTTCATAACTTAGCCCGTCTACAAACCATGTCAAAATTGGCTAAGTATCCAAGTCCAAGACTTAACCCTACAAACCGTGTGTCAAGTTGGCTAAGTATATTAAGCAATCCATAACTTAACCTCGTCTAATTATCATTTTAGATTGGTTAATTATATAAATTAACTTGACCTTGTCAAATTACCGAGTCAAATCGGTCAAGCGTATTCAAGTGATTCGTGACTTAGCCTTATCATGTTTTCACGTTAGATTGGTTAAGTATAGGTCACTTAACCATATCAAACTAACGAGTTAGATTGGTTAAGTTTAGTTCACTTAACCACATCAAATTAACGAGTTAGATTGGTTAAGTTTAGGTCACTTAACCACATCAAATTAACGAGTTAGACTGGTTAAGTTTAGGTCACTTAACCACATCAAATCTTCATGTATAATTGGTTAAGTATAAGTTGCTTAACCCCATTAAATTATCACGTTAAGTTGGTTAAGTATTGGTTACTTACCCTCATTGAATTACCAAGTTTAAATTGGTTAAGTGTTTAACTTAACTCCATCGAATTACCGTGTTTAGATTAGTTAAGTGTGGATTACTTAACCCCATCTAATTACCGTGGTTAGGTTAGTTAAGTCTTAATTACTTAACCTCATCTAATTACCCAGTCGGATTAGTTAAGTGTAAATTACTTAACCCCATCCCCTAATCATCTTGCATGGTTAAGTGTCATTAAGGAAATCAAGCCCGGTCCCACTTAACCTACCCATTCGTGTCATATCGGTTAAGTGTCATTAGTCAAATTTACTTAACCTTATCATGTGGCATTAATTTAATTAATGCACTCTTAACCTCTCACATTAGACCTTGTTGTGGTTACTAGTTAAGCCGGGCGGGTCCGGGTAGATTTACACCACAACCTAGTCTAACCTCGGGTCTTAAGCGCGACATGACCAACTTCTCACATTGGGTCCTATTGTTTGCAACTACTAGTTAGGCCGGTCGGTTCCGGGTAGTTTTACGTTGCAAACTCAACCCAACCTCGAGTTGGCCACACTTATATTATCTAAGTTCATCATGTTTCCAAAACATGTTACAAGTTTTTCAAGCATTTGGGTAGACCTAACTTAATAGGTAAATTCCCAAAGGGTAGACCTAACTTAATAGGTAAATTCCCAAGCTCATGTTTTTATGCATACTTACACGCCAACTTCCATGTTATCTTTCAAGTCGTATTTTCAAGTATAAACACATGTCATAATCAAGTTAAGGTTTCGCGACATGTTCATGTTTATCTAACTACCCAAAATCGTGTTTTCCAACGCAAGCAAAAGCGAGTCAACATAGTAAGGATACTACGTCACATATTGGCCTCAAAACATGCATGATGCCAAAAAGGGATTGGCTTCCACATGCACAACCTTGGCCAAAAACATGCATAGTGTCATAAGGTGATTTGGCCACAAACATGCATAGTATCTCAAGGGGATTTGGCCACAAACATGCATAGCATAAAAGGGGATTACTTGCATAAGTGTCCATGTCATAAATCTATCATGAAGGGATGAACATGCCCATGTTACTCATATGATAAAAAGGTAAACTTGCATATTATCATAAGGGATTTCGGGTTCATATACTTGCATAGCCTCAAAGTCACATTCATGCACATGTTTCATGAGTCAAAGTGGTTTCAAGTGTGCATGCTAACATACCACAAGCAAAGGTCCAATCTTTCATGGCAAACTAGGTCCAATGTAACATGAATAGCATGGTTTAGTCGCTACAACATAACCCAAAGTCATATGTTCATGCTAAAGGGGCAAACTAGGTTCCCATAGGCTAACATACTCATGTTACTTTGCATTTTATCCCATGTCACATCAAGATCATCGTTTAAATCTACAAGTAGCTAGAACTTACATAGCGTGGCAAGAGGACTAGGAGCATGAATCGTTTTGACGAAGAAAGGTGGCTCCTTTGATGAAGATCCGTCATGAAACTCGCATAGCAACGTTGATTTGGCCTCTATTTGGTGTAGCAAGCTTGCACCTTTTGATTTGAACCCGATTTGAATGCATAGGCTCTTGAAGTTGGAGATGGAGGCCATGATCAAGATTGATTTTGGCAGCACTTAGTTGCTAGGTTTGATTTTTAGGGATTTAGGTTAGGTTTAGGGTGTTTTTATAGAGATTAGGGTGTGTTTTAGGCCATAGGATTAGATCTAGGATAGATTAGGACCATAAGATCTCGGAAGCTTCCAGAACCAGCCCAAGAACAAGACCAGGTGAGACAAACAGGAGCGCCAGGCAACTTGCCCCGGCCACCCCCTGTCGACAGGCAAGTCGACAGGGCTGTCGACTTGGTCTGGGCCCAAGTCGACAGGCTGTCGACAGCCCTGTCGACGTGGCCTAGGCGGGAAACTTCCCGCCTAGCCTCAGATCTGATTTTCAAAGCTATTTCCGAAGTTCAAATTTCCAGAAATCTTCTTTGGGCCTTTAACGGGTCATACGGACTCCGATTCTCGAAAACTCGGACTCTATTTCGCGTATTTTTCCGAGACGAACGCAATGGCACAGACCGTTTCACTTGATTCGGAATTTATAATTTAATTTTGTCTTGATTCTTGATTTAACGTGTTGTAAGAATTCGGGTTGTTACATTCTCCCCTTCTTAAAGGATTTCGTCCCCGAAATCTCAAAGTTAGGAAGAACATATCCTACCATCCATCATCCATCTACTCAAACCATCATCCACAAGCAACCATTGTCCTTAGACGACTCCTAATGCTTTATGAATGTGTGCAAAACGTGTGTGTACATGTTCCTTAGCTAATGCTAATGATCAGGCCTGAAAAATCTTTTGAATGCAAAAATATGTTTAGTGCTATGAATCCATCATGTATGCAAATAGTCCTAGTCATATACACTATATGCGTGCACAAACATTCAACCATATGCAACATCCGCATGATAACACATTCAATTTCATCCATAAACAAGTATAAATACTCGTGCATATGCAATATGAAATGTGACCGAGTCGAGCTAATATCTAATGCAAATTCGCGCATCCACGAGCAACCACTTGCAACCATATCAACCATAACATGTTTCAAATACATGTTTACATCCATATGGTTCTACCTAAGATTCCCTGAAACAGGGTCGAGAAGATAAACAAAACAAACTCCGTACGGGGTTTGTAACAGAGACATGACCGAGAGGATATCCATAAAAGATAGCCTACAAGCAAGCTCAACAGAAAAACAGGGATCGAGGATATATTCCCAAAAGAGATATCATGCACGTATTTAGTCTTCAGTCTCCTGAGTCGCATTACCTTGAGCTTAGTTCCATCGTGCCTTGACCGCCCCTTTTACTTCACGATTTCGCAGCTTCTTATTTCCTGTTTCCATAACATGAGTTGGAACTCATTTCCTCGTCGCCTCTCGTTCCACTTGCACTTATTCTCCTTCTAGAATACTTGGCGCAAACAGGACTGCGTACACATTATTCCATGCGAGCCCTCAAAATTCACTAGTGAATCCTGGACCTTGTACCATAAGGTATTCCACGTAGAAAAACTTTCTCTTGAAAGTAAACAAGTTACCGTGCGCACTTACTAGGGTAATTCCCATAACCCATACATAATCGAAGTAAACCATCCGTCTTATTAGCGAACACCATTCGATCGGGTTTCTAATTTCCAACAAAGGCATCTAGGGATTCTAAGTAACTAATCATGACAGAACCCAAAAGGTTACGCGATACTTCAAGGGTATTACCAAAGCAAGCCAAGAGTCTAACTACCCTCCTTCTAAAACCGAGAGTGGCACCCCTTACTGGATAACCACTTCATCCCTAGAATCCATCCACAACTTATAAACATAAGCATTATTTCCAAGCTCAACACTTGATATAGACATTCTCAAATCCAAACAAGCCATGAGTAAATGGACCGATCTTCCAATAGGACTTAAGACAAAAACGGGATCCTCTACTACGCCAGTACTAAGGTGCAGAGACTCAACTATCGAAGCGGACTTAAAAGATGCGGTGATCAAAACAAAGTCCCGACAGGATGATAGAGAAGAAAAGCTAAACCTTTAACAAGATCGTTACCCTCCTTCTGAGGTACCCTAGAAATGAGAGCATACTATTGCCCTCCGAATGATCTTGTCCCTGTTCCATGATATTTAACTATCCGTCCCGTTTCACCATGCCAAAGGTACTCTCTCGTCATGGGTTTCATTGTTCATCTTTCTCCCTCCTTTTAGGACTCAGCCATACCAACATATTGCTTATCCCTGAGCTCGTATCCTTTATCCTTGTTCTTACTATCCTTTCATGCATAACTCTGCAACGGTCTCTCGAGAACCACCTTCATCGTACGGGAAACACTTACGCAGCTAGAAAGACTAGTCGCAGTCAAAACCACTGTGACTACAGATGGAGGAAAGAAAGGAAAAGAGATTCAATCAAGGAAACAAGGATAATGCTAATGGCCTTTGGGGAATAACCTTTTTCTTTTTAAAAGAAAATTTTCTTGAAAAATGCTTCTTTGTAAACGGTTTTTCAAATAATTTTCAGAAGGTCTTTAAAAACTTTTGCCCAATCTAGTAACCTTCTGCTCTGATACCAAATGTAACACCCCGCCTCCGCTAGGGTCACTCGCAAGGGAATGCACTAGCTTTAGAGGGGCATTATTGGTAAACATCCACAGAAATATCACAAGACAGAACATATAAAAATAGCGGAAGTAAAAACAAACTTTCATAACATTAATAAATGAGGTCAAAAGCCTTTTTACATCAGAGTACATCAAAACCTGTCTTGCTGAAATAAAGAAGAATGAAACCTTTTTCATAAATTATTCCCCAATTAAAACAGTAAAGTAGCCATAGCCAAGGAAAGTCCAAGCCATCCAAGATGACCTTCAAGCCGAAGAAGTCTGAACTAAACAACAGTATTTCCTCCCTGTAACCTGGGGGGGAAACGGAAGACAAGAAGTGAAAGAAACGGGGTCAGTCATAAAGACTGGTAAGTCCTATCTACTTCCAGCATAAAAACAGATAAAGGTGACATGACATGCATAAACTGAAAGTAAACACAAGGATGATGTCAAGATAGATAAACTGAACCAAAATAACAGGATGAACTACTGTACCCAGATAAACTAAGGTGTCATGATCACTACAACAAAAACACCATATTACAACTTTAATTTTACAACGGTGCATAAAGCACCGTTGTAATAGATCCTTTTTTACAACGGTGCAAAACGCACTGTTGTAATAAATGTTTTTTACAACGGTAAAATAATCACTATTGTAAAGAACATATATATTACCATATCACAACTTCAATTTTACAACGGTGCAATAAGCACCGTTGTAATAGATTCTTTTTTACAACGGTGCAATAATCACCGTTGTAATAGATTCTTTTTTACAACGGTGCAATAAGCACCGTTGTAATAGATTCTAATTATATAAATATTTAATTATAATTAATAATAAATAATAAACTTAGGAATCAATAATATTTATTAATTATTATTAAATAATTAGTAAATAATATTTTTAACAAGTCTTTTTCCTTGTCAGTTAATTATGAATAAATTAAAAATAATTACAAAATGTTTAATTATAGATAATAGTTACTTTTAAATAAAAGAACTAATAATTAATATATAATAAATTCTTTATTTTTTAGACAATAATTATTTAAATAATAATCAAAATTTAATAATCAATATTAAATAATATATAAAAGTTAAAAATAAATATTAAATAATTAAAATAAATATAAAAACAATTAATAATTAAATAAAATAGTATTAATTAATAATCGATATAAAATTAATATCTAACACATAATACCAAAGTAATTTTGATTAAATATTAATAAGTACCATTAAGTTGTAATAATTAATAATTAAATTTGAAATATTAATTCGTAACTAATAATTCATTACTAATTAGTAGTTACTCATTAATTAGTAATCAATAATCAATTAACAAAAATAAAACAAAATTCGTGTTTAAATAAACATATTTTTAATTAATAGTTTATGCATAATTCACTATCTCTTTCGTAGCTTCAAAAACGAATTTTGCTTTGGCTCCAAAATTGAATTTGGTCTCCAGACCAAAAAATTCAGCGACTCTTTAACGATATGCAGTTGTAAATATATGTTTCTTTTGCCACTGAACGTTGTAAACAAATCAGGGCCCTAACCTTAAATTTACGTTTAGCTCCAAAATCAAATTTAAATTCCATTCCTCCAAAATTTTGGGTCCATTACTCAAAATTTTGGCTCCATTCGTCAAAATTTTGGCTCCATTCCCCAAAATTTTGGCTCCATTCCTCAAAATTTTGGCTCCATTCCTCAAAATTTTGGCTCCTGCTCGAAATTTCCCCCTTTCGCTGACCCTTTTTTTGTCCACTCGTTTTCTTCTTTACAGTATCTTCTCAAAATATTGGTGCCACTTTAATCTCCAATTTTTCTTTCTACTTGTTTTCGATTAGTAATTCAATTAATGGCGTCCTTCACAGGCGACTAATTTCTCTTCCTCCCTGCATAACCTTTCCACCCGACCCTCCTTTGAGTGCTCTCGCTTCCCTTTTGCCCATCAATTCCCGAAATTACTCGCCCCACTAATCAAGATTCCGACTTTGTGCCGACTTCAACAACCACGGCGGATCCAGATCGGCAAGAGGTGGAGGCGACACCAACTCGGCAACGACATGAGGGGACTGACGACGACAGGCACCGCTTCAGCGCGACAAGGGACAGCGCTGAGCAAAATGCGAAGCCATTAATTTGTAAGTTCAATTTGATTTCCATTTTGCAATTTTAATTATGCTGGAAAAATAGCAAATGAATTGGGTTGATTTATGCTGCAAATTGCCTAATTGCATAGTTGGCAGAGGAGGATTACGCTGTGCCAAAACGGATTATGTTGATTTTGGGAAGTGGAAACTTAAATTCTATTTTTTATTGCCAATTACAATTTGCAACAATTTGCAAAATTGCAAAATGAAAAAAAATTGAATATGTCAGTTTTTAATTGGCACCAATTGCCAATTATATTGCAAAATTGCAAAATGAAAAAAATTGAATATGTCAGGTTTTTAATTTACAGTAGGGTGATTGAATATGAGTTTGTTCATTATTTACAGAACTTCATTTGCAGGAACATTGTTGGAGAAGGACTTCACTTGTTCAGCTGAAGAAATGGATATATATTTTGGCATCTTTATGAAAGCACATAACTTGTTCGACTTAATGCCTCAACAGTTCCTGCTTCTAAATCTTGTAATCATTATTTGTAATGTAATGAAGCATTGATATATTACCGTGATGATGTATGATTCAGTTTTTGTATTTTGAATATAAAGTTGTAATATTTTTTGTATGAATGGATCCGTTGCTTTGAATTTATATCAATTTGTTTTCTGTTTATTCAGCTTTTGTTGCATTTGCAAAATTTATTTTTTTTAAAACCCAAAAGTCAATCACAACGGTGGAAAAAAGTTGTAAAATATACATATTACAACGGTGGAAAAAAGTTGTAAAATATACATATTACAACGGTGTTGCAACAGTGCAAAAAAGTTGTAAAAGATATTAGTCTATTACAACTTCTTAATACACGACGGTTTGCCCACCGTTGTAAAATGTATATTACAACGGTGTTCCACCGTTGTAATATGGTCATTTTGTTGTAGTGGATAAATTACGATGTCAGATAAAACAAGGTATCAGGCCGTCAGGTTCCTATCAAGCATCACGTCCCATGGTATCTATTTAGTCTAACGTTCTATGGAATTTTTCATATATATATATATGTATATATATATATCTTTACTGGTTTTTACATGTATATTTGCTCTGCACCCTCCGTACTAGTATCCCAGCCTTGTTATGTGTTAAGCATGAATGTCCCTTACTCAAAGTCGTGTAATGGTCCATGTCAACCTAATATATCGCATATATAGGTTACTCAAATCATATGTTTCTTTCCATGTATATAAGTTCAGTCCTTTGCCGTACCTCGTACGGGCTTCCTCATGTCGTATTATCCTTGAAATTGTTTGGACTGTCACCCTTGTTCTAGCTAGGCTCTTCCATATGAATCATCGTTTGAACTATTAGGACTTACGCCACCTAGCATCACTAGGGATTACGCTTACCTATTGCACTCTTTCGTATTTCGGTTTGGGTTAAACCACCTAGGCCACTAGGGATTACGCTAACCCTCAACCACGCCCTTTTTCCCACGCATTCATCGTGAATCGTTTTTCTATAACTGTATGCACATGTATCACATCGTGCCATCCGAGTCCTGTCACAGGGCAAAACAAGAAATACAGGACTCGGTCGGGAGCTTTAGATTTATCTGCCGATGCAGATACTAAGGTCTGCTTTTCTACACGTGGCTATGGTCCCACGAGACCCCTCCCTCAACTAGTGAAAGGCAACACAAGAGAAAATCTTGCATGAGAACTACACTCCGGCCAGCCCACATCCTACGGCCTACCTCACCCATAATTAGATAGCAATTATGGTCTGTTGGGTGTTCCCTGCCTTTCCGTACGTACACGCTTGACTCAAGATGGTAGATGATCGACGAACTTGCTATCTCGGGCACCTTATGTATTCGTCGACTCACTGCTATCCACCCCAGTCTTTAGGTCGCTCGCATAGCAACCAAGGAATATTCTTGGTTCTTCTACCGCAGACCTCAACCTCTCGTGAGCCTAGTATAATGACCTGGCAGCTCACAGAGGGATCCCAAGAATATCCTCACGTTCCCCGAAGCCGCTGCTTCGTTACCCAGTTCGTTGGAGCCTTTATCAGATAGCCTGCTCCTACACGCATACTTAAACGTTGGCCTAACGTATCGGGTTACTAATCTATCTAAGAAATGGTCCAAATTTCCTTGACTAAGAATTATTACTTAGTTTCCCTTAACTAAGGTTTACCACTTAGCCTTATTTCCATAATCCTTGTTAACTATGGTTATTTACCTAATCCTCCGAATTAGGGTTTATCTAATGGGTTAAGTGTCACTTAAGTTCATAACTTAGCCCGTCTACAAACCATGTCAAAATTGGCTAAGTATCCAAGTCCAAGACTTAACCCTACAAACCGTGTGTCAAGTTGGCTAAGTATATTAAGCAATCCATAACTTAACCTCGTCTAATTATCATTTTAGATTGGTTAATTATATAAATTAACTTGACCTTGTCAAATTACCGAGTCAAATCGGTCAAGCGTATTCAAGTGATTCGTGACTTAGCCTTATCATGTTTTCACGTTAGATTGGTTAAGTATAGGTCACTTAACCATATCAAACTAACGAGTTAGATTGGTTAATTTTAGTTCACTTAACCACATCAAATTAACGAGTTAGATTGGTTAAGTTTAGGTCACTTAACCACATCAAATTAACGAGTTAGACTGGTTAAGTTTAGGTCACTTAACCACATCAAATCTTCATGTATAATTGGTTAAGTATAAGTTGCTTAACCCCATTAAATTATCACGTTAAGTTGGTTAAGTATTGGTTACTTACCCTCATTGAATTACCAAGTTTAAATTGGTTAAGTGTTTAACTTAACTCCATCGAATTACCGTGTTTAGATTAGTTAAGTGTGGATTACTTAACCCCATCTAATTACCGTGGTTAGGTTAGTTAAGTCTTAATTACTTAACCTCATCTAATTACCCAGTCGGATTAGTTAAGTGTAAATTACTTAACCCCATCCCCTAATCATCTTGCATGGTTAAGTGTCATTAAGGAAATCAAGCCCGGTCCCACTTAACCTACCCATTCGTGTCATATCGGTTAAGTGTCATTAGTCAAATTTACTTAACCTTATCATGTGGCATTAATTTAATTAATGCACTCTTAACCTCTCACATTAGACCTTGTTGTGGTTACTAGTTAAGCCGGGCGGGTCCGGGTAGATTTACACCACAACCTAGTCTAACCTCGGGTCTTAAGCGCGACATGACCAACTTCTCACATTGGGTCCTATTGTTTGCAACTACTAGTTAGGCCGGTCGGTTCCGGGTAGTTTTACGTTGCAAACTCAACCCAACCTCGAGTTGGCCACACTTATATTATCTAAGTTCATCATGTTTCCAAAACATGTTACAAGTTTTTCAAGCATTTGGGTAGACCTAACTTAATAGGTAAATTCCCAAAGGGTAGACCTAACTTAATAGGTAAATTCCCAAGCTCATGTTTTTATGCATACTTACACGCCAACTTCCATGTTATCTTTCAAGTCGTATTTTCAAGTATAAACACATGTCATAATCAAGTTAAGGTTTCGCGACATGTTCATGTTTATCTAACTACCCAAAATCGTGTTTTCCAACGCAAGCAAAAGCGAGTCAACATAGTAAGGATACTACGTCACATATTGGCCTCAAAACATGCATGATGCCAAAAAGGGATTGGCTTCCACATGCACAACCTTGGCCAAAAACATGCATAGTGTCATAAGGTGATTTGGCCACAAACATGCATAGTATCTCAAGGGGATTTGGCCACAAACATGCATAGCATAAAAGGGGATTACTTGCATAAGTGTCCATGTCATAAATCTATCATGAAGGGATGAACATGCCCATGTTACTCATATGATAAAAAGGTAAACTTGCATATTATCATAAGGGATTTCGGGTTCATATACTTGCATAGCCTCAAAGTCACATTCATGCACATGTTTCATGAGTCAAAGTGGTTTCAAGTGTGCATGCTAACATACCACAAGCAAAGGTCCAATCTTTCATGGCAAACTAGGTCCAATGTAACATGAATAGCATGGTTTAGTCGCTACAACATAACCCAAAGTCATATGTTCATGCTAAAGGGGCAAACTAGGTTCCCATAGGCTAACATACTCATGTTACTTTGCATTTTATCCCATGTCACATCAAGATCATCGTTTAAATCTACAAGTAGCTAGAACTTACATAGCGTGGCAAGAGGACTAGGAGCATGAATCGTTTTGACGAAGAAAGGTGGCTCCTTTGATGAAGATCCGTCATGAAACTCGCATAGCAACGTTGATTTGGCCTCTATTTGGTGTAGCAAGCTTGCACCTTTTGATTTGAACCCGATTTGAATGCATAGGCTCTTGAAGTTGGAGATGGAGGCCATGATCAAGATTGATTTTGGCAGCACTTAGTTGCTAGGTTTGATTTTTAGGGATTTAGGTTAGGTTTAGGGTGTTTTTATAGAGATTAGGGTGTGTTTTAGGCCATAGGATTAGATCTAGGATAGATTAGGACCATCAGATCTCGGAAGCTTCCAGAACCAGCCCAAGAACAAGACCAGGTGAGACAAACAGGAGCGCCAGGCAACTTGCCCCGGCCACCCCCTGTCGACAGGCAAGTCGACAGGGCTGTCGACTTGGTCTGGGCCCAAGTCGACAGGCCTGTCGACGTGGCCTAGGCGGGAAACTTCCCGCCTAGCCTCAGATCTGATTTTCAAAGCTATTTCCGAAGTTCAAATTTCCAGAAATCTTCTTTGGGCCTTTAACGGGTCATACGGACTCCGATTCTCGAAAACTCGGACTCTATTTCGCGTATTTTTCCGAGACGAACGCAATGGCACAGACCGTTTCACTTGATTCGGAATTTATAATTTAATTTTGTCTTGATTCTTGATTTAACGTGTTGTAAGAATTCGGGTTGTTACATTCTCCCCTTCTTAAAGGATTTCGTCCCCGAAATCTCAAAGTTAGGAAGAACATATCCTACCATCCATCATCTATCTACTCAAACCATCATCCACAAGCAACCATTGTCCTTAGATGACTCCTAATGCTTTATGAATGTGTGCAAAACGTGTGTGTACATGTTCCTTAGCTAATGCTAATGATCAGGCCTGAAAAATCTTTTGAATGCAAAAATATGTTTAGTGCTATGAATCCATCATGTATGCAAATAGTCCTAGTCATATACACTATATGCGTGCACAAACATTCAACCATATGCAACATCCGCATGATAACACATTCAATTTCATCGATAAACAAGTATAAATACTCGTGCATATGCAATATGAAATGTGACCGAGTCGAGCTAATATCTAATGTAAATTCGCGCATCCACGAGCAACCACTTGCAACCATTTGCAACCATATCAACCATAACATGTTTCAAATACATGTTTACATCCATATGGTTCTACCTAAGATTCCCTGAAACAGGGTCGAGAAGATAAACAAAACAAACTCCGTATGGGGTTTGTAACAGAGACATGACCGAGAGGATATCCATAAAAGATAGCCTACAAGCAAGCTCAACAGAAAAACAGGGATCGAGGATATATTCCCAAAAGAGATATCATGCACGTATTTAGTCTTCAGTCTCCTGAGTCGCATTACCTTGAGCTTAGTTCCATCGTGCCTTGACCTCCCCTTTTACTTCACGATTTCGCAGCTTCTTATTTCCTGTTTCCATAACATGAGTTGGAACTCATTTCCTCGTCGCCTCTCGTTCCACTTGCACTTATTCTCCTTCTAGAATACTTGGCGCAAACAGGACTGCGTACACATTATTCCATGCGAGCCCTCAAAATTCACTAGTGAATCCTGGACCTTGTACCATAAGGTATTCCACGTAGAAAAACTTTCTCTTGAAAGTAAACAAGTTACCGTGCGCACTTACTAGGGTAATTCCCATAACCCATACATAATCGAAGTAAACCATCTGTCTTATTAGCGAACACCATTCGATCGGGTTTCTAATTTCCAACAAAGGCATCTAGGGATTCTAAGTAACTAATCATGACAGAACCCAAAAGGTTACGCGATACTTCAAGGGTATTACCAAAGCAAGCCAAGAGTCTAACTACCCTCCTTCTAAAACCGAGAGTGGCACCCCTTACTGGATAACCACTTCATCCCTAGAATCCATCCACAACTTATAAACATAAGCATTATTTCCAAGCTCAACACTTGATATAGACATTCTCAAATCCAAACAAGCCATGAGTAAATGGACCGATCTTCCAATAGGACTTAAGACAAAAACGGGATCCTCTACTACGCCAGTACTAAGGTGCAGAGACTCAACTATCGAAGCGGACTTAAAAGATGCGGTGATCAAAACAAAGTCCCGACAGGATGATAGAGAAGAAAAGCTAAACCTTTAACAAGATCGTTACCCTCCTTCTGAGGTACCCTAGAAATGAGAGCATACTATTGCCCTCCGAATGATCTTGTCCCTGTTCCATGATATTTAACTATCCGTCCCGTTTCACCATGCCAAAGGTACTCTCTCGTCATGGGTTTCATTGTTCATCTTTCTCCCTCCTTTTAGGACTCATCCATACCAACATATTGCTTATCCCTGAGCTCGTATCCTTTATCCTTGTTCTTACTATCCTTTCATGCATAACTCTGCAACGGTCTCTCGAGAACCACCTTCATCGTACGGGAAACACTTACGCAGCTAGAAAGACTAGTCGCAGTCAAAACCACTGTGACTACAGATGGAGGAAAGAAAGGAAAAGAGATTCAATCAAGGAAACAAGGATAATGCTAATGGCCTTTGGGGAATAACCTTTTTCTTTTTAAAAGAAAATTTTCTTGAAAAATGCTTCTTTGTAAACGGTTTTTCAAATAATTTTCAGAAGGTCTTTAAAAACTTTTGCCCAGTCTAGTAACCTTCTGCTCTGATACCAAATGTAACACCCCGCCTCCGCTAGGGTCACTCGCAAGGGAATGCACTAGCTTTAGAGGGGCATTATTGGTAAACATCCACAGAAATATCACAAGACAGAACATATAAAAATAGCGGAAGTAAAAACAAACTTTCATAACATTAATAAATGAGGTCAAAAGCCTTTTTACATCAGAGTACATCAAAACCTGTCTTGCTGAAATAAAGAAGAATGAAACCTTTTTCATAAATTATTCCCCAATTAAAACAGTAAAGTAGCCATAGCCAAGGAAAGTCCAAGCCATCCAAGATGACCTTCAAGCCGAAGAAGTCTGAACTAAACAACAGTATTTCCTCCCTGTAACCTGGGGGGGAAACGGAAGACAAGAAGTGAAAGAAACGGGGTCAGTCATAAAGACTGGTAAGTCCTATCTACTTCCAGCATAAAAACAGATAAAGGTGACATGACATGCATAAACTGAAAGTAAACACAAGGATGATGTCAAGATAGATAAACTGAACCAAAATAACAGGATGAACTACTGTACCCAGATAAACTAAGGTGTCATGATCACTACAACAAAAACACCATATTACAACTTTAATTTTACAACGGTGCATAAAGCACCGTTGTAATAGATCCTTTTTTACAACGGTGCAAAACGCACTGTTGTAATAAATGTTTTTTACAACGGTAAAATAATCACTATTGTAAAGAACATATATATTACCATATCACAACTTCAATTTTACAACGGTGCAATAAGCACCGTTGTAATAGATTCTTTTTTACAACGGTGCAATAATCACCGTTGTAATAGATTCTTTTTTACAACGGTGCAATAAGCACCGTTGTAATAGATTCTAATTATATAAATATTTAATTATAATTAATAATAAATAATAAACTTAGGAATCAATAATATTTATTAATTATTATTAAATAATTAGTAAATAATATTTTTAACAAGTCTTTTTCCTTGTCAGTTAATTATGAATAAATTAAAAATAATTACAAAATGTTTAATTATAGATAATAGTTACTTTTAAATAAAAGAACTAATAATTAATATATAATAAATTCTTTATTTTTTAGACAATAATTATTTAAATAATAATCAAAATTTAATAATCAATATTAAATAATATATAAAAGTTAAAAATAAATATTAAATAATTAAAATAAATATAAAAACAATTAATAATTAAATAAAATAGTATTAATTAATAATCGATATAAAATTAATATCTAACACATAATACCAAAGTAATTTTGATTAAATATTAATAAGTACCATTAAGTTGTAATAATTAATAATTAAATTTGAAATATGGAATAATTCCTATTAATAATTCGTAACTAATAATTCATTACTAATTAGTAGTTACTCATTAATTAGTAATCAATAATCAATTAACAAAAATAAAACAAAATTCGTGTTTAAATAAACATATTTTTAATTAATAGTTTATGCATAATTCACTATCTCTTTCGTAGCTTCAAAAACGAATTTTGCTTTGGCTCCAAAATTGAATTTGGTCTCCAGACCAAAAATTTCAGCGACTCTTTAACGATATGCAGTTGTAAATATATGTTTCTTTTGCCACTGAACGTTGTAAACAAATCAGGGCCCTAACCTTAAATTTACGTTTAGCTCCAAAATCAAATTTAAATTCCATTCCTCCAAAATTTTGGGTCCATTACTCAAAATTTTGGCTCCATTCGTCAAAATTTTGGCTCCATTCCCCAAAATTTTGGCTCCATTCCTCAAAATTTTGGCTCCATTCCTCAAAATTTTGGCTCCTGCTCGAAATTTCCCCCTTTCGCTGACCCTTTTTTTGTCCACTCGTTTTCTTCTTTACAGTATCTTCTCAAAATATTGGTGCCACTTTAATCTCCAATTTTTCTTTCTACTTGTTTTCGATTAGTAATTCAATTAATGGCGTCCTTCACAGGCGACTAATTTCTCTTCCTCCCTGCATAACCTTTCCACCCGACCCTCCTTTGAGTGCTCTCGCTTCCCTTTTGCCCATCAATTCCCGAAATTACTCGCCCCACTAATCAAGATTCCGACTTTGTGCCGACTTCAACAACCACGGCGGATCCAGATCGGCAAGAGGTGGAGGCGACACCAACTCGGCAACGACATGAGGGGACTGACGACGACAGGCACCGCTTCAACGCGACAAGGGACAGCGCTGAGCAAAATGCGAAGCCATTAATTTGTAAGTTCAATTTGATTTCCATTTTGCAATTTTAATTATGCTGGAAAAATAGCAAATGAATTGGGTTGATTTATGCTGCAAATTGCCTAATTGCATAGTTGGCAGAGGAGGATTACGCTGTGCCAAAACGGATTATGTTGATTTTGGGAAGTGGAAACTTAAATTCTATTTTTTATTGCCAATTACAATTTGCAACAATTTGCAAAATTGCAAAATGAAAAAAAATTGAATATGTCAGTTTTTAATTGGCACCAATTGCCAATTATATTGCAAAATTGCAAAATGAAAAAAATTGAATATGTCAGGTTTTTAATTTACAGTAGGGTGATTGAATATGAGTTTGTTCATTATTTACAGAACTTCATTTGCAGGAACATTGTTGGAGAAGGACTTCACTTGTTCAGCTGAAGAAATGGATATATATTTTGGCATCTTTATGAAAGCACATAACTTGTTCGACTTAATGCCTCAACAGTTCCTGCTTCTAAATCTTGTAATCATTATTTGTAATGTAATGAAGCATTGATATATTACCGTGATGATGTATGATTCAGTTTTTGTATTTTGAATATAAAGTTGTAATATTTTTTGTATGAATGGATCCGTTGCTTTGAATTTATATCAATTTGTTTTCTGTTTATTCAGCTTTTGTTGCATTTGCAAAATTTATTTTTTTTAAAACCCAAAAGTCAATCACAACGGTGGAAAAAAGTTGTAAAATATACATATTACAACGGTGGAAAAAAGTTGTAAAATATACATATTACAACGGTGTTGCAACAGTGCAAAAAAGTTGTAAAAGATATTAGTCTATTACAACTTCTTAATACACGACGGTTTGCCCACCGTTGTAAAATGTATATTACAACAGTGTTCCACCGTTGTAATATGGTCATTTTGTTGTAGTGGATAAATTACGATGTCAGATAAAACAAGGTATCAGGCCGTCAGGTTCCTATCAAGCATCACGTCCCATGGTATCTATTTAGTCTAACGTTCTATGGAATTTTTCATATATATATATATGTATATATATATATCTTTACTGGTTTTTACATGTATATTTGCTCTGCACCCTCCGTACTAGTATCCCAGCCTTGTTATGTGTTAAGCATGAATGTCCCTTACTCAAAGTCGTGTAATGGTCCATGTCAACCTAATATATCGCATATATAGGTTACTCAAATCATATGTTTCTTTCCATGTATATAAGTTCAGTCCTTTGCCGTACCTCGTACGGGCTTCCTCATGTCGTATTATCCTTGAAATCGTTTGGACTGTCACCCTTGTTCTAGCTAGGCTCTTCCATATGAATCATCGTTTGAACTATTAGGACTTACGCCACCTAGCACCACTAGGGATTACGCTTACCTATTGCACTCTTTCGTATTTCGGTTTGGGTTAAACCACCTAGGCCACTAGGGATTACGCTAACCCTCAACCACGCCCTTTTTCCCACGCATTCATCGTGAATCGTTTTTCTATAACTGTATGCACATGTATCACATCGTGCCATCCGAGTCCTGTCACAGGGCAAAACAAGAAATACAGGACTCGGTCGGGAGCTTTAGATTTATCTGCCGATGCAGATACTAAGGTCTGCTTTTCTACACGTGGCTATGGTCCCACGAGACCCCTCCCTCAACTAGTGAAAGGCAACACAAGAGAAAATCTTGCATGAGAACTACACTCCGGCCAGCCCACATCCTACGGCCTACCTCACCCATAATTAGATAGCAATTATGGTCTGTTGGGTGTTCCCTGCCTTTCCGTACGTACACGCTTGACTCAAGATGGTAGATGATCGACGAACTTGCTATCTTGGGCACCTTATGTATTCGTCGACTCACTGCTATCCACCCCAGTCTTTAGGTCGCTCGCATAGCAACCAAGGAATATTCTTGGTTCTTCTACCGCAGACCTCAACCTCTCGTGAGCCTAGTATAATGACCTGGCAGCTCACAGAGGGATCCCAAGAATATCCTCACGTTCCCCGAAGCCGCTGCTTCGTTACCCAGTTCGTTGGAGCCTTTATCAGATAGCCTGCTCCTACACGCATACTTAAACGTTGGCCTAACGTATCGGGTTACTAATCTATCTAAGAAATGGTCCAAATTTCCTTGACTAAGAATTATTACTTAGTTTCCCTTAACTAAGGTTTACCACTTAGCCTTATTTCCATAATCCTTGTTAACTATGGTTATTTACCTAATCCTCCGAATTAGGGTTTATCTAATGGGTTAAGTGTCACTTAAGTTCATAACTTAGCCCGTCTACAAACCATGTCAAAATTGGCTAAGTATCCAAGTCCAAGACTTAACCCTACAAACCGTGTGTCAAGTTGGCTAAGTATATTAAGCAATCCATAACTTAACCTCGTCTAATTATCATTTTAGATTGGTTAATTATATAAATTAACTTGACCTTGTCAAATTACCGAGTCAAATCGGTCAAGCGTATTCAAGTGATTCGTGACTTAGCCTTATCATGTTTTCACGTTAGATTGGTTAAGTATAGGTCACTTAACCATATCAAACTAACGAGTTAGATTGGTTAAGTTTAGTTCACTTAACCACATCAAATTAACGAGTTAGATTGGTTAAGTTTAGGTCACTTAACCACATCAAATTAACGAGTTAGACTGGTTAAGTTTAGGTCACTTAACCACATCAAATCTTCATGTATAATTGGTTAAGTATAAGTTGCTTAACCCCATTAAATTATCACGTTAAGTTGGTTAAGTATTGGTTACTTACCCTCATTGAATTACCAAGTTTAAATTGGTTAAGTGTTTAACTTAACTCCATCGAATTACCGTGTTTAGATTAGTTAAGTGTGGATTACTTAACCCCATCTAATTACCGTGGTTAGGTTAGTTAAGTCTTAATTACTTAACCTCATCTAATTACCCAGTCGGATTAGTTAAGTGTAAATTACTTAACCCCATCCCCTAATCATCTTGCATGGTTAAGTGTCATTAAGGAAATCAAGCCCGGTCCCACTTAACCTACCCATTCGTGTCATATCGGTTAAGTGTCATTAGTCAAATTTACTTAACCTTATCATGTGGCATTAATTTAATTAATGCACTCTTAACCTCTCACATTAGACCTTGTTGTGGTTACTAGTTAAGCCGGGCGGGTCCGGGTAGATTTACACCACAACCTAGTCTAACCTCGGGTCTTAAGCGCGACATGACCAACTTCTCACATTGGGTCCTATTGTTTGCAACTACTAGTTAGGCCGGTCGGTTCCGGGTAGTTTTACGTTGCAAACTCTACCCAACATCGAGTTGGCCACACTTATATTATCTAAGTTCATCATGTTTCCAAAACATGTTACAAGTTTTTCAAGCATTTGGGTAGACCTAACTTAATAGGTAAATTCCCAAAGGGTAGACCTAACTTAATATGTAAATTCCCAAGCTCATGTTTTTATGCATACTTACACGCCAACTTCCATGTTATCTTTCAAGTCGTATTTTCAAGTATAAACACATGTCATAATCAAGTTAAGGTTTCGCGACATGTTCATGTTTATCTAACTACCCAAAATCGTGTTTTCCAACGCAAGCAAAAGCGAGTCAACATAGTAAGGATACTACGTCACATATTGGCCTCAAAACATGCATGATGCCAAAAAGGGATTGGCTTCCACATGCACAACCTTGGCCAAAAACATGCATAGTGTCATAAGGTGATTTGGCCACAAACATGCATAGTATCTCAAGGGGATTTGGCCACAAACATGCATAGCATAAAAGGGGATTACTTGCATAAGTGTCCATGTCATAAATCTATCATGAAGGGATGAACATGCCCATGTTACTCATATGATAAAAAGGTAAACTTGCATATTATCATAAGGGATTTCGGGTTCATATACTTGCATAGCCTCAAAGTCACATTCATGCACATGTTTCATGAGTCAAAGTGGTTTCAAGTGTGCATGCTAACATACCACAAGCAAAGGTCCAATCTTTCATGGCAAACTAGGTCCAATGTAACATGAATAGCATGGTTTAGTCGCTACAACATAACCCAAAGTCATATGTTCATGCTAAAGGGGCAAACTAGGTTCCCATAGGCTAACATACTCATGTTACTTTGCATTTTATCCCATGTCACATCAAGATCATCGTTTAAATCTACAAGTAGCTAGAACTTACATAGCGTGGCAAGAGGACTAGGAGCATGAATCGTTTTGACGAAGAAAGGTGGCTCCTTTGATGAAGATCCGTCATGAAACTCGCATAGCAACGTTGATTTGGCCTCTATTTGGTGTAGCAAGCTTGCACCTTTTGATTTGAACCCGATTTGAATGCATAGGCTCTTGAAGTTGGAGATGGAGGCCATGATCAAGATTGATTTTGGCAGCACTTAGTTGCTAGGTTTGATTTTTAGGGATTTAGGTTAGGTTTAGGGTGTTTTTATAGAGATTAGGGTGTGTTTTAGGCCATAGGATTAGATCTAGGATAGATTAGGACCATCAGATCTCGGAAGCTTCCAGAACCAGCCCAAGAACAAGACCAGGTGAGACAAACAGGAGCGCCAGGCAACTTGCCCCGGCCACCCCCTGTCGACAGGCAAGTCGACAGGGCTGTCGACTTGGTCTGGGCCCAAGTCGACAGGCCTGTCGACGTGGCCTAGGCGGGAAACTTCCCGCCTAGCCTCAGATCTGATTTTCAAAGCTATTTCCGAAGTTCAAATTTCCAGAAATCTTCTTTGGGCCTTTAACGGGTCATACGGACTCCGATTCTCGAAAACTCGGACTCTATTTCGCGTATTTTTCCGAGACGAACGCAATGGCACAGACCGTTTCACTTGATTCGGAATTTATAATTTAATTTTGTCTTGATTCTTGATTTAACGTGTTGTAAGAATTCGGGTTGTTACATTCTCCCCTTCTTAAAGGATTTCGTCCCCGAAATCTCAAAGTTAGGAAGAACATATCCTACCATCCATCATCCATCTACTCAAACCATCATCCACAAGCAACCATTGTCCTTAGACGACTCCTAATGCTTTATGAATGTGTGCAAAACGTGTGTGTACATGTTCCTTAGCTAATGCTAATGATCAGGCCTGAAAAATCTTTTGAATGCAAAAATATGTTTAGTGCTATGAATCCATCATGTATGCAAATAGTCCTAGTCATATACACTATATGCGTGCACAAACATTCAACCATATGCAACATCCACATGATAACACATTCAATTTCATCCATAAACAAGTATAAATACTCGTGCATATGCAATATGAAATGTGACCGAGTCGAGCTAATATCTAATGTAAATTCGCGCATCCACGAGCAACCACTTGCAACCATTTGCAACCATATCAACCATAACATGTTTCAAATACATGTTTACATCCATATGGTTCTACCTAAGATTCCCTGAAACAGGGTCGAGAAGATAAACAAAATAAACTCCGTATGGGGTTTGTAACAGAGACATGACCGAGAGGATATCCATAAAAGATAGCCTACAAGCAAGCTCAACAGAAAAACAGGGATCGAGGATATATTCCCAAAAGAGATATCATGCACGTATTTAGTCTTCAGTCTCCTGAGTCGCATTACCTTGAGCTTAGTTCCATCGTGCCTTGACCGCCCCTTTTACTTCACGATTTCGCAGCTTCTTATTTCCTGTTTCCGTAACATGAGTTGGAACTCATTTCCTCGTCGCCTCTCGTTCCACTTGCACTTATTCTCCTTCTAGAATACTTGGCGCAAACAGGACTGCGTACACATTATTCCATGCGAGCCCTCAAAATTCACTAGTGAATCCTGGACCTTGTACCATAAGGTATTCCACGTAGAAAAACTTTCTCTTGAAAGTAAACAAGTTACCGTGCGCACTTACTAGGGTAATTCCCATAACCCATACATAATCGAAGTAAACCATCCGTCTTATTAGCGAACACCATTCGATCGGGTTTCTAATTTCCAACAAAGGCATCTAGGGATTCTAAGTAACTAATCATGACAGAACCCAAAAGGTTACGCGATACTTCAAGGGTATTACCAAAGCAAGCCAAGAGTCTAACTACCCTCCTTCTAAAACCGAGAGTGGCACCCCTTACTGGATAACCACTTCATCCCTAGAATCCATCCACAACTTATAAACATAAGCATTATTTCCAAGCTCAACACTTGATATAGACATTCTCAAATCCAAACAAGCCATGAGTAAATGGACCGATCTTCCAATAGGACTTAAGACAAAAACGGGATCCTCTACTACGCCAGTACTAAGGTGCAGAGACTCAACTATCGAAGCGGACTTAAAAGATGCGGTGATCAAAACAAAGTCCCGACAGGATGATAGAGAAGAAAAGCTAAACCTTTAACAAGATCGTTACCCTCCTTCTGAGGTACCCTAGAAATGAGAGCATACTATTGCCCTCCGAATGATCTTGTCCCTGTTCCATGATATTTAACTATCCGTCCCGTTTCACCATGCCAAAGGTACTCTCTCGTCATGGGTTTCATTGTTCATCTTTCTCCCTCCTTTTAGGACTCAGCCATACCAACATATTGCTTATCCCTGAGCTCGTATCCTTTATCCTTGTTCTTACTATCCTTTCATGCATAACTCTGCAACGGTCTCTCGAGAACCACCTTCATCGTACGGGAAACACTTACGCAGCTAGAAAGACTAGTCGCAGTCAAAACCACTGTGACTACAGATGGAGGAAAGAAAGGAAAAGAGATTCAATCAAGGAAACAAGGATAATGCTAATGGCCTTTGGGGAATAACCTTTTTCTTTTTAAAAGAAAATTTTCTTGAAAAATGCTTCTTTGTAAACGGTTTTTCAAATAATTTTCAGAAGGTCTTTAAAAACTTTTGCCCAATCTAGTAACCTTCTGCTCTGATACCAAATGTAACACCCCGCCTCCGCTAGGGTCACTCGCAAGGGAATGCACTAGCTTTAGAGGGGCATTATTGGTAAACATCCACAGAAATATCACAAGACAGAACATATAAAAATAGCGGAAGTAAAAACAAACTTTCATAACATTAATAAATGAGGTCAAAAGCCTTTTTACATCAGAGTACATCAAAACCTGTCTTGCTGAAATAAAGAAGAATGAAACCTTTTTCATAAATTATTCCCCAATTAAAACAGTAAAGTAGCCATAGCCAAGGAAAGTCCAAGCCATCCAAGATGACCTTCAAGCCGAAGAAGTCTGAACTAAACAACAGTATTTCCTCCCTGTAACCTGGGGGGGAAACGGAAGACAAGAAGTGAAAGAAACGGGGTCAGTCATAAAGACTGGTAAGTCCTATCTACTTCCAGCATAAAAACAGATAAAGGTGACATGACATGCATAAACTGAAAGTAAACACAAGGATGATGTCAAGATAGATAAACTGAACCAAAATAACAGGATGAACTACTGTACCCAGATAAACTAAGGTGTCATGATCACTACAACAAAAACACCATATTACAACTTTAATTTTACAACGGTGCATAAAGCACCGTTGTAATAGATCCTTTTTTACAACGGTGCAAAACGCACTGTTGTAATAAATGTTTTTTACAACGGTAAAATAATCACTATTGTAAAGAACATATATATTACCATATCACAACTTCAATTTTACAACGGTGCAATAAGCACCGTTGTAATAGATTCTTTTTTACAACGGTGCAATAATCACCGTTGTAATAGATTCTTTTTTACAACGGTGCAATAAGCACCGTTGTAATAGATTCTAATTATATAAATATTTAATTATAATTAATAATAAATAATAAACTTAGGAATCAATAATATTTATTAATTATTATTAAATAATTAGTAAATAATATTTTTAACAAGTCTTTTTCCTTGTCAGTTAATTATGAATAAATTAAAAATAATTACAAAATGTTTAATTATAGATAATAGTTACTTTTAAATAAAAGAACTAATAATTAATATATAATAAATTCTTTATTTTTTAGACAATAATTATTTAAATAATAATCAAAATTTAATAATCAATATTAAATAATATATAAAAGTTAAAAATAAATATTAAATAATTAAAATAAATATAAAAACAATTAATAATTAAATAAAATAGTATTAATTAATAATCAATATAAAATTAATATCTAACACATAATACCAAAGTAATTTTGATTAAATATTAATAAGTACCATTAAGTTGTAATAATTAATAATTAAATTTGAAATATGGAATAATTCCTATTAATAATTCGTAACTAATAATTCATTACTAATTAGTAGTTACTCATTAATTAGTAATCAATAATCAATTAACAAAAATAAAACAAAATTCGTGTTTAAATAAACATATTTTTAATTAATAGTTTATGCATAATTCACTATCTCTTTCGTAGCTTCAAAAACGAATTTTGCTTTGGCTCCAAAATTGAATTTGGTCTCCAGACCAAAAATTTCAGCGACTCTTTAACGATATGCAGTTGTAAATATATGTTTCTTTTGCCACTGAACGTTGTAAACAAATCAGGGCCCTAACCTTAAATTTACGTTTAGCTCCAAAATCAAATTTAAATTCCATTCCTCCAAAATTTTGGGTCCATTACTCAAAATTTTGGCTCCATTCGTCAAAATTTTGGCTCCATTCCCCAAAATTTTGGCTCCATTCCTCAAAATTTTGGCTCCATTCCTCAAAATTTTGGCTCCTGCTCGAAATTTCCCCCTTTCGCTGACCCTTTTTTTGTCCACTCGTTTTCTTCTTTACAGTATCTTCTCAAAATATTGGTGCCACTTTAATCTCCAATTTTTCTTTCTACTTGTTTTCGATTAGTAATTCAATTAATGGCGTCCTTCACAGGCGACTAATTTCTCTTCCTCCCTGCATAACCTTTCCACCCGACCCTCCTTTGAGTGCTCTCGCTTCCCTTTTGCCCATCAATTCCCGAAATTACTCGCCCCACTAATCAAGATTCCGACTTTGTGCCGACTTCAACAACCACGGCGGATCCAGATCGGCAAGAGGTGGAGGCGACACCAACTCGGCAACGACATGAGGGGACTGACGACGACAGGCACCGCTTCAGCGCGACAAGGGACAGCGCTGAGCAAAATGCGAAGCCATTAATTTGTAAGTTCAATTTGATTTCCATTTTGCAATTTTAATTATGCTGGAAAAATAGCAAATGAATTGGGTTGATTTATGCTGCAAATTGCCTAATTGCATAGTTGGCAGAGGAGGATTACGCTGTGCCAAAACGGATTATGTTGATTTTGGGAAGTGGAAACTTAAATTCTATTTTTTATTGCCAATTACAATTTGCAACAATTTGCACAATTGCAAAATGAAAAAAAATTGAATATGACAGTTTTTAATTGGCACCAATTGCCAATTATATTGCAAAATTGCAAAATGAAAAAAATTGAATATGTCCGGTTTTTAATTTACAGTAGGGTGATTAAATATGAGTTTGTTCATTATTTACAGAACTTCATTTGCAGGAACATTGTTGGAGAAGGACTTCACTTGTTCAGCTGAAGAAATGGATATATATTTTGGCATCTTTATGAAAGCACATAACTTGTTCGACTTAATGCCTCAACAGTTCCTGCTTCTAAATCTTGTAATCATTATTTGTAATGTAATGAAGCATTGATATATTACCGTGATGATGTATGATTCAGTTTTTGTATTTTGAATATAAAGTTGTAATATTTTTTGTATGAATGGATTCGTTGCTTTGAATTTATATCAATTTGTTTTCTGTTTATTCAGCTTTTGTTGCATTTGCAAAATTTATTTTTTTTAAAACCCAAAAGTCAATCACAACGGTGGAAAAAAGTTGTAAAATATACATATTACAACGGTGGAAAAAAGTTGTAAAATATACATATTACAACGGTGTTGCAACAGTGCAAAAAAGTTGTAAAAGATATTAGTCTATTACAACTTCTTAATACACGACGGTTTGCCCACCGTTGTAAAATGTATATTACAACGGTGTTCCACCGTTGTAATATGGTCATTTTGTTGTAGTGGATAAATTACGATGTCAGATAAAACAAGGTATCAGGCCGTCAAGTTCCTATCAAGCATCACGTCCCATGGTATCTATTTAGTCTAACGTTCTATGGAATTTTTCATATATATATATATGTATATATATATATATATATATCTTTACTGGTTTTTACATGTATATTTGCTCTGCACCCTCCGTACTAGTATCCCAGCCTTGTTATGTGTTAAGCATGAATGTCCCTTACTCAAAGTCGTGTAATGGTCCATGTCAACCTAATATATCGCATATATAGGTTACTCAAATCATATGTTTCTTTCCATGTATATAAGTTCAGTCCTTTGCCGTACCTCGTACGGGCTTCCTCATGACGTATTATCCTTGAAATCGTTTGGACTGTCACCCTTGTTCTAGCTAGGCTCTTCCATATGAATCATCGTTTGAACTATTAGGACTTACGCCACCTAGCACCACTAGGGATTACGCTTACCTATTGCACTCTTTCGTATTTCGGTTTGGGTTAAACCACCTAGGCCACTAGGGATTACGCTAACCCTCAACCGCGCCCTTTTTCCCACGCATTCATCGTGAATCGTTTTTCTATAACTGTATGCACATGTATCACATCGTGCCATCCGAGTCCTGTCACAGGGCAAAACAAGAAATACAGGACTCGGTCGGGAGCTTTAGATTTATCTGCCGATGCAGATACTAAGGTCTGCTTTTCTACACGTGGCTATGGTCCCACGAGACCCCTCCCTCAACTAGTGAAAGGCAACACAAGAGAAAATCTTGCATGAGAACTACACTCCGGCCAGCCCACATCCTACGGCCTACCTCACCCATAATTAGATAGCAATTATGGTCTGTTGGGTGTTCTCTGCCTTTCCGTACGTACACGCTTGACTCAAGATGGTAGATGATCGACGAACTTGCTATCTCGGGCACCTTATGTATTCGTCGACTCACTGCTATCCACCCCAGTCTTTAGGTCGCTCGCATAGCAACCAAGGAATATTCTTGGTTCTTCTACCGCAGACCTCAACCTCTCGTGAGCCTAGTATAATGACCTGGCAGCTCACAGAGGGATCCCAAGAATATCCTCACGTTCCCCGAAGCCGCTGCTTCGTTACCCAGTTCGTTGGAGCCTTTATCAGATAGCCTGCTCCTACACGCATACTTAAACGTTGGCCTAACGTATCGGGTTACTAATCTATCTAAGAAATGGTCCAAATTTCCTTGACTAAGAATTATTACTTAGTTTCCCTTAACTAAGGTTTACCACTTAGCCTTATTTCCATAATCCTTGTTAACTATGGTTATTTACCTAATCCTCCGAATTAGGGTTTATCTAATGGGTTAAGTGTCACTTAAGTTCATAACTTAGCCCGTCTACAAACCATGTCAAAATTGGCTAAGTATCCAAGTCCAAGACTTAACCCTACAAACCGTGTGTCAAGTTGGCTAAGTATATTAAGCAATCCATAACTTAACCTCGTCTAATTATCATTTTAGATTGGTTAATTATATAAATTAACTTGACCTTGTCAAATTACCGAGTCAAATCGGTCAAGCGTATTCAAGTGATTCGTGACTTAGCCTTATCATGTTTTCACGTTAGATTGGTTAAGTATAGGCCACTTAACCATATCAAACTAACGAGTTAGATTGGTTAAGTTTAGTTCACTTAACCACATCAAATTAACGAGTTAGATTGGTTAAGTTTAGGTCACTTAACCACATCAAATTAACGAGTTAGACTGGTTAAGTTTAGGTCACTTAACCACATCAAATCTTCATGTATAATTGGTTAAGTATAAGTTGCTTAACCCCATTAAATTATCACGTTAAGTTGGTTAAGTATTGGTTACTTACCCTCATTGAATTACCAAGTTTAAATTGGTTAAGTGTTTAACTTAACCCCATCGAATTACCGTGTTTAGATTAGTTAAGTGTGGATTACTTAACCCCATCTAATTACCGTGGTTAGGTTAGTTAAGTCTTAATTACTTAACCTCATCTAATTACCCAGTCGGATTAGTTAAGTGTAAATTACTTAACCCCATCCCCTAATCATCTTGCATGGTTAAGTGTCATTAAGGAAATCAAGCCCGGTCCCACTTAACCTACCCATTCGTGTCATATCGGTTAAGTGTCATTAGTCAAATTTACTTAACCTTATCATGTGGCATTAATTTAATTAATGCACTCTTAACCTCTCACATTAGACCTTGTTGTGGTTACTAGTTAAGCCGGGCGGGTCCGGGTAGATTTACACCACAACCTAGTCTAACCTCGGGTCTTAAGCGCGACATGACCAACTTCTCACATTGGGTCCTATTGTTTGCAACTACTAGTTAGGCCGGTCGGTTCCGGGTAGTTTTACGTTGCAAACTCAACCCAACCTCGAGTTGGCCACACTTATATTATCTAAGTTCATCATGTTTCCAAAACATGTTACAAGTTTTTCAAGCATTTGGGTAGACCTAACTTAATAGGTAAATTCCCAAAGGGTAGACCTAACTTAATAGGTAAATTCCCAAGCTCATGTTTTTATGCATACTTACACGCCAACTTCCATGTTATCTTTCAAGTCGTATTTTCAAGTATAAACACATGTCATAATCAAGTTAAGGTTTCGCGACATGTTCATGTTTATCTAACTACCCAAAATCGTGTTTTCCAACGCAAGCAAAAGCGAGTCAACATAGTAAGGATACTACGTCACATATTGGCCTCAAAACATGCATGATGCCAAAAAGGGATTGGCTTCCACATGCACAACCTTGGCCAAAAACATGCATAGTGTCATAAGGTGATTTGGCCACAAACATGCATAGTATCTCAAGGGGATTTGGCCACAAACATGCATAGCATAAAAGGGGATTACTTGCATAAGTGTCCATGTCATAAATCTATCATGAAGGGATGAACATGCCCATGTTACTCATATGATAAAAAGGTAAACTTGCATATTATCATAAGGGATTTCGGGTTCATATACTTGCATAGCCTCAAAGTCACATTCATGCACATGTTTCATGAGTCAAAGTGGTTTCAAGTGTGCATGCTAACATACCACAAGCAAAGGTCCAATCTTTCATGGCAAACTAGGTCCAATGTAACATGAATAGCATGGTTTAGTCGCTACAACATAACCCAAAGTCATATGTTCATGCTAAAGGGGCAAACTAGGTTCCCATAGGCTAACATACTCATGTTACTTTGCATTTTATCCCATTTCACATCAAGATCATCGTTTAAATCTACAAGTAGCTAGAACTTACATAGCGTGGCAAGAGGACTAGGAGCATGAATCGTTTTGACGAAGAAAGGTGGCTCCTTTGATGAAGATCCGTCATGAAACTCGCATAGCAACGTTGATTTGGCCTCTATTTGGTGTAGCAAGCTTGCACCTTTTGATTTGAACCCGATTTGAATGCATAGGCTCTTGAAGTTGGAGATGGAGGCCATGATCAAGATTGATTTTGGCAGCACTTAGTTGCTAGGTTTGATTTTTAGGGATTTAGGTTAGGTTTAGGGTGTTTTTATAGAGATTAGGGTGTGTTTTAGGCCATAGGATTAGATCTAGGATAGATTAGGACCATCAGATCTCGGAAAAACAGGTGCGCCAGGCAACTTGCCCCGGCCACCCCCTGTCGACAGCCCTGTCGACGTGGCCTAGGCGGGAAACTTCCTGCCTAGCCTCATATCTGATTTTCAAAGCTATTTCCGAAGTTCAAATTTCCATAAATCTTCTTTGGGCCTTTAACGGGTCATACGGACTCCGATTCTCGAAAACTCGGACTCTATTTCGCGTATTTTTCCGAGACGAACGCAATGGCACAGACCGTTTCACTTGATTCAGAATTTATAATTTAATTCTGTCTTGATTCTTGATTTAACGTGTTGTAAGAATTCGGGTTGTTACAAATAAACTCAGGTTAGATCTTACTTTTAACAAAAAACGCCCAAATTGCAATTTACCAAATAGTTTATAGTGCGAATTGGACATCCATGACAAACAGAAATTTACTATGTTAATAGTTAAATTATCCTTTGATACCGAGGTTGAATGGAAGATTCTCTGTTTCCTCTCAACCCAAATGAACCAACTAATGAATAATACTAAAGAGTCCAATATGTATTTCTGTCTGGAATTGTATCTTAATCTATAACAATTCCAATAGTCAATACAATTACTAAGGGAATTAAAACAATCAAAAGTAAAAATCCTAATAATCATATTGAAAATAGAAAAGGTAAAGTAACAAGAAAAAAATAAATGATCTACGTCCTCCTCCCCTGAATTACAAAAACAACATCTTATATCAAATATAACATTTTTCCTTTTTAACAACTGAATCGTATTAAGCTTCTTGTGGACGATCAACCACATTAGAAACTTTGATTTAGGAGTAGAATTAGTCCTCCATAGGAATTTAAAGGGGTATAATGATATACCAGAGAAATTAATAAAACTATACATAGAATTAACTGTGTAAACTAAACTCTTATCCATGCCCCAGCTAATAGAATCGCTATTTATGTCCACATGGTACAGTGCTAATTTGGCTTTAAGTAAGGCCAATTGTCTTAATAAGTCTTCCTCCAAAATATTATCAAAGGAGAATTCCCACGGAGGATCTAATTCAGCTACGTAAACATCCTTAATTAAAGCATTCTTAAATCTACTAATATTAAAGAGCTTACTAAATACAATTTTCAGTGGCACTCTTGATATCCAAGCATCATGCCAAAAATAAGTAAGGTTTCCTGAATGAACTAACACTTTGCATCCTATATTAAAAAAGTCAAAACAATTCAAAACGGATTTCCAAAAATGAGATAATCTATTATCCCAACTACCACCATTACTAATAAAAAACTCACCTCTTGAATAATAAGATTTGGAAATGATAGACTTCCAAGAAGACTTCACTTCTGGACATCTATATTTCCATAACCATTTAGCAAGTAAAGCAGAGTTAAAATTATGTAGATTTATGATTCCCAAACCCCCCTCTATCTTAGATTTACAACACATTTCCCAGTTAACTAGACATTTATAACTACTACAACTAGAATCACCATTCCAAAGATAATTACGTCTAATCCTATCAATGACCCATTTGGGAAATCGATGAACAGCCATCCAATAAGAGGGAATAGCTGATAGAACCGAGTTAACTAGAACTAATCTACCTGCTCTGGACAGGAATCTATTGTTCCAGTTAGATAATCTATTACTAATCTTATCAATAATGACTATCCAATCTTCCTTTTTAAGCTTTAACGATCTTATCTTAAAACCTAAATAATCGAAAGGAAATTTCATAATCGAACAGTTCAAAATGCTAGCCACTAAAGTCTCAATATTGTTAAAATCATTAATGAACATCACTGCGCTCTTATCAAAATTGATTCTTAAACCAGATAACATCTCAAAACAGTAAAGTATAAATTTAAGAGCAATAATATGCTCCGGCAGATGAGAAGAAAATAACAAAGTATGATCCGCAAATTGAAGGATAGATAATTCGTTGTTAAATTCCTCATTCCCAACACTACCTAGAATACCTAATCTCCCGGCTCTCTTAATAATTTTTGAGAAGACATCAACTGCTAAATTAAATAGAAAAGGCAATAAAGGGTCGCCTTGTCTAAGTCCTCTCTTGGATTGTATCTTCTTACCCATTACCCCATTAACGACAATGTTGGAACAACCAGACCTAAGTAACAACATGATCCAGCTAGTCCATCTAACACTAAAACCCCTAGCAAGACATAATTCACATACAAAGACCCAATCTATTGAATCAAATGCCTTCTCATAGTCTAGCTTCAAGATGGCACATGTTATATTGTTCTTACAACAGACGTTAATATATTCCTGTATCGCTGCCACACCATCTACTATATTCCTACCTTTAATAAAAGCTGTTTGAGAGTCATCAATAAGGTCATTCATCTTGCTACTCAACCTATTCGCTAAAACTTTAGATATGATTTTGACAGAAACATTAACAAGGGAGATAGGTCTAAAATCCTTAAGGGTATTAGCCCCCTCTCTCTTATGAATAAGTATGACACTGGCAAAGTTAAAACTACCTAAACGCAAATCACCACTATAAAATTCATTAAATAATTCAATAATGTCAAACTTCAAAACTTCCCAAAATTGTTTGTAAAAATTAACAGAGAAACCGTCAGGTCCAGGAGCTTTGTTACTAGGCATATCGCTAATTGCCTTCCAAATCTCCTGCTCCGAAAATGGTTTATCCAAATCTACAAGGCTTACCCTAGTATCGGAAGGATATAAGTCATTCTATCTAACATTAGTTCTTCTCTTAATCTTAGAACCGAAAATCTGATTGTAATATCTAGTAAAAGCTTCGTTTAGATCCTTCTGTAAAGACAGTTCTACATCATTTACAATAATCGAGCGAATCATATTATCACGTCTCCTCTTATTAGCCATACTATGAAAAAACTTAGTGTTATTATCTCCCTCCTTGATCCATTGTATGCGAGACCTTTGCCTCCACATGGTCTCTTCTTTTTCTAAAATCTGTTTAAGATCTTGTTTAAAATTACAGTATCTATCTTTCTCAGTGGAATGGAGAATCCTGGTTTCACTAATTTTATCTAACTCTAACAGTTCACACATGATCTTGTCTTTTTTAATTCTTACATTACCAAAGATATATTTATTCCAATGCTTAAGAAAGAATCTCAACTTACCTAACTTTGCCACATAAATCTTAGCAGAATTACCTCTATAAATATTATTAAAATAAAACAAATCCTTCCATTTCATGGAAACAAGATTAGTGAAACTATGATCTAGTAACCACATTTTTTCGAACTTAAAACTACTGCTAATAGAAATGCTCGAAGTACACGTAAGAATGATAGGGCAATGGTCTGAGAGTAAAAAAGGTAATCCCTTGACTTTACAAATCGAATATCTATCTTCTATCTCAGAAGTAATAAAGAATCTATCTAATAGTGCAAAGGAAGGGCTATCCCGGACATTCGACCAAGTGAACAATCTATTATCAAGAGGAATCTCAATTAAATTACTGTCTAATACAAAGTCATTAAATTCCTCCATATTAGAGAAATCACCTTCTCGTGGTGATCTCTCTCCTAAAAATCTGGTGACATTAAAGTCCCCCCCCCCCCCCCCACTATCCAAAAGTTAGGAGAAATATTCCTAAAACTAGAACACTCCTCCCATAGGACTCTCCTTTCCTCTTTGGTGTGGGGGCCATACACATTTTGATGCCCAAAAAGGAGTTATCAGAAAGGGATTGTAAAATAATATGTATAGAATGTAACTTTGGATACTCAAGTACTAGTCTGTATTGACTGTCTTTCCAACCAATCATAATTCCTCCGACAGTACCAACTGCCCGAAGACAAGACCAGTTACGGAAAAGGGACCCTCCTAGACTAATATAGAACCTACAATCTGGACATTCAATTTTTGTCTCTTGAAGTAGAACAATATCAATGTGATTATCTCTAAAGAAAGTCCTAATTTTAGCACATTTTTTAGGTTTATTTAGACCCCTAACGTTCCAACTAACGATCCTCATCTACTCAAGGAAGAAGCTCTTTCTAATTCCCTACTCCTAATATAGTCAGAATCTAACTCAATGTCAGTGAAGATAAAAGCTGTATCACTGGCAAACTGAAATAACTGGCTAGATGACAAACTACTTAAAGCATACGAAGAATAATCACTGCCATAAACAGAAGTCATACCTGAGCCCAAGGCCGAATTGCTACTACTAGCATCCGGACCCGGGGACCTACATCTAAATGGAGAGGAGCTAGATCTGATCCTAGCGCTGCGACGAACCACTCCAGAACAAGGAACAACTCTTCTACGTCTTCCTCTTCTAGACGAAGAAGAGGGAATATCACTACTCTGACATAAGACACCACTGGACTTTCGTGAATCATCCTCACATGAAGGACAAGATATTTTGTCTTCAATATCTGATGTGCTGGAAATAATTCCAGCAAAACGTACCAAACTGTATAAGAAATCCTCCCCATTGAACAAGCACAGACTCGGCTTCAAAAAAAATGAGCATAACTTTGTATCGCTTGTGCTAATAACCACCGAAAACACACAATTTCTCCATGAGCTGGAACACGATGACAAGACAGAAGCTGTTGACTCAGAATCCATGCCAACCAACCACGTTGCTTTATCATCCTTCCCATCCACCACCAAAGCCGACTGAGCATCCCTCATATATGTCACATCCCCCACAATGATAGCCTGATCACTAGCCATTTGCTCCAGTACGACATCCGTCTTCGAAGCTTTCTTATGTTGCAACAATTTCCATTTCAGCTTTTTATCCCTAAAACCTCTCCTCGACGAAGCAACATACTTCAGACCATCCTCCAACCCGGTGTCAACCATACCCTCACTCCTCGATACCAGCCCATCATCAACATCATCAACTGCCAGGACATCAAAACTGTTCGAAAGTACCATGTCTTCTGCCACTGACCATACAGTCCCCTCATTATTCCTTGTAACATTAAAATGCTCCCTCGACGAAACTCCCTCTTGATCCACTTCTCCCAGGTCAATGTCTTCCACGACAATCATCCCTGCGCTGACTTTGTCACGCTTATCCCCATAAAGAATATCATCTGTCCCTGAATCATTCATGAGCCCCATATATTTCATCACATCCGGGTCAAACATCATAGGATCATCACACAAAGTCCACCGCGATTCAATATTATTCAACATTTCACCTTCAAAACAGCTCTCTTCTTTCGCCACAGTATATACATTCATACCCATATCCTTCCCTGTTTTCAGATTAATCACCGTCCTACCATTTCTCGGATATTTACCAACAGTATCAGAGTGGCTCTCCATATCTCTATATTCAGATATAAAGGCAGAATTTAAAGCATCAAAGTGGACTAGTAAACTGTCCAACAATCTAACTGCCGTCAAAATGTTACTCATATGTAGATCAGAAAGCAGCCTCCGTAGCTTAACCAGATTTAAGCTGAACGCAAAAGCATGTTCATTTCTGTTCATCGGCAATGGCAACGGAGGAAAAATCTTCATATTTTCAATCTTTTTACTCCACAGAATACCATCCATCATCCCTTCTAAATTCCAACCCAGCGACAACAATAGGTAGGCACTTTCATTTAAACAGTCTAGAGGAACCAACACAAGAAAATCTAGAAGCTCAATTATAATCTGGCAAATTCTCAAACAGTTTAAGTGCATGAGTTCCCACACCGATTTTCCAATGAAACTCATTGAACAATTGAACTTTTTATGCCCAATTCCACCGCAGTTAAAGCATCTCAGACCATTTCTACAATCTTTTGCTAGATGGTTCAAATCCCCACAGCGAAAACAAACTCCAGTACCCGCGCTTTTACAAATATGAATGTTTCCAGTCTTAAAAGAATTCCAATTTGGCATATGAAACATAGGTTTCCTCACCATATCAGCATAAGAGCAATTAGAATTTGAAACAGAATGTTGTAAACCACTTACAAAGCTGGATGTTTTCGGAACCTCACATTGTCTAAAAGTCAAATTAAGTCTTCCTCCATTCATGTTAGTCCTGTTTCTGATCAAATCCGGGGCTGAGTTACTGAATATACCTGAAACGCCATGATGAATCCCTCTTGACTTACCACCAAAAATCAGCACATCGCCTGATTCAAGAATAATACTCCTGACAGCGTTTCCTTCATCTCTGTATACGAACTCTGCGGAATCCCCAATCGAAAAAGAAACAACAGGAGGACCAAGCGCCAGACTTTCCTTACTTTCATCCTTATCCTGATGCATTCCTAGTTTCCCATCTCGATTGTAGAAATTAATTATACAAACATCAGGAATCATGAATGGAAGTTCTTCAGGTTTCCGCCCATTATCAACTAATTCCTTATGTGCAAAATCAATGGAATCGCATACCAGCTTATTGAATTCTTCATGGATTTTTGGGGGAAAAGAGCCATCAATATTTCTCCTATCTTCGTAAATTCTGGATTGAGGATTCCAGATTTTTCCTAAACACATCAGAAAAAAATTTAACAAAGCGCCATTCTCAAAGCATGGCCTATAGAACCCTCCATCCCCAATTCCAAGATCTTGAACACTTTTAACAATCCGTATTTGTTCATCAAGGCTAATGAACTTCTTTAGTAATATCAAACCCGAGCTCAGAAATTTTGTTTCTTTAATCTTCATCCTTTTTGTCCCCAATTCGCCTGACCAATCCGATGTAATTCGTCTATCCGATAACCCTCCATTGTAACAGTGCCTCGCGAGATGATCGCTCCCTCCACATCGAAAACAACGCTTCTGAAATCGGATGGAAACCAAATCTGAACGAGAGGTAAACCTCGCCTTTTTCCTCTTCACATACGGATGATTCGATAGAGTATGATTTGGATAAGATCCATTCAAAGGAAGAGAAGAAAGATCTGGCCGTAATTCGCTCAAGAAAGAAGAAGATAAAAAATCCGCCATTTTTCTAGAAAGAAAACAGTAGTTTCAATTTTTGTCAACCGACATATTCATATGTGTGTTGTAGATGTTGTAATCATATATATATACAGTTTTCTTTTGAGTAAAAATTTGTTAACATATTATATTTTGTCCATTCTGCTGTGAGGTTCTATTTCTACTCTAATTTTGTAGTGCTGAAATTCTTCTTCTATTCTAATATTTTTTTTCTTTTCTCACCCTCTAATTTCTTCGTATTAACTATTCGTTTTTTTCGATACTTGGGTTTTGGAAAGTAATACATAAGCATGTATTATTGTCGAAATTCAAGCGTCGAATCTCCTTGGGTCGTTACAAGCAATAAGAGGAGTATTGGTCAATAGAGATGTGGATAGGGTGCATCAAAGTCCGTTCACTCTAAATATCAGGAATTGGAAAAACACATCGGACTTCAAGCTTTTAGATCTGAATGCTTACAACGGAAGAACAAATCTAACCAACCATTTGAGGTGTATGAGCAAATGGAAGTGCTGAGGCCATCCAAAGAGATTATGCCAAATGATTCCCAATTTTTATATAATACATGATAGCTCTATGGTGTAGGCCGCTTGAGAGTAGAATGATTAGAAACTATACATATATGGTCCAAAGATTCATGGGATAGTCCGCGATCATGTGACACTAGAACATGATGATTCTTACCACTTTAAAGAAGAGGACATGCGAGACTCTGTGGGTGTTCTTATCTCATTCAAATCCAACTATGGTGTCAATGGATTGACCAGACCCATTAGTGGTTCTCATGAATGCGGTCTATGAGATTTTGGATAATATAGACTTCAAGCTATCACTTGAACATGATTCCCTATGGGTTATTATTTTTTAATCATATAGAAGACAAATTCATGCGATAGGAGGACGCAAGAGAGGATAGGGAGACACTATAGGTAATAGCAGTTAAGGACGTAGGACTAACCGGATCGATTTAAGCAAAGGAAAAGGAAAGCGCAAAGCTCAGGATGGAAGCAGAATATCGAAAAGGCACAAGAGAGAGCCAAATTTCTCTCCCTATTCGAATTTGAATACAACTTTGGAAAGGATACCTTTAGAAACAAGGGAACGTCTTCCAAACTGAAGGCTACCGAGAAGGGAGTCCACTAAATATGAATGAGGGATTGGGAAACATTATTTATTCCATAAAATTGACGTGCATAATACTATTAAGTGTAGGTATTTAAAGGATACGGTTGAGGATAAAATTAGGAATGATCAGCTGGCATAATATGTTCGAAATAGAGCTGAAATGAAGGAATTGAGCCGCCCCTGGATGCATAAGATTAAAGCGGGCCTAGCTCGCATAGAGGAATTATCATTAATAATTTGGAATTGGACAATAAACGACTAAGTTTCTTGCATACGAATGGGGACCGGAGAGACCCATAGTCATACTTTAAGATGACGAAAAAACATATAGATTTCTATCTCTTAACAAATTATAGCAATATGTCTAAGCCATTTACTCTTGTACGGGAATCGGCAAGAACGCTAAACAAGCTCTCTACAGGCAATAAACTAATGATTTTAGAATGTAATAACAAACTTATGTTTTAGGTATTTTAATAAGATTACCTGGCAAGTTTGGAATATGCTTATTGAGTATGAAACTGACAAATATATTTTAACTTTAATAACTTATTGATCGTCAAGCACAGACCGTGCTTGGCAAAGTAAGTGTCACTTCACTAGGGTATGCTGAGACATCTAATCACTTCATAGCATGACTCGGCAAGAGGTATGCCATCCCATCTGGACTTGCCGGGATCTCCTATTCAGATTGCAAAGTATGGACTGCAATTAGTAAGGTTCAATTCACTTCATCATGACTTGGTGAGGCACCTCATCAATAATCGAGTATGGAATATGCTTTATAAGTTTCAGGTTGTCCTAAGTCCAAACAACGGGCCCGCCTGATCAGTCGTTGGTTATGGACTATCCTGGAAAGAGCCAGGAGAGGCTAACGTAGTTGAGTATGGATTATGCTCAGTAAGGGTTTGGGGAGACCAATGATTCTCCCAGAGAAGGAACAAACTTGGATTGTAGCTCGGAACAGCTGCAAATTTGGATTTTGTATTTGACAAAGGATTTCATAACAAACCAAAGAGACTGCATACTTAGATATAGATATCAGCTTTGGGTTCAGAATGGATATGGATTGCATGAAGGACCTTTGACGAGATTGAGGATTCAGACGTTGACACTGATTAGGGATTTGACTTTGGCTTTGGATTAGCATTGGATTGAATATTGGGTTGGATAACTTGATCACTCAAAAAGTTATGTACTATGGAATAATGGAAATACAAAGCACGTCTTCCACAACAATATATGTTTTAAGGGCCAATGTTGACCCTCCTTTTTGCAAGGACATTACACATTGGATTTGGATGCATAGATTACTTAATTATTGCAACGGATAACCTCGAAAGATGATCGATGATTCAGACCCGAGCATGGAAAAATGATTTGAAACTACAAATGATTGAATTAACTTGAATGGTACACTAGAATTGGCTATGTATAGGAATACGCAAGGATGGAATCCAGATTGATATATCCTAGCTTAGTTATCAACTCACACCAACCTAAAAACTCCTTGAAAACAAACCTAATTATCTGGATCGGTACGCTTGATTGACTCAAGAATGATATGGTGCAATGGGCTTGGGGTCAGTGTGCACATGGACATCATGTTCGAGCTCTTTATTTCAAACAAATTCTTCATATTAGCTCAATGGATCACCTGGGTTGGTAGACGAACTACACCAAACAAGATAGGAAAGCACACGAACCAAATCAGTTCAACTCTTGTTTGGCCAAACCAAATAGATATCAATCTAGATTGCCCTGAATCAGCACCAATCTGATTCCCAAGTTTGGGTGGTTCAACCCATACTTCATGAACTTGATTGCCTCAACTCTTCCGACTTCTCCATTGATTTCGAGCAGATCTGAATTGAAGTACACTATAAATATGTGGCTTATGTGTAACGACCTACCTTTTTGCTCAGTTCTAACTGGTAATTAAATCGACTCAAACCGTTCATAAAGACGGATTGTTAAGGGAACTTGCACATTTGCACAAAAGTAAAAGAACTTTTCCGTTATCATTACAATAACTTTACATCAGAGTTACAAGAAATATCAGAATACAACAGAAACACAACGGAAAGAAATACAAATATACTCTTAGCAAAACAAAAACAATCCAAAATATAGCTTTAGCTCTAATCATGAATCCAGCTATGAAGACTAAATCTGCAAACCAAACTACTAGTTATCCATGTGGAAAATTATGGGGATCCAGATTTTAGGTGCTAGAACAATAAAATTCAGGTCAGTCATGGGACTAGTGTTGGAACTCAAAACAGTTGTTTTTAGGTTTATTTTAAAGTTAGATAAATCACTGGACCACGTCGCTAAATACGGAACGGGTGTACTCCATGTGAATACCAATGCATATAAATTCGCAATGAACTTTTGAAAATGAAACTAGCATTAGGTCTTGCGGCACACACATAATGCAAAAAACACTTGGGCGAGGTTTCTCCTTATGATAGTAAAAAATGCTTGATATGTGGAAATCCTCTTTTATATTATTATTAGTGCATAGTGTGGAAAATCCTTTTGAAAGTAAATGTATTAATCATAGCCAGCATAATACCCCATCCCATTATACTGACGTATTCCTGCCAGTAACCAACATGCTACAACTAAAACCGTACGGGTTCGCAGTGGTGAATGGGTTTCCAACAAATGACCAAGCAAAGGAACTTCCTTTCTGAAACGATGGGTACGCTCCTAGAGGGACGCCCCGAGAACCAAATGGGCTCTCTGCCAACACGAGGCCAGTCTCTCCCTTATTGGATTGATTAGAATGCGCCTAAGTAAGTCATCCCCCGGTCGTTACCAACCTTTAGACTAGGCACCGTCACCCACAACAACCACAAAAGTAGATGTTTTCCACATAGATTAATACCCGGGCTCTGTACCGTGGTACACCTTTTATTTAGAAGGAAATGACTACCCATGTCCTCACCTCATCTTTCCTGTTTCGGCTATTTTTCAAGGTGTGAGGCTTGTCAAGGTCACGATATACACAAATCTATGCTTCAATAAGTCGTGCTTTGAACATCAATAGCTCATCACTTAAGTATGCCACATTGTCCATTCACCACATATCACTGATATCTATTAATATATAACCTCGAGGCTCATACGTCTCAGAGAAGGGTGTTAAGCTAAGAGAATAAATTATCCACCAGCAAATAGATATATATCGAATAAAGATCACTGCTACGCAGTTAATTACAATGTCAAACACATAATCCATACAAGTCCATTCTTGGTCTGAACGAAGCCAAAATCCAGAATTCCTTCATATATGTCCGGACTACTTACCACTTAACTAATATAAAATCCATCTGCCAAAGGGACCAACCCATTTGAGTCATTCAGTGAGTCGTACTTCTGATGTGAAGGGTCCCGGTATTCAAGACCATCTTCCAATGCTTATTTACTCTGAACGTCGTTTTATTATTTGGAATGGTTTTCAGATCCAATATCTGATCCCGGTCTTTCCGAATAATAAGCGTAATTTTAGAAACACAATTATGGATCACACAGGATTTCAACCAAATCCCCTCTGATAGTTGGTTAACTAAAACATTTTTGTGGATTCATTTTTAAATTGTTATCATAACACAACATTCAATAACTTAACCATCAAAATTAGTTCCTTAGAAAATTCTTAATCCACGTTTCGTAATTTCAATCATAATGTCCATTTAAAAAGATTGCTCTACATTCAACTCTTTATCTTAGTTAAAAGATCATTGTTCTTTCAAATTCCTTGCTTTAATTTTCTTAAATCAAAGATTTGATTAAATCCCCGATTACGATATGATTTTCCATAACTCAATCTCAGTAGGGTTCAAGAATGATATTATTGAAGATACCATCCACAACAAAACTCAAATCAATCGATATTGAACATAAGTTATATAGAAATTATATCTACTTAAATTAGATACCAATTCTCATAATCAATCGATATTGAACATAAGTTATATAGAAATTATATCTACTTATATTCGGTACCAATTCTCATAATCAACGAACACTATAAGCGGAATAACAGTATAAATGTCTTCTAAATTCCTCAAATAGTGTACATTTACAAAATGGAATTTCATATCAAATATTCGAATATTATTTCTATCCAACTTATCTCACTCAAATCGGGAAACCCTTATCTTAGTTCGAAAATTTATCAAACCCCTTGATATTAGATCTAGATAGAAATTTATCAACTTATCATCAATATTAACTTCTGCATCCAGCCCATACTATAAGCGGAGTAACGGTAAACTACCTTCTAAATATCTCGAATAGTAAGAGTCATCATCTACGGTATTAATATCAAACATCCGAAGATTTATCTTCAACCATATCCAATTCATTTATAATTGGAAACCCTTTTTAATATTGAACAAACCAATTTAAATCAATATTAATTATTTTAATATATTTTTAAGCTTTTGAAAATATTTCAAAAAATCATTTAAAAATGATTACTTATAGTTCGGATTATAGTTTGCGGGCTAAAATCTTTAAAACAGATTGTTTTCAAAGAAGCTTTACAAAAGCGTCACAATATAGCTTATATTAGCTAGTTTGATCAAAATAAATTTTATACTATCCAAATCTATCATTTTTCAACTCATATCGTTTCTAAATAATCTTAATGATTTTACCAAAATTCAATATTTTTAAAACATTAAAAATATTTGCTTATAGTTACGTGACGAACTGCACTTACAATGATCTTTTTTAGGATAGATTTGATCATAACTTGAAAACGATATATCAAAATTTGAAAATTTATATTTCATTTGAAAGCCGGTGTTATTAGAAAACAAATGTTTTTTGTTTCGTTGAAATCCGATTTGAATTGCTCAAGTTATAACTATTATAAATTATTGGTCAAAATTCGTGAGCTACCGTTGCGTGCCAAGTTCTATTCAGGCCCAATTTCGACATATAATAATACAACATCTGAATAACTTCCCAACCAATTATAAACACATATAAATATATACAATCTTATTGGAAAACGATATTTCAAATTTTTGACTTTAAATTCAATTCAAATTCAAAATCAAATATTATAATATTATTATAATAATAAAATATTATTATTTTCAAAAATTAATCCAATTAACTTCAAAACTTTCAGAAGCTAGTATAAAAATAATATAAAACCATTGGTGCAATCGGTTTGAATTAAAACAACTTTTGGATAGACAAACTAAACTTTACTTTTTCCAAACAAAATCGTTTTCATTGATTTAAAACCAACACCTTGTTTTATATCCAAAACTCGTTTGACAAAACGTTCATATTTACAAAAGTTGTTCGTATACATTTCCATTTCATTTCTGAATCAATTCAGATATCAAATTTGGAAATAAACTTTCAAACCCAATAACAATATAATATCGTTTACGTTTTCAACTGTGGAGGAGATTCAATCGGCCACCAACGCAGTACCATAATGGAAGTGTCATAGTGCGCCACACATCATTAACAAACAATATAAACATCCATAGCAACCATTATCAACATCATTAAAGAATTAATAACTGTGTGCACGCATTATAGAAATTAATGCTTAATAGTGTGTTTGTGTGTTCTAATCTACACAACTATTATCCATACAGACAATCATCAACCATTGAACATCCATTACCAATTCAATTAGCAACACTAATTAACTTATCAAATTATAACTAATTAATCTTCACTAATTAGTTCTTAATAAACTAGTGTATAAAATTAAGGAGTTCTCACCAACATAGCTGTTTATCCTCATGGTAGGAAAGCCTAGCGAACATCGACAGACAGAGGTTCCGCGCACCATCGCTTTAAATTTTCTGACTTGAAAAATAGGCTAACTTCCCTCTAGTTTTTGGATTAGCTACACTCTGAATTTGAAAAAGCTCCCAACTACAAAGTTGTAGAGAATTCTTTTCTCTTCAATTAAAGAAAAGAATTTATCAATACTCATTATTTTTTAGGGAGATATGGCCAAAATGGTGGAAGTGTTTTCTAGGTTCAATAAAAACAGCTAGAAAATATAGCTTTCAAAGATTTGGATTTTTATGATAGCTAGGCCAATTAGGAAAAGTTCTCAGCTACAAAGTTGTAGCCATTAAAAAAATCAAAACAATGTAAAAAAAAAGAATTGTATGATTTGGATTAATTTTGGAGGAGATATGGCCTCGGTAAGTTGCCGATTTGGGCTGAGGAAGAGGCCGAGAAAAAAATGAGGTGGTGGTGTATGGAGATGGTGATGTGGGGGTGCTTGGCCGAACTTAAATTGGAGAAGGTAGGGGTGTGGCTGGTGAAGGAGGCGGTGGGGAAGTGGTTGGCCAACGGGTGGTGGTGGAAATGGGGTGTAGGCCGAGTTTGCAGGAGGAAAGGAAGGGACGGAAGAAGGAGAGAGTGAAAAGGAAGGGAAGGAGAGGGGAGAAAAAGCTTTGGGAAGCCATGGCTAGGGAAGTGAGAAGAGAAGCAGAAGGAGGAAGAAGTAGGCGTGGTCTAGAATGAAGAGGAAGGGAGGTTTTAGGATCCTTATATAGGATGGAAGGAGCTTTAGGATCGTGGCACATAATGGTTACATTAGCAACGAAATTTTCCACACTTATAGGTGTTTCTAATTCGCAACACCTCTCATTCAAATTCAAGTGTTCTAGTTCATTGTTTATCAACTTACACATCCGACGTTTTATACGACAATGGCCACCGTATTACCGACAAAAATATGACGATACTTGTTTAACAAATTAAATTTTAAATTGAGTTTTAATAACATTACATAACAAATATGATTTGAAAAAATATTACTTAAAAATAATTTTATGAACTAAACATTGATTATTGTTATCAAATATTAACAACTTATTCAAATAATTATTCCCATTGTGTTATCCATATATATATATATATATATATATATATTTCATTCATTTGTAATTTAAAAATATATTTATTAATTTAATTAGAAAAGAACCCAATAAAATAGTTTTATAAATATGCATTGGAAATCTTGTTACAACAAAACTTGATAAATTCTCATTAAAAGTTACTTCGTTATATTTTAACAAATCAAATATCTAAAAAAAAATTTGGCAAGGTCGGCCGGTTTTTATAGTGATCCATACCACTGTTTAAATAATATGTGCATGAGATACGGGTAATATGCAACATACATGTTAACCAACAAAGCAAATAACTTCCGCGCAAGGAAGACATAAGCAAACAAGTCGCGCTTGATCAATTGACTTACATAACATGGACACAAAATGCTAACATGAATACAAATAACATAAAACGGTTTCCTTCTTGCTTTCTTACTGCAGATTTCCACTCATCCCTACGTAGTAAAAAACAACACCAATATCAATCATTATCAAACAAGTTACCACGAAACAAGACATTCTTCTTGCTACGCGTGACGTAGCCAGGAAGAGATGCAGAGTCTGGGAAACTTGTTTGAGAATCATGCAAAGGTGGTGGAGCCTTATACGCAGCAGGTGGGATGAGATGCGCGTAGGGGTTAAATTTTTTATTTAAACATATTTTTATTAAAATTATATTTTATCATTAATTCCAAATCAATATTTAAATTATATTAAATCCATTTTATACTCAGAAAATTCAAATTATATATCCCAAAATTCAGTTTTGAATTAGTTGATTTTTTTGTGAATCATTACATTATGACATTTGGAAAGGGATCTTTATTTTCTTCTCTCTGGATGCGAAAGCTCTACAATTTTATAGACTTAACATTATCTTTTACTCTCAGTTTTCTTACAAATACACAACTATATTTGTAATTAGTAATATGAATATGAGATTACAACATGTTAGACGTAAGGCAGAGTTTGCTGATCTACTATAAATATTTGTATTCTTTACCATTCCTTGCGTTTATATGTACGGATCTACGTTTGAATAAATTTCCCATTACAATTGGGGGCATCAACGCCATTTTTAACGTCAACAACTTTTTCCTTCTTGTGTGTGTATATATATAATATTATAGTACTTTGTGTTTGTATACATATCTTATTATTTTCTCATAATATATATATATATATGTATATATATGTGTGTGTAACTTGGATATTCATATATAATAACTATAAATATATACATATATCTGACAACATGTACGATACACACAAGACAAGCTAATATGTATGTTGTGATGCGAATATATAAGGACATGTTGTATACATTGCGTAAAATATCGTGTCATAACATGCACACACATATGATACATATGTATGCTTGTATATACATTGAAAATAAATTTTAAAAAAATTCTAGTAACAATTTACAATTCTAATTGAAATATATAATTTTATTTGAATTAAACTTATAAATATTCTAAATAAATGCTTCATTTTCCCAATAAAGATCAAATAAGACTAAAAAAAATCGAAATGCGCTTATAACCCAGCTGACCCAACTCCACTAATGTCTAATATGTTTAGGCTGGGAGGGTAAAGCATCGTAGGCAACCCAAGCAGAGTAATTATCTGCATCGTCATCAGTGAAAGACTGATCGAGTGAAGTAGGAGGTATCAAATATTTGCAAGTGTCAATTTGTATGCAACATTAAAAAGCTGATCCAATTCTCCAAACTTAAAGGGAGATCTTTTCTTGATCTGTTACACCTTAATGCAACAACATTCCATCGCTTATCTTGACTGTCCAGGTAATCGTTACTTGGTCCTAAATCTCTCTTTCTATCTACATCAGTCTATCTTAGCCAACTTAAGAATTCCTCAAGTTGTCCCATTTTTTCTGCATCGTACATGGAACTAATCAATGTTCAATCTATCGTTAAATGCTCTTGCCATAACACATAAAATGAGTTGATTCAATTTCATATGTTCAATGAAAATCCCACATACAAATGTATGCAATACCTTCCATTTAGATGTTTATAAAACAATAAGCTAAGGAAGTAGAAGTAGAAGTAGAAGATCCATACAACAAGTTAAAAAATGGAAACTATGAAATACAACACAAAATTCACATAAAAATGTGTGTTATGGATTAGAACAAAAAAACACTGAAAATAGAAGAACGTGTGCCAAATAAATTGGGAAGAAGGGCTATTGGCAGGGCTGATGTGGAACGGGGGGTGGGGGTGATATAAATAAAAGGGAAAAGTAAAGGAGAAAAAAGGGTCAATGAAAAAGACATGAGCGTTAGACGTCAATATATCATTTTTCACCAACTGGCATAACAGTCCAAATGTTATGTTTGGAACGTTGATATATCTGACGCATCTAACACACATTAATATGAACACAACATTTCTGTAGCTGCAAACATCCCCTTTGGCTATAACGGAAAAGCTTTAAATTCTACACAATTGTTTGACATTTGACATTATCTGAGGCTGGAAGATACATATTCATTTTTGTAGAATTTCTATTTAAAAAACACAAATTAAGATAAAATATAGTATGCCAAATAATATTCATATACTTCCGATCTTTTCTTGCTTTTCAAACATCCTTCCACTCATATGATGAATGTCGTGCTTTTCCGAATTTGTAAGACAAGACTAGGCCTTACTCCTTCTAATTTGCTCCTTATGTTTTCTAAAACTTAGCACAGTATGAGCATCTCTAACTCTAATTGGACGTAATGTCATAAAATACATATTTGTTCACATCTATTTCACAATATGAATTATAAAACAAGTTTATACAATACAATTTATAACTGTTGACCAATGTCAATGTCCCAAAACATACGGTTTTGTATATGTATCGTTTAGAGATATTTTAAAATTAAACAACTAAATAGTAGTGGTTATACAAACTTCTGCATTGTGAAGTATGTCTACTAAAACATCTTCAACACACTTATAATTTTAATGTAAAGAGGTTGGCATATAATCAACAATGTTTTTTAATTTTTTGTTCCTAATGGCGGTGTGAATTAATTGTGCAGTATGACGTGATAATTTGTTTACCAGATATTGTAAAGTAAAATGTCTATTTTACATATTGCATTGTACAATATTAAGTAATAAATATCAATAATAACATATTAAATAGGTAATTTAAACATTTTAATGTTTGAATAAATTATTTTGTTGTAGTATAACAGTTTTTTTATTCACGTCAACCCAACGTTGTTAATACATAGATTTCAAATGAAATTGCATTCTAAAGAGCTGGAGATGCTCTTAGTACATATTATGTTTCACAATATATTGTAAATTCTTTGTACACAGTGTTGGCCCTGAGTTTATCGAGGTTCTAGGAGAAATATGAGTCACATGTAAGGAAGAAAAAAAACCCAAAAGCGTTATAACAGAGAAGTGAATATAACAGACAGGTGTCAAAAAGCAAGTCACACAGTTTAACCACTTCCCCAACCTCAGGTTTAATTTCACACTGCTAACATTATTTATACATATAGTAAAATGCATGTTTGAGGCCCTTAAGAAATCTGAGGCCTTAAGCAAAGGCCAACTGAAATCCGACACCCTAGGCGGCTGCCTATGTCCATGGCTAGGCTTATTGGTACATCATATGTTATTGATATATATATATATAAAGAGATATTTTTGGGACAAGATATTTTTAGGAAAATAATTGTTTGAAAATATCGTTTTACATACTTATCTATTTGTTTCCTATTTTCTAGATTTGGACGTGATTTCAGGGATAAGATATCTATTTCGTGTTTTCTAGATTTGGACGTGATTTCAGGGATAAGATATTTGTTTCTTGTTCTCTAGATTTGGATGGGATAAGAAATTTGGTGTGCTTGTACTATAAATATATGGTTTCATGATTGATAATAAAGTAAGCAGAGATTCATCAATTCTTCATGGTATCAGAGCACTAGAGAACATTTTTTTAGAATAATCTTATATGGCTATTCAGGTCTTCTTGGTAATGCTAAAATTCATGAAAATAGATTAAATTGCAAGTTTGATGTGTCATCTTGGATTATTGATACCAAAACAACTCACTATGTTATAGGAGAAAGCTCTTTGTTGTTTGATACACAAAAATTTGAATGTCCGGTTGGTTTGCCGAATGGTGAAAAAGTAGTTTCCATTTTGGTGGGATTCGTTCGATTGTCGGACATGATTACTCTTACCGATGTTCTTTATGTTCTAAATTTGAGTTGCAATTTACTTTCTGTCTCTCAACTTAATGATGATTTACAAACTGTTCTCCAATTTGATTCTCATATTTGTGCTATACAGGACCGGACGAAGGAGCTGATTGGAACGAGAATTAGGAGAGACACTACTTTAGCAAACCGAAATTTGGGTCTATTGCTGAAGCTACATCAAATTTGGAGTTGTGGCATCATCGGCTCGGGCATCCTTCGAAAAAAGTAGTTAAGTTAATTCATTGTGTTAATATAATAAAGATCATTTAGATAACGGATGTGAAGTGTGTATGTGTGCTAAACATCCTAGAGACAAATTTCCTTTGAGCACTAATAAAGCTTCTCGGATTTCTGAGAAAATACATTATGATTTGTGGAGTCCATATAAACATATTTTGTCGTATGGAGCTCATTTTTCTAACAATGGTTGGTGATTTTTCAAGAGGATTTTGGATTTATTTGTTAGTTCATTAATTAGAAGTATTTCAAATGTTTATGGCTTTTGTTACTATGGTTGATAGACAATTCTCTCAAACAATTAAAGTACAGTGACAACGCGACTGAGTTTAATTGTTTGCTTGAATAATTTAATGCAACCAGAATTCTGTTTCAAACTTCTTGTGTGGGCACTCTGCAAAAAAATGGTAGAGTTGATAGGAAGCATAAACATATCTTGAATGTTGCTCTGGCATTGCATTTTTAAGCAAAATTACCTATTTATTTTTTGGGGGGAATGTGTTCTTGCGGCTGTTCACTTAATCAATCGTAACCTGACTCCTCTTTTACTGAATAAAACACCATTTGAAATACTTTTTAATAAACCCCCCTTCTTTTGGTGCTATTCGAACCTTTAGGTGCTTGTGTTCTGCTCATAATCAGAAAACTAAAGGAAATAAATTTGCTAGTCGAAGTAGAAAACGTGTTTTTGTTGGATATCGTTTGGTAAAAAGAGGTGGAGATTGTTTGATTTAGACACAAAATAATTTTTTGTTTCACGAGATGTAAAATTCCTTGAGGGACTAGTCCCGTTTAGGTGTCCGGAGGATGGGAACACCATGAATAACGAGCATATTGATCAAGAAATTCATTTGGATTTTGCTGAATTAATTTTGGATAATGAAACTGAGGTTGGCGAATTTTTGGATGAACAACAAGCCCAAAAATCAGACCCACCATCTCCCAAGATCTAACCCACGATTAATCAGGCCGCTACACCTTCATCTACAACAGTGGCTCCAGCAGTCCGTGAACAGGAAATGGGCGGTGAGTTTCGAGAAAAATCCCCGAACGTCTTGTATCGACACTTTGTGACACATACGGTTTTTGCTAATAGTACATCATCATCTCCTTCCTCTTTCGGTCTCTCCTCATGCACTTCTTATCCTTTATCACATTATTTAAATTATGACAATTTTTCTATAAATTATCGAAGATTTCTTGTAGCAGTTGTCATGGGTAATGACCCTAAATCTTTTAAAGAGGCTATGAAGTACGATGGGTGAAGACAATCAAGGAAGGAGGACATCCAAGCTTTTTAGGACAACGGAATATGGTCTTTGAAACATCTTCCGCCAAGAAAACGTGCTCTTGGTGGTCGATGGGTGTACAAGATCAAGTATTTGTGAGGATGTTGAGCGCCCCAACAAGAGGGTATATATTACAATGAAACATTTGCTCCAGTGGCCAAGATGACAACAGTTCGTGCCTTGCTAGCAGTAGCAGCTTCAAAAATTGGGAACTACACCAGATGGATGTCCATAATGCCTTTTTGCATGGTGATCTAGATAAAGAGGTGTACATGAAATTACCTCCTGGATTTGAGAGCTCAGAACCGTCTTGGGTGTGTTGATTACGCAAGTCATTGTATCACTTGAAGCAAGCTCCTAGGTGTTGGTTTGCAAGATTGGTGTCGACTTTGAAAGGCTATGGTTTCTCTCAGTCCTACTAAGACTATTCTCTTTTTACATATACTAAAGGCGTTGTTTGCATTAATGTATTAGTTTATGTAGATGATATTCTTATCTTTGGGAATGATTCCTCTGCACTTACCGTTTTCAAAGCTTATCTTAGTGATTGTTTCAAAATGAAAGACCTAGGATGTCTCAAATATTTATTAGGCATTGAAGTGGCCCGTAGCTCATTAGGATTATTTTTGTGTCAACAAAAGTACACTTTGGACATTATTTCTAAAAGATGTTTGTTGGGAACAAAGCCAAATGTTTTTCCAATTGAACAAAATCACAAGATTGGTCTTGCTATTGGCGTATTTTTGCAGGATCCTGAATCATATCGACGACTTGTGGGTCGTCTAATTTATCTTTCCATCACCTGACCAGACTTGGCTTATTCGGTTCATATTTTGTCTCAATTTATGCAAGAACCTAGCATGGAGCATTAGGAAGCGGCCCTTCGAGTCGTTCACTATTTGAAAGGGACTCCCGGTCAGGGTATTTTGCTGCGTGCAGATAGTAAGTTGACATTGGAAGGTTGGTGTGATTCAAACTAGGCAGCCTGTCCCCATACCCGCCATTCTCTAACAGGATGGCTAGTGTTTTTAGGTCGATCTCCGATTTCTGGAAGACGAAAAAACAAAGCATGGTTTCTCGGTCCTCTACCGAAGCTAAGTACAGGTCATGGTCGCGGTCACTTATGAATTAAAGCGGTTAAAAGATCTATTATTGAGCTTGGGTATTCACCATCCTGTGGTAATTGAATTATATTGTGATAGTGAGTCTGCTTTGCATATTGCAAAAAAAATCCAATTTTTCACGAGTGAACAAAATATATTGAAGTTCATTGTCATTTTGTTCGGGATGCAATAAATGAGGGTTTGATTTTACCATCTCATGTGTCCACGTCATTTCAACTGGTGGATATTTTACAAAAGCTATAGGGAAGACTCGGTTTGATTTTTTTCTTTCCAAAAGTTGGGCATTTTTGAATCCCATGCTCCAACTTGAGGGGTGTATTGAGATATATTTAGAAAGAGATATTTTTGGAAAAAGATATTTTTAGAAAAACAAATGTTAGGAAATATCTTTTTACATATTTATCTATTTATTTCTTATTTTCTAGATTTGGACGTGATTTCAAGCATAGGATATTTGTTTACTATTATCTAGATTTGAACAGGATAGAAAATTTGGTGTGATTGTACTATAAATATATGGTTTCATGATTGATAATAAAGCAAGCAGAGATTCATCAATTCTTCATATGCCTTTCATCTTAAATTCAAAATGAGAGCATCGAAGATGCTATAACAAAAGTCAAAAGGTCAGATTAATTTACATCTCATTTTTTTCCCCTTTCCCACCCTATTATTTAAGCAAAAAACAACACATCCCTCCTTTTGCTTTTTCCTACTTCATAATAAACCAAAATTGCCTTTTATTTTAAATTTTAGATGATAATAATGTAATATTAACAGTAGAAGGAAAAAAATGAAATCCTAAAACAATGAAGTTGCAATTCAATTTTTTTGTTTTTCATTCATTTTATTGATAGTACAATATAAAAAGAGTTATATTTTTGTTCAATTCAAAAAACAACTGGACTATAAATATAATAATGTTAAAAAATAAAACAGAACATATAATAAAGAAGAAGCCATTAGAGGAGGAGATAGAAGATACTTTAATTTATTCCAAAAATTTTTGTACACTCTTTACATTACATGAGCTCCTTATATAAAGGTTTGAGAGCTTAGAGTAAAACTTATCCCACAATGTGAGACTAAATATAAAAACAAGATAAAGCATATACACTCTTATAACTATGCATACTTTAACACTCCCCCTTGAATATGCGTCTTCAAATTCTTGAATGCTCTTATAGTAGCTTGAAATTATCCCCATTGAAAGGTTATTGCTCCCCCTCATAGTATATTGCTTGCAAATTTCTATTCGGATGACATAAATATTGTTTATTGTCTTCAAAACTCTATCAGGAAAACCCAATGGGAAAAATCTTAAACGAGAAAAAGAGTACAACGTCTAACATTATGAATATCCTATTAAAATGATATTCCTTAAAAGAGTTTGAGGCTTCAGGATCAAAATAATGCCTCATTAAAAACATTACTAACAAAAACCTAGTGGGAATAATATTAGTGAAGGAAAAGAGTACATTATAGCATGTTTTTATATGTCCCCTTATTTATAACTCATTATTCAACTAGTCTATTGATATAGCCGACGCATGTCAATTTTGTACATCATCTTCTGAAATGTTGATTTTGAAACTGCCTTTGAGAACAGATCTACCTGCTTTTCTTGAACTGAATTTGTTTCTCCTCATTCTTGTTATCCTTTCATTCATGTGTAAAGAGAAATTTATAAGAAATTTGCTCCATCCTATCACCCTTGATATAATTCACTTGAATCTGAGCCATGCAAACTGCCTTGTCTTCTTCATAAATAATGTTTTACTTCATCAAAAGATGTTTGATACTTCTAGATCAAAAAGTTGCCTCGTCAAAACCTTACTAAGAAAAACCTGATGGGAAAAATCTTAGTAAAGGGAAAGAGTACAATATACAATGTCATATTTACTACGTCAAAAGTAGTATGATACTTCTGGATTAATGTAATGCCTTGTTAAAACCTTAGTAAGAAAAACCCAGTGGAAAAATCTTAAATAAGGAAAAAGAGTACATTATAACTTATTTTTGTATGTTGCTTTTGGGTTGATACTTCTGGATCATGACCCATGCCTCATTAAAACCTTACTAAGGAAACCCAGTGGGGAAAAACTTAGTTAAGAAAAAAGAGTGCATTATATCATACTCGTGGATGCTCCCCCTGATTTAATAATTTCCTCTGAATTCGTATTCTTCTTTCAATAACTCAAATTACTTGCACATACTTCTTATTGAAGTTTTTCTTTTAAAAGTTCATGTGCATTACTATGCTTCAGGCATGTTTTTTTATTTAAAACACCTTTTTTTTATTTGTATGTTACTAATATTCATTTATGAATACACTTCAGGTGCTTATAATTTTCTGTTTCAATCGGACTTGCATGTTGCAATACATATTTGATGAATAAGAAAACTTTCATTACTAAGCAGGAAGTAATCTACTCATCTTGAAGTATTTCAAGATTTTCGTTACAACAATACTTAGAAGAATGAAGTATATCAAAAAAATTATTACAACAACACTAAGCAGGAAGTAATCTACTCACCTTGAACTATATCAAGGTTTTCATTACAATAATACTTAGAAGAATGTTGTAATATATCATCCATGTTCTTAGTATTCTTTATAATAACAAATGTTATTTATGTTATTCAGGAACTTATATATTATAATAATTTTTTGCATATCGCAACTACCACATCAATGGATATTAAGAGTTTCACTACAATAATTCTTGAAAGTAGGAAGTGATCTACTCATCATGAATTATTTCAAGATTTTCATCACAACAATACTTAAAAGGATGTTGTAATCTACATTTCTTGTTATTTATCACTACCAAAGTTATTTAAATTCTTCCGCAATTTGTATACTTTCATCGTTTATACCTTCAGGGTATTGTAAGCATTTTAAACACTTTCACCACTTTAATCAGTTCAATTATCTCTGAAAATACAATGCTCATGGCATTTAACATGTTGTTGACACTCTATAGTGCTTCAATAACTTCCGTGTGCTTTTGTCATTATATATATTTCTATTTTTATCTTATGAACTACAGGTTCATATCTTATGGACTACAGGTCCATATATCTTATTTTGGCGAATTTCATGATGGCCAATCATGTTTCTCTCTAATATAGGATTTTTAATCCATTTATAAATATAAGCTCTTTATTATTTATTAATTTATCATTGATGATTATTTCTTGTTAGTTCTATACATAACTTATTGAGATCTCAAAACTTATCGTGCTTCAGGTACCTAAACCACCTTTGGGTTATTTTGACAATCATGTCATGAGTTTCTTTAAAAGCATCTTTAAGTGTTTCTTCAGGAAAACTCACCTCCTTTATTTTGCATCTTTATGACTTACTCCAAAGATATTTTGAACTGACTTTTATACCACATTTTCAGCTGTGAATTACACCTTTTGATCCTTCGGGGATTGAAATGTATATTGGAGAAAGTCTATTAGGGACATAATTGATAATTTATGAAAGTTACTTAATACTTTGCATAATTCTATATGTTATAAAATATTTAACATCGATGATTCCTTTATCCTCCCCCTCAATATTGACAAACATTGTCACTTTAAATAATAAACCTACTTTGGATTCATTTTTTATCCATTATAGCATCATAGCTAGCAAATACATTAGATGTATTTCAATTGTAGGAGGATAATGCTCTTATTAGTTGATAAGATGCATTCATATTGTATTGCTTATTCCCTTTTAATGATATAATGATTTGGAGGAATTTTCTATCATTTGAATATGTACATGACTTCAGGTCATTCAATATTGATGTCAATCGACTTTCTGAAATATAAAATAATATATGCATAATTTAAAATATGAGCTCATGACAACTTCAGGTTGTTAATTAAATTTTCGCATGTATGTGCATATACGTGTGTCAATGTATTACATATATAATTGATTTGCGTATTCTCTCTCATTCAAGTTATTGATTTTAGAACAAATTATTTATAATGTTCCAATCATTAAATTTTTTCTTATCAAGCAATGTCAACGTGAATCTTATAGATCATTTCATAATATCCAAAAAAATTGATTTGGAACTGACATTGAACTTCTGGTTCAAATGAAATATATAAACAACTTTGAGTTGTTAATCCATATTGAACTTCTGGTTCAAATAATATGTAAACAATTTCAAGTTTGTTAAACTATATTGAACTTCTGGTTCAACTGTATTGAACTTCTGGTTCCACTATGTTGAACTTCTGGTTCAAATAAAATATATAAACAACTTCAAGTTGTTAAATTTTATTCTTCAACATAATATGTAAATATAAATATATACGCAAGATACAACTCATTTCGAAAATTGTGAAATCTTTGTATATAAATTTTATTAATGTTATTGTTTTACATAGTTTCAATAAAGCTTCAAGCTTTTAAATTATGAAGTATTTCAAGTTCATTGATTAAGGAACTTCAAGTTCCTATGCATATATATAAACATACATATTATGTCTAGTTTATTAATTTATGACGAACTTTTGGTTCTCAACCTTTTAACATACTTCTAATTTTGAAGGTTTTACATTCTTGCTAATTGCCAAGATTTCAAACTCTAAACTTCATCAAAAAGTTTCTTTTTTTCATAGTCCAAGACTTCAGGTCTCAGATCTGAAATATACAACTTCTTCCGTTACATTAGATATTACATGCCAAATACATCGAATAATAATACATATGTCTATTCTTATTCCAAACACAAACATACATCATTTAACTTACAATAGCCAAAGTTTTTAATACATTTATAATAATAGGCAATAAAATATATATTACAATAATGATACATTTAATGCATTTATTATAAAAATAAGGGAAATAACCATTATACGGTCTAAATATATGAATCAAATAAATAAGTTTTTTACTTAAATCAACATAATTAAATTTGCATCTAGCTACAGTATTGATCAACGACAAAACTGAAATAAACAACTTATAGTTGTACTTCATTCCCAATAATCATATTTTCTAAAATACCATATATATGCATAATGTCTAATCGAGAATTGAGTAAAAGTGCATAATTATAGAACCAAGATTTTACATTTTTTAATATGAATAATTCCATAAATTTGCAGATCTATACATAAAATTCACAACATAAAAATTTATGTTATAGGTTCAAATTATACAATTCATATAAAAATATTTTAGATATTTCTTGTTATATCAAAATTATCTCTTATCATTATAGAAACTGCAGGTTCTAAATTTTCCATTTTTATAACAAAAATTTCTTTTGCATACATGTCAGGTGTGCTAAATTAAGATCAATATTTAAATCTTAGCTTATGATCTTCGAGATGCATATTTTCTTTAGTCATTAAATTTGCATTATCATCTTTAATATTTGAAAATATTTCAATGAAAATTCTTTTATAGACATATCAAAATATAATATTGCTTTTGAGATATTCGATAAACACCATTCACGAAAAATCTATAAATATTTTTTCTACAAATATTTTATCACCTTTAATCATAGAAATCTCTTTTGGAGATATTTTATTATTTTCAAATAAACAGATCTCTTCTAGAGATATTTTACCATTTCCAAATATCCTCTAAAGATATTTTGTTATTACCGCTTCTGGGATGAACTTATCTCCTCCAGAGATAAATAAATACAAACTATTGAAATGTCATATCAATATACAAAAATACATGTCAAACCTTAAATGCAGTAACAAATTAGGTGCATTAAATAAAAGTAAGATTCAAAAGAGAAAAGAAATCACTATTTCTAGAGTGTATGAGATTCCTTCAGGGAACATATCTTTTATTTATGTAATTGCAATGCAACTAAAAAAAATTCTAACATCTCTTCTAGGATGTTGGATTTGCTATATAAAATCAAATCTCTAAAACATCTCTTCAAGAGATTAATATGCATACTATATCTTCAGGATATTCAGTTAATATAAACTTTACATGAAAGATGTCAGTTAGATGAAACCCATTTAGAGATTTTCTATTGAATCCGATGTTATTGTCACATATTATGATGTGTGTGTCTCTTTTAACTTCTTCTGGAAATATAAACTTTTCATGTCACAACATTTAAGATAGCTTCGAGCTTTAATTTTTTTTTCTTCTTCAACATATGAACTTCAGGTTCATATTATTTCAGATTCCAAATAATTAATATACTTTATGATTTTTTATTTGTTTATTTTTCATAATTCACTTTTGGTGATATATCAATATTAGATCTGAACTTAATACGATCTTCCAGATATGTATTATATTTATATTTGTTTCTCTAAGAAACAATACAACATTTCTTTCGGAAATATGAATAATGTAACAAAACCAAATTAAATTCAATTAATTTATTTGAATAGGAAAGAACAAAAATTTGTCGAATCCAAAAGGATAAATCACTACAATCAACATCTCATTTTTAGATCATGCAGGGATCTCAAATGTATATAATTTGAGTATAATTTTGAGATCAACAGTATGATTACATTAAAAAATCAGATCTATGATAGATTGAGATCTGAAATATGGTTAACAAAATAAGAATTATATCTCAAAGTGTAGATCTATGTGAGTTTTACAATTATAAGGCCAAAAAAAAAATCTACAAGATGACATAATATATTTAGATCTGGAATGAGATGAGATCTAACAAAAATGGAGATTTGAAAAATCAAATCAATCAGATCAGAAAAATAACCTACTGTTTTGAAATCTATAATTAGATTGGTTAAAGTACCGATTTGAGATCTATAATTAGATCGGCTAGCGTTTCGTGCTGATAACGTGTTAAAAATTAAAACAGAACATATAATAAACAAGAATCCATTAGAGGAGGAGAAAGAAGATACTTTTATTTATTCCAAAAAAATTTTGTACACTCTTTACATTACATGTGCTCCTTATATAAAGGTTTGGGAGCTTGAAGTAAAACTTATCCCACAATGTGGGACTAAACATAAAAACAAGATAAAGCATATTCACTCTTATAACTATGCATACTTTAACAAATAAATAATAATAATTATTTTTTAGAAAAGGCACTTTGAAACAAAACATCATTGTTTTCTTTAGAAATTAATGTTTTCTTCTTGTTGTTTCGTTCTCAACATATTTTCCTAATCGACGCTTTCTAAGGAATAGAAAAACGCGAATTTTAAAATAATACTGCAAGCGCACAGATCATGTAATATGCAGGTCAAATCACAGGAAGGTAAATTAAATTAAATTATTTATATAATTTCTTGGGCGAGTTAGACGACTTTTGAGATTTGGCTGAAAATAGAACAATTGAAATTGTAACAATTAGGATTATCGTTGAATCTAATCAACGATTAATCACTAATGAAAGTAAATTGCAAAACAAGAATAAAAATGCAGAAAATAAAAGTGTAGAATAGAAATAACACCAGAAATAAAATTAGGATTATCGTTGAAACTAGTCAAACGATTAATCGCTAATGAAAATAAATATAAAATATAACTAGTACTATACCAAATCTAATTGTATAAATGACATTAGTTGCTAAGAAATAGAAAATTGCAGAAAATAAAAAGAAGCAGAAGAACTTTGTTAATGGAGAAGAAGATATATAATGGGATGGTGGCTACAATGAGATTACATGGGTATTTATAGGAGATAGCCAACCTAAACCCTAATTACAAATGGGCCTTAGTTATTTCAAGTAAGTTCTAGGCCTTTGTTAAATCAAGTGAGTTTTAGGCCTTTCCTCCTTTCCTCTTGCAAGCCTCCTTTGATTTGTAATGTACATGGCCTTTCTACTAACTATTTTCTTGTCCAACAACAACTAGATGTGAGATCTTCAACTGCAAATCTTCAAATGTAAATATACAATAGTTTGATCTCAATTTCTCTATTTTTCTGACTGCATGCGGCTTGGTTGGAATATCTGTAAAAGTGACATAACAATACCCAAGTAATATTTATTTATATTCAAAAGATAAGATATAAGAGCATAAAATAAACACATTTTTATGTTAATCAAATAACCCCATACTTATCTTTTACTCATACTCGAGTAAAACAAAAATTAAAAACTAACTAGATAGGTCACACTTTCATAGGAAACACGATTGCATTGAGTGTATGCAACAAGCCGTTAAACTTATAGGTGTCCCTAGTAGGACGAGTGGTGTCTCATGAGGGTTTTCAGCGGATACTACCCACAAAATCCAAATGCAGTAGTATGTTATGGCTCTAATGTAACTACATGAATGCAGAGGATTTATGCAAATGAAAACACGACTTGTTTCAGGAAAGTGGTACAGCAAATTAAATTAACAATTTCTAATCAGTTGATTTTATTTTAGATACCTCAATGTGTCACAAATTGTCAATATAATTCAAGTTTTCAAATGTTATGTTCTAGTGTGGCCAGTTGGTTCAGTTGATAACATAGTGCAGCCATGAAATAAATTCTTAGTTTGCTTGTCATAGTTCGCGAAGTGGTATTCTAAATTCCTTGTGTATGACTATTCAAATCAATAAGGTCAAGAAATGTTTGGCATCATCGCTTATTCTCTATCTCTATAAAAGTTAAAATTTATGATTAATTACATACACCTAACTTAAAAGACCAAGGTATACCACTCATACACTGCCTTGGGACTGATGGAAAGTTGGGACAGAGCTCGGCGGATTGTGCAGACCGACGCTGACTTTGTCAACAAGATGTCGGTAATCCTTAGGTGTCCAACTCATAAAATGAGGACAAGATATACAGACGCTGACTTTGTCAACAACATGTCGGATAGAGCTTCGTGGGTTTGCACACCAATGCTAGATATACAAGCAATGTTGGATACTCTTGGATTATTATTATTATTATTGAAAATATAAGAACAAGAGAGATTACGCGAATTCAACTTAACACAACTTAGTTTCAAAGATTCGAAAAGTCAATATAAGTATTTTAAGTCCTCCACTCATTACACAAAGAATACAATTTAGAATAAACTTCATGGCCATCACCTAAGATTTTTCCTATGTACACTTCATGGCCATCACCTAAGATTTTTCCTATGTACCGGTTACACTACTATCCCTCAAAATTCAACTTTTCATCATATTTCTTATTTGATCTTAGTTAAGAGAAAAAAATACTATCAACTGATTAACAGTTGTAAACTTATTTCGTTGTATCACTCTAAATTGAGTCATATTTAAAAAAAATGCATGTTACTACGATCTAAAACGTATGATGGCCCTACCTAAAAAATGAAAAGAAACAAAAATTAACAAAGAACAAAAAGGATGCAATGCAGACTCCCCCCATACTAGAACAAAACAGTGTCCACACTGTAAACGTTTCCTAAATTTGAAAGATCGTACCCAAAGGTGAATGAGTTGCAAGATTATTTGTAAAATGAAATGAAGTTTAGCCACTATATGCCAATGGTAATCATATACAAAATGAAATATATAATGATGATAAATGTTCTGTGACGAGTGATGCTTCCTTTTCCCCCCACAATTGCCTTTATTGAAAATGGTGCACAATGATTTCTTATTTGATTTATGAGGTGCAATAGGCATGTTAATGAATTCTGAAATGAAAATTTTTCTTATAAAAATTGTGTCATGCTAATGATTTATACAATTCAGATGCAAATTATCCTGTAAAATTTTCAAACGTTTTTCTTCTTGGTCCTCGGTAAGATCAGAGGCCACGATTAAGGGAAAATTTTCTGTAGAGTCCAAGTAAACATACTCAAGGTCTTGTGGTAGGGGTTTGAGGTCTAACTTAGGAAGTTCTTATGTGCTAACATTGGTCAACATACTTTGGTTAGATTCAAATGGTGAGGGTTTCGAGTCAAGTAGTTCATTTAATTCAGAAATGTATTCGAACTCATCGAAATCGGATTTGAAATGGTCAAGACACATTTTCAAGGCTTTAGAAGTGTCATTAGAGATTTCATCAATTGTTGTTTGAATCATCTCAAATTCATTAATCCCAAAATTAGAAGAATAATGGTGGTTAAATTTTTTCTCACTCATCGTTATCAAATATGGAATTTCAAAACTTAATTTTGACACAAGCAGCTGTTATTACAAAATAAATAATGTACTCAAATATATTTTATTAGTTGATTATCTCGATTTGAAGGGGGAAGAGGGTCTTATGGTCGTTCACGTATAGTATAAATACTAAGGGATACGACCAACGTTTTACAGGTAGTATGCAACTTCTTTTGCTAGAAGTTCAATGAATTGAACTAATATATATCCGCGATCAAGCCTTGAGAAAATCAATTTCATAAAATACATTGTAGTTAAATATTTCGCAATGTCTGACCAGGCTTATAATTGAAAAACGATGAGAGTGATGATTTTAATTAAAAGAATTCGTTTCTCACCAATATATTAGCCAACACATCAATCACACAATAATAATTGCAGAAACTTAAAAATTATACAAGCAAGCCGCCGCCCCTACAGAAAATTTTACAAGCAATTTCTATATTTTTTTTAAGCAACTGCTGCACCTGTAGTGTTAGAAAATATTACAGTGGGGTATGATGTCCATCCAGAAAATTTGAGTATTGTTCACGTTTTAAACTTCACTACTTGCAAATTTCTCCACCTCTGAATTCCTTATTTGATTTCTTTGAACTCTTCACTTCAAAGTTGGCATTTGGTTTGTTTTGGAGATTTCACCTTTTTTTTCCTTTTTTTTTGAAAGAGGGAGAAATAGAATAAGAGCAAAAGCAAACAAATAAAAAAACTAAATTGGATAAAAACTAAATTAGCAAAAGACTACACTCAAAAGACTAAACTAAGCTTAACAGAAAAGAAGAAAGAAAAAGAACCAAACAAAATTAACAACTAAAAAAAAACAATAACAAGACCCATGCACTAATTAAAACAGTGCTTGAAGCCTAGCCACTCAGGAATAAAAACTCACGCACTAAACAAATTGCTTACTCACCCAAAAAAAATATCAAACCCAAAACTCACGCAAAAGGTTCTCACGCACTCAAACACCAATCGAAAGCCCAACAATCACACCCTGTTAATTTTTTTTATACACAAAAGACCACTCAAGAAAAGAAAGAAAAAGACAAATTAAAAAAATCACGCCTAAAATAAGCCTCCCAATGAAAAGACCAATCAACTCCCTCAATAAAAGGAAACAACGCCCCCAATTTCTCACGCTCAAGCCAAAAGTCGCTCTTTTCTCTCTCTCAAAGAAAACAGTAATACACTCCTTTTCTCTTTTATCTTTTTTTTCGATCGAAATATAAAAATATCGACAACTCAAATTGGTTTCGGATCTGCCTTTCCGATTTGAATCGAGCAGTGCGCTCGAATTAATGGTGGCTTTCGAGTAAGCTGGCAGTAATCATTTGGGATTTCGTTTTTTTTTATGTAGAGAGTTGAGTACAGTTTGTGTAGGTGATGTGGTGGAGTATTGGTAAAAGGCAGATGAGTTGTTTGAATTCTTGTTGCGGTTTTGGATAGTGTTTTGCGTGGATGGCGTGGTTTGAAGATGATAAAGGAATTGTGAAAGTTGATGTTGAAGGGGTTTGCATGATGACAGGGAGGATTCTGGTGATGATGTTCACGCTGTTTTTTTTTGGAAGGGGTATGTCATGTGAGTGGATTCAGGTGAAGGATTTCGGTCTATGGCTGTTTGAAGAATGGTTTTGTGAAGATGGTGTGGTGAGGAGTTTGGTTGATGGAGAAAAATATGGAAGAATAAAGGCAGAAGAAAGAAGAAATATAGAAAAATATGAAGAGAGAAAAGGAAAGAATTTAAAACAATGGAAATGTACAACAAGGAAATAATTGCAAAAGAAGAATTTTTTTATGACTTTTTTTTATTGTTGAAAAGGAAAGAACTTGTATGATGGGAAGAAATAAATGACAAGAATTTTCTTTTTCTTTTTTTTTTTTTGTAAAAGAAGGAAGAAAACATAGAAGATTGGGAAAAAATGGAAAAAAGGAAAGGAATAAAGGAAAATTGAAAGTTTTTTTTTAAAAAAAGGAAAGTAGAAATCAATGTGTTGGAAAGAGGAGAGAGGGAAAAGGAAAGCAATAAAAGAGAAGACAAAGAACAGAAATATTTTTTTTATTATTGTTGTAAAATTAGAAGAGAGAAAAAAACGAAAAATTTGAAAAGGGGAAAGAAATAAATGAAAAGGAAAGGAAATAAAATCAAGAAAATTTGACAACTATTTTTTCTCTTGTTTAGAAGATTAGAGTATCAGTGGATAATACCAAATCAACTAATTAAGTTTTTTTTATATATACACGAAAACAAAAGGAAAATAAATAAATAAAACTAACACGAAACAGAAATTAAATAAGTAATAAAATTTAAATGTTACCTCCCCGGCAACGGCGCCAAAAACTTGATCGACGCTTTTTAAGGAATAGAAAAACGCGAATTTTAAAACAATACTGCAAGCACACAGATCGTGTAATACGCACGTCGAATCACAGTGAGGTAAATTAAATTAAATTATTTATATAATTTCTTGGGCGAGTTAGACGACTTTTGAGATTTGGCTGAAAATATAACAATTGAAATTGCAACAATTAGGATTATCGTTGAATCCACTGGCGGAGCCACATGCAGCTTAGGGTGCCACATGCCCACCCCAGCAAAAAAAAAAAAAAAAAAAAAAAAAAAAAAAAAAGAAGTAGGCCTCCCATCGCTACAGACAACGGCAAGAAAGAAAAATAGATCCCAGCACCCATGCTGAAGTAACACATTACTATATGGCATATTACACCTGACAGCAAGTAGCATGCTGTAAGAACTAAGAAAAGAAGTTGGATTAACAACTAGCAGTACATATACATGGCATATTATAAACTAAAATAAATCTGATCATTAGATATGCAACTAAAATATTATACACATACATATGGTATTACATATTAGCATACATAACATTAGCATCTTTCAATATAAAATAACATTGCACATCCATGTTAAATGCAACTGAAATAACATAGGATGGTTTGTTCTTTGAGTCTTGCTTTGGGTCCAATTTACATAGAACCGCTAGAGACATTGCATAACTAATTGTTTGATATTAATGTTGGAACTTCTTTATTGTTTGGAGCACCACCTGAAAATAGAGAAGCTGCTTTAAAAGTAAGGCATCGAGATAGTATTTTGAATTAAACTAGCAAAATAACAACTAGCTCAATGCAATGCATAGGCATAAGGATCCCGCATACATTGAGAGAAATTCAGGCATGCACATAATAGTGGTGCGCAAGCTGATAAGCACAAGTCTCAGAATAACATAGACAATCTGTTCAAGTGTAACAGCACATCAGTCAGACTTAAGGAAACAAGCTTCTTCAGCAATCACAAATGTACCTAGCCATAGCTTCTCTTACTGAACAAACCATGCAATTTATTGCTATAGTAAGAAAATAGAAATTTGAATCTTTAAGATTCAATGAGTTATAGAAGTGGATGTCATATAATCAACATGGGGAAGAAAAAAAAAATCGAGGGCTGCCGCCCCCGAACCTCCTCCCTTCATATCTTGCCTACCCCATGTACAAATCCTGGCTATGCCATTGGTTGAATCTAATCAACGATTAATCACTAAGGAAAGTAAATAGGAAAAGAAGAATAAAAATGCAAAAAATAAAAGTGTAGAATAGAAATAACACCAGAAATAAATTTAGGATTATCGTTGAAACTAATTAAACGATTGATCGCTAATGAAAATAAATGTAAAATACAACTAGTACTCTACCAAATCTAATTGTGTAGATGGCACCAATTTCTAAAAAATAGAAAATTGCAGAAAATAAAAAGAAGCAGAAGAACTTTGTTAATGGAGAAGAAGACAGAAAATGGGATGGTGACTACAATAAGATTACATGGGTATTTATAGGAGATAGCCAACCTAAACCCTAATTACAAATGGGCCTTAGTTATTTCAAGTAAGTTCTAGGCCATTGTTAAATCAAGTGAATTTTAGACCTTTCCTCCTTTCCTCTTGCAAGCCTCCTTTGATTTGTTATATGCATGGCCTTTCTACTAATTATTTTCTTGTCCAACAACAACTAGATGTGAGATCTTCATCTGCAAATCTTCAAATTTAAATATACAATAGTTTGATCTCAATTTCTTTACTTTTCTGACTGCATGCGGCATGGTTGGAATATCTGTAAAAGTGACATAACAATACCCAAGTAATATTTATTTATATTCAAAAGATAAGATATAAGAGCATAAAATAAACACATTTCTATGTTAATCATTTCCATGGATAAACTGCATATTAAAATAGAAAATTGAATATGTTACGTATATGAAACGACCTGTATTTATACGGATAATAATTAATTTATTTAATTATTTAAATAGTGAAAATGGTTGTTTAATATAATTATATTGAATATTTAATTAATATAAATAATAGAATAATATATTTAATTTCTGAAATAGTCAGAAATAGTGAATTGACATTATAATGTGAACCGAGCAATTCAAATTTTATAATTCAGTATATAATGTAATTAGAATAACGAATATATTTAAATAACGATAGTTTGAACGTATAATTATATTATAATTATAATCGAGCTCGAAATGGCGCTGCAGTTCGCTATTTGGCGATTTGAACTTCAACTGGATATACAGGGTCCGTTTTAAATCGAATTTCTGTGAAACAAGAAACGTTAGGAGCTGGTGAAGTATATTTTTCTGATGGAAGAGAAAAAATCAGGATTTTATCGTGTAGATTGTGAGTTGTGTCCAAATCAAATTTTAATATAGTTGTTATAGAATCGTTTATCGACCGTAACGGTTTATTCGATATAACTAGATACCGGTTTCGAATTTAGATGAGATTCTTTTGAGATGTAGTGATAATTTAATTTTTAGAATTTTATTGTAATTTTTAATTAATTAAATAAGCAACTTTTTATTTGGAGTATTTGGCACCCTGTAGTCAACATTTTGGGGTTTCACGAAATGAGTTAATCTACCGATATTATTATATTTATGTAATCGTGGGGCGTTGTTCATCACAACGAAATTTTTATATCTCTCCATAACGACTCGTATGGGAATAAAATATTACATAGCGGGGTACACTAAGTTTTATAACTTAAAACTAATTTTTTTCTTCATTTTTTTCACGGTCAAAATTGGTGCCGCCGTTCTTCTTCTTTCCAGCAAGGTGGAGGCATGACATCTTCAAAACAAAATCCTATAAATGACCCAACTGATCTTTTCTATCTTTTGCAAACACAAACGGAGGCCGCCTCCATTTCTAAACCTTCAAACAATTCAAATCTACACCTGTAGGAAATGAAATCGAACAATACTTGATTCATTTAACTCGTATGAGTATAAGCTCCACCTCGGCAGCCTTGGTTTCAGGCGCAACAAGTTTATTGGGGGTCTCGACCTTGAGCTGAGCGACGGAATGCATTCGAGATGAGCTGAGTGCGAGCTTGTTCTTTTTGGTTTGGGTTTGACTGGCGATGAGCTGGGACTGATCGAAGAAGGAGCACTCGAGGAGTTCTGTTCGGAGATCGTGGTAAATGGTAATGGTTGTGAATAAAGGGTGAGCGATTTACTGAAGAAGGAGCGGTCCGATTATATGTGTTTGGGAAGAAAGTGATTTGCATTAATCAAAGGATTAAGAAAGGAGATTAAGGAGTATAGAAATGGAGTTGACATGGATTAGAAGTATTATTAAGGTTATGATTATATTATTCTTAATGTTAATGAGGCCATGAGGGGGGGACATTAAAGTAAATAAGTATGGAGGAGGTGTTGATTTCCTGAACATTGAAAATGGTGAGGTGCTACTGTTAGTTGCATGAAAATACTGAAAGACAGGAAGTTCCGAAATCAAGGAAGAAGGGATGACATTATCAATGAAGTTGATTTGGTTAAGGTGCTAATGTTTTGAAGTGTGAAATAAAGCTAAAAGGAGTTTGGCTGGTTAGGCTGTGGAAGGAAGTGGCGCAGTATTAGGAGGCACATACATGTGGAAGGAGGAAGATAACTGTAGCAGCAAGCATAACATACGGGTCGGGGCCAATGTAAGTGAAGCCCAATTATAAATTCAAGCTATTTAATTTAAAATTAATCAAATGGTTATACCTAATTGTAAATTAAATATCTGGTTCATACTAAATCAGAATGGTGCAAAATTTGATCCGTTGGGACCGTATGGAGGAGAGCTCCACAATTTGGGAGCGAATCGAAGCTCGTTACAATTTATACAAAGTAAATTGTCTGCCTGAATCAAGCGATGGTTATCGTTATTAACGATGATCGTCCAATATGAGTAAAACTCACCAACTCTGGATAGTTATATTTTTATAACGTATTCTTAGAACTGATAATTATCTGTTGATTGCTGTGTGTTAACTGTTTGGTTGAATTGCTTATGTATTGATTGAAATTAAAGATAACGATATATATATATATACATATATATATATATATATATCGTTAATCAAATATTGATTCTGTTTATCAGAATATTTCATATTGAAATGAAATCCGACTGGATTCCTCAACATTTATTTTACTGTTTTTCATATATTGTGTTATATGATGTGATATGAAATCTGCTGTTGATTTTGTATGTTGGAATGATACCGATCATTGTTATATGGTATGTTAAAATACCATAAGAAATACCAAAATGATAAAAGGGAATTTTCAAAACGTATATTGAAAATGAAATGTTTATAAAATCAAAGGATTTTGTAAAGAGAATATTTATAACATCAAAGGATATTATAAAAGGATTTATTTAGAAAATAAATAGAATAGAAAAAAAGAGATATTTGTAAAACGAATAGAAAAAAAAGTTGGAAAATAAAAGGGATTTCTTATGAAATCAATGGATTTTATATATGAAAGGAAAAGGGGGTTTTATAAAAGAACATATTTTTTGAAAATCAAGAACAAATATAAAGGAAAATATTTGTGAAACAAGTATAAAAGGAAAATATTGTGAAACAAATAGGATAAGAAATATTTATTTAGAAAATAAATATATGGAATTGAAAGGGAGTATTTGTAAACCATTTACAAATAGATTTAAAAAGGAGATATTTGTAAAACATTTACAAATAGAGTTAAAAAGGAAATATTTATTTAGGAAATAAATAGAGTTATAAAAAGGAAATATTTATTTAGAAAAATAAATAGAGTTATAAAAAGGAAATATTTATTTAGGAAATAAATAGAGTTATGAAAAGGAAATATTTATTTAGGAAATAAATAGAGTTATAAAAGGGATTTTGTAACAACCCGCATTCTACGCGTCGGAGGATCGTAGAATATTTATTTATTTCCCATATGAAGTCGTATGGTCATGTAACTTTGGGAAACATCCATTAGAGTCATTTCCCATGTTCATAGTTTTTGTCGATTTTTAAATGACCGTTTTACCCCTAGCTGATCTTGTTTTGGCCATAACTTTTGATTGGAAAGGAGTTTAGACCTGAAACCACTTCCATTAGATTCGTTTAATGGTTTAACTTTAGGGTGGTCATAACAGCCAAACGGACTACCGTTTGGGAGATATGGCTGAAATAAGGTTTGGAAGGTGAAAAACAGCTTAACCGGGCCAAATAGGGTGATTAGTGAATAGACCCATAACCCATTTCGGAATTAGGGTTATGGGGAGGCTGAAATGAGTTAGAGGATCATTCCATTTCAGTTTTCTAGCCTCCACTTATCTCCAAGAAACCCTAAAAATGGCCTCCAACCTCTAAATCACCTCCAAATCATCTTTTAATCAAGGATTAAGCTTAGCAACATCAAATCAAGGGAGATCTACACTAAATCAACATTGGAGCTACTGTCTAGCATTGGGATTTGCATCAAATCAGAGATTTATTTCAGATCTTAGTTTATTTGTGGCTAAGGTGAGTGATTTGCATAGTTCCTCACTAATTATGGCTAATTAAGGGTAATTAGTGTTAATTAGCGAATTTAAACGTGATAAAATTCGGGAAAAATGTTCATAAATTCTTAAATGATGTTTTAGACCTCTGATATGAATTTGGGTTAATTTGGTTAAGTTTTGCTAATCCTATCATTAGTTTCACCTAAACATGCTTAAGGGGAAATATGGGGTTTTGGGTATGTTTGATCCACTTTAACCTATCATATTGATGTTTTGATGTTTGTGGTTGATTATGCATGTTGCTATGACTGTATGATATGCTTTGTGATTGATTTCAATAGTTAGAATGGTCGAAAACGTCGTCGAATGGCATAAACACTTGCTGGAAAAGTTTCAGGAAATAGTGCAGGTTTTCGGATCGGATCGGATATGGTGGCTCGGATCGGATAAGTGAACTGGGCAAGGGATTCGATCGGATTGGAACTTGACACTTGAGGAATCTGGAAAAAAAGAAGGCCATGCTAGCAATATTGGGATCGGATCGGATAAAGGAGGGGGATCGGAACGGCTAAAGGAGGAGGATCGGATCAGAACAAATGAAGGGCGAGGGAGCTGATCGGAGCGGGAGCACGAACTGGATGGGAGATGGCACCCGACCCGACCCGAAGTGGGGCACCCGACCCGAACCGACGCGATGGAGTGGACCCGAACCGAACCGTTACCAGAGGAAGACCATGAACTGACGCAATGCAGTGGACCCGACCCGAACCGATAGCTTGAAGGGGAACCCGACCCGGCCCAGTATTGACCAATAACCCGAGATGCAAAGGTAGTCCAATATGGGAAGTTAGAGCTCAAGATCCAGTTGGGAACCGACGAGTTCACTTCATGGTCGGGCTTTGCTGTGGGACATGTGCTAAGGAGTTGTAGACGTTCATAACTTCGATTCACCACTGAAAATGGATGATGGGCTACTTATTAGTGCAGTAGAGTCATTATGACTCGAGGGGCAAGGTGATGGTAGCAAGACTACGTTATCAGTGCAGTAGAGTCATTATGACTTGAGGGGCAAAGTGATGCGTAGTAAGACTATGAGCCAGCGCAGATGGGGTGAATAACTCCATGGGGCAAGTGGACATAGTAAAGGATTGGTAAAGCTATGAGCCAGCGCAGATGGGGTGAATAACTCCATGGGGCAAATGGACATAGCGAAGGATTAGTGGCTACGTTATCAGTGCAGTGAAGCCAGTTATGACTTCATGGGGGCAAAGTGATCGTAGCAAGGTATGTTGGGTGATCGAAGTGGTGAATATCGTATGCTTTACGCACTGAGTGAGAGATGTGAGGATGGTTGCTATGTTTGATTGTTTGCCATCACTATGACATGCACACACCCCACCTCCGTATCTTTACACCGTTCGATATGACACCTTAGAGTGTTGTACAGTATGTAGTGCTAACTCTTTGGTTGCAGGTTCAGGTATGTTTTAGTCTACCTGTTATTTTTCTGTTTAGATGCTTATTGCTCATACCAGGCTTTATGTCTGACCCAGAGTTTTATGTCTCCTCTTATTACTCTAGGTGCTCACACGAGCAGACTAGAGACAGGTTAGCTGGTGATGCGCGAGTAGCTGATTCAGAGGCGGGCAGGAGGCTTCCACGTATGATATATAGATATTCTCCATGTGTCGTTGGCGGTCGCTACTTGGGCATTAGTAGTGTACCTCCTTTATCTTGCTTTTGCTTTGAGACAGTTTGAAAAGTTGTAATAATGTTTAACTTTGGATCATAAGCTGTACTTACATTTTCCACTGCTATGTTAGTTGTTTCAGCTTATGCACTGTCTCACCTGTTTTATGTCAAGTATGTTATTATTATATTTTATTCTATGCGCTGTGAGACATTCTACAGGTTCTTTGTTAGTTCATTTCCTTCTTCCCTTTTTCCTTCTTACGACCCGTTCCGTGCTAACTGGACATGTGTACAACGCACTTTTGGAGTAAATGTCGGTTGGTGCGGGGCAGGCCGTCACATTTGGTATCAGAGCTCTAGGTTGCGTAGTTAACCTAGGGAAAGACACTAGGGAGAGATAGTACGTATATGAGAGCGCGTATTTGTGATTACTTTGGTTTTCAAAAGCTATGTATATACCATTAGTAGTATAATAACAAAGTCATACTGCACTAGCACCACTATGGGGTCGTTAATCATTTCCCTTTTACAGATTGACGATGAGCCGATATGCTAGAGGTGCTGGTAGAGGAGCCAATAATGGGAATGTCGCTGACATGAGGGCGATGTTTACTGACCTCATGAGAGACATTCTTAGAGAAGTGCAAGGGGTAGTTCCCAATTCCGGAGTTGGTGTTGGCCCAGTAGTGCAGGCGCCTAGGGTCGATTTCGCCAAGTTATGCAAGGATTACACTAACCTTGGTGGGAAGCCGTTCCACGGAACGAAGTCGGCCACAGATGTTCAAGATTGGATGGATAGCTGCGACTGTATCTTTGATGACTTGGGTCTTGAGGATGCGATGAAGAGAAGGCTAACGTCTCGTCAGCTGCAAGGGCGAGCGATGAATTGGTGGAATGCCATTAGAACAGCCACTCCAGATGATCAGGTTACTTGGGATCAGTTCAAGGCTCGCTTTAGCGAGAAGTTCATTCCAGCTTCCCAGAAGTCAGTGTTGTTTAAGAGATTCTTGGAACTCAAGCAGAGTGGTAGAGCAGTTTCTGATTATATTGCTGAGTTCGACACCTTGTCAAAGTATGGACTATCTTTTATCGATATTCCTGAGAAGAAGAATGAGAAGTTCATTATTGGTTTGGATGGATACTTGGGGGAAAGGCTTATCAACCACATCGATGAGACTTTTGAATCGATTGTGGGGAAAGCTTTGAGATCAGAGAGTCTTTACCCTAAGACGAAGACTGAGGCTGCATCTGCAGAAGGGCCAAAGCCGCAAGCGGGCGGTGGAGGCAAGAATAATTCTCAGAACAAGAGGAAGCAGAGCCAATCTAAGGATGGCCAGAAAAAGAGCAAGAAGGATGTTGAGTGCTTCAGTTGTGGTAAGAAAGGCCATTATGCTAAAGATTGTCGGGCCAAGACAGCGGATAAGAAGTGCTTCAACTGTGGTCAAGTGGGACATTTCAAGGATAAGTGTCCGCAACCTCTTAAGGAGAAGCAGATTGTGAAAGCATATGCTATTGATGTTGTTCCTTCTTCGTCGTATGCCCCAACTACGGCGGAGAAAGGAAAGAATGTTGTTATTCAAGGTATGCTTTCTATTTATGATGTACCGGTTCGAGTTCTGTTTGATACCGGGCCTTCTCGTTCCTTCATATCTAGTGACCTGGTAGATAGGTTGGGACTGGAACCCGAGATAGTCGATAGACCATTGGTTGTGATGAACCCGATTGGTGGTTCGACTAGCCTTAGCATGATTTGCAGGAATTTGGTCATATCGAGTCATGGATGTATGTTTGTTTGTGATTGCTTTGTTTTGGGCTTTACTGGGTATGGCATTATATTGGGAGTCGATTGGCTCCAAAGATACGGGGTGGTGGTAGACTGTGAGGGCTTTTTGGTGACAGTTAGGGCGGATGATGGGCGGAGGGTAGTGTTTGGTAGTCTACCTAGTGATGGGGTTATGACTAGTTTTGTAAATTCCCTCGATGTTCCGCAGGATGAGTTGTCAGATGTGCTCGTGGTTGGCCAGTATCCGGACGTCTTCGAGGAGGTGACCGGGCTTCCACCACACCGAGAGATTGAGTTCCGTATTGATTTAGTGAAAGATGCCAGACCTATAGTGATGCCACTTCATCGTATGGCACTAAGAGAGCAGCGAGAGCTCGGGGTGCAAGTCAGCAATCTTCTGAAGAAGGGATTTATTAGAAGAAGTGTCTCCGAGTGGGGAGCACCGGTTGTGTTTGCCACTAAGGCAGATGGTTCCCTTCGTTTGTGTGTGGACTATCGCGAGTTGAATAAGGCAACGAGGAAGAATAAGTATCCTCTACCGCGGATAGATGATTTGTTTGATCAACTGGAAGGAGCAAGAGTGTTCTCCCAGTTGGACCTCGCGACAGGATTTCATCAGCTCCGAGTAGCGGATGAGAGTGTTCTGAAAATGGCATTTAGGACGCCGTCTGGATTTTATGAGTGGTTGGTCATGCCATTTGGGTTGACCAATGCACCAGCCTACTTTGTGGATCTTATGAATCAAGTATTCAGAGATCAGTTGAATAAGTTTGTTCTTGTGTTCGTAGACGATATCCTTGTTTACTCGAGGACAGAGGAGGAACACAAGGGACACTTGAGGATAGTGATGGAGGTGTTGAGGAAACACCAATTGAAAGCGAAATTCTCTAAGTGTCACTTTTGGAGAAGGGAAGTGAGATTCTTGGGTCATGTTGTTTCAGAAAATGGTATTGCCGTGGACCCTACGAAGGTGGCTACGGTACAGGATTGGCCTACACCCAAGAATGCAACAGATGTAAGAAGTTTCTTGGGATTAGCTGGATATTATCGTAAGTTTATCCAGGACTTCTCCAAGATAGCAACACCGTTGACTCAGTTGACTAAGAAGAATCAGTCCTTCGTCTGGGATGGAGTGTGTGAGAATGCATTCATGAGTCCAAAGGAAAGGTTGACGCGTGCGCCAGTGCTAGTCATTCCTAAAGGGAATGAAGAGATGACGGTATACACGGATGCTTGTGGTACCGGATTAGGTGCTGTATTGATGCAAGGAGGTAGGGTTGTAGCTTATGCTAGTCGGCAGCTAAAGCCGCATGAGAAGAAGTATCCTACCCATGATTTGGAATTGGCGGCGATTGTGTTCGCATTAAAGATGTGGAGACACTATCTCTTGGGAGAAAGATTTGAGTTGTTTACCGATCATAAATCGTTAAAGTATCTCTTCTCTCAGAAAGATCTGAATCTCCGTCAGCAGAGATGGTTAGAGTTCTTGGCTTCGTATGATTTTGATATCGCATACACACATGGGAAAGGTAATGCGGTAGCCGATGCCTTGAGTAGGATACATGCCAGTTTAGGGGCAATGTTTCTTGAATGGAAGCAACTGGAGTATATCGCGGGGTTTGATTTCAGACCAAAGTGCGAATTGGATCCAGTTATGCTAGCTAGTTTGACGATCAGACCCTCTTTGATAGAGCGGATTGGTTCCAGTCAGAGGGACGATCCTAATCTATTGGAAATAATCTCCAAGTTAGAGATGAACATCGACGGTGAGGAGATGAATGTGTATGGGCTTGATCGTGATGGATGGCTTAGAAAGAATGGAAAACTAGTTGTACCCAACGTAAATGGTTTGAGAGATGAAGTGCTTAGAGAATGTCATCACTCAAAATTAACTATACATCCCGGTGGTAATAAGATGTATCGATACATGAAGCAGACTTACTACTGGGAAGGGATGAAAAGAGACGTTGGGAAGTTTATATCCAAATGCATGAATTGCCAGCTAGTTAAAGCCGAGCAAAAGAAGCCTAGTGGGTTATTGCAGCCATTAGAAATTCTCGAATGGAAATGGGAGCAAGTCTCGATGGATTTTATCGATGGATTACCAAGGACTAGATCGGGATATGATAGCATTTGGGTAATTGTGGATCGATTGACTAAGATCGCAAGATTTATACCGGTCAAATCAACCAGAACGGCAGCCAAGTTGGCAGAATTGTATATGAAATGGGTACTGAGATTTCATGGAGTACCTAAAAGCATTGTGAGTGACCAAGACCCGTTGTTCACTAGTGGGTTTTGGAAGAGCTTACAAGAGGCTCTAAGGTCAGAATTACATCTCAGTACCGCATATCATCCTCAGACCGACCGTCAGACGGAGAGGGTGAATTGTATATTGGAAGATCTCTTGAGAGCTTGTATATTGGATTTTGGTGGATCATGGGATGACTATTTGCATCTAGTAGAGTTTGCATATAATAATAGCTACCAATCCAGTATCGGTATGGCTCCATATGAAGCTTTGTACGGAAGACCGTGCAACTCACCATCATGTTGGATAGAGACTGGCGAGAAGTTTATGCTTGGACTAGATGTGGTGAGGGAAACTTCAGATAAGATTAAGGTCATTCAACAACGAGTGAAAGCTGCCCAAGATAAGCAAAAGAGTTATGCTGATAGGAAGAGAAGAGACTTAAAATTCTCCGTTGGTGACTTGGTGTTTGTCAAGATTTCTCCGTTGAAGAGCGTGATACGATTTGGCAGGAGAGGCAAGTTAGCACCAAGATTTGTTGGCCCATTCCCTGTTCTTGAACTAGTCGGGAATTTGGCATATAGAGTTGACTTACCAGAGAAGATGGCGAGAGTTCACAATGTATTTTATGTTTCCTAACTAAGGAAGTTCGTTCACGACTCAGATATGACTATTTCACCTGATCAGTTAGAGGACTTCGAAGTAGAACTCAAGGAGGTTGGGAACCGCAAGCCGATTCGTATTGTCAAGCATGATACGAAGCAACTTCGAAGGAAGGAGGTGAAGCTAGTCAAGGTTCAGTGGGGCGAGAACGAGAAGGACTGTACTTGGGAAACAGAGGAGAGCATTAGAAAGGCATATCCAGAACTCTTTGCCTGGTAAGATTTACTTTGTAATTTAGTTATTCCGCATGCTAGGATAGACTTGTTTTGCATGTTTGATTGTTGTTTTATGGTTGATAGGCATGCGGGACCCTTTTATTTATTTTGGTTAGGGAATTTCGGGGGCGAAATTTCTTAAGGGTGGAGAATGTAACAACCCGCATTCTACGCATCGGAGGATCGTAGAATATTTATTTATTTCTCATATGAAGTCGTATGGTCATATAACTTTGGGAAACATCCATTAGAGTCATTTCCCATGTTCATAATTTTTTTCGATTTTTAAATGACCATTTTTCTCCTAGCTGATCTTGTTTTGGTCATAACTTTTGATTGGAAAGGAGTTTAGACCTGAAACCACTTCCATTAGATTCGTTTGATGGTTTACCTTTCCGGAAAGTGGTCATAATAGCCAAACGGACTTACCGTTTGGGAGATATGGCTGAAATAAGGTTTGGAAGGTGAAAAACAACTTAACCGGGCCAAATAGGGTGATTAGTGAATAGGCCCATAACCCATTTCGGGATTAGGGTTATGGGGAGGCTGAAATGAGTTAGAGGATCATTCCATTTCAGTTTTCTAGCCTCCACTTATCTCCAAGAAACCCTAAAAATGGCCTCCAACCTCTAAATCACCTCCAAATCATCTTCTAATCAAGGATTATGCTTAGCAACATCAAATCAAAGGAGATCTACACTAAATCAACATTGGAGTTGCTGTCTAGCATTGAGATTTGCATCAAATCAGAGATTTATTTCAAATCTTAGTTTATTTGTGGCTAAGGTGAGTGATTTGCATAGTTCCTCACTAATTATGGCTAATTAAGGGTAATTAGTGTTAATTAGCGAATTTAAACGTGATAAAATTTGGAAAAAATGTTCATAAATTCTTAAATGATGTTTTAGACCTCTGATATGAATTTGGGTTAATTTGGTTAAGTTTTGCTAATCCTATCATTAGTTTCACCTAAACATGCTAAAGGGGAAATATGGGGTTTTGGGTATGTTTGATCCACTTTAACCTATCATATTGATGTTTTGATGTTTGTGGTTGATTATGCATGTTGCTATGACTGTATGATATGATTTGTGATTGATTTCAATAGTTAGAATGGTCGAACACGTCGTCGAATGACGTAAACACTTGCTGGAAAAGTTTCAGGAAATAGTTCAGGTTTTCAGATCGGATCGGATATGATGCCTCAGATCAGATAAGTGAACTGGGCAAGGGATTCGATCGAATCGGAACTTGACACTTGAGGGATCTGGCAAAAAGGTAGGCCATGCTAGCAATATTGGAATCGGATCGGATAAAGGAGGGGGATCGGAGCGGCTAAAGGAGGAGGATCGGATCGGAACAAATGAAAGGCGAGGGAGCTGATCGGAGCGGGAGCACGAACTGGATGAGAGATGGCACTCGACCCGACCCGAAGTGGGGCACCCGACCCGACCTGAAGTGGGGCACCCGAACCGACGCGATGGAGTGGACCCGAATCGAACCGTTACCAGAGGAAGACCATGAACTGACGCTACGCAGTGGACCCGACCCGAACCGATAGCTTGAAGGGGAACCCGACCCGGCCCAGTATTGACCAATAACCCGAGATGCAAAGGTAGTCCAATATGGGAAGTTAGAGTTCAGGATCCAGTTGGGAACCGATGAGTTCACTTCATGGTTGGGCTTTGCTGCGGGACGTGTGCTAAGGAGTTGTCGACGTTCATAACTTCGATTCACCACTGAAAATGGATGTTAGGCTACTTATTAGTGCAGTAGAGTCATTATGACTCGAGGGGCAAGGTGATGGTAGCAAGACTACGTTATCAGTGCAGTAGAGTCATTATGACTTGAGGGGCAAAGTGATGCGTGGTAAGACTATGAGCCAGCGCAGATGGGGTGAATAACTCCATGGGGCAAGTGGACATAGTAAAGGATTGGTAAGGCTATGAGCCAGCGCAGATGGGGTGAATAACTCCATGGGGCAAGTGGACATAGCGAAGGATTAGTGGCTACGTTATCAGTGCAGTGAAGCCATTTATGACTTCATGGGGCAAAGTGATCGTAGCAAGGTATGTTGGGTGATCGAAGTGGTGAATATCGTATGCTTTACGCACTGAGTGAGAGATGTGAGGATGGTTGCTATGTTTGATTGTTTGCCATCACTATGACATGCACACCCCCCACCTCCGTATCTTTACACCGTTTGATATGGCACCTTAGAGTGTTGTACAGTATGTAGTGCTAACTCTTTGGTTGCAGGTTCAGGTATGTTTTAGTCTACCTGTTATTGTTCTGTTTAGATGCTTATCGCTCATACCAGGCTTTATGTCTGACCCAGAGTTTTATGTCTCCTCTTATTACTCTAGGTGCTCACACGAGCAGACTAGAGACAGGTTAGCTGGTGATGCGCGAGTAGCTGATTCAGAGGCGGGCAGGAGGCTTCCACGTATGATATATAGATATTCTCCCTGTGTCGTTGGCGGTCGCTACTTGGGCATTAGTAGTGTACCTCCTTTATCTTGCTTTTTCTTTGAGACAGTTTGAAAAGTTGTAATAATGTTTAACTTTGGATCATAAGCTGTACTTACATTTTCCGCTGTTATGTTAGTTGTTTCAGCTTATGCACTATCTCACCTGTTTTATGTCAAGTATGTTATTATTATATTTTATTATATGCGTTGTGAGACATTCTATAGGTTCTTTGTTAGTTCATTTCCTTCTTCCTTCTTACGACCCGTTCCGTGCTAACTGGACAGGTGTACAACGCACTTTTGGAGTAAATGTCGGTTGGTGCGGGGGGGGGGGGGCGTCACAGATTTATTGGGAAATGAAAAGAATGTCATATAAGGAGATATTTGGCAAATGAATAGAATTTTACATCAGGAAAGTTTAGGCCCGTGCTTCGCACACGGGCATAACATGATATGGATTTAAAGCAAAGATTATAAATAGAATCCGTTGTAACTAATGGATTGAGAAGATTAATTTATTAATAATATTTTATAAATAAAATAAAATATTTATCATTGGATAAATAGAATATATAAGTCAGGGCTTATATAGAGAAGTAAGAATCGATTTTAACATCGATATTTGAAACTGAATATAGACATAGAGTTAATCAAAGGAGTTAATCAAAATGTGTTAATCAAAATGAGTTAGAGGAGTTAATCAATTAGAGTCAGAGTTAATTGATTAGAGTTAGAGTTAACCAGTTAGAGTTAATCAGTTAGAGTTAATCGATTTGAGTTAAATCGAACTAGAGTAATTCGAATAGAGTTAACAGAACAAGAGTTAGTCGAATATTTGTTATTCGAATAGAGTTAATTGAATTAGAGTTAGTCGGATTAGAGTTATTTGAATATAGTTTATTCGAAGAAAGAGTTATCGAATATAGTTTATTCGAAGAAAGAGTTATCGAATAATAGTTATTCGACAGGGGTTATCGAATATTAGTTATTCGAAAGAAATTATCGAGTATTAGTTATTCGAAAGAAATTATCGAATATCAGTTATTCAAAAGAAATTATCGAATATTAGTTATTCGAAAGGAGTTATCGAATATTAGTTATTCGAAAGGAGTTATCGAATATTAGTTATTCGAAAGGAGTTATCGAATATTAGTTATTCGAAACGAGTTAATCGAATATAGTTATTCGAAAGGAGTTAACTGATAAGAGTAAATTAGTTAGAGTTAATTGAATAGAGTTAATCAAACAGTGTTAATCAAATAGAATTAATCCAATGGAGTTAATCAAATAAAGTTAATATAATTGAGTTAATCAAATAGAGCTAACTGATAAGAGTTAGTCGATTAGAGTTAATCGAATAGTGTTAATTGAATAGAGTTATTCGAATATAGGTTATTCGAAGAAGAGAGATTATCGAATATAGTTTATTCGAAGGAAAGAGTTATCGAATAGAGATTTATTCGAAAGAGAGTTACGTAAGGAGGTTTGTTAAAGATTTAAAAGATAAACTTTGACTATTTCGAAGTTAAAACGTTGTCAAGTTAAGGTCTGAGAGGTAATTATACCCCAACTTGATTGACTTCCTTCTTAACTAAGGAATGGTAAGGTTTGATAGTGAATGATGGTTAAGTGAATTTAGTTAATGAGTGAAATGGTTTGAGTTGGCATGGAGATGTTTGATTTAAACATCAGTTTAAATCCAGTGAAGGAGTTTTGGAAATGTTTTCCAAATAAGAATCAGAAATGTTTTCTGATAATAGAAAATAAGAGTTTAAAATATATGGAAACAAGAAATAAGTAAATTAATGAACTAAAGAGATAAATGTTAAATGATGATTGATCGATAAAATTTCCATTTGGAAATAATATCATTGTTTGCACACGTGTTTTTCTTTGATAGTTAAATCACAGACTATCAAAGTTTTGACCATTTTTCCGTCGTCAATACGAAGAGATCGATTGGATTATTATCCAAAGAACCACTCTGTATGGGCGTTAGCGTTTCGAATCAAATAGATCAAAGACAAATTGAAGACGGAGTAAAGTGCAAGGGCTGTTGTATAAGTCGTAGGTAGAGATTGCCTAGGATGGATGTACGGAATAGTGCCTTCGGTTTGTCCAGTCCCAGGACAACTTGAATGGATGAATGTTTGATAGAGTATATCTGGTAGATCACGTAAGTTGATCGTTTCAAACGTATTTACGTTGGTGGCGGAGGAATTCGTTTCTCTTAGCTTATACCCGTGGTATTTTTGGGAAAATCAATTTGTGATTTGGCGGGTATGACGATGTGACATTCGAAGTAAATGGAGGAGTGATCTGTTAAAAGATACGTTTTGACCTCGAGCCTCATCAACTGAGAAATGACAGAAATCGGGCAGACAACATAACTAAGTGGTTCGCAACCAAGTAGGGTATATTGTCACCATCTAGAGAATATTCATATTTGTTACTTCTTTCAACTCTGTATCTCCCGGGAATGGTTATGTTGGTTTACCAAATGTAAGGTGACAATATATTCGATACACTCAAGCGAAATGAGTGGTCGGTCATGTGTGACCGAGTTGCAAGATGTTCTTGTTGAACTCCAGTGTATCGCTTCTAGAGTACACTAAGCGGAAGGTGGATCCATACCTTGTCATAGTTGGAATCCATTCCAAAAATAAGAGCCCGCAGTTTTGATTGTATGTTATACATATAGAACGTTAGATGCAAGTGTTTCTACTAGATTGATATTACTTATGTTAGACATTATTATAATATCAGAATAATATTGTTTTACTAATGATTTGGGTTATCGTAAGGTAAAAACCATCCGTGTTTATGTGTTGACCGGTCTTACGATTATCCTTTGTTCAAAAGGATTTTGAAAGTTAAATCAAATAATTTGAGTTTACTCACACCAGTCACATGACTGAGCCAAAGTTTATTTTGTTTTGTTTTCCCTAAACTCTTGGGTGCCCAATTTTGTACGGACAGTCAAGTAGTCGGGATTTACAGATACTTGAAGAGCTGAAGTAAGAGGCTTCAGAATTATATAGCTATGGTTATTTCCGCTGTGTTGTAAGTGTTGTACTTAGGAAATGATATGTATATTCAAGTACAGATTTGTATTTCAAAGTTATGTTATGAAATATATTTATTCGTTCCGCTGTGAGATTCGTGTTTACTCTGATGTTGTATGTTCTTCTTCTTCTTCTATTCTAAGTTTCTATCTTATCTATCCTCACCCTCTAATTTCTTTCATGGACTATCCGGTGTTTTCGATGCTTGAATAGTCGACATAGTGTCGTATGCCGATATCCAGGATCGCAAAAACCCCGGGTCGTTACATATAAATGTATAATCATATATAATGATAAATTTATCATTTTATTTTTCAATGGGATGGAAAAGGAAAAGGCTTAGGTATTGTTCGCCTTAATTTTTTCGTCCGTTACCGTCGCGTTCAAACAGATGCAACAGAAACGTCCATTTAACCCCTTCATCCAAACGCATCAAAATAATGTATTCGTATTTGACGCGTCGTGTAACACCCCACCTCCGCCAGGGTGGCTCTTGCAAGCACTCTGACTTTGGAGGGGTGTTTGAATCAGGTAAACATGCATAATGATATATCAAGGCAGAACAAGAACATATGTATATATGTAAACATAGTAAATAAGATAAATAAAACAGCGGAAGATTTCAAACTATTTCAAAACAAGTCTGGTACAACATAATGTCAACTTTCCAAATACACAAGTCTAGATAAAAACAACATCACTGAAAAACTGAAATACATAAGTACTATCCCCAAAATAAGTGATGACCATAGCTAGCTTCATGTCAAGACTGTACATGAGCTAAAATCCCCCAAGCAAGTGATCAGAAATCCAAGCTAAGCTCCAATATTCCCACCCTGAGAACCTGGGGGGGGGGGGGGGGGGAACGTAAGAAAAGAGGCGAAAGACAAACAGGTCAGTCAATAAGACTGAGTAAGCCCTACTACAATCAATGTAAACTGATAAAGTTAACTGGCATGAGAAGCAGGGATGAACATAAGGATAACAACATACTAGCATGATGATTAACTAACAAGGTAGATAAAGGTGTCATCGCATAATCAGGATTAAGGTTTTGCACCACAGGTGTACTAGCAAACTAACATGACTTGAATAAACAAGTATTGATCCCTTGGCCCAAGCTTTGACCCAATAACATGAAATGACCCTAATACGAGGTCCAATAACATGAAGTGACCCTAATACGAGGTCCAATAACATGAAGTGACCCTAATACGAGGTCCAATAACATGAAGTGACCCTAATACGAGGTCCAACCAAACGGTCTAGTCGATCGGCTCCCTATAAGCCTAACTCGTCACGTGTTGGTGTCAATACGGCCCAAACATAATTGTAGTCAGACTGTGCTGGGTCTCCCGTCGGGTGTATCAAGCCCTAGGGTGTCAACCCCTGGACACCATAAAAATAAGTGCACAGTCTAGATCTACTGGTACCCATGCTTGACTTCTCCAAATACGGACTACGTGCACGACCATAGTCCGTCCGGAACTACATCGGCGTACCACTCTGCCGTCGTTTTTGGTCACTTACCTCAAGTCCAGTAATCGTGCCCCGACCCTAGCCTAGTCCCTAGGGTCTTAATGATACAAACTTGGGATTACTGCTGGAGTGGACCCCCATTGCTAGGATTTTCTAGTGGGTTAAGTACGGTTTAACCCTCTTGCTAATCATGGATTAACTTGGTTAAGTGTAACGATGAGTTCACGACTTAACCCTGATTAATCTACCAAGCCCAAATTGGTTAAGTATTAAGTGGACCATGACTTAACCCTAATCATGAGGCATTAATTAATTAATGTGCCTTAACCTCTCACATTAGGCTTTGTTGCGGTTACTAGTTAAGCCGGTCGGTTCCGGGTAGCTTTACACCACAACTTGGTCTAACCTCGGGTTCAAGGTACAACATGACCAACTTCTCACATTGGGTCCTATTGTTTGTAGCAACTAGTTAAGCCGGTCGGTTCCGGGTAGTTTTACGCTACAAGCTCAACCCAACCTCGAGTTGGTCACACTTATATTTTCTAAGTGTCATGTCCATCATGTTTCCAAAACATATTACAAGTTTTCAAGAATTTGGGTAGACCTAACTTAATAGGTAAATTCCCAATGGGTAGACCTAACTTAATAGGTAAATTCCCAATCTTATGTTTTCATGTCTTTTAAGTTTACCCAACCCCAAACGCAATCCCATCGCTTACATATCGCAATAGCGCATAAAGGATAGAAAGAGGGAACTTGGCATAATCATGACATAAAGGTGTTGAAGCCACAAGTTTAACATGGTGGCATATGAAATGTACATATGTTCATATACTTGCATATTACATTTTTAGGCCTCAAAAGCATGCATAAAACCAAACTTAGCATATAAGTGATACATGGTGATAAATGACATGTAGAAGTTGCCATAAGTTCGCATTTAGCCTCACATGCAAGTTATCATAAGGGATATGATAACTTACATGTTGCCAAAATGCAACCTTTATCCTAAAGCTTGAAGCTTTAAGCTCATAAACCCAAGATAAGCTTGCATAACATGATAACATGAGCAAAATGATCAACCCAAACTTGCATAACATAACTTGCATATCATATGGCAAACTTGCATATCATAACATAGCAAACTTGCATAACATAACATGATAAACTTGCATATCATAACATGGCAAACTTGCATAACATAACATGATAAACTTGCATATCATAACATGGCAAACTTGCATAGCATAACATATCAAACTTGCATAACATGACATAACAAACTTGCATATCATGGCAAACTTGCATATCATAATGATCAACCAAACTTGCATCATTCATTTAACTTTAGAGTTTAAATATGAAAGTAGAAAAGGGCTTACAATGCTTATGAAGACACAAAAATATATATAGATTGAGACAAAGCCCTTATGCAATCAAATAAACCCAAAATGCAAGCTCCAATAGAAAAACCCTTGAGCCAAAATGATCAAAACCCTTGCTTTATGATGTAAATATGGAAACTTGACTTGAATGAAAGCTAATGACACTCATACAAGCTTGAAAACACTTGTATGCATGGAAAAGCTCTCATAGAAATGACTTAGGAATTTTATGAAGAGAGTGGAGGCCATGAGAGGAATGATTTTGCCATAGTTTAGTTACTTGAATGAATAATGATGATTTAGGGTTAGGTTAGGGGCTTATTTATAGAGATTAGGATTAGTTTTAGCCTTAGGATTAAACCCTAATTCCAATCTCAGCCCTCAAAACCGAATCTGGCCCCCAAACTCAACACAACTCCAAAATGGTGCACCAGGCAGAACTGCCCGGCTGAACCAAGTCGACACCCCAGTCGACAGGGCTGTCGACTTGGGTCCAACCAAGTCGACTCCCAAGTCGACAGGGCTGTCGACTTGGGTGCTCTGGCGGGAATTTTCCCGCCTGGCCCAATCTGACCGTTTTTCGAATTTTGAACCCGAAATTCAAAATCTGTTTTGAACTTGAAATTTTCTGAAAACTTCATTGGGCCTTAATCGGGTCATACGGACTCCGATTTTCGAAAACTCGGACTCATTTCGCGTATTTTTCCGAGACGAACGCAATGGCACAGCCCGTTTCCCTTGTTTTAGATTTTAGAATTAAATTCTGCCTCGATTTACGTTATAACAGGTTATTGAAAATACGGGTTGTTACATTCTCCCCTCCTTAAAGGATTTCGTCCCCGAAATCTTCAAGTTAGGAAGAACGTATCCTACCATCCAACATCCATCTACTCAAAACATCATCCACTAGCAATCATTGTCCTTACAAGACTCTAAATGTTGTATGAACATATGCAAAGGTGTGTGTATATGTACTTATCTAATGCAAATATCATCAATGCAAATTATGTTAGTGAAATGAATCCATATGTATGCAATTCCTAACATAATGTATAACATCTATATGTGTGCACATAACATACATCTATATGCAACATCCATGTGATAACACAAAAATTTTCATCCATGAATAAGCATAAACACTCATGCATATGCAATATGAGGAGTGTGTGAGCCGATCTAGTGCCTAACGTGTATAATGCATCCACGAGTAACCACTTGCAAACACTTGCAACCACTTGCAACCATCAAGCATAACATGTTTCAAACACATGTTTCATCTAAAGGGTTTCTACCTAAGGTTCTCATGACAAGATTAACATGATAAACTAGATAATCAAGACAAACATGGGTAGCAAAAGATATGCTACAAAGAGATCGGGAAGATAAGCAGGATATACTCCTTTCGGATTACAAGAAATCCCTTCCTAACCCAACCCATATTCTATAAAAGCCCAAAAGGTTTAGTCAACCTAACGGACCCCTTCAAACCCTGATATGTATTACTAGCCAATAAGTCATACCTCCCGACAGAAATAGGACCGAGAATGGGACCGAGAGGATATACGTAAAAAGATAACATGCGAGTAAGTTCCACAGGAAAACAAGGATCAAGGATATGCTCTTAAAAAGAGATATGATGCACGTATCTAGCCTTCAGTCTTCTAAGTCACGTTTCCTTGAGCTTAACTCCACCGTGCTTTGACCGTCTTTTGCCTCATGATTTCTTAGCTTCTTAACTCTTATTTCCAAATATGAGTTGGAACCCATTTCATTGTCGCCTCTCGTCTTCCTCTTTCACTTACTCTTCTATCATTCTTGGCTTAAACATAACTATGACCTCATGGTTTCATGCAAGCTCTCCAAAATTCACCAGTGAATCCTGGATCTCGTTTACTTACTATAAAGTATTCCACGCAGTAGAACTTTTCTTGAAAATACCAATCCACGTTGCCAATTGCTCTTACTAACGTGATTTTCTATAACTCATGCTTGAACGAAATGAACCATCCGCCTGTGAATGATAGGCCGTACTTAGATTCAGTCGCTTGCCCATGACTTCCCGTAGACTATTCCAAAACTGGCTAGTGAAAATTGAGTCATGGTTACTAACTATCCTTTAGGGAACCTCGTGCAACCGCTTTATTTCTTGAAAGTAAACTGTCGCTAGTTATGATGCAGTCCTTTCGCTCTTTACCGGAGTGAAATGAGCACTCTTCGTGAGTCTACCTACTATGACCCACATGCTCTTATTCCCTTTCTTGATATAGGCAGTCCATCCACAAAATCCTTCGTGACGCTTTTCCCTCTTCCATTGCGGGGACCTCCAATGGATATAATAGCCCACCGGGCTTCTATGACTCGGCCTTTAACCTGTTGGCACAACATGCACCTTGGGACAAACTCGGCCACCTCCTCGGGTGATGTGCATCTTCAAGAACCTTTTTTCTCTCATCGCGTCTTAGCCATCCCTTGTCATCTATAGTGAGGTGACTTACCATCTCGCCTCGAATCAACTTGTCCATGATCTCGACTAACTGCGGGTCTTCTTTCTGTGAAGTCCCTGCTTGATCCAGAAGGGTAGGTCTAAGCTCAAGGGACGCTAACTAACTAACTAAACTGAGAGAACTTCTTACTTCGGTTGCATTCCTTGGAGTCTTCCAATCCTGAACTGCAACTACCTTAGCGGGATCCACCGCTAAGCCTTGCTTAGATACTATATGCCCAAGGAATCTAACTTCCCTTCTCCAAAAGTGACACTTGGAGAACTTGGCCTTCAACTGATGCGCTCTAAGCGTATCCATCACCTCCACGAGATGCCTTGCATGCTCTTCCTCATCCTTAGAGAAGATCAGAATATCATCTACGAAGACCACGACAAACTTGTTCAAGAACTCCCTGAACACCCTACTCATCAAGTCCACGAAGTAGGCGGGTGCATTAGTCAAACCGAATGGCATGACCAGCCATTCTAAGAATCCATCTGGAGTTCTGAACGCAGTTTTGCCTATACTATCCTCAGCTACTCTGAGCTGATGGAATCCAATAGCAAGATCAAGAGAAAACAGATGTTCCTACAAGCTGATCAAACAAATCATCGATCCTTGGCAATGGTTGTCTATTCTCTTTGTTTAACTCACGATAATCAACACAAAGTCGAAGAGAACCATCTGCCTTGGTAGTAAATACTACAGGCGCTCCCCATTCAGATATACTTCGTCTAATGAAGTTCTTCTCAAGCAACTCCTTGACTTGCTTTCTTAACTCTCATCTTGCGGGGCCATGTGCCTAACCGGCCACGAAACTATCTTGGCATTATCAACCAGATAAATGCGAAAATCTATCTCTCGTTTAGGGGTAACCCCCTTCACTTCACCCAAGATATCAGGATATTCTCGGACCACCCTCACCGATTGCAAACTATCGATAGACGAGTTGAGGGATTCAAGATAACACAACATGACGGGACTCATAGGGTTACTAGAAATTTTTAGGGTATTACCGAGGCGAGTCATGAGCCTCTCAACCCTATGCTCAAAAATCAAGAATGGCTCCAAAACTGGACAACCAATCCATGCCCAAAATCAACCCCTACCCCATGAAACCGAGAATATAAACATCACGCGAGAATTCTATACTCAAGATAGAGATTTTCAAATTCACGTAGATAATAGACAAATGGGCGGAACCCCCAATTGGATTTGAAACACACACGGGATCATTAACTAGACTAGTACTTAGGTGCAAACTTTCAACTAAACCAGATGAAATAAACTATGCGACGCGCCAGAATCAAACAAAGTACGAACAGGAAAATCAGAAATGTAAACAAGACTTTCAACAGAAATACTACCTCGATCGGGAACTGGAGCGGCATTGAGAGCATGAACTTGCCCTCCCGAAGGTCCAGCACGCTGAGTCTGACCCTGGCCTTGCCCTTGCTTCTTCGGGCAATCCCTAGTGAAGTGTCCCATTTCTCCACAGTTAAAGCAAGTGCCCTTCCTTTTTCTGCAATCCTTGTTTAGATGAGTCGAGCTTGCACAAGTAAAGCACCTTTTTTCCTTCTTATCTTTAGACTTCTCCTCCTTCTTTTTTATTTCCTTTTTGGGCCCCGTTTTCTTGTTTTGAGACTCATTCACCTTGACCTCCTTCTTGTCACTCCTATTCTCTTCATTGAGTAGGGCCATATTCACCAAACTCTCGAAAGTTGCCCCCAAGGGTATATGAGTCATGGCTAAACCATGTAATGGCTCGTTTAATCCTAGAGCAAAGTATAGGGCCTTCTTCTGAGCTGTGTTAACCAAGTCTAAACCGACCCGAGCCAGTTGATTAAACTTATCTATGTATTCCCTAATAGTCATGTCCCCTTGCTTCAGTGATAGGAACCTTAGTCCAAACTTTCCCCGAAAGTCATCCCAAGTCTCAATTGGCCTAGTAGCGGTGGTGACCACCCACCAACGTGCAGCTTCTTCCTTTAGCAACCACACTGCCAATAAAACCTTCCTACGGTCATCTATATCAAAGAAGGCAAAAAGATCTTCGGTTTCTTTCAACCAATTCCTTGCCTCTACATAAGTCTCGGTTCCAATGAAATTCTTGCAACCCATCGCGTTAAAGTCTTTGCAAATCTCTGCGAAATCCTCTTGTGGATGCTGAGGGGGAGAAGGAAGAGGAACCTCAGCGACAGGAGGAGGAGGAACATTAACCACCGGAGGAGGAGGAGGAGGAACATCGGCGGGGCCGGCTTCGGTCGCCCTAGCCTCCAAAAGTCTCCTATACCAAACAGGTACGTGTACTCCCTCCGGAATGGCAAAATTATTGGCCATACTGAAAACGAAGAAAAAGATAGATTCAGAATGGAGAAAAACGAAGGAATTTTGCTAATGGCTTTTTGGGGAATAGCCTTTAAAATAAACTAGACTTTTCTTTGGAAAATACTTTATACTTGGTTTTGAAAATAGTTTTCCAAAAGTTTTCTAAAAACCTTTTTGTTCCTTCTCGTAAACCATACGCTCTGATACCAAATGTAACACCCCACCTCCGCCAGGGTGGCTCTTGCAAGCACTCTGACTTTGGAGGGGTGTTTGAATCAGGTAAACATGCATAATGATATATCAAGGCAGAACAAGAACATGTGTATATATGTAAACAGAGTAAATAAGATAAATAAAACAGCGGAAGATTTCAAACTATTTCAAAACAAGTCTGGTACAACATAATGTCAACTTTCCAAATACACAAGTCTAGATAAAAACAACATCACTGAAAAACTGAAATACATAAGTACTATCCCCAAAATAAGTGATGACCATAGCTAGCTTCATGTCAAGACCGTACATGAGCTAAAATCCCCCAAGCAAGTGATCAGAAATCCAAGCTAAGCTCCAATATTCCCACCCTGAGAACCTGGAGGGGGGAGGGGGGGGGGGGGGAAACGGAAGAAAAGAGGCGAAAGAAAAACAGGTCAGTCAAAAAGACTGAGTAAGCCCTACTACAATCAATGTAAACTGATAAAGTTAACTGGCATGAGAAGAAAGGATGAACATAAGGATAACAACATACTAGCATGATGATTAACTAACAAGGTAGATAAAGGTGTCATCGCATAATCAGGATTAAGGTTTTGCACCACAGGTGTACTAGCAAACTAACATGACTTGAATAAACAAGTATTGATCCCTTAGCCCAAGCTTTGACCCAATAACATGAAATGACCATAATACGAGGTCCAATAACATGAAGTGACCCTAATACGAGGTCCAATAACATGAAGTGACCCTAATACGAGGTCCAATAACATGAAGTGACCCTAATACGAGGTCCAATAACATGAAGTGACCCTAATACGAGGTCCAACCAAACGGTCTAGTCGATCGGCTCCCTATAAGCCTAACTCGTCACGTGTTGGTGTCAATACGGCCCAAACATAATTGTAGTCAGACTGTGCTGGGTCTCCCGTCGGGTGTATCAAGCCCTAGGGTGTCAACCCCTGGACACCATAAACATAAGTGCACAGTCTAGATCTACTGGTACCCATGCTTGACTTCTCCAAATACGGACTACGTGCACGACCATAGTCCGTCCGGAACTACATCGGCGTACCACTCTGCCGTCGTTTTTGGTCACTTACCTCAAGTCCAGTAATCGTGCCCCCACCCTAGCCTAGTCCCTAGGGTCTTAATGATACAAACTTGGGATTACTGCTGGAGTGGACCCCCATTGCTAGGATTTTCTAGTGGGTTAAGTACGGTTTAACCCTCTTGCTAATCATGGATTAACTTGGTTAAGTGTAACGATGAGTTCACGACTTAACCCTGATTAATCTACCAAGCCCAAATTGGTTAAGTATTAAGTGGACCATGACTTAACCCTAATCATGAGGCATTAATTAATTAATGTGCCTTAACCTCTCACATTAGGCTTTGTTGCGGTTACTAGTTAAGCCGGTCGGTTCCGGGTAGCTTTACACCACAACTTGGTCTAACCTCGGGTTCAAGGTACAACATGACCAACTTATCACATTGGGTCCTATTGTTTGTAGCAACTAGTTAAGCCGGTCGGTTCCGGGTAGTTTTACGCTACAAACTCAACCCAACCTCGAGTTGGTCACACTTATATTTTCTAAATGTCATGTCCATCATGTTTCCAAAACATATTACAAGTTTTCAAGAATTTGGGTAGACCTAACTTAATAGGTAAATTCCCAATGGGTAGACCTAACTTAATAGGTAAATTCCCAATCTTATGTTTTCATGTCTTTTAAGTTTACCCAACCTCAAACGCAATCCCATCGCTTACATATCGCAATAGCGCATAAAGGATAGAAAGAGGGAACTTGGCATAATCATGACATAAAGGTGTTGTAGCCACAAGTTTAACATGGTGGCATATGAAATGTACATATGTTCATATACTTGCATATTACATTTTTAGGCCTCAAAAGCATGCATAAAACCAAACTTAGCATATAAGTGATACATGGTGATAAATGACATGTAGAAGTTGCCATAAGTTCGCATTTAGCCTCACATGCAAGTTATCATAAGGGATATGATAACTTACATGTTGCCAAAATGCAACCTTTAGCCTAAAGCTTGAAGCTTTAAGCTCATAAACCCAAGATAAGCTTGCATAACATGATAACATGAGCAAAATGATCAACCCAAACTTGCATAACATAACTTGCATATCATATGGCAAACTTGCATATCATAACATAGCAAACTTGCATAACATAACATGATAAACTTGCATATCATAACATGGCAAACTTGCATAACATAACATGATAAACTTGCATATCATAACATGGCAAACTTGCATAGCATAACATATCAAACTTGCATAACATGACATAACAAACTTGCATATCATGGCAAACTTGCATATCATAATGATCAACCAAACTTGCATCATTCATTTAACTTTAGAGTTTAAATATGAAAGTAGAAAAGGGCTTACAATGCTTATGAAGACACAAAAATATATATATAGATTGAGACAAAGCCCTTATGCAATCAAATAAACCCAAAATGCAAGCTCCAATAGAAAAACCCTTGAGCCAAAATGATCAAAACCCTTGCTTTATGATGTAAATATGGAAACTTGACTTGAATGCAAGCTAATGACACTCATACAAGCTTGAAAACACTTGTATGCATGGAAAAGCTCTCATAGAAATGACTTAGGAATTTTATGAAGAGAGTGGAGGCCATGAGAGGAATGATTTTGCCATAGTTTAGTTACTTGAATGAATAATGATGATTTAGGGTTAGGTTAGGGGCTTATTTATAGAGATTAGGATTAGTTTTAGCCTTAGGATTAAACCCTAATTCCAATCTCAGCCCTCAAAACCGAATCTGGCCCCCAAACTCAACACAACTCCAAAATGGTGCACCAGGCAGAACTGCCCGGCTGAACCAAGTCGACACCCCAGTCGACAGGGCTGTCGACTTGGGTCCAACCAAGTCGACTCCCAAGTCGACAGGGCTGTCGACTTGGGTGCTCTGGCGGGAATTTTCCCGCCTGGCCCAATCTGACCGTTTTTCGAATTTTGAACCCGAAATTCGAAATCTGTTTTGAACTTGAAATTTTCTGAAAACTTCATTGGGCCTTAATCGGGTCATACGGACTCCGATTTTCAAAAACTCGGACTCTATTTCGCGTATTTTTCCGAGACGAACGCAATGGCACAGTCCGTTTCCCTTGTTTCAGATTTTAGAATTAAATTCTGCCTCGATTTACGTTATAACAGGTTATTGAAAATACGTGTTGTTACACGTCGGACGCGAAAATAAATAATTATTTATTAGCCCTTTAACATTTATTTTAATTATTTTTATCAATTAATTATTAGTGGAAAATAGGGAGAAGGCCAGACTTAGAAAAAAGTTGGCTAAAAGTATGCTATGTTTGGAATTTGACCAAAATGCCAACTTTTAGTGCAAAATGAAAATGTGGTAGGGTCCGCTCAAATCAATCTTTGCATTAAAAAGTGGGCTTTTGGTCAGATAACAAACTTTGCATACTTTTGACCAAAAAATATGCAAAATTTATCCTTTTCCTTAATTATTATATATTAGGATTAACTGTCAAGAATAATTCGAAGTTTAACGTGTCTTCGCATAATAATCCCAAATTTGGATTATTTTTGAATAATCTGAAGTTTGGGGGTGTCTTACCATATTAATCCCAATGACCCCTTGACGTGTAATTTTGGAATCAATATGGAAAGACACCCCAAACTTTGGATTAATATTGGAAGACACTGGTAAATGAGAAGACACCCCCCAAATTTTGGATTATTCAGAAATAATCCAAATTTGAGATTATTATGGGTAGATACGTTAAACTTCGGATTATTCTTCACAATTAATTCTATATAATATTCTTTTTAAAACATGCTAATACTTTTAATTTGCCTCTCAATACTCCGCTAATATTCATTTTAACTCTCGCTGTGGATGCACCCTTAGCCAGGTTAAAGCTACTCCCCGACAAGAGCCAATCCCCTAATGCTTGTTATTTCCAAAACTGTGATCACCTCAAAACCCTAATTTCCTCCAATGAGAAATTCAAAGCGAAAAGTGAAAAAGCAGATTCTGCTATCCGAAACCGAAGAAATCAAACATCTGAACGAATGGATAGAGTCACAGAAACCCGATTCTGGAGTCAACCCCTTATCCCTTCAATCCCTGCCAGATAAAGCTCCTGTTGGGAAGAGCCTGGATGGAACTTTCTCCGCATATGCTGGCGTCAACCTTTTCCGTCAGCTTCCGATATCAAGGAAGACGAAAGAAATGCTTGAAAAGCGAAAGTTCAAAACCATGAGCGAGATTCAGCGAGCTTCTTTGCCTCATTCGCTCTGTGGGAGGGATATTTTAGGTGCTGCAAAGACAGGGTCTGGAAAAACTTTGGCTTTTATCATTCCGGTAAAATTAACATTTTTTGTATTGGAGGTATATTTTGAGTAGAATTTGTAAAATTCAAGGCTTATGCTGTTAAAGGCTCTGCCGGAGATTTGCCAGGTTTGCGAATCATGTTTTTGATTCATTGGCGCCCAAGCATTTAATGGTGATAGCGCTATGCCTCTTATATTTTATTGTTGTTTATTAATGTCTGATAACATTTGAAAAGCGCTTAAGCTCCATCCTGCCTTTAACAACATAGCTTAGGGATTAGGTTGAAGTCCACAACATTGAGAACTTAGAATGTTTTGATCATAAAAGTGCTAATCATTATCATAGCAACTGCTTATATTTGTTGCATGAAGAAAGATATGCAAGCAACTGGTTATGCTTGTTGCATGAAGAAAGATATGTTTTGTCCTTCACGTTTTCAAATTTTCAAGTGTGCTTAATGTGTATTTTTAACAGTGACCTACAATCTTATGAACTTCCTCGGAACTGATTGACATAGATGGTTAAGGTGAAAGAGCTTACATCACCTCACCAGTGCAGTGATAATGGCATCAAATTAAATTCTTTCTAATACCAGTTATGTCACTGACGACATTCAAAATACCATAAAGACCAAATATTAGATTCTCAAGGCTGCCAAAACTCATTTATAATGACCTATTATGTTGTTTAAACCTTAAATATAAACGAATAAATTCATAAACTTAATCATAAGATGGCCATCCATTTTCGTGATTGGTCAAAATTACCTTTCTACTTCAGATTTTGCTGTGATGATACAAAGGGTGTAATTATATAACTCTGTAGTTGTATGTTTGATAAAAATACAATTGAATCGAGGTCATAGAAATACATCATGATACTACCAAAATAACCCAACAATCAAAGAGCTTAAGTGTTGATTGGTTCTTATTCAACAAAATTTTCCTTTCCCTAAGGAAATTGTAAGAGGTTTTAGTTTATTTCAGTGTCTATCGTTGGATTAGTTATGCGAGTTTGTGATGATAAATCTCTTATGTTAGTATGAATATTAGACTTAACATTCCAATGATTGTGTCATTATATGCACTTAATATCAAACAGCATTGCTAGTTTATGGTCGATATAACACATGCCAAACTACGATTATTTTTCTCTTTGAAGAAAACCAGTTATAGTATTGGTCACCCAACGTACCAACGAACTTGATGCAAATATCAGAAAAAATAATCAAATATGAAAATTTGTAAATAAGTTCATTAGCATATGACATTTCAAAAGAACTCCTCTATATTCATGTGATTATTTTATACATACATACATACACACACACACATATATATATATATTATTGAAAAATCAATTGTTTAATCCATTAAAAATAATTACATTTTTAATTACCACGTATTTTTTATAATTTACTCATCTTTGTTTGACATCTTCGAAATATGGCATATCAAACAGCATTGCTAGTATGAATATTAGACTTAACATTCCAATTATTGCGTCATTATATGCACTTAATATCAAACAGCATTGCCAGTTTATGGTCGATATAACACATGCCAAACTACGATTGTTTTTTTTTTTTTTGAAGAAAACCAGTTATAGTATTGGTCGCCCAACGTACCAACGAACTTGATGCAAATATCAGAAAAAATAATCAAATATGAAAATTTGTAAATAAGTTCATTAGCATATGATATTTCAAAAGAACTCCTCTATATTCATGTGATTATTTTATACATACGTACATACATATATATATTATTGAAAAATCAATTGTTTAATCCATTAAAAATAATTACATTTTTAATTACCACATAGTTTTTATATTTTACTCATCTTTGTTTGACATCTTCGAAATATGGCATATCAATCGGATTTGGCTTACCTTTTTGTATCTCATATCGCATAACAACTATGAGCATGTTGGCTATTTTCAGTATACATGTGAAGTTATGTCAATAAATCTTGATGATATTATTTATAATGAAAACCCAAAAAGCAGTGTTTTAATTCTCGATTATTTCGATCGATATCTCGGTCGAGATCTTGGTTGTAGGCTGAAACAAAACAAAACAGACGACATAGTTTGATATCTCATTTTGAATATATTGGCCGATATTTACAAATATCGGCCGATATTTGAAGCGAAACGATATTCCGAGATCTTGGACGATTTTTTTTTGGGGGGAAAACTAAAGCTCATCTAATTCTCAACCAATCATTAATTGACACAGGCCTTTGCTTTGTTATCTGATTCCTCTCCTCAAAAGATTGACCCCTCATTAAATTATTGAATTCCCTAAGAAAAAGGAACTCCATGTTCAAAAAAAAACAAAAATCGAACTTCCCTTCCAACTCTCGACAGCACGGGGTTGCTTCCGACTCTCGGTGGTTCGCTTTCGCTTCGGATAACGCAGCTTCGCTTTCTACGCCATACATGCATGTTAACTAGGGTTTTTTCTATTTTGATGAAAATTTATTTAGCATGAATTTATGTTTTACTTGCAGTAAAGTTTGGTTTGTTATCATATTCGAAGTTTTTTTTTTTCTTCTTATAAGTGGTCTTTATTAAACCCTTTGTATGGACCATTTTTTTTTTTCATGCTGTATGCATTTGTATCTTCTTGCCTCGTGTGCTGTTAAGTACATTAATATTTTCTTGCTAATAATATAAGAGGTTATGAAATAGATACAATTTGATTTTAACATTTTTACGGTAGTACCGCTAAGTATATTTATAGCTTTTTGCTAATAATATGAAAGGTTATGAAATGGACACTATTTGATTTTAACAGTTTTATGCCGCAGTGTGTATTATGAATTGGACAACCATTTTTTCCGCATTTTATTCAATAATTTAGTAAATATTAAATGAATTGACTTTATATTTTTTGTTATAAATTATGTTGATGTATTATTTTTTCGTTTACAAATCAAGTAAGCTTAATTTTCTATATGTTTTAGCAAATGTAAATATTATTGTTTGGCAAGCTCAAAACAAAGCTTTGTTGGCCTTCATCCTGTAAAGGACGTTGACATGCTTTTAATCGTTTGGCAATGCATGTGATTTTTATAGCATTGTTAACGATTTTTTTGAGGATATCAGTTTCCATTGCTAACCAGAGGTTTGTTTCAAAGAATTTTTTCGATTGATTGCATGACATACCAAAACCTGGTTGCCAATTTAATTATCAAGATTTTAAAAACTATGAAATTATGTATGCATGTAAACAGAACATATATCTTATACAAAAAACAACTGTCCAAAAGTTTGAAAGGACCAATTTTAAAAATCGTACCAAAAATTCATAATTAAGAACACCTTTTTTTGGGGGGGGGGGGGGTCAACTGTTAATTAAGTCTGTTTTGAATAAGAAGATAAAATGTGGAAATTAAGATTATAGTAAGTACCGTCTAAAACAGTTAACACATATTTGTAAAAGCTCTTTAAATAGTAAATCGAAAATGGAAGTTCTATTGTTAGGTTAGAATTTGAAGGTTTTTTTTTTTTTTTTTTTGAAGTTGGTAAAAGTTGAAAATAATAATTCAAGAAGCAACCTTAGCTCACCAATTTGGCGGGTAGAATGAAATGATTACGCCGTTTTTGCCGAGTTTTAAAATATTCAAAACTGGTTCTTTGAAAAGCCTGCAGACATTGGTTCTTATAGCCTCATAAACAAAACCATCCAGAAACTACCTAAATTGGTCTCTCTTTTTTGTGTCCATTGGAGCTTTCTTTTGAGTTTGTTTGTCCAGTTTTAACATGGGTGTCCTACTTAATTACAGTTTTCCTTCGGGCAATATTTTTGTGCAAAATATTTACACTGCCTTTTATGTCAATAAAAAGTTGGTAAGCGTTCTTTCCCCCCATGTCTTTGTTTCCAAGGTTATAGAGAAATTATACAGAGAAAGATGGGGCCCAGAAGATGGAGTGGGAAGCATAATAATATCTCCTACTAAAGAATTAGCTGCACAGCTATTTGAGGTGCTGAAACATGTTGGAAAATTGCATAGTCTAAGTGCTGGCTTGTTGATTGGTGGTCGGAAAGACGTAGATGAAGAAAAAGAAGTGGTGAATACACTAAATATCCTGGTTTGCACACCTGGTAGGCTTCTTCAACATATGGATGAAACTCCAAATTTCGACTGCTCTCAGCTTCAGGTATAATCAAACTAAAAGATCAGGGATGTTATTTTATTTGTTAGGATTAATGGTTTCTACATGCCTTGACGTTTTGACTGCTCTTAAAATTTGAGGTTCCACCTAACCTTGGAAATTTTGGATGACTCGGTTTTGTTTTTGGTAGATTTTTATCTGAAACTACCATGATTTTTTTAAGCTTTCGTTTGATGTTTGAAAACCTTGAAAATCTGGTCGTATTGAAGGTCTCAATTTTGGATTGCCAATCCCAAAACTATACGGAAACCAAGTTATCAAATTGACGATATATCCGAAATATCAAGTATGTGATTTATCTTGATTTGAAACTGGATGGATTAGGATATGCGGATTAATATCAAGTTTTGACTGTCATCTCCGGAAAACAAGAAATTAAAATCTGATTGCCTATAGTGCGTACATGAAGTTTCAGATAATGGAAGCATAATTCTTGATTATTGCACCTCTTGATTGGTATCCAGATTTTGGTTCTGGATGAGGCAGATCGAATTCTTGATGCAGGATTTAAAGCACAACTTGATGCAATTATATCTCAATTGCCAAAGCGAAGACAGACATTATTATTTTCTGCAACACAAACAAAGTCAGTAAAAGATTTAGCAAGGCTCAGTCTGAAAGACCCAGAATATATCAGCGTACATGCAGAATCTGCGACTGCTACTCCTGAACGCTTGAAACAAATAGCTATGGAAGTTCCACTTGATCAAAAACTAAATATGTTGTGGAGTTTTATCAGAACGCATCTCCATTCAAAAATCCTTGTGTTTCTTTCAACGTGTAAGCAGGTATATTTAATTTTTATTTTATTATATCATGCAGACTTTTTAGCTTTTTTTTTTTGTTTTTTTTTTGTTTTTTTTAAATATAAAAATTCTTGTATGTGTGGTTTGTAATGTTGACAGTGATATCTCTTGTGTGTTATAGTTAAGATATATTGATTGCTTCACATTTTTCAATAGGTTAAATTTGTTTATGAAACTTTCAAAAAACTTCGACCTGGGATTTCCTTGCTATGTTTACATGGGCGAATGTCCCAGATAGTCAGAATGGCAGTAACTTTACAGTTCTCTGAGAAAGCTTCTGTGCTCTTTGCAACAGATGCGATGTCACGTGGTGTAGATATTCCTCAAGTTGATTGGGTAGTTCAGGTTAGTTGTTTTTATATCTGTGCTATTAATAAAAATAACTCGATGAATATGATTTCCACTGTCTTTTCGAAATTCCAAATATACCCTACTATCCATCAACCGAATTTCTCTATCGATTTGTATCCACCACCACAAACAAAACTGTTTGAAATAAATGTGCTGTGCCACCAAAGCTTTTGCAGCATATTCATTCACTAGTTTTTTTAATTAAATAAAAAGTAAATTTCTCTGGCTACTAGATGCACGTACGTGCGATCTATACTAGTACTAATAATGTATACTCAGAATTCAAATTAACAAAGCCTTCCCTCCACGAACTCATTAGGCTTAAGTTATGTATTCATATCTGCAGTCTGCACTTATGTCATTTGATATGCCTGTTAATATGGAATACTTATTCGGTGTATTCTTTACGTGATAGGTTGATTGTCCTGATGAAATTTCAGATTACATTCATAGGGTTGGTCGTACAGCCCGTTTCACCTCTGAAGGGAAATCAATACTATTTTTTGACCCATCAGAGAAAGAAATGCTGAATAAATTGCAGAGCGCTGAAACTAAAATACCTATACAATTGAGGAAGGTATATCTTTATTCTCTCATATGCCGGTTGATTGTTCTATATGTGCTAATAATTTTATTGCTTTTACCTTTTGATGGTTTGAGAACTATACGTGATAAGAATAGTTACATCGGTACACGGGCTTATGAATTGTTCCCAGCTTACATTCATGGTTTAGATCCTTATTACACAGAATTTTGCTATTTAGGTGCTATTATTGAAACGTAATTTTAGGGCTGAATGAAAATTCCCATTATTACCTATATGTGTGCATACAAACATTTACTAAAACTTAATAGACATATATGCCCAAAGGTGAAAGTGCCTGCTTATATATTTCCTTGTTACATATTTCGTGGGGATGATCCTCTTATTAATTCTGAGTATCGACTGGTATTTTGCAGGCTGATGCTAAAAAAATGGAACAAATTTCAGGTTCATTGGCATCATTGCTAGTCAAGTATCCAAATTTGCAGGAACTCGCCAAAGCAGCGTTCCGTACATATATAAGATCTATTCATAAGAAGAAAGACAAAGAGGTTTTTGATGTATTTAAGTTGCCTATTGAAGAATATTCTGCTTCAATGGGCCTACCGACAGCTCCACATATCCGCTTTATAAGCCAAAAAAACAAGAAAAAACCAGGAAATGGAGCTGAGGATAATTCAGTGGTTGTGCCAAGTAAGACACCAAAGCCTGATGGCTTGAAGAAACAGAAGGAACAAGAAGAAGAAAGAGAGGAAATAGGGGACGATGATGTTATAAAGCCAAAAGATAACTCTGTTAATTTAGAAGGCAATGGATCTGTTAAGTAAGTTCATTGCCCTTTTTAGAATAATGGGAGGTGTATGATTGATTCTATTCTGACATTCAAATGATAAAATTTGCAGTTTGTCTACCATTATCTCAAATAAAAAAGTGAAAAAATTGAAGATAAATCCACGGAAACCGTTTGGGACAAGGGTCAAATTTAACGATGAGCAAGATGCTATACCTCCTCTAGCCTCCTTAGGCTCTGATGGAGCTGTTGATGGTGTTGTTGACATAGAAAAAGGTAATTTTTTTTCCCATATCACCCTGTTTAATTATTACATCAATGAAATATGATTGTTCCATTAATGGTATACTTCAGAGCTGTTGATCGCGTATTTGACATAGAAAATGGTACACTTCCATCAATGAAGATGATTGTTCCTGTTTTCACTAACTTTAATGTAAATTATTTTACTGAAGGTATTTAAATTGTTTATAACAAGGTCTGAGGCTCTGAGCGTTTATAATAAGGTTTATGGCTCATGCTATCATACAATGAAATGATGGTTGAATCAAATGTTATATCTACTACCATGATTTTGCCATGTCACCGCATTCGAGAATATTATTAAGCTGTGAAATGGCTAAATTAACTGTGAGATGACCTTTTTAATCTGCAGAAGATCCTTACATGAACCTGTTTGAATGATAACATATACAGTATACAATGTGTGCCAGTAATACTACTTCCCTTGGCCAGTATACAAGTGTAAAATTTCTTAATAAATGGGGTATGTTAATGCAGTGAAGGAAAGGTACAAGAAACTGTTAGAATGGAAGAAAGAATTTGACGAGGTCGACAAGAAACTGGGCAAGAAACGTAAGCGTGAAAAACGCACAAAACAAAAGATGAAGGAAAGAAATAGAGGAGAAGAAGATGGTGAGGAAGACGACGAGGTAGAGAACAAAATGGTGAGGAAGTCGAAGAAAATCATATTTAGTGACAATGAAGAAGAGAATGTTGAATCTGCCTCTTTAGCCAAGCAAGAGGAGTTGGCTCTTAAGGTGTTGAGCTCTATGCATTAAGTATGATTTTACCGTGTATTTCATCACCTTGAGCTTTTTGCTATTTAGTTATGTTTTGTTTTTACAGCATCTTAAAAGCTTTTAGTTCTATGTGGAACATTTTCCCTTGTATCGCTGTAAAGATAAAGCGTAATTTTGCACTAAATGCTATCCACATGTCTAATAGAGCTTCTCGGTTTACTGAGAGCACATCTCTAGTACATCTCAATGCCATTTTCTTATTCTGGACTTTGAAATTTTATTCTAAAGAAAATATGTTTGCTGCTATAAACGAGTAGCACAAGTGCCTCGTGAAATCATGTTTGTTTGCACTTGTAATAATGTGTTTGTGCAATTCAAATAGAATTATGCAAATGTAATTATTTGTGGTGATTTCAAAATATTTGGAGTAAAAGCTTCAAGTGTGCAAATTAACGTTCAGAGTGAAGACAATAAATATCTGAAAGCAAATAGAACTTTTTGTTGCATTTGGTAGAAAAATTTGTAGAATTTGAGCAATCTCACGGTTTAGAAGTTACCAGAAATAATTTTGATGTAGCCTGCAAAACGTGGAGGAGGTTTTTGGCTAATAGTTTAGAAACGAGAACCGAATCCTGATTTCCACTTATGAATGCCATGTATTTCAAATGATAAACTTAGAACTATCATATCTATTGCATTTGCATGTTTATTTATCCTGAAATTTAACCGTATGATTAGTAACATGATGTAACTAAGAAATTGATAATTACTACTATTGTGTAGCTTGTGGTTTGCCATTATGATGTTGTAAAAAATAATATTAGAACTCCAAATATTCTTGACGGTCTAATTTTAATTTTGACTTATATGTTCTTAAATTTTAGTTGAATTATATGTTTTTAAATTTTAGTTGATTTTGTTTTTTCAATAAACAAATGTTAATTGTATTTGTTTAATTCATTTAAAATTTAAATTAGATGACTTTTATTTGAAATATTAGATACACGTGTATGTTTACAATATAATAATTTTAGTGGAAATAATGGTGCATTCTTACTTTTTAAACTTTATTAGGTTCACATCTCCTTGTTTTGAAATACAAAATTCACCTTTGGAATTATTTAGTCTAGTCATTTTTAAATCTCCACGGGACCATGGTTACATAAATATTTGCAATATAATTTTTTTAAATAGATTTGTGTATCTTTTCACTATTAAATCACAAATTTTATTTTATTTTCTACTAAGATCCATATATGATATTTTTTTTTTTTGACTTTCTTTAAATATCCATACAAACAAATATTTGCCCATGACAATAATTGTCTGAATATGTCAGGTAAATATTGCATGAAATTCTTCAAGCAAATATTTGCTTATGAGGCAACTTGAACTCAACTATTTGCTTCAGGAATTTTTTTTTTTTGTTTAAACATATGACATATGGATTTTGATATAAAGATGATAAAATTAGGTGTAAGGGTTGGCACAAACCCACTTGTTAGTTTGCAGGCCCATCGTTAAAAAAAAAAAATTACTTTTAGGATATTTTAGACAAAATAACATCGTGACCCTTCCTTGATATTACGAAATATTTGAACGCCGACTCAAATTTCATTTCATCAACATAAGAAAAAAAAAAGGGTATATAGATTTCTTAATTCGATAATCAACAAACCAGGATTTATTCAATTTCGACCGAATTGTCTGAATCGAGTATTGATTTCATTTCACTTGCATTAACTTAATTAGTGATGATGATGATAGGGTTGATTTAAACTGCATTTGCAATTTGTTATCTAAAACTAATTCTATTTTTGCTCAACGCACAAAACTAGGTTTATTTCAGTTTCTTCTCAGTCAAAGCTTTAGATCAATGCATTAGCTCTAGAATGGTGACAAACCAAAATCGAGGTATTGAGGTACTGTTAATCATGACAAATCTTTTTGTTCTTTAATTTAAATTCTATTTTCAGTTTTAACCGTAGTTATTTGTTTGTTTTCTGTTTGTAGAATTTTTCAATTTTGCAGTATAAATCATATTTTATATTTGTATGTCGATTTAAAACACATATTTTAGTTGTTGGATGCATTTATGTTTATTCAAATTATATATTGTCTTAATTGTTTTGATAATTTATACACAAAAGGATTATACATCTGCTTTTTTTTTATATAGTTCTTCAAAATTTGCGTGTCAATTTATTCTAATGAAAACATACAATTTCAGAGAATTAGGAAGTTGAAAAGTCCCACAGATTTTATTACTTTCAATAGAGCATACTAGATTGATTTTAATGTATCAACTTCAAACTTAATTATGAAATTTAATATCATTATTTGTTAGCAAAAATACTAGCACAACCACAAATATATGGCTGTAGTATGATTATATATATTATATTATTTTTAACAAAAATAGTTACAGTATGGAATTTAATTCATGAAAAATTTAATAACATTCAATTTTTTTTACAGTTTATTTTTTATTTTTTATCTTTTATAGTTTATCTTTTACCATATACATGTGAGTATTTGTGTCGCTTGATTCAATTTCTTACTAATTAAAGTTCTATAAAGTTAATTAACAGGATTAACGTTCGAACTGCTTCAAACCATAAATCGAGGAAATGAAAATATCAATTTTAAAGTTATTATTTGTAAATTGTTGTATTCTTTAGTTTAAATCATTGTATTATTTATTTTAAATTGTATTTTCAATTTAATTTCCCGTCATTGATTTGCTTTTTGTTTTGAAATTCTTTAATTCTGCTGTGTAAATCAGAGTTTATATTTCCATATTGATTTAAAACACAGATTTAACTTGTTGCATGATTATCAAATTTCCACCATAAGCTATCCAGATTGTTTTAACAATTTATACATGAAGATTGTAATATATCTTTTTTCTATATTTTTATTTAAAAAATGAAATAAATAATTCTTTAAATTTTATGTATTAGTCAATGCTAATGAAAACATAGAATATTAGGGAGTATTTTTTTATGTACTTCTTAATTAAATGTGTATGCACAATAAAAGATTTTATAAACTTGATTTCTATTGATTGTGGATGTAAAACAAAATGTTCCTATGCAAATACATAAAAATGGCTAAGCTTTGTGGGTAACACTCTTATTGAACTTTTTATGCGTGTTAATGTATATGCCAAACAGTTGAAGCAGTATGTTGTAAAAACATAAAATTAAAAATTAGACAAGTACATTGATTACCGAGAAGTGTTTACGTTGTATGTTTTCTCCTTTGTTTTTCAGAGAACACTAATCAATAGTTTGAGCCAGGGTCGTCCAATGCATTTTGCTGGCCCGGTTCGAATATTAAAATAAGGCCCTATCTCTAATAAAAAAAGGAAAAACTACAAATGCACAAAAATGCAATGATCACCATACTAATAGCAATATAATTCATGTTACATTAAAAAAGCAGCGATTCATGTTTCATGAAAAAACAATAAAAAGTGTCATTGAATTTCAAATTAATGCACCATTCCCTTGAAAAGAACCATTCTTTTAAACGAATGAAAGCAATTCAAGCAAAAACTAAAGAAGAATAAACTAGAGAATGAAGACAGATGGTTGGTAAAGGAGAAGGAAAAGGAAAATGCTAAAATAAGATAAGTATGTAGAGAAGGAAATTTGAAATCTCAATCTTCCTTGATTGTAGCTATTAATTTTTATTTTGGGAAAGTGACATTTCTGCAATAAGGAAAGCGTGCTTTACTTAAATTAATGCTTCAATTTACATAGGTTACAAGAATTTCTAATATGTAATACATATATTATAGAAAAATCTAGGGATCGTTAAATTTTGAGGGCCCAGTTCCATTGGGTTGTTTGCACAACCCAATGGACAGACTTGGTTTGAGCCACTTTAATTAAAGTATGTTAATACCTTAGATAAGTCATGGAAGTAATTAACAATTTAGTACGATGTAACATCATGAAATTTAAATAATTTAAAAGTTAGTGTGATGCTAAGGGCACACAATTTTCCTCTTCCTAATACCACAAATAAAAATAATATGCACAATAAATTTATGTACTTCCTAATACCACACTCAATTCACACGACATTCAACCACCATGCAAAATCATTTTGCAGGGCAAACAACCGCCAACAAACACCGTTTTCCATGGTCATTAATCGTTGAATTACTGTTGATCGGTGGTTGAACATCTCAGAAAACAGTGTTGGTCAGCGGTCGCTCGCCATACAAAAATAAATAAAAATAATGCATTTGGTAGCCCCATAAGAAGTTTGGTACTAGGAAGAGTGTAGTATAAAATTTTATGGTACTTTTTAACTAATGGTATTAAAAAGAGGAAAACAGTGTGCCCTTAGCAGCACACTAAATTTATTCGACATACACACTTTCAATTACAATAATGATGTAAGTCTAAATTTAACTCAATAAGTACTTTGATGGAGTTACATCAGTCATATATTAAGATAACTAGTTTTTTTTTTTTTTGGCAAAGCCAGCCGATTTTTAGAGTGGACCGTACCACTTTTTCATTATAACAAGTAATGAATACAAAGTATATCAGGAGATAGTCTGAGTGACTATCTACTACATAACTAATTTAATTTGAACTCTCAATATTTATAAGTCACAAAATATTTTAGTAGTACATATTTTTCATCCAAGTACAATATAAATATTCGTACTATTGGATCTAATATGTTTAAAATTATAGATTTTACTAACTTTTGTATACTATTTTTTTTTCGGGTGCATAATATTAATTCGAAGTAATATAAGAAGAAGCAAGTTTGGTCAATACATTTTTTTAAATCATGGTGGGAAGCAATGCGTAAATTTTATATCGTCAAGCACTTCTTTTTTACAAAGTTCATAGCCAGTGCACTCAAAAAAGTGATTTAAATGTTATATATTAAAACATAAAGCTAGATTTACTACTCTTTTATATTTATAATGCGAATTTGTTTTAAATTATAGATTATGTCATTTTTTCAATTTTTTTCTTTTTAGCATATTTAATTATTAATTTTGAGATGTAGACCAATTTATTTCTGATTCATAAAAATTGTCTACCAAGTACTCAGGGAGAAACCGATACCTACCACAGTGATATTGAATCTAATTATCGTAAGTCTGACAATTCAGACTATGAATAATGAGATCAAGATAAATGATACTATCAAAGAATATGGTACAACAAAGGGAATGTTGATACTTCTTCTATTGATAAAAAAGGTTATACTAATCAAAGTATTGGTAAAAAAAAGAAATTTTTAATTTAAAAATACAGAAGCAAAAATGTTTGAGGCTTATAAATGTAGCTAATTAGATTCTTTACACAAGATATTTTTAAAGCTTAAAGGAGCAAGAACTTGTTAAATCAAAAAGCAATTGCTACACCATAAAGTGCTTTGCTTTGAATTCGGCTTCGAAGCATCAAAATAGACAATCAAGCCAAGAAGATTCGAAAGGGAAGAGGATACAACGTTTCGAAGCACCTCGATGCAACATGCTTCAAGAGATACCCTTTCATGATGGTATTTGTAATAACCCGGAAATTCTGAGCCAGTTTAAAATTTTTATTTTGGCAATTTTAATGAATTTTGAATATTTAAAATAGATTATTTTAAATAAAATCGACGAGAAATTTATTTTTAATATAATTAGAACGTATATATTATATACGTCGTCGTTAGAATATAAATATTTATATATAATTATAAATAGAATTGAAAATGGCGCGGTAGTCCGATAATTCGATTTCAAACTTCAATTGAATGTACCGAGTGCAAAACAATCCGGATTTTAGTGAAACCAAAAACATTAGGATCTAATTTATGATATCTTTCCAACGAATCCGAAAAATCAAGATTTCATAGCGGGAATCAAAAGATATGTCCAGTTGAAAATTCTGAATAGTCGCTATGGAATTCAGGCCCTTAAAAATGGATATTTTGCAAACGACCTCGGATTTCGACGAAACCACTTTTGTTGGATCCGTGATGTCAAGTTATTGCTAGGTTCCAAATTTCATAATTTTTCGAATCAATGTGTGAGCGTGGCAAAGGAAAACGTGTTTGACCTGTTTTAGTTGATTTTAATCGACTGGAAAATGGCCATTTTTCTAACGGTCTCAGAATTCGACGAAACTAGTTTTGTTAGGACCGTATCGTCAATACGAAGCTAGAAAATATTTTTCTGGAATTTTTATAGTTAGTATGTGACCCCGGTAAATTGAAATGTACGTTTAAAATTCAATATAGTGATTTAAATGTAAATTCAACGGAAACAGATCGAAACGATCAAATCAGCTTACGATACATATCCCATTGTGTTCGGAATGGGGGTAAAACGCTATGGACGACAGGCGGTGGGCCTCGTTTCGAGGTCGTATGTAAAAGTCAACTTTTTGCAAAATAAAATAATTAAAAATAAAAAAAAATCCTTTCCCTCTTCCCCTTAATCTCGTTCTGCCCCCCCCCATTTCGATTGAAATCAGAAAAGGAAAAAAAAGAGAAAAATCGCGATCCGCCCTCCACCCTCGCCCACGCTCGTCGCCTCCGCCATGGGGCCCACCGCGCCGCCGATCACCTCGGCGCCCGCCCCCTCCTGCTCCGCCGCTTCCTTCTACCTCCTCTCCCCTCCACAGCAAAAAACCCCGAACCCTATACCCTAAAACCGCCTGACCTCGCCCTGTAGCCCACACCGCCTCCGCCTGGAAGACTGGAGCGCCGCCGCATATCCCCCTCCTCATCGCACCACCTGCATCGAAGAACGCGCCACCACCCTCGCCCCTCTCGCCATCTTCTCCACTCCCTCCTGCTGTTCGACGCAAGCAAACCCCGACCACCACTTCCCCCCCTTCAACGCAGTAAGTTCCTACTTGTTTAATTATTTTATTCTTTTTTTATTTTTATTTATTTATTTATATATTAAAAACGCTGTTGGAAAAAAAACTGATTTTATGTATAGGAAGAAAACTGATTTTACTTATATAAAAAGAACGGATTTTTGTTTATAAAAAGAACGGATTGTTAATTTATAGAAGGCTATGATCTTTGATATATATAAAGCATAGAGAAATACATGATTTTGATATGAACAACATTAGAGAGAAGTGATTTTCTACATGTTTAAAGACGAGATTTTTATCTGGGTAAAGGCAAGATTTGATTTTAATTTGTTAAAAGATATGATTTTTATATTTTCAAACAATTAAAAATATGATTTTTATATTTTTAAAGTATTAAAAATATAGTCTTTACTATATAGACGATGTAAAAATATGATTTTTGTTTATGTAGAAAATTAAAAATATAATTTTTACATGATAGGAATATTGAAAATATCATCTTTATATGAGTAGCAAAATAAAGATGTGATTTTTATATTTATATTTGAAAAGGCAAAATCTTTATATTTGAAACGGCGAAATCTTTATATTTGAAAGGGCGAAATCTTTATATTTGAAAAGGCGAAATCTTTATATAGAGAATAGCGAGGTAAAAATAGAATTTTTATCTATATAGTAGCGGTGTGAAAATGGAATTTTTATCCATATAGCGAGGTAATAAAAATTTGATTTTTATATATTGAATAATATAATAAAAATTTGATTTTTATATATTGAATAGTATAATAAAAATTTGATTTTTATATATTGAATAACAAGGAAAAAAATCGATTTTTATATATTGAATAGCGAAATAAAAATTCGATTTTTACATATGTAGTGGCTACAGCAACGAAGATGACAAAAATGCGATAGCGATGAAGATTTCTATCAAAGAAGAGACAAGATGATTGGATAGCTTTCTGTGAGAATTTCTCACTCTTCAATTTCTTTTTCTAGATATATATATATACTAGGATGCAGACGGTGCTTAGTAGCACCCGACACAATCATCCACAGACCATGGACTTGTTTGTTTGATTGCAAAAATTAGTTAGGTTATTTGGTTGAAATTTGAGTTGTTTGGTGAAATGGAATGGATTGATTGATGTGTGAATGGCGTGGGCCTTCACTAGACCGGGGATAAGGCTAGGCCTCGTCTCGTTTCTAGTATCGTGCCGTTATGCCGCCGAAATTTTCTAAAATAAGTTAGAAAAATAAAAATATCATTTTATTTAAAGAATGAACTGAATAGAAATTCATGTGTTAAAATAAAATGTTTTATCGTTAAAAATATAATTTTTAATGTGAATATGAATATAGTGAATGTGAATAAATAAAATATTCATTTACAAACCAGACGGTTTGTTTATGTACACCTATTTGAAGGACATTGATTGGGTCGATAAATTTTACACATCGCCCAACTGCACAAATAAAATCTGTGTTTGATTGTTTGAAACCCCACACGGGTGTTGGGATGAAATTTGAAGTTCACTCATCCTGATTGATTAAATGTGTCGATCGATTGATTGACAGGTTGTTATAAGCGTTAGATATCTATATTTGATGCTTATACAGTGTAGTGCACTTTGGTTGATGGTTGATTATTTTTCAATGCTATTATATACGTGTGATGTGTGAAAATCCATATAATTAACTTTATATGGTGATTGATTGGGCCTCACTCCAATTTAGAAGATAAAGAATAATATAAAATAAAGGTTCATATGTTGACAGTACTCATCCGTTGAGATTAGTCATGTGTTGAACGAAATATTTTAATAATAAAATTTACTTCCTTATCAATATAAAATAAAGGTTCATGTGTTGACAGTACTCATCCGTTGAGATTAGTCATGTGTTGAACGAAATATTTTAATAATAAAATTTACTTCCTTATCAATATAAAATAAAGGTTCATGTGTTGACAATACTCATCCGTTGAGATTAGTCATGTGTTGAACGAAATATTTGAAATATAAATATTTGAAATAGAAATATTTGAAATAGAAATATTTGAATAGGAAATATTTGAAAAAGAAATATTTGAAACAAAATAGAATTATAAGAAGCCGTGTTGATTAGATTGACGCCATTTTGACGTGAACGATATTCATATCGATTTTATTCATTTTAAAATGAATATTGAGAAGTGATTTCGAAATCGAATATTTTGAAATGGAATTTGATTTGAATTGAATATATAGCAATTTCGAAATGAATTGAATATATAACGATTTCGAAATGAATTGAATATATAAAGATTTAGGAATGAATTTGAATCGAATAGAAAACCAATTTGAATTGAATCGAATAGAAAACCAATTTGAATTGAATCGAATAGAAAACGAATTCAAATTGAATTGAAAGCGAATTGAAATGAATTCAAATTGAATTGAAATTTGAATTGAATAGAAATGAATTCTAAAACGAATTTATAAAGAAGAATTCAATTTTGATTTGAATTGAAATGGAAGTTGAAATTGCTTTTGAAACGAATTTAAAATTATTTATATAATTCGTTTTAAATAGAAATCGACGAAATACATATTATATATAATATATATATAATATAATGGCCTGAATAGAACGCGCCGCGCTGCAGCAGTTCGTAAATTTCGACCATTTATTTCAAACGGACACTACGGGAGATCCAACCGTCGGATTCTCCTAAAACCGGAACCGTTGGGTTCGTATCGAAAATAGCTTTCTAACGAATATTTGAAATTTGAAATCTAACGGTTGGATTTGGAGATACGTCCAAATCAAATTCGAAAAAGGTCGCTGTAAGTGCAGTTCGATGGCCGTTGTTGGAAATCGACTGTACGGGCCTTGATAAAATTATTAAAAATATAAATAATTTGTGTAAAATCATAAGAAATGATTTGAGAAAAATTGGGGTGAAAAACTCCATATTTGAAAAGATAAAAATGGATTTTTATCGAAATGAACTAGTTTTGAACTAAATTTAAAACCCGATTTATTTTTAAATAAATAAATTAGATTTAAAAAGGGGTTTTAAATAATCGGAATTCCTAATATATTTGAATTAAATTGAACTAGAATTGATTCATGGGTTTATCGTGAACTGTGTTTTAAATAACACTAGTTCTTTAACCCGATAATAAATAGAATGTGATTTGGGTTTGTCGTGAACTGTGTTTTAAATAACATCTAGTTCTTTAACCCAGTAAAGGGAGTTTTAACGAATCTGCAATTAGGTTGAAATGTGAATTGATAATCTAAATTATCAAATTTAGAAATGAGCGAGAATGGAGTATCGCCAATTTTGCTCCAAAGCGATAGTTAAATCTTTAATTAGATTTGAACGTGAAATGATAATTAATTTTACCGATAACACCATAGTGTTAGATATGGAGTATCACCAGTTTTGCTTCATGGGATGAATAGGTTGGGATTGGGAAATAAAATAAATAATTACTTCGTTGTGGTTCGCTAATCTCGACTAGTTCAGAAAACCATAATTTGGTTTGAAACGACGTCAAAAGGATGATTAAAGGATAAATTCTAAAGAATTTATCTTGGATAAAATTAATGGGAACCTTTCCCTAAGAATATTGTGAATTGGAATGAGGCGTTCGTTGTGTTTGTGTAACATTTGTTTTCAATATACGCGGGTTGTTCGGAAAGTCCGGGTTTATACCCATTCTGAATAACCGATTCGACGATAAGTCGAAGATGAAGACGGTGGTCGAAGACCGGAATTCTTCACATCGTTTGGATAATTACTGACGATCCTGATTGGGCAGTACACCCAAGAGGATGGAAATAGTTGGTGGTCGTCCAGACGTACTTGGAGATGGATGGATATGCGAGGAAAGTGCCTCCGGTTTCATTCAGACCCAGAACGGACTTGTAAATGGATTGTGTGTCTGACATTGGATTTTATTCTGTGTTGATTGATTTCTATTAAATATACATCTGTTTGGCGGCGGAGAATTTATTCTTTTGCTTAACGCCCTTCTCTGAGACGTACAAGCTCAGAGGTTGTATATCGATGGACATCAGTCGCATGGCATGAATTGCCTGTGTGGCATGCTAAGTTGCAATGATCAAGGCTTCTATTTAAAAGCAAAGTCTTGTGGTTGATGATCAAAGCACGCCTACGTGGCAGCTTTGTGTATAACGTGAATACGCGAGCCTCATACCTCGGTATGAGTTAAAAACGGGATACGGACTGCAGGGAGAGCACGACGTTTCTTTCTAGCTTTGGTGGTGTCAGTGACTTACCAGCCCTGACATTTATATACTTTTCATCTTTGTGGTTGTTGGATGAGGCGCCTCGATTATAGGTCTGTAAGGACCGGGAAACGTGAGTTCATGAATGGCCAATCCTCTAACGTAAGTGAGGACCGGCCCTGAAGCATCCAAGGGTTGCCCAGAGTGCGTAGCCCTGGGACATTTGCTAGAGTGTCTCGAACGCGGAGAGGAGCTTGCCCCTTGCCTCGACTCATGACGGAAATCCAATTTCCAATACGTGTATTTCGGCTTTATTTGTAGAGCCTAGTATGGCGACATAGTGGGATGGGGCACTCATGCCGTCTATGATTTATATTTATGATTGAAATTGTTTTGACACTATACACTTATTATAGTATCAAATGATTTGTTTTAAACGTATCAAGCATGTTTGGCTATTATAAGGGAAAACCCTATCCTCCGGCTTGCGTTGCATTGTGTGATGGGACCTGGGTCTTATAATAGCTTCATTTTTCGAAAAAGCATTGCGCTGTTTATTCTATGCACTGGTATTCTTGGGAGGAAACCCGTTCCGTGTTATACGGCGTGGTCCCTCGAATTACTCTCTTTTAAAGTAAAGTTTTAAATAACTGTTTTAGTTCTCACACCAGTCACATGACTGACCTGGAGTTTATTGTTTTAACCTAAACTCTGGGTGCCCCTATTTTCGACACGGGCAGCTAGTAGTTTTGGTTTTGCAGATTTATATTCATAGGATCCTGGTTTATAGCTGGAATGATATCCGGAAAGCTCTGTATCCGTATATCACCTTCAGTTGTGCTTTGTATTATCTTTCCGCTGCTATGTAATTTATTGTAATCTCTGATATTTATCGAATGTAATTTATTCATTTATACTCTGTATATTCTTGTATCTGATGGAATTGTTGTAATAACAATGAAATGTTCTTCCGTCTGCGTTCATTTGTGTGTTGTTCTCAAAGTATCTGCTCTTTCCTTCACGGGGAAGTTACGGGTTCTTACAGTATTGCACCAAAGAGTCGTCGAAGTGGTAACAATATCTTCGAAGTTTTACTATGAGGAGGAACCTATGCACTGAGTCAAGTAAAGCTAATGGGATTTCAGAACACTCAAAGCCATTTTATTCAAAGTCACTTCCATAAACGAAGCATCCAAAAAACCCACTGAAGACTTTGAAGCAGAGGGCTTTAGAGGAGAAGAACACTCAAAGCCCAAATAATCGAAACGATCAAATTGGAAGAAAGGCCAAGTCATCTCAATGCAAGAATCAGTGAAGCATGAACCTTTGAAGCAGAAGACAAAGCTTTCAAAGCTAATTAACTCGTAGCCTAAGCCTTCAAAATAATGGTATTTGAAGTAACGATCTACAAAACTAACTCCGCAAGCGAAGCTGTGTTTCACTTGCCTATTCGAAGCAACCATCTTATCGAAGCAGGTCTTATCTACTTGGAGCATCACCAAATCACTTGAAGTAAGTTTAAAAGGGCATGATAAAGAGTTCTCGCTTATAAATAGAAGTAGGATGGCACCAAAAATGAGGATGATCAATTCATTTCTATTTTAGAGCCCACACTTTTCTTTCAAACCTTAAATCAAATTAAGGAAAATTCTACCCCAGTTGATTCCAGGTTCATACTCAGACATTTTAATGTACTTTTCAAACTCGCATAACATATGCATTACAATTATAACCTTCTGAACTGATGTATCATAAGAATGATATATGAAATTGTGACTATGAACTGACCTTGCATACTTTCTACTATAATTTTATGACATTTAAACTAACATATCATATAATGTGTATTTTGAGCCATATCATCAAGCTAAACTATTTCTGACTATCTCTGCTTATTCAAACATTCTTTTCTCCTCTTAGCTTCAAACTGAAGCACTGTAAAGGAACTCAAAATGGAAAATAGAACTAATTTTCATGTTTCAACCACTATAGTATCTTGGAGTCCTACCCTAAACTCATCAAAACAGTGTTCTAGATCTTAAATCTATCCTATTCCTTTTGAAGCAGTTTTCTAGCTTCAAGCCTACTCATTAACTTGTTTAAAAAAATCTCATCGATTTAAAGCTTCTTTATTTGGCTTCGAGCCAACTATTAAACCTCACACACTTAGCCTCACGAGGGTTCTTTTAGGTGTTAAATCATTTTATGTTTGATATTTTTGGTGCTAAAAGGAGGGTTAGAACCTCTGATACAATTGAACAACAAAGCTTGCATACATAGGAACAGAGAATTCCTTTACCATGCATCCTCCATATCTATGATTCCAACCTTATCCTATAAAGAATAAGATTAAATCTAAGCAAGGATCCTCAAAACTATTCATAGTATCCTCAAGTTGATAGAATAAGGACATGATAGACTCTTAAGCTCGACAAAAGCATTAAACAATTAAATCAAGGGAAAAGGGCATACCTTATTGTTATCAAGTCGCCAATGAAATTTAGGAGCAAGAGGAACAAACATTTACAAATAAAATCCCTACATATTATAGAACAAAAAAAAAATTATGATCCCATATGGCTCAGACAAATGGAGCATCAATCCATTTCCTTTTGGGCTAACTCCAATTTTTTGCAATGAAGAATCAATTCGAAAAGGATGAATCATTCTTAAAGCTTCAAAGCGAAATCCAACTTCAATAAAAGGGGATAATCTTTGAATGAGAAATGAAAAAGGATTTTGAGAGACTTACAATCAAATGAAACTGTTAGGATCAATCTTATAAACATCCTCCTTCTTTAAAAAGAAAAGTTACTGAAGAAAAGTTAACAAACTTATGAAGAGACAAAAGCCCTTTGAAGAGAAGAATATTTCAAAGAATCATCTACTTTTGGTAGGGTTCCCAGTGACAACATCCTATGAAAATATTCACATCTTGACCAAAGATCATCTTGATTATTGGCCTTAAAGAAAAAGAAGCCACCAAATGAAAGGAATCTCAGAGGAGGTTATTGCTTATTCAACCAAACAAATAGCAATGACACTAATGGTTATGGGACTTCTTTAGAATGTATCAATTACTTTTTGAGATGAGGGACACACAATGAGTTTGTTCGAAGAAGGTAAACGATGTCAGCGGTCTTGCTTAATAAAGATAAATCTTCTTTTGAGACCCACAAGTAGTTCTTGGTCAGTTACTAAACCCCAAAGGGAAATAATCCTCGAAATTGACAAAGACGAATGCAAAGTCCAGAAGGACTTAGCACCCCAAGACTCTTACCATAGTTCATAAAAACCAATGCGAAGGCACCAACAAAAAGAAAACCTTGACAAAAACTTGAGTTAATGAGCCTTTAGTGCCACTATACGCCTCGTTGGAGCACCTCCTGGAAGATAAGCGTGAAGCCATTAACCAAGTTATGATGAAGTCTTGGTCCATCCAGGCACCTCCTATAGGGAGAAAACCCTTAATACATACTCAATGTGATGAGCCTTTTATGTCGCTATGCGCTTCACTGGAGAACCTCCCAGTAGACAGACAAGAAGTCTTAACGAAGTTTAGGCAAAGCCTTGATTCGCCTAGGCACCTCCTACAAGGAGGAAACCCTTGACACTGACTCAATGTGACGAGTCTTTAATATAGCTATACGCTTCACTGGAGCACCCCTTGATAGACAAACGAGAAACCTTTGTCTAGTGTTCAAGATAAGCTCTGATCCATTAAGACACCTCTTAAATGTAGAGAATCATACCAGATAAAATGACTTTTGGTCCACTAATGATGTGACACCTGTAACACCCCACCTCCATTAATGTCACTCACAAAGGGAATGCATTAACTTCAGTAAAGTGTTATAGGTAAAAGATGATGATAAATTACAAGATAGACAAATAAAGCAGCGAAAAAGAATAATTTTTTTACTTCATTGATAAAACATCAGCTTGGTAAAACAGCTTGTACAAAGATTGTTTTCTAACACCAATACCCAGTACACCAAAGTATCTGTCTTGTTTAATAAAATAAAGAAGCCTAAATGACAATGATATTTCCCAATAAAGCATGAGTCAGCCATAGCAATGGAAAAGAGAGTCCAAAGCAATACGTCGACTATCTTCGAGCTTGGAAAAAGAAACAGTCCAAACTAAGCTGAGCTATTCCCTCCCTGACTACCTGGGGGGAATCGGAAGAAAAGAGTCAAAACAAAACTAGGTCAGACGTAAGTCTGGTAAGTCCAGTGATTTTCAGTATGTAAACAGGTAATAGTAACATGACATGAATAAACTGAATATAAGACAATACCGTGATAACAAGGATAACAAGATAACCTAAGATTAGCATAAGATATGATAAGTCAAGATAGACCGAATGCGCTTCTACTCTTTCTCTGCTTCGCTACTACCCCGTTGATTTATATATCTCTGATCTCCTATTTTCTCTGCACCAGCTAACCATTATCCTAACTAGTGTCTTTTTTAGAATGATCAGTATCCCCTACTAGTGTCCCAACTAGTATCCTGTGAAAAAGGATATGTATCCCCTACTAGTGTCCCAACTAGTATCCTGTGTTATATAATAAGGTGATCCCACCCCCGCAATTGTGGTAGCCTTCAGGTGTACATATAATAGGAGGATCTTACCTCAATCAACCTAATTTCCATGAAGATGTTAGATGTACCCTTACTACCCTCTCGATCGGTTCCCTACTTGTATTAATTTTCCTTGTGTCTGTGTCAATCGGCCCTCTCTTGTGTGTAGATACCCTGTGCTGGTCCCACCATAAGGTGTATCAATCCCTATGACAGCAACCCGACACGATTCAAGATGCACAATGTATACTACTGATGCCCAGTGCATGCTCTTCCACTCCGGAGCACTTGTACGCCCATACTCCATCGGAACTACACTGCTGCACCCACTGCTGCTATTTTGACCGCTTATAATTAGCCCAGTAATGTGCCCCACCGTGCCTATTTCAGGGTACCGTGATACATCTATGTGGGTTACTGCTGAAATGGGTCCCCATTACTAGGGTTTCCTACTGGTTAAATTTGTGGGCCTATATATACAAATATTACCCACTTACACGAGATGTACTTAACCCTCCCACTAATTCAAACATGTACATTTAACGGTTAAGTTTGTGGGCCTATATAGACTAATATTACCCACCTACCCAAAGTTTACTTAACCCTCCTACTTATCAAGTCATTCTGTATTATTGGTTAAGCTTGCCTTAATCCTATCCACTTTGTTCATGTAATATTGGTTAAGTGCTGTCCATTCATGTTAACTTAACCTCCCCACACATCATGTTGTATTGGTAAAGTATTTCCTATTAACTTAACCCTGTTCATTCATCATGTTATATTGGTTAAGTGTTCTAAATTTACTTAACCCCACCTTCTTGTCTAATTAACATGTTATAACGGTTAAGTGTTCTAAATTTACTTAACCCCACCTTCTTGTCTAATTAACATGTTATAACGGTTAAGTGTTCTAAATTTACTTAACCCCACCTTCTTGTCTAATTAACATGTTATAACGGTTAAGTGTTCTAAATTTACTCAACCCCGCCTTCTTGTCTAATTAACATGTTATAACGGTTTAGTGTTCTAAATTTACTTAACCCCACCTTCTTGTCTAATTAACATGTTATAATGGTTAAGTGTTCTAAATTTACTTAACCCACCTTCTTGTCTAATTAACATGTTGTATTGATTAAGTGTCGCCTATTCATATGTTACTTAACCTTACCATTCTTAGCATGTCTGTTTATTGGCATTAATTAATTTATTAATGCCCCAACCTCTCACATTAGAACTGTTGTTTTGCGGTTGCTGGATGTGTCAGGTGGTTCTGGGCAGACTTCTACCGCAAACTCATTCTAACCTTGAGTTTTGGGCTAAATGCGCTAACCTCTCACATTAGATTTGTGTTGTTGCGGTTACTGGATGTGCCGGGCGGTTCCGGGCAGTTTTACACCGCAACTCAATCTAACCTCGGGTTAGGCATGTTCATCTTTTAGCCACTTTACATATTTACAATTTATGTTCATATGTAAATTATTCACAAGTGTTGTCAATTCAAGTCATGCTCCATTTACCCTTTAAATTATGTCCATAATTCTAGGTATACAAATTCTACCATTTCATGCTACTAATCATTTACATGATTATGAGTCAATTTATGCCAATAGCATGTAGTTTAATATTTTTCCCTAACGTCTCCCCCGTTATTCGTTCGCATAATTCACATAGAATGTTAGGCTCGCAAATTAGCCTAACTTATAAAAAAAAAAGGAAAAGAAAGGGATATGTAACATTCCAACAGGCATAAACAATATAGATCAACATGCGTAGTATAAATTTGGTATAGAACGACATAGACTTAATTAAGCATATAGGCGTGATCTTGCATTTAAATTAGATCAAATTAACATGCGAACTAGCATAAGTTTGATTGTATAAACATGAACTTATGTAGATCTCAAACATGGGTACTAGCTTGGATTAACATATAACATGTATAAACATAACTTAGCATGTAACTTACATACATAAAAGAACCACAATTTTAATACAACATGATAGGTTCAATGGTATCAGTCCCTAATAGTCTCATAGGCATAATAGGTTTTACTATGTCAGTCACAACAGTCCAATAGGCATGATAAGTTTTACTATGTCAGTCACAACAGTCCAATAGGCATGATAGGCTTTAGTATGTCAGTCACAACAGTCCAATAGGCATAAGCAATTCAGAATTGGCAAAATGATAGAAACGAATAGAATTAGGCATAGTTCTAGATCCAGTTATTACGTCATGATTTCTTATTAGGTGTTTACATCTAAACAATAACTGTACTTACAGAAAAGAAGGACGGATCTTGATTTCTGGGATCTGATTTCTGAATTTGTAAAGCTATCCTTTGATGTAGACGTTTGCTTCTCTAGTTCTTCTAATTGATTCCTAATTTGAATTTGATTCTCTAGTTTGGGGTAGATGAATGGACACTAGGCCAGTTTGTAGACGAGCAACATGACGACTTCATAGAATGAGTTCTAGGATTGAGGTTTGGGGTGATTATATAGAAGTCTAGGTTTAATTCTAGCCTTTAGATTAGTCTAGGACAAATCAGAGCCATCAAACCAAAGAGATGTCTTCCAGCCAACTGTAGCATGTCATATGCCCTAAAACTTCATAAATCAATCATTGGCCAATCAGAGAAGGCCACGTTAAAAAAAAAAAACAATCCTTGACCAACAAAATGCGCCACGTGCGTCACATGATGCGTACACGTCACACACACATATATATATATTTATATTTTTTTCTTTTTATCTATCTTCCCAATTAACCATTTTCACGCTTAACCACTTTGAACCGCGTTCACACTAAGCCACTTTTTAGCCATTCCCCTAAAACAAAAATATGGCGCTGGCGGGGACCGAACTTTGTACCTCTTATATGCAAATCACATGTTCTAACCAAATGAGCTACTAAGTCTTTTGCTTATAAATCTTAGGACAATGCTAAACATTATTCTTTTTTCATTCCTCTTTTTCATGTTTTGCTACAATATTTAATTTAAAGATATCTTCTTCATTTTAAATCGGTTTTCTACAAACCATAGGTCTAAATTGACTAGAAAATCGTCACGAACGCAATGACGCTAATTTTGTGATCAAATTCTTGAAGCTCTTCAGATTTTTGTTTTTAATTGTTCGCATGCGTTTCTTCCCATTTCATGTATTGCATTTCATTAACTTATTACATGAAACATTTATTGTCATTATTTAATTTTTCTCTTAAATATATCTAATATATATATGCATATTTTCACTTTTAAAATTAATTATTCTTTAATTCGTTACTTTAACATTCACAGTAAATACGGGTTGTTACATTCTCCCCTCCTTTAAAGGATTTCGTCCCCGAAATCTCTAAGAATGTATCCTAGCATTCAACATCGATCTACTCAATCATCAATCACAGGCATCCATTATCCTTAAAAAGATTTCTAATGCTTTCATGATCATATGCATAATGTGTGTACATGACCTTATCTAATGCAAAATCAGGCGGTCTACTGATTCAGTTGACCTCCTTAATGCAAATTATGTCAGTGCTATGAGTCCATCGTGTATGCAATTATTCCTAATCGTACTTTATAACTTCTACATGAGTGCTCAATCATTCATACAAATGAAAAATCCATATGATAACACATCAAGTTTCAATCCATATATATACACATATATGCATATGCAATATGAAAGTGACTGAGCCAATCTAATACCTAGTGTGTGTGTGTATGCGCATCCACGAGCAACCACTTGCAACCATCAATCATAACATTTTCAAATACATGTTTACATCCATTGGTTTTTACCTAAAGATCGAGGATTGGACCGAGAGGATATACTTAAAAGATAAAGACTAACAAATAAACTTTACAGAAAAAGAGAGATCAAGGATATACCTTCAAAAAGGGTATGATGCGCGTATCTAGTCTTCAGCCTTCTAAGTCGCATCTTCTTGAGCTTCACTCCATATTGCTCTGACTGTCTTAACTTCACGATTGCGTAGCTTCTTAATTTCTGTTTCCAGAATATGCGGTGGAACTCATTTCACTGTTGCCTCTCGTTCCACCTTTTCTTCTTATAGTATACTTGGCACTACAACTTCTGCCGTATTTCCTCAAAAGGTCTTCCAAAATCCTATTCACCCTTTCTGTTAGAGGATGATAAGCAGTGCTCAAACATAACTGCGTACTCATGGCTTCTTGCAAGCTTATTTATTAAGGTGACTAGAGGTCTATTCTCTACTTAATTTATTCATTGCATCAGCTATCTGAGAGTCTTTTCTTGGTGAAGTCCCTATCTAATTCAAAAGCTTAGGTCTTACTCCTAGCGATGTCGACTACTAACTTAACCGAAGGTTTTAAAATCAAGGTTTGATATGTATTCTGAACTTTTCCTTTTTACATAAGGACTTGAAGTCAACCTTTTTCTTCTTAAGGCATCCGCTATGACCTTACCCTTACATCAAAATGATGCCTAGTCTGTGCCGCATGCATCCGTGTGTACCGTAATACCTTTACTACCGTAAGGTAAAAGTCAAAACTGGGGCCGTTGTAAGAGCCCTCTTCGATTATTGGAAAGCGATATCACAACCAATATCCCGAGCAAAGGTTAGATTCTTCTTCGTCAATCTTCTAAGTGGGGCTAATACCTTCGCAAATTCCTTAATGAACTTCCTATATTAGCCCGCTAGTCCAAGAAAGCTTCTTACTTCTATTGCATTCCTTGGGACCTTCCAGTCTTGCACTGCAACTACTTTTGCGGGATCTACTACTATCCCTTCTTTAGACGCCACATATCCTAGAAACCTTACTTCTTCTCTCCAAAAATGGCATTTTTGGAGAACTTCGCCTTAATTTGATGCGCTTGGAGGGTATCCGAGACTTCCCTTAGATTCAAAGCATGTTCTTCCTCATTCCAAAATATCATCTATGCACAAACGAAGTGAACCATCTGCCTTTGTAACGAAAACGATTGGAGCACCCCATTCAGAAATACTTCGCCTTATGAACCCTTTTTCAAGTAACTCTTTTACTTGTTTACTAAGCCCTTCCTTTCCCTTGGATTCATGTGTCGTACAAGTAATGCAACTGGTTTTGCATTGTCAACTAGATATATGCGGAAGTCTATCTCGCGTTTTAGGGGACAAACACCTAACCTAATCAAAAACATCTGCGTACTCATGGACTACTCTAACGGATCGCAAATCGTCGATAGATGCATCAAGTGATTCTAGGTAGCTAAGACAAACTGATCCCTTAGGATCGCACGAAATCTCGAGGATATTCCCGAGGCAAGTCGAAAGTCTAACCACCCTCCTTTCACAATTACTAGCTAACCAATCCATGTCTAGAATCAACCCATAGCCCATGAAACCAAAAACATAAGAATTACACTTAGACTCAATACTTAATATAGCTATTCTCAAATCCTTACAAACCAAAGACAAATGAGCCGAACCACCAATTGGATTTGAGACAATAATGGGATCTTCTACTATAAAAGCACTAAGGTGCAGAGACTCAACTATGAAGCATATATAAACGAATGTGAAGTGCTAAAATCAAAAAGAGTACTAACAGGATGATCAAAAAAAGAAAAACTAGACTTTTTCAATAGAAACTCTACTACCTTTCTCTCAGGTATGCTGGCGGTGAGAGCATGCACTTGCCCTCCTGAAAATCCTGTCCTTTGTTCTTTCCCTTGTCCTTAATTATATGACCCGTTGTACCATAATAACGACACTTCCTCTTGTCTTAGATTTTTCTATTCTTTCCTTCTTCGTGAACCAAGTCCATATCCATGAGTTTCTCATCCTTGGGTTGTGTTCCTTAGCCAAACTCCCTTATTCTCATCTTTTCCATCTTTATGTAACTTGTTGACAAGTCTCTTGAAAGCTGCCTCCATCGCACGGAAAACCCTACAAAGCTTGAAAGAAAATTAGCCGCAGGTGAAACTACAACGGCTATAGATGGAAGTTGGGCACTTCTTCGCCCTTTCACAGGTGTCGTAGTCTCATCAAGCCTATAGAACCATGCCGCGATGAGGTTACCTTCCAGAAAGCCAGGAGCCCCGAACACTCAAGAAAGAACGAAATAAGAATTCAAACAAAGGATCAAAAGATAGTGCATATGGCTTTGGGGAATATGCCTTTAAAACAAAACTTTTCTTTTGAAAATGCTTCTTTCAAAACCGTCTTGAAAATATTTTTTCAATTCTTTTATCTGATCCGGTAACCTTCAGCTCTGATACCAAGTGTAATACCCCACCTCCATTAATGACACTCACAAAGGGAACGCATTAACTTCAGTGAAGCGTTATATGTAAAAGATGAAGATAAATTACAAGACAGGCAAATAAAGCAGCGAAAAAGAATAATTTTTTTACTCCATTGATAAAACAACAGCTTGGTAAAACAACTTGTACAAAGATTGTTTTCTAACACCAATACCCAGTACAACAAAGTATATGTCTTGTTTAATAAAATAAAGAAGCCTAAAATGACAATGATATTCCCCAATAAAGCATGAGTCAGTCATAGCAGTGGAAAAGAGAGTCCAAAATAATACGTCGACTATTTCGAGCTTGGAAAGAGAAACGGTCCAAACTAAGCTGAGCTATTCCCTCCCTGACTACCTGGGGGGAATCGGAAGAAAAGAGGCAAAACAAAACTAGGTCAGACGTAAGTCTGGTAAGTCCAGTGATTTTCAGTATGTAAACATGTAATAGTAACATGACATGAATAAACTGAATGTAAGACAATACCATGATAACAAGGATAATAAGATAACCTAAGATTAGCATAAGATATGATAAGGCAAGATAAACCGAATGCGCTTCTACTCTTTCTCTGCTTCGCTACTACCCCGTTATTCTGATTTATATATCTCTGATCTCCTATTTTCTCTGCACCAACTGACCAGTATCCTAACTAGTGTCTTTTATAGAATGATCCATATCCCCTACTAGTGTCCCAACTAGTATCTTGTGAAAAAGGATCTGTATCCCCTACTAGTATCCCAACTAGTATCCTGTGTTATATAATAAGGTGATCCCACCCCCGCAATTGTGGTAGCCTTCAGGTGTACATCTAGTACGAGGATCTTACCTCAATCAGCCTAATTGCCATGAAGATGTTAGATGTACTCTAACTACCCTATCGATCGACGCCCTACTTGTATTAATTTTCCTTGTGTCTGCGTCAATCGACCCTCTCTTGCGTGTAGATACCTTGTGCTGGTCCCACCATAAGGTGTATCAATCCCTATGACAGCAACCCGACACGATTCAAGATGCACAGTGTATACTACTGATGCCCAGTGCTTGCTTTTCCACTCCGGAGCACTTGCACGCCCATACTCCGTCGGAACTACACTGCTGCACCCCCTGCCGCTATTTTGACCACTTATAATCAACCCGGTAATCGTGCCCCACCGTGCCTAGTTCAGGGTACCGTGATAAATCTATGTGGGTTACTGCTGAAATGGTCCCCGTTACTAGGGTTTCCTACTAGTTAAATTTGTGGGCCTATATATACAAATATTACCCACTTACACGAGATGTACTTAACCCTCCCACTGATTCAAACATGTTTATTTAACTGTTAAGTTTGTGGGCTTATATATACTAATATTACCCACCTACCCAAAGTTTAATTAACCCTTCTACTTATCAAGTCAATCTGTATTATTGGTTAAGCTTGCCTTAACCCTATCCACTTTGTTCATGTAATATTGGTTAAGTGTTGTCCATTCATGTTAATTTAAGCTCCCCACACATCATGTTGAATTGGTTTAGTGTTTCCTATTAACTTAACCTTGTTCATTCATCATGTTATATTGGATAAGTGTTTTAAATTTACTCAACCCCACCTTCTTGTCTAATTAACATGTTATAACGGTTAAGTGTTCTAAATTTACTTAACCCCACCTTCTTGTCTAATTAACATGTTATAACGGTTAAGTGTTCTAAAGTAACTTAACCCCGCCTTCTTGTCTAATTAACATGTTATAACGGTTAAGTGTTCTAAAGTAACTTAACCCCGCCTTCTTGTCTAATTAACATGTTATAACGGTTAAGTGTTCTAAATTTACTTAACCCCACCTTCTTGTCTAATTAACATGTTATAACGGTTAAGTGTTCTAAATTTACTTAACCCCACCTTCTTGTCTAATTAACATGTTGTATTGGTTAAGTGTCACCTATTCATATGTTACTTAACCTTATCATTCTTAGCATGTCTATTTATTGGCATTAATTAATTTACTAATGCCCCAACCTCTCATATTAGAACTGTTGTTTGCGGTTGCTGGATGCGCCAGGTGGTTCCTGGAAGACTTCTACCGCAAACTTATTCTAACCTCGGGTTTTGGGCTAAATGCGCTAACCTCTCACATTAGATCTGTGTTGCTGCGGCTACTAGATGTGCCGGGCGGTTTCGCAGTTTTACAACGCAACTCAATCTAACCTCGGGTTAGGCATGTTCATCTTTCAGCCACTTTACATATTTACAATTTATGTTCATATGTAAATTATTCACAAGTGTTGTCAATTCAAGTCATGCCCCATTTACCCTTTAAATTATGTACATAATTCTAGGTATAAAAATTCTACCATTTCATGCTATTAATCATTGATTATGAGCCAATTTATGCCAATAACATGTAGTTTAATATTTTTCCCCAACGTCTCACCCGTTATTCGTTCGCATAATTCACATAAAATGTTAGGCTCGCAAATTAGCCTAACTTATAAACAAAAGAAAAAAGAAAGGGACATGTAAACATTCCAACACGCATAAACAATATAGATCAACAAGCAAAATATAAATTGGGATAGAACGACTTAGACTTAATTAAGCATATAGGCGTGATCTTGCATTTAAATTAGATCCAATTAACATGCGAACCAGCATAAGTTTGATTGTATAAACATGAACTTATGTAGATCTCAAACATGGGTACTAGCTTGGATCTAATATATAACATGTATGAACATAACTTAACATGCAACTTACATACATAAAAGAACCACAAATTTAATACAACATGATAGGTTCAATGGTATCAGTCCCCAATAGTCTCATAGGCATAATAGGTTTTACTATATCAGTCACAACAGTCCAACAGGCATGATAGGTTTTACTATGTCCGTCACAATAGTCTAATAGGCATGATAGTCTTTACTATGTCAGTCACAATAGTCTAATAGGCATAAGCAATTCAGAATTGACAAAAGGATAGGCACGAATAGAATTAGGCATAGTTCTAGATCCAGTTATTACAGTCATGATTTCTTATTAGGTGTTCACATCTAAACAATAACTGTACTTACAGAAAAAAGGACGGATCTTGATTTCAAGGATCTGATTTCTGAATTTGAAAAGCTATCTTTTGATGTAGACGTTTGATTGTCTAGTTCTTCTAGTTGATTCCTAGTTTGAATTTGATTATCTAGTTTGGGGCAGATGAATGGAGGTTTATAGACGAACAACATGACGACTTCATAGAATGAGTTCTAGGGTTGAGGTTTGGGGGTGATTCTATAGAAGTCTAGGTTTAATTCTAGCCTTTAGATTAGTCTAGGAGAAATCAGAGCCATCGAACCAAAGAGATGTGTCATCCAGCCAACCGTAGCATGTCACATATGGCATAATACCTCATAAATCAATCATTGGCCAATCAGAGAAGGCCACGTTCAAAAAAAAAAAAAAACAATCCATGACCAACAAAATGCGCCACATGCGCCACATGATGCGTACACGTCAGATATATGTATATATACATACATACATACACACACACACACACACACACACACACACACACACACATATATATATATATATATATATATATATATATATCGAACTCTGTACCTCTTGTATGCAAGTCACATGTTCTAACCAAATGAGCTACTAAGTCTTTTGCTTACAAACCTTAGGACAATGCTAAATATTATTCTTTTCTCATTACTCTTTTTCATGTTTTGCTGCAATATTTAATTTAAAGATATCTTCTTCATTTTAAATCAGTTTTCTGCAAACCATTGGTCTAAGTTGACTAGAAAATCACCACAAATGCAATGGCGCTAATTTCATGACCAAATTCCTGAAGCTCTTCAAAATTTTCTTTTTAATTGTTCGCATGCGTTTCTTCCCATTTCATGTATTGCACTTCATTAACTTATTACATGAAACATTTATTGTCATTATTTATTTTTTCTCTTAAATATATCTATGCATATAATATATATGCATATTTCCACTTTTAAAATTAAGTATTATTTAATTCATTACTTTAACATTCATAGTAAATACGGGGTGTTACAACACCCCACACCTCTTAACGTTATCCTATTACAGAATCCCATTAAGAAATATGGAGCGTTGTAGGTATAAAGACATAAATATCACAAATACTAAGATTTCATAAGACATAAGCAAATAAAATTTACAGCAGAAGAATAAGACAATTTAGCTTAAAATAATAAAACCATTTATTCCAACATAACCAAATTGTCGCAAATTATAATATCTCAAATCTTAGTCAGAAAAGAAATGACATCAGAGTACATAATTATTAAAATTCCCCAAATAGTTAATGAAAACAACAAAACCATGGAAATGAAAAAGAAGAAAACAATACATCTCCAGTAAGATTCTCTAAGGAAGAACCAGCTAAGCAGTCTAACTATACGCTTCCTCTTTGGGAGTCTAGGGAAAGAAAAGGAAAGACGGAAAGGAGAAATGAATCAGACAAAAATCCTGGTGAGTTGTTGTGCTTACTAGCATGATTGATAAGCAAAAGAAAAATAGATAAAATAGTAGTTCTAGTATCATAAAAGGGTAAGTGTTTGTGTATCCCTAAAAGCGAACAAATAAAATAGAGATAGCAGAAATGACATAAATGATTTGATTGTTCTCATTCACAAGATTCGATAATGCTAATTTTTTTGCACTTCTACATATTCAGAACTATAAATATAAATAGGAAAAAATTTCCTAATACTACCCAATCGACTGCAACCCAAAATGTGAATAATCTATGCCTACTATGAGTTTGGGTTTATCAGGCCCTAGCCCATCAACAAAAGACATAACTTTATCCACAGGTATTACATTGACTTATTTTCCCCAATCAAACCATTGTACACACAACGACCCACCGAAATGCACCCGTTCCTACCTCTACTTGGACCAGCTTAGATCCACAACACAACATTATGCACGTCCTTGCCTCTTAATTGAGACCGAAAGTGATAAATGGGTATGCTGCATGGAATGGATCTCAACCAACAAATAACTTGGCTCAAATTCCTAGCCCTTGAATTGGCCCCCACGCAAGTTTTTATTAGGCCCGTAACTTATCCCTATAAGTCGATATGTTCATATCAAAGCTTAGAGCCATAATTTTAGGCTCATGATTTATCCAACCACCGTAAATCAATATGCACATATTGAGGCCTAACCATGACATTTAAGTTTTCTTTTTAGGCTCGTAATTTACCCAACCATCATAAATTAATGTGCTCATATTAAAGTCTATTTTCTTGTAACTTAAGTCAATATTTTCATATTAAAGCCTACTTGCTCGTAACTTAAGACAATATGTCCACATTATAGCCTAACAGTCTTTTTTTGAACCAATTACAGTCATATCAAAATTTCAAATAAACTATACGTGTTTGTTATGATTCCAAATTATCATATTTATGAAATTTACTTATTACAGTCCAATTTCTGTCATAACTTGTTCAATACGCATTTATACTGTCCAAATCAGATTTAATTCAATTATTCCCTTAATTGCAATTTTTCAACATATCCAATTAAGGTTCAATTTGATTATTTCAATTCAATTAGTTTTACCCCAGTCCAAGCGTAGAATAAAAGAAAAAGAATAATAGTCCATCGTAGGTTATTAGGCATACAGATCTATACCTAATTCAATCGTATTCGTATGCCTTTTAGGCATATCCCAGACAAACTACAAAATAGAAATAGAAGAAGGAAAAGAGATTTAGACATAACAGTTTACAGAATTCCGAACAGAAATTGTAGAAATAGACAGAAGGATGTGCAAAAAGAAAATATCGAAAAACTAAATCTAAAAACAATTTGTAAATAATTTGAATTTGTAAACAAACTATGAATAATTTATATATGAATATATATAAACTATTATTGTATAGATTTTTAACTTGTCAAAAATCTAGATAATCACGAAAATATCACCAAAATTAGCTTTTCCAATGGCCTTGGTAGAACTCCCTAGGATATAAATAATCCTCTCCTCAGAATATGTGCACAAACAAATTTTATTTTAAAACTCTATTTTTATTCGAAGGAAAAATTGGTGTAGAGGAGGCACATGAATGAAAAAAGGAGTTGTTTGAAATGAGGAAGGGTTATAAGCTTATTTATAATAGAGGTAGGAAATGCTAGGCCATCAGATTTTAGGTTATTAACCTCAAACTTCAGATGCAAACAAAAGTCCTGAAGCCTCCAGATTTTCCAATTTCGTGCTATGCGCGAAATCATGCCTAGGAATATACAAGGTTGTTATATTCTCCCCTCCTTAAAGGGTTTTGTCCCCAAAATCTCTAAGGTAGAAGAATAATATAAGCGTTTTTGTACGTCCATCTACTCATCCATCATCCATTGGCAAACATTGTGCTTAGTTTATCTAATGCAATTTATGTACTTATGCAATAGTGCAATGTATATGATCCTAACTAATGCAAAAGATTAGACGGTCCACTGATCCAGCTGACCTTCTATTTATGCAATTATATATGTTCTATGCATCCCGATGTATACATAATCCTAATGATAACAAATAATTCTATATGCGTGCATCAAAAATTATCCACATGCAACAACCATATGATGACGTACATATATTACAACCATAGAAATAAATAAAATGCACAAACATCCATATGCATATCCAAGTGTCCATTCAGCCGATCATAGAGCCTAGTATGTGTGTGTGTGTGTGCATGCATCCACTACATCCACTTGCAAACAATTGCATCCATTTGCAAACATCAAACATAACATGTTTCACCAAATCCTATCAAGTTTCTCCTAATATCAGATTCACAGGAATTTGAAAGGTAGAACCTAAGAACTAAAGATGGAAAAAGTCAGAACGTACCACTAAAAAGATAAGGATACGAAACACACATCTTTTCCTATAGTTACCAAATGGCATGTTTGGAGTCGTCTCCCCATTGATACTTAACCGATCTCACTTTCTTTTTTCTAAGCCTCTTGGTCTCAAAATCTAAGATCTGCCTCCCGTTCGATCTCCACGTTCTCTAATGCGCTAGGTTCTACTACTACTGTAGGCACTTTCGCAAGTGCGATACATAAGATACATCGTGAATACCTGATAGCCTCTCTGGTAGTCGAACCCTATATGCCGTCTCCCCTACTCTCCCTTTGACTGGCAATGGTTCAACGAACCTCAGTGCCAACTTACCCGCGGAGGCAAACCTCACCACATTCCTCAACGACGAAACCTTGATGAAAACCAAATCTACAATAGCAAACTCTAGGTCGATCCTTCTTTTGTCAAGCATATGACTTTTGTTTATCCTATGCCGCCTTCATCCTCCTCCTAATCAAATCAACCTTGTCGAAGGTCTCCCTAATCATTTTCAACCTAAGAAGCAATATGTCTGTCGAATCCCACCAACATGCTGCGGATCTGTAAGGTCGTCCATACAAGGCCTCGAAGGGAGCCATGCCAATACTAGACTGAAAACTATTATTATAAGCGAACTCTACAAAGGGTAAGCGATCCTCCCATGTGCCTCCGAAGTCCAAACTACACATCCTCATTAGGTTCTCCAAAATCCTATTCATCCTCTTAGTATGTCCATCCATCTGAGGGTGATAAGCAATGCTCAACCTAAGTTACGTTCCCAAAGTCTTCCAGACTCCTTCAAAACTCACTAGTGAAAATCGGGTCTTTTTTGCTTATATACTTGAAGGAATACCATGGAGTCTAACAATCTCATGTATGTACAAAGATGTCAACCATGCAACCATCCTCTTGCTCTTAACTGGGATGAAATGAGCACTCTTAGTCAGTCGGTCCATAATGACTCAAATGCTGGTGTTTCCCTTTCTCGACTTAGGAAACCCATACACCAAATCCATAGAAATGCTCTTCCATTTCCACAATGGTGTATCCAAAGGCGAAAGCAGTCCACCGGGCATCTTTTTATCTGCCTTGACTCTTTGACTAGTCACACATCTAGCCACATACTCAGCCACACTCTTCTTTATGCCGGTCCAATAAAAGATTCATTGCATGTCACGATACGTCTTATTACTACCCGGATGGATAGTCATCCAAGAGTGATGAGCATCGGCTAGTACCAAATTCATCAAATCATTCGTGTGGGGTACACATAATCTACCATCCCGTTGAAGCCAACATCTACAATCCATATTATACCTAAGGAGGTGTCTAGAAACCTCTCCTTTACTGAATCTATCCAAACTTTCTGAAAGCTTAGGATCCCCTCTCTGCCTCTTCTTAATCTTCTCTAGCAGAGTATGTCGCACCTCTAATGATGCTAGAAATCTTGGAGTGTAATCCGTAGATGGTCAAAAGTCGAATGTGGCTATATACTTCAAACTCTGCCACTCAAAGAATAAAGGACTCAATGTCGCCCTCTGCCTGCTTAAAGCATCATCCACCACATTCCTCTTTCTAAGGGTATAAGAAATCTCAAAATAATATGATGCTAAGAACTCCATCCACCTTTGTTGCCTCAAATTGAGATCCCTTTGAGACAACAAATACTTAAGAAAATTGTGGTCTGTAAAGAGCTCAAACCTCTCTCCAAGTAGGTAGGTCTTTAAGATTTAAGTGCGAATACTATAGCAGCTATTAGCTAACTCCAAATCGTGCATAAGGTAATTCTTCTCATGATCCCTTAGCTTCCTATTACCATAGCACACTACTCTATCCTCTTGCCTCAATACTGCGCCTAGACTAGTCCCACAAGCATCAATATATACTATGAACATCTTAGATCCATCGGGTAACGTCAAAACTGATGCACAAGGTGAGAGCATTCTTCGGCTTCTATAAAGCATCCTTATAATCCATATCCTAAGAGAAAGTCAAACTCTTCTTAGTAAGTCGGTCAATGTTGCCGAGATCCGCATGAATTCCTTAATGAACTTTCTGTAGTAATCCGTTAAGTCTAGAAAATTCCTTACCTTAGTCACATTCTTGGGGTTCCTCCAATCATATATCTCCACTTTCTTAGCGGGTCAACTGCTAACCCATCCTTTGAGACCATATGATCCAAGAAACACACCTCCTTCCTCTAAAAATGACACTTGGAGAATTTTGATTTCAACTAATGAACTTGAAGAGTACGAGAACCTCTCCCAAATGTGAAGCATGCTCATCCTCGTTCCTCGAGAAAACAAGGATATCATCCCCGAAAACCACCATAAACTTATTTAAAACATCTCCGAATACTCTACTCACCAATTCCACGAAATATGTTGGTGCGTTGGTCAGCATAAAAGGCATAACCAACCACTCAAAGAAGCCATTATGAGTCCAAAATACCATTTCATCTATGTTACCCTCTGCCATGCGCAACTGATGGAAACCAGTAGCCAAATCCAACAGAGAGAATATAGATGCACCTACCAACTGATCAAACAAATCATCTATCCGAGGGAGTTAGTAATGATTTTTCTTTGTGAGCTTATTCAATTTTTGATAATCCACGAATGGAGGAGGGAACCATTAGCCTTAGTGGTGAAGACAACAGATGCTCCCCACTCAGAAATACTCCATCTGATAAAACTCTTTTCCGAAAGCTCACCAACTTGCTTGCTCAACTCTCTCCGTTCTCTCACAGCTATATGCCGAAAAGGTAGTGCTATAGGCTTCACTTTATCACTAAGATAAATCCAGAAGTCAATATCTCGCGTATGTCGCAATCCTCTAACCACCTCGAATACATCCTGATACCCGTATAAAAATGAATATCATATATAGAAGAGTCTATGGAATAAATAAAACTCAACATGACTGACCTTCGCGGGTCGTAGGAGATATCAAGGGTCCTACCACTATATGTCATTAAACGAATGACCCTCCTCTCGCAGTCAAGTACATCCCTATACATGGCTAACCAGTCCATCCCTAAGATTATCCCGGACCCCGAAAATCCCAAAACATAGACATCATAGTCAAATTAAACACCTAATATAGAAATTTTCAAACTCGTACAAATCATAGATAAGTGCACCGAACCACCTATAAGGTTTGAAACTACTATGAGATCGGTAACTATTGAGATTTCTAGGTGTAAAAAATCAACTAAATACTAGAAACAAATGAATGAGAAGCCCCTGAATCAAAAAGAGTGCGTACAAGAAAATCAGAGATAGAGATCAAACCTTCAACAGAAACTTTTCTACCTCTATCCGGGCCACCGTTCGTCAGAGCTGCGTCCAACACATGTACTTGAGCTATCGATGTACCAATCTTTTGTCCATAAACATGCTATACTAAAATGCCCTGCTTTCCCACAGTGGAAACACTTTCCCTTTGACATCTTGCAATCCCTAATGAGATGCCCTACTATCCTGCACCTACAACACTTTATCTTAGTCTCGATCTGTTCTTTTAGAGGATTCCCAACTTGCTTATTCTTTTCCTTCTTATTCCACTATTTGTTTTTAGGACCATAAAACTTAGAAGCTCCACTCTTATCATCCTTGACCTCTTCCTTCTTGTCCTCATGCATCAAAGACATCTCAATAAAGGCCTCATATGTCGCTTCCATAGGAATGTGAGTCATCGTCAATCCATAGAGAGGTTGATTCAACCATCTTGTAAACAAAACAACCTTCTTGTTAGCTGTGTTAACCAAATCCATACCAAATCTCGATAGCTCGATGAACAAGTTGATGTATTCCTTTACCGATAGATTCCCTTGCTTCGAATTCAAAAACTGCTCCAATTGCATTCCTTTCTCAATAGGTGATAGAAACTTCCTCTCGAACCTATTTCTGAATCCGGACCTATCCATATGCCTTCTCTTAGCCTCTATAGTCTCCCACCAAAACGTGGCTTCTGCCTTAAGTTGCCAAGTTGCAAGTCGAACTCTCATCATATCCTTAAGTTTCAACAACTCCAAAATCCTCTTGATCACTAATCCAGGTGCATGCCTCCAAAAATGTCTCGGTATCCGAAAAAGTCTTATTGTCCAAGTTGGAGAAGCCCTTACAAAGCTTAGAAAAATCCATGATTGCAAGTGGGTTAGGAGGAACCACCGCAGCGGGTGTTGGAACCTGTGCATGTTCTTATCCCTCAACGGGCATCGTAGCCTCTAAATATCTATGGAACCAACCGGGGATAGGAACACCCTTAGGAAGATCAGGGGATACCGACATGCTGCTCAAAAGAATGGATAAAAAATTAGAATTCGAAGGAATCAAAGGAATATTGTAACTTAACTAGAGGGGATGTACTTTATTTTCAGAAATAACTTTTGGCTTTAGAAAAATATGTTTTCTTTCAAAAAGTTTTGTTTTAAAACAAAGTTTTAGTTGTCTTGTGACCTTAGGCTCTGATACCAAATATGATACCCCACACCCTTTACCGTTATCCTAATATAGAACCCCGTTAATAAATATAGAGCATTGTATGTATAAAGATATAAACATCACAAAGATTAAGAAATAAAATTTACAACGGAAGACAAAGACAATTTACATTAAAATAATAAAACCATTTATTCCAACATAACCAAATTGTCTTAAATCTTAGCCAGAATAGAAATAACATCAGAGTACGTAATTATATAATTAAAATTTCCCAAATAGCCAAAGAAAACAACAAAACTATGGAAATGAAAAAGAATCTCCAAGAAAAAACTAGCTAAGCAGTCCAACTATGCACTTCCTCTCTGAGAGCCCTAGGGAAGAAAAAGGAAAGGAGAAATAAGTCAGATAAAAAGTTTGGTAAGCTATTGTTATCACTAGCACGATTGATAAGCGTAGGAAAAATAAAATAGTAGTTCTAGAATCATAAGAGGGTAAGTATCTATGTACCCCTAAAAGTGAACAAATAGAATAGGGATGGCAAAAATGACATAAAAGATTGACTGTTCTCATTCGCAAGATTTGATAACGATGATTGTTTTCCACTTGTACAGATTCGAAACAATAAATATAATTAGGAAGAAATTTCCTAATACTACCCAATCGATTGACTGCAACCCAAAATGTGAATAATCTACACCTTCTATGGGTTTGAGTTTATCAGGCCCTAGCCAATCAGCAAAAGACGTAACCTTATTCACATATGTTATAGTGGCTTATTTTCCCAATCGAACCGTTGCATGCAAAATGACCAGCCGGAACACACCCGTACCACCCCTATTTGGACCAATTTGCATCCACAACACAACATGGTGTGTGCCCATTCCTCTTAATAGAGGTCGAAAGCGATAAAGGGTATGTTGCATAGAATGGATCCCAACCAACAAATAACTTGGCTCAAATCCCAACCCTTGATTTAGCCCACACACAAATTTTTATTAGGCCCGTAACTTATCTCTGTAAGTGAAAATGTTCATATTAAAACCTAGTGCCATAATTTTAGGGTCATAATTTACCCAACTACCACAAATAAATATGCACATATTTAGGCTTAACCATGACATTTAAGTTTTCTTCTTAGGCTCATAATTTACCCAACCACCGTAAATCAGTATGTTCGTATTAAAGCCTACTTGCTTGTAATGTAAATCAATATTTTCATATTAAAGGCTACTTGCTCATAACTTAAGTCAATATGTCCACATTAAAGCCAAACCGTCTTTTTTCCCTACAAACTACAGTTATATCAAAATTGCAAATAAACTATACGTGTTTATTATGATTTCAAATTATCATATTTATGCAATTTACTGATTACAGACCAATTTCTATCATAACCTGTTTAATAGGCATTTATACAGTCGAAATCAGATTTAATCCAATTATTCCCTTTTAATTATAGTTTTCAACATATCAAATTTAGCGTCAATTTGATTAATTCAATTCAATTAGTTTTACCCTAATCCAAGCATTAAAAAAAAGAAAAAAAATCCATCGTAGGTTATTAGGCACACAGATATATGCCTAATTCAATTATATTCATATGCCTTTTAGGCATATTTAGGCATAACCCACACAAACTGTAAAATTAGAAATAAAAAAGGGAAAAGAGATTTGGACATAACAGTTTGCAGAATTTTGAAAAGAAATTGTAGAAATAAATAGAAGGATTCACAGAAAGAAAATAGGGACAAACTAAATTTGAAAACAAACTGTAAATTATCTGAATCTGTTATAGACTGTGAATAATTCAAATCTGAATATATCTAAAACTACCATTGTACAGATTTTTCTTTAACTAGTCAAAAATTTAATTAATCATGAAAATCTCACCGAAATTAGCTTTCCAATTGCCCCGACAAAAATCCCCAGAGAATAAATAATCCTCTCCCTAGAATATGTGCACAAACAAATTTTATTTTAAACCCTATTTTTATTTGAAGGAAAATTTGGTGTAGAGGAGGCATTGGAATGAAGAATGGAGTTGTGTGTAATGGAAGGGGGTTATAGGCTTATTTATAGTAGAGGTAGAAAATCGTAGGCTATCATATTTTAGGTTATTAACCTCAAACGTCAGATGCAAACAAAAGTCCAAGCAAAGGGTTTCTAGGAGTCAAAATCATTTCTCTAGGCAGAAAGAATCATGAAAGTAAAGGTCTTCTCCTCATGCAAAAAGTTTTATGGGAGTAAAACACATTCTTACAAATAAAGAAAATTTGAAAGTCAAATAATTTCTCCACATAAAAGGAATCTGTAAGACAGACCAATCCACCGAGCAAAAGATTCTGATTCATCAATCAATTACTTCAAGATAAAAACTTCTTGGTCATAAAATTTATACCAAATAAAGTTTTCTTAGATCATTAATTTATCAAGATGGATGATATAATTTTGTGATTAACTTTCCATTATCAAAAAAAGTTATTTTTCTTCAAATACTAGCCACATCAAATGGTAATATCTAAATCGCAAGGCTACTCAAACTTAGGTTGTTACAAGTGCAGATAATATATGAGGCCTAGATAATGACAAACTAAAAATTCATAAAGAAACATTTATGACTCAATCAACATCAACATCAAAGTGTATTGAAGGAAATCTAAAAATGCAATTTAATTAAAAACCAAAACAAGAGGTAATAAACTTGTGCCACACATGCCAAGTATGATTTCTTGTCACATATATTCACAAATATTTTAAGAAGACATAAGTTAGCTAAAAAGATCTATTGTGGGTCTCTTTAAACTTTATGTGCTTTGAGAAGAGTATGTAATATAAAGGATAGATGTAGTAAGAATTTTCATTAGCTTCTTTTCCTTCTTCCTTATGTTATCCCCATTGTCAATAGAAGAAACATGAAAGTCTATGGAAGTTTTAAAAGCTTTAATCGCTGACTATAAATCCTTCACTTTGGCCTTAATCTTTTTAATTTTATGAGTAAGCTAGAATTATCATTGACATTTATCTTTTTACTGCGATCTATAAAATTTCATGCAACCTTTTAATTGGTCATATCACTGTTTAATTAAAAATTGAGATATTTTACTCTTTGACATTGGTTGCCTCTTATGTCATCGTTATCCAAACTCTTGGGAGGGTTACAAATCACATAGAATAAATCACCTCTAGACGAAGGAGTGAGAGTTGGTAAACTTGGTTCACCACCACTTGTAATCAACCTAAGGGACTGGATAATAGCTTGTTTTCTTGACACTCCAAACCCTAAATCATTTATCCTTTGATGCATTTGAGCAACCCCGGAGTTTGTTAATGAACTTTAAGCTGAAAGACATCTTTATTAGCCAATTCTCTAAGCTCTTTATTTATAGTCTCAAGAGTTTTTCTCTAAATTCCCGATAGCCTCTTTAAATTTTTTTGATATAGCCTTCTAAGTAAAATGAAGATCAAACCATTTCCGAGCCTTGGGGTCATCCGAAAATTTAAGGCTCAAAGTTTTCTTCTTAGTATATATAGATAATCTATTCATCAATATTTTTAACTTATTAGAAATATCAGGGATAATGTTGGCCAAAGTAGGAGTATTCTCCTAATGAAATAAAATTAAAGTAAGCAACTAAAATGAAAGGAAAAAAATATTTATTTCAAACAATTGCACATAACAGTCTTTGATAAATACAAACTTTAAAGAGAAATTTTTTAGAAATTAGAAAAATCCAACTTAATTTTTTTTCATTCACTATAAAATATCAAAGATATTACATAGCGATTAGCCCAAAATTATTAGACGCATTGAGCCATTTTTTCTCCTCCCTTAGAAAATTAAACTAAGACTAGGTAGCATAAGATATATCTCTTGCACATGTTTTAAAAGTCGTCTTTAAGTATTGGAAGAGTCTCAAAGGATAATCATTTCTCCTCAAATTCTCTTTTCAAGCTCACATACTTATTCAAAAATGCTGACGGGGTAAAAAGAATCATAGTTTGCTTATAATATATAAAATAAACTAAACAGGACAAAAATCACATCATTTATAACGTTTTCAAATACAAAGTTATATATAAAAACTATTATTCATCTAATTCATAGAAAAAGACTTTTTATAACACTCTTAAATGAACCGGTTCTTATTATATTTAAGTTTGTCTAATTAGAGAGAGTGGACCGAAAGGGAAATAGGATGGACCCTTGGCATATTCCAGACATATCCAATGTGAGGATTATTTCCAAATTATCTAAGTATGTTTTGTGAAAATGCCCGAGGAATCCTGCACATATAAGCCCCCAATAGCTAAAATCAGTGGTTGTACTTCGAAAATATTCTTTGTACAAGGTATCTATAGGATTTTCCATTCCTCGATTAACACCCAAAATATAGTCATTAGTTCAGCATTTTCTTCCAAAATCTAGATCATATGGGCAGCGGAGCAACTTCTTTGTCTTCTTACCTTCTCAAAGTGGTGGATTTAGGATCTAGCTAGTGGTATCTCTTTGATAGTTGATTATAAGCACCTATAGACCTTCTAACCGCCCTTCGAAGTAGTCTAATTTTTGCATCTTTTTTCTCCATTATTGATTTCAACTTATATCTTGAACTAATTTTAGTTTAGAGATTTCTAAAAGCTAACTAATGAATATAAAAAGCTTTAAGTACATGTAAATATAATAAACACAACGAAGAGGAAGTGAAGATTCAAAGGTGTTCCCTTGGTCGTTATTTTTGCCAAAAGTTTCATGTGGGGGAGGATCAAAAATATTAATATGATCTCCTCTTTTCTTCTCTCTGCTGGAACATTAGTAGGACCTCTCTTGGTTTGAGCTCCCCCTTCATCTGTTGGTTTGCTTCCAGAACCATTGCCCCCAAGACCACCATCATGGCCACCATTTTCATCATCATTGTCGTCGGGATTTTCATCACATGTACCATGAAAAATATCATTCCCCTCGTCACCAGCATCAATAATCTTGTCTATTGGGGATCTTCAATAGATAACAGTTCAGCAATACTGATATCTTCTATTAATTTAGGGGCCCCTGCTAGCTTATTCTTTAAAATTTTCTTCTATAGAATATTTTATCAGAGCATTGGAAATCAATTTCTAAAAACTTCTCTACATTATCTAGAAAGACTATAAATGGCTCTTTTTTGAAGGATCAGTGATACTCGATTTTAGGGGAACTCCCTGAAAGTTGGATACCTTCGGCCTGACATTCCTTATAATACATATATATACACACACACTTGGAAACAAGCTTTCCTTTACTCTTTAACAATTGTTAAATAATGTCTTTATTATGTGTAAGGTTAGCAGCTGCTTCATACGAATTAGATAGTTTGTTAGACAAAAGCTTTGCTTATTCCTTCAAAGCTTGCTTATTATTTCGATCCACACCAAGTAAGGCCTTAAAATTTTGAAGAATCTTTTAAGAATTTTTTAGCATTACAGCTTCGGCAATGACAAGTCACAAATTCACAACAAATTTTCTCACTTATAGGCTGGTTAATTCTAGGAGTTGCCTCCCAATCTAAAAAGAAAATTAGTGGTCTACATGAGATAATTGGTAATAGGTTAAAAACAAATAGAAGCATAGGAACCAAAAACCATAAAAAGACGTTTTAAAGCCGCAAATCTATAATCTAAAGAGGTGAGTTGAAGATGTGAGGGGGGTAGGCACAGAAAAATAAGGAGCTTGCAAGACAAGGCCGGCTATATCGTTGAAAGCATTATTAGGAATGGGCTATAATAATTTTGATGGGAAAAGATTGATGGAGGTAACATAAAGTCCTATTTCATCACACCAATTGTTTTAACTCATCTAAGGGACAAGTAGAAAATGTATGAGTTGACGGTTCATCTTCCAGCATGACAACTAGTTCATAAGAGGGAGATGTAATAATATTTAGATTCTAGGGACTCAAAACAATCATAATATTTGAAATTTTGTCCTTTGAGAATTTTATCTTCTTTGAACAAGGAGGCAGCTCAGCATCTGACTCAACATTCCTCTTTCCAAGATTCTATGAAGTAAGAATATCATCAAAAAGCTCATCAGGCTCCAAAACCGAAGAAGGTTGAGGATCAACATCTTTTACACTCGTACCAGGATAAGAATGATTTTTGTTACTTGAGGGATAACCATTGTTTCCTTCTTCTTGAAAGAAGTTTCAACAATAACCCCTAACACTAACATACGAAGGTTGCATAAGAATACGTGTAGGGAAAAGGTTCCCAGTTGCAAGCACCTAAAGTGGTTACCAGAAGATCTTACTTGAATACGAGGGTTCAGCGTAAACGATGAATCTTTTCTAGGGATCAAGACATGTCCGCCCTTGGACATTTTATAAGAAGGAGGCTCCACTAACACTTTATGAGCTAAAGATATAATGTCATATTGGAGCAATATAGCACGAGTTAAAAGATATTCTCTAGATACTGCCGGATTAGCTCTTTTTAAATCGTGTAACATCGATGAATAGTTGCTATTCACTAAATCGATGATGACCAAATATATAGGTACATAATTAAAGCGCATTAATCACAATAATACTAATATAAATGTAATAACAAAAGAAAATATAAATCACACAGTCGATTTTATACTGCTCGTATCTCCAATCTAAGACTCTTATTCGGATTTCACTAATAACACACTCATTAGCCCAGAGGAATAGACACCTAAGATCCCAAAACAATTTCAGTACACTTGACCAAGCAACCAAACAAGATTTTACCTGGCCAACATAATAGGACTTCAAACCTTTCTCGAGCAACCGAATATGACTTCAAAATCTTCTTTTATGAAAAAAAATAAAAACTGACTATATATTGTGTCTTCAGTACAATAAATAGTCGTAATGTAGTGTTCTTCTATAATCTTCAAAAATGATGATGTAGAATGAGTGCACAAAGTTTAAAAAGTTGTTTTGTACAAGACTTGATTTTTTTAGAGTGGAGTAACACTAATTGAAATTTGCTCTTATAATAAATATAGAATTTAGAGCATTTGGAAGCAATATGAGAACGATTTATAGAAGATAATTATATATCTTCTTTTTGGGTGCTGAAAGGCTTATATAAGAGTGATAAGGTGCCATTAAAAAGTTCTAACTCTTTATAAATTTCCACAAGGGAAGATTAGTTCACTGGTATTTTGCAATTGGTTAGGTAGATGTTTGAACTGTCACTTAAGCATTCCTTTTGAAATGTTGATGTAACAAAACCGTTACTGCTTAATTCAAAAGCTAGCATCAATGGGAAGGTAACACACATTGCCTCCCCTCATGTAGTGTCAGGTTCAAATCCCACTTCGGCAATTTTTGTATGTACCACCTTTTTCTTTTTAGGACAACAACACCACATGCTAACAAGTCACAAATCGAAGCTACGATAGTGTAATAGAATTTCATGCTTGTTCTTGGATGTGCGACTGGGTTTAAATCTGACCATCACCAATTTTCCATTAATTCCTTCCTGCATTTATCAAAATTTATAAAAGAATGCAAAATCCTTTTCTTTGAAAGCACTCATAGCCTACTGGTCATTTTGCACGAGCTCTTCCTTGTTAATCTTGGGTTCGAGCTTTACCCTAGCATGTTCAGTTTGGTCGTGTGGTGTAGTCGCTTCCCGCTGAATTCATTTCCATGTGGCCTTAGGTTTGACTATCACTTTTGCTGATTTGTTCTCAACGTCATTTCTTTTTTCACTTAGTATGTCTTTTGATTTTTTTTCCATGCTTCTTTTCACACCAATGATACATTCATTTTGATCACCTCAAGTGTTGATAAGCAATTTGTATACTCTTTTTGTGATCTTGATATCACATGACTAACACATTAGTAGAATATCCACATAGTTGTTATCATCAAGACACTTAAATATTTCCTTCAATATCCTCCTTTTTTTGATTGCCTCTTAATTATTTGCTAGTAAGTTTAATCTGTATTTCGTTTTTGTGAGCCTGATATCACTTAATAAACGTAGAATTTTCATATGGTTGTTATCATCAAAACACTTAAATCTTGTCTTCAACATTCTCGTCTTTTTTATGATGACAACTATACGACTTTCTAAGTATATAAAGTTATACTACACCCCCTAAATATTTGCTCTAAATTTATATATTTTCTTTATCAATATATCAATTTTCTCCCCCTTTATCATCAATGAAAAGGATAAAAAATAATAATTGTTTTTGCGTCGTATATTAATTTAGATAGTTTAATAATACATTATACATATGTATGGTGATAATGTAAAATTACAAATATAAACCCCGAGCTAAATAAAAGAATGAATTAGATATACCGAAATTTGTTGCAGTTCCGTTATCCATAAATGCCGATTTTTCATCGTATACTAGGAATATTTTCTATGTCAAATTCATCTCATCTTTTTGTCAAATGCAATTTTTTTGTCAAACTTTCTAGTTCTGTTATCCAAAAAATGTAGTTCGTCATACGCAAGGAACATTTACAGTGCTAAATTCATCTCATTATTTTGTCAAATTTGCTAAATTTTCATTATCCATAAATGCTAGTTCTTCATCGTATACAAGGAACTTTTGCTATGTCAATTTCATCTCATCTTTTTGTCTTTCTTGGGTCCTTGCAAAAATTAAATTATATATTTTGGTATCCGTTACCTCCACTATGGTTCAGTGGATTAGGTTGGAGGTAACCAAACATAAGCAAGCTTATTAGAACCTTTAAAAATAATCTTTTTCATTATTAACAACTGTATCAAAATAATCATCAATGTATTTTTCCCCTTATTTTTCCAATTGGCAGGAGCTTAAATACTTAGATAATTTATATTTATTTTTCATGTCCTTGATTTTTTTACTTTTAGAAATATTATAAACATTGTTAGTCATAAAAGCACTTGAATTTCTATAAAATCTAGATTTAGAATTTGCTCAAAATTTAGTATTAGTATTGACATTTTTATTATGTATCTAGTACCATTTTGACAGTTAGTATTATTATATATTAATCCACTTTTATTGTGTAAAGGTTTAGAACTAAATAAAATTATGTTTAAATCATTCTGACCTTTGTTAAAATTTAAAAATCATTTTTACATTTTCGATTTAAAATTACAACTATTATTTTCAAAAAAATTCAAAATATCAATTTTCTTATTTAATTCAGAATTCTCCTTTTTTATCATACCATTCTCATTTTTGAGAAGAAAAATTTGAGAATCTAAATTTCTAACAATGATCAAAATAAATCATTTTGAGTTTTCAAACCAAAAATTTATTTTGAAAAAGTGTCTTTTACTTCTTCAAACATAGTACTCTATTCATCCAAAGAATCTTTAAGAGCCATAAAATTATTTTTCAAAATACCATACTGGTTTTCTATATCTAAATTTTCTTTTCTCGATTTCCTCATTTTCGAGTTCGACGGATTTCATCTTTTTTAAATTAATGAAATTAAGCTTTGAAATCTTGCCAACTAATCCATCATTATTATTTTTAGTGAAATTAGTAAATCAGAAAGTACCTTTTTATTATCCTTATTTGTTGTAGTTTTGTTTGTACTGTAGTCATTGCATGTTGCATTTCAATTACATCTTTTTTTATCATTATTCTATGATGTTGCGACGATCAATATAATGCCTTGCTATAATACCAATTTTTCAATCATGTGGCATCGATGAATATTCGCTTTGTACTGGATGATGGCCAAATATATAGGTACCATGTAACGAAAAGAAATTTCGCTCGATCCGTATCGATCACTAACCGACCAAGACCGTTCGAAACCCCTGATTGTTTTGAGAACACGACAAACCAGAACGCAAACAGAAGAACATTTCATTGTTAATTACAACAATTCATCAGAATGCAAGAATATATAGAGTATAAATAAATATTACACATTCGATAAATATCAGAGATTATAATACGTTACATAGCAGCGGAAAATAATACAAAGCACAACTGAAGGAGATATATGGATACAGAGCTTTCCGGATATCATTCCAGCTGTAAATCAGGATCCTGTGAATATAAATCTGCAAAACCAAAACTACTAGCTGCCCGTGTCAAAATAAGGGCACCCAGAGTTTAGGTTAAAACAATAAACTCCAGGTTAGTCATGTGACTGGTGTGAGAACTAAAACAGTTATTTCAAACTTTACTTTAAATCAGATATATCATGGGACCCGCCGTATAACGCGGAACGGGTTTCCTCCCAAGAATACAGTTGCATATAACAAAACAGCGCAATGCTTTTTGGAAAAAATGAAGCTATTATAAGGCCCAGTTCCCATCATACAATGCAACACAAGCCGGAGGATAGGGTTTTCCCTTATAATAGCCAAACATGCTTGTTACGTTAAAAACAAATCATTTGATACTATTATAAGTGTATAGTGTCAAAACAATTTCAATCATAAATATCAATCATAGACGGCATGGGTACCATATATCATGTCTCCATACTGGGCTCTACAATCAAAAACCGCAAAGTCACCTATTTGGAAATTGGATTTCCATCTATGAACCGAGGCAGGGGATCGTCCTCTACCGATTCGAGACAATCTAGCCCATGTCTCAGGACCCAGACACAGGTGAGCCCTTAGATCGTCAGGGCCGGTCCACCGATGTGGATTAAATTGCCTGAACACTGCGTTTCCCCGCCCTTTGGGGGCGTAAATGAGTCTTATGACTCCATCGACTCCACATAGTCACCAATATATCTGAGGCGCCTCGCAACAGAAACAACCATACAGGTGAAAATAATATAAATGTCAGGGCTGGTAGGTCACTGACACCACCCTAGCTAGAAGGAAACACATGCCCTCCCTGAAGTCCTCTCCCGTTTCTGGTTCACAACCGGGGTGTGAGGCTCGCGAATCAACGTTACACAAAGCTATGCCACACAGGCGGTGCTTTGATCATCAACCACAAGACTTTGCTTTTCAACAGAAGCCTTGATCAATTGCCACTTAGGCATGCCACACAGGCAATTCACTCCATGCGATTGATATCCATCAATATATAACCCCTGAGCTCGTACGTCTCAGTCAAGGGTGTTAAGCAAGAGAATAAATTCTCCGCCGCCAAACAGATATATATTCAATAGAAATCAATCACACAGAATAAAATCAAATGTCAGACACATAGTCCATTTACAAGTTCGTTCTGGGTCTGAACGAAACTGAAGGCACCTTGTACCTCGCATATCCATCGATCTCCAAGTACGTCTGGACGATCACCAACTGATTCCCTCCTCTTGGGTGTACAACCCAATCAAGATCATCAGTAATCACCCAAACGATGTGAAGACCTCCGGTCTTCGACCACCGTCTTCATCCTCGACACCACGTCGAATCAGTTATTCAGAATGGGATAAACCCGGTCTTTCTGAATAACTCGCGTATATAATAAACAAGTGTTACACAAACACAACATACGCCTCATTCCAATTCAGAATATTCTTTTATTCAAATATTCTCATACTTTGGGAAAGGTTTCCATTAATTTTATCAAAGATAATTTCTTTAAATTTATTCTTTAATCTTCTTTTGAATATCAATTCAAATTAGTCGGGATTAGTGAACCACACCGAAGTAATCATTTATTTTATTTCCCAATCCCAACCTATTCATCCCATGAAGTGAAACTGGTCATACTTCATATCTAACACCACGGTGTTATCAGTAAATTTAATTACCATTTTACGTTCAAATCTAATTAAAGATTTAACTATCGCCTGGAGCAAAACTGGTGATACCCCATTCTCGATCACTTCAATCTAATTAAAGATTCATTAAAACTCCACTTAGTTTTAATCGTCCCAAAAATCAATATCCTGTCTTTAACTGGGTTAAAGAACCAATGTCATCTAAAACATGGTTCACGATAAACCCAAAAATCAATTCCAATTCAATTCCAATTAAATACCATTTAATTGGTACACTTCATTAAATCTAAATAAAAAGATTTAATCTTTTTCTCAACTGGGTTTAAGAACAGTATTATTGAAGACACCATTCACAACAAACCCTAATCACATTTGATATTAAATACAAGGCTCTGAATAGAAAATATATCGGCTTATATTCAATATCAAATTCTACGACCAACAAATATCGTATTAGAAATAACGATATAAATGTATCTTTCAAATTCCCATAACAATATCTGTATCATCACGGAATCCAACATCGAAATATTCCAAAGACAATTTCGATTCAAATCCATTCCAATTCAATTATTGGAAATTCTGGTTACTTTTAAAACCATTTCAAATCCAATTTATTTATTTTAAAAATAAATGGATTTTAATTCTAGTTCAAAACCAGTTCATTTCGATAAAAATCTATTTTTATCTTTTCAAATTTGAAATTTTTCATCCCAATTATTTCCAAATCATTTCTTATGATTTTACACAAATTATTACTATTTTTAATAATTTTATCAATGCCCGTACAGTCGATTTCCATCAACGGCCATCGAACTGCACTTACAACGACCTTTTCCAAATTTGATTTGGACATAATTCCAAATCCAACTGTTAGATTTCTAACCTATAATATTCGTTAGAAAGCTCTTTTCGATACGAACCCAATGGTTCTGGTTTTAGGAGAATCCGACAGTCAGATCTCCCGTAATATCCATTCGAAGTCAATGGTCGAAATTCACAAACAACGGCAGCGCGACGCGTTCTATTCAGGCCATTTAATATATATATTATATATATATTTCGTCGGTTTCCTTTCGAAACATATTTTATAAATCGTTTTAAATTCGTTTTCAAAACGATTTCAACTTCATATTCAATTACGAATCAGAATTGAATATTCCACATCGTCGATATATATATATATATATATATATATATATGATAATATTTTCAAAACGTTATATTTTAAAATCACTTCCTTTTCTATAATCATTATAAAAATGAATAAAATCGATATAAATATCGTTCACGTCAAAATGTTGTCAGCCTAATCAACACGGCTTTTATTCAACACATGAATGTTTTCTTCTATTCAACACATGAACATTTATTTTATTCAACACATGAATATTTATTTCTATTCAACACATGAATATTTATTTCTATTCAACACATGAATATTTATTTTATTCAACACATGAATATATATTTTTATTCAACACATGAATATTTATTTTTATAATATTCTTTATTTTTCAAATTAGAATGAGGCCCAATCAATTACCATATAATGTTAATTATATGGATTCCATACAACACATGTATATAATAGCAACGTTAAATAATCAACCATCATCCAGAGTGCACCACACAACTGCATAAGCATTAAATACAAATAATTAACGCTTACATAGTCTGTCAACCCATCGATTGACATACAATTAAACAATCAGGATTAGTGTACGTCAAATATCATCCCAATACCCATGTGGGGTTTCAAATCAACAAACACAGATTTTTATTTGTGCAGTTGGGCGATGTGTAAAATTTATCGTCCCCATCAATATCAGTCAAATGGGTGTACATAAACAAATCGTTTGATTTGTTTATAAATATTTATTTTATATACACGTTAAAAATTATATTTTTTAACTATAAAATATTTTCCACTATAAAATATTTTATTCCATTCCACATCACACCATAAAATTTCACAACACGGAAACCAAACAAACAAGTCATCCATGGTTTGTGCACGACGGGTGTCCGGTGCTGCTAAGCACCGTCTGCATCCTAGTATATATTTCAACTAGAAAATAAATTAAAAGTGAGGAGTTCTCACCTTTGGGATCCACTCCGCCATTTTATTTTCTGAATTTCTGAATAGCATGGCTTTGCCCACACTTCCAACGCAGTCATCTCCACGCTGTTCATATTAAAATCACATTTTTTAATATGATATTCTATATATTAAAAATCATATTTTTAATACTCTACTAATATAAAAATCATATTCTTTATTCTTCTAAAAATATTATTTCATATATACTATAAAAATTATATTTTTATCTTTCTAAAAATAATCTCATAACTCGATAAAAATTCTATTTTTAGCTTTCTAAAAATCATATCATACATACGATAAAAATTACATTTTTATCGAAGTAAAAATCGTATTTTTATCAAACCAAAAATCATATCTTTTCTAATTCAAAAATCCGATCTTTCTTTGTATATAGATCCTATCATTTTGAAATTAAAAATCATTTCTTTATGTGATGAAAAATCATTTCTTTGTGTGATGAAAAAATCATTTCTTTATGTGATGAAAAATCATTTCATTTCATTAGTAACAATTTAATCTTCTTCTACACTAAGCAAAATCACTTCTTTTCTATATTGTTGTCCACATAAATAAAGATCCAACCTTTATACTCTATGAATATATATATATATATATAAATCCATTGTTATTCATAAAATAAAAACTGATTTAAAACTATGTTTTTTTAACTTAAACTAAAATCATATTAAAAGTAAAGTATATAAAAAACTCACCTTTATTGGTTAATTATCGAATCTTGCGCCGGATGGGGTCCACGTCGGAGGGGGGTGGGGGGTTTAGAGGGCGGCGAGGTCGAGCTCAGGTGGGGCGTGGCAGTTCCTGACCAGCGCAGGCAGTGGGGGTTCGTTCTGGTGGTGGCGGCTTGGGGCTACGGGCCTGGACAGGGGCCTCAGGTTTACTGAGAGTGGAGAGCAGGAGGGGTGGCGGCTTTGGCGTGGGCGGCGCCGGAGGCGCGGTGGCCCAGGTGACCACAGCGGCGGTCTTCCCCCCCTCCATCGCGGTTTTTTTCTTCCCTTTTTTTAAATCGATTTGATTTTGAAGAACGGGGGGGGGGGGGGGGGTTGAGAGAATATAGGAAGAGAGAGGGGTTAGTTATAAAATTTAATTATTTCCCAAAAAAGCAACTTTTAATTTTGACCTCTAAACGAGACCCACCGCCTGTCGTCCCTAGCTAAATACCCCTATTCCGAGCACAATGGGATATGTCACGTAGGCCAATTCGATCGTTACGATCAGTTGTCGTTAGATTTAAAATATAAATCATTATATTGAATTTTAAACGTACATTTCAATTTACTAGGGCCACGTACTAACTCTATAAATTCCCGAAAAATATTTTCTGGCTTTATATTGACGATACGGCCCTAACAAAACTAATTTCATCAAATTCAGAGACCGTTTGAAAATGGCCATTTTCTGGTCGATCGAAATTGACTAAAACTGTCAAAACATGTTTAACTTCGCCACGCTCATATATTGATCCCAAAAATTATGAATTTTGAAACGTAGCAATAATTTGACATCCCGGATCCAACATAAGTGGTTTCGTCGAAAACTGAGGTCGTTTGCAAAATTTCCCTTTTTAAGGGCCAGAATTTCCACAGCGACTATTCTGAATTTTCAACTGGGCCTAACTTTTTATCTCCGCTATGAAATTTCAATTTTTCGGATTCGTTGGAAAGATATCCTCAATTAGATTCTAATATTTTTGGTTTTGCTAAAATCTGGTTTCTTTTTAATCCTGTACATTCATTTGAACTTTGAAATCGAATTTTCAAACTACCACGCCATTTTCAATTCCTTTTATAATTAAAAATAAATATTTATATTCTAACGACGATCTATATAAATATATAAGTTCGAATTCTATTCAAAATAAATTTTTTGTCATTATTATTTAAAATAATTCATTTTAAATATTCAAAATTCATCGAAATTGCCAAAATAAAAATTTTAAATTGGCTCAGGTTTCCGGGTTATTACATACCAAATTGAAGCGATCAAGCATTTTTTAGACAGACGCTCGAATTCTTTAGTCCTTTAGTCTTATGTAATAGCAACAAAAAATATAAATCATATTTTCATTTTTGTACTAATTTAGACCTTTAGTCCTATGTCCAATCCCAAGATCTTTTTGGGATTTCACTAACAACACCCTCACTCAACCCTAAGTAATATGTAACTGAGCAACCGAACATGATTTCAATACACTTGCCTAAGAAGCCGAAAATGATTTTGCTTGAGCAATAGAATATGACTTCAACACTTGCCTAGGAAACCAAACCGGACTACACTATCTTCTTTTACGAAAAAAAATAAAAATATGACTATATTTTGTTTCTTCAATGCATTGAGCAATCGCAATGTAGTACAATTTATATAACCTTCAAAAATGATGATGTTGAATAAGTGTGTAGATTTGCAAACCGTCTTCTCTACACCTTTGCATTGTAACTTCCTTTCTGCCAAACATTTGACCCTGCAAGCTAAAATACTCTTCACTTTTGTATTGTAACTTCCTCATACGAGCTCCAATTTGCGAACAGCCTTCTCTGTTACAAATCCACCTCCACTGACTTTAATTCTACCTTATTTGGTGTCGTCTAATTTTAACACTCCGCCTTAACACTATATCTATCTCCAACAACAACGCCCGTAGTACCATACCATCTCCAATCGATCGATAGCTCCAACTATCACCACCTCTACTTTTAACCAAGCATGAATGTTTTCCCAATGAAATCTGGCAAATCCACCACCCATTACACTTAAAATCAATGAGCTCAGGAAAAGCATCCATCTGCTAACGAAGTGTCAAAAGCACCCAACTCCAAAATCGTCTCACCAAAGACAAGAATACTAAATAGTGTTTTTAGTACTCATCAAAAGATAGAACCACAATCTCACACCAATACTGTAACTCATCTGAAACCAATCTCCTCTCTCATCCATGCTTCCTCGTGGCATCTAACACTTCTCCAAGCGAATTAAGCTCGAGCAATACTTGAACTTCCCAACTGGCAATGATTTAGTGAGCATATTCTTCACATTATCCTTTTTGCACTTTTCACATGGCTACCAAGAATGATCCTCTCACTTCTGTATGATTTGTGTGAGAAGAAAAAGCCAAATTCTCTGCCAAATGAATAGAACTTTGGTTATCATATTGAACATCGACACTACAATATCGTATTTTTTATTAGGTTGAACAAAATTATCGTGTTCAAAATCCAATTCACACAACAATCGCTTCTAATAGAGTGCTTCCTTTGATGCCACTATCGCGGCTATCAACTCCGCCTCCATAGTGCATAAAGCAATTGCAATTTGAAATCTCAATCCCTAACTTATGGACATACCACCAAGTATGAAGACATATCCAAAAGTTGACTTTCTCCAGTCCCTATCATCGGTGTAGTCCGAATCACAATAGCCAACCAACTTGCAATTTTTCTCCTTACTACCCCCCTCAAAAGCAAGACCATGAGATATTGTACCTTCTAAGTGTATCAAAATAAGCTTCCGACTTACTAATGTGATTTTCTTGGATTAGCCATATAATGGCTAATAATTCCGATGGTATTTGCAATATCGCGTCTTCTATATACTATGGCTTACATCAAACTACCAACTGTACTAGCATATGTCACCTTTGCCATGTAAGTCTTGTCTTTCTCCAAGATAGATGATCCTTTACTCAAAAGCTTTACATGCAAAGGTAAATGTGTATTAGACATCTCCATGCTAAAATGACATAGCACTTTTCCAATATATTTCTTTTGAGTCAATTTCAACTCAAAACGTTTTCAGTCCCTATATTTCCATGCTTAGTATCTTCTTTTCTTTTCCAAGAGCTTTTATCTCAAATTCTTCTTTTAAACTCAATTTTAATTTGTTGATTTCTTCTTTGCCCTTAGTAGTAATGAGTATATCATCCACATACAAAAGTAAATACATGCAATAATAATTTTCCAACTTCTTGAAATAAACACAAGCATCCTTGATGCTTCCATCAAAACGACTTTCAAGCATAAAATGATCAACCGTCTTGTACCATTGCCTAAGTGATTGCTTCAAATCATATAGGGATTTCTTTAACTTGCAAACTAGGTTTGACTTAACATTTACACGAAAATCTTCTAATTGCTCCATGTAAATGTCTTCGTTCAAGTCATCATGCAAGAAAGTGATTTCAATGTCAAGTTGCTCCAAATTAAAGTCATGAATAACAACTATAACAAGTAATATACAGATAGAATTATGTCTTACAACCAGTGCAAAATCTCATCATACTCCTTTCCTTTTCTTTATGCGAACCCCTTAGCTACTAGCCTAGCTTTTATCTTCCATCATCCTTTACCTTGTAAATCCATTTGCACACAATAGAATTGTTTCCTTTAGGAAGTGGAACCAATCCCAAGTTTGATTCTTCATTGACGATTACATCTTTTCCTCCATGGTACAAATCTACTTCGAATTATCACTTGATTTCATGATGTCATCAAGCCACCAGTTCATCTTGGAATACATGAGGAGAAGTGTCCAAATTATTATAAAACCTAAAATAGTTCCAATCATCATATTTTTCGGGCGACCTTATAAAACGAAGACCAACCCAGGTAGCAATACCATCACCCAGACTTCTTTCAGCTCTACGTTGTGTCTAATCCTCTATAGAATCATTCACATCACTCATACTACTAGAGGAACCAAGTGGAGTATGTGATGTAACGTTAATTGCATTCTCCTTACAAGCATCTCCAAATACTCTACTCTCTCTACCCCTTGGACAAAATGTGGGAATAACTTCCTCCCCCTTTGATTCACCATGAACCAAATCCGTAAAATCCGATGAGCCCACATTCTCCTTGATCATAACCGGCTCATCAAAATAACATGATGAAAATTCAGTATCTTCTTCTTTTTCGAACTCTAAATCTGATATCCTTTAAATCCATTTATATTACCAAGCGAAACCCTATTTATAGCCCTAGGTACAAGCTTATCATTCCCTAGATCATTCACATAAATCAGACATCCAAACACACAAAGATAACTCAATTCAATGCTCTTCCTTTCCATACTTCCTCCAGAATTTTGTTACCAATATCCAAGTAAGGAATTTGATTCACAATATGCATCGCGGTTAACAAAGCTTCGTCCTAAAATATGTTAGACAAATCCGAAGTCAATCTCAAGCATCAAGCTTTCTCTAGTAGAGTACGATTCTTCCTTTCTGCAAATTGGATTGCGGGTCTCCCGTTGTAGTAAAACACCTTTGAATACCACAATACGTGCAATAATCCAAGGAATCTCTAAAAACATACTCTCCGCCATTGTCAGACCTAAAACCCTTTGAAGGCTTACTACTCTCATTCTCAATAAGAGCTTTTCATGCTTTGAGCCTTGCAAATGCCTCCGACTTGGACTTCATTACATACATCCAAACTTTACGAGAAAAATCATCTAGAAAGGAAATATAATATCTTGCTTCACCTAAATAAGCTATCGACGTTTCCTCTAAGCACCTGTGTTCACATAATCAAGAGCCCCTCTCGAATCATGTTTCCTTTCACCGAATGATACTATAGTTTGATTCTCTATGATACATTCTTTGCAAAATTGCAACTTATTGAAACTCTCTCCATAAATCATCTCCTACTTTCAAAGATTATCCAATCTCTTCTCTGACACATGACTAAATTTCAAACGCCACAACCTAGTCTCATGTAAACCACAGGAACTATCAACATAATTCCAGTTTCACCTTCAATTATCATATCTTGAAGCAAATAAACACCATTATCCCTAGCACCTTTCATTAGTACGAGTACACCCTTTGAAACCCATAAAATATCACTCTCGGTAGTGATCTAACATACAAAAGAAGCTAATTTCCTAAAAAGATAAAAGACTTCCTAAGTCCCGGAACATAGCGCACATTAGTGAGAGTACGAACCACTTCATCAAAACATCCTAATTTGTACGGAATCGATGCCTTTAGACTTACAAACAACACCATTTTCCATAATAATTGCATTTTCTTCTTTGTAGTCATAAGAGGAAAAACAATTCCTATTTGGTGCCATATGGCAAGAAGCCCCCGAATGAAGCACATAATTTCTACCTAAAACATCTGATGTTATCGCCCTCAAAACATCTACTTCTCCCTCATGAACACTTTCATCCACTGCAACTGATGAAGGTGCTACTTCGTTCTTTGCCTTCTCCTTTTTCGGACACTCATTCTTCCAATGATCGGGATTCTTACAAGTATAGCATTTTCCTTTCCTTTCCTTCGACTTTCCTCTCTAACTGGGATTCTTAGATTTGGAACACCCCTGGTTCTCCTTCTTCACATATCTCTTCTTACCCACAAATAAGCCTTAGCCTTTTCCGGCACTATAACTTCCAATACTCAACTCTTTCATTTGATCTCTCAATTCCTCACTAAGAAAACCCATCTTGACATCATCCAACGTCAATGTATCTCAGTCATAGATTAAACTATTTGAGAAGCCCGTATAATGGTCCGACAACGAATACAATAATATCATTGCTTTTTTCTCTTCCTTAATTTTCAAATCTACTACTTCATCTTCATTAGTAAATCATCAGACACATTCAAGTGCGCCTTTAGTAAAGTTCCCTCCTTCATCTTACAAGTGAAAAATGTTTGCAACACGATCAAATGATTTGTAGGTGACTTCTTCATACATAATTCTTCCAACTTGTCCCAAGTTCCCTTAGCAGTAGTCTCGGCACTAATTTCCAAGATAACACCCATTGAAAGTTGATGTGTAGTAAATCCAACTCTTCTATTTCCTCTCTCTACATCTGAGATGTCCTTCGACAATAAATATGTATCGATCACTACCTATTGTACCCGATTCCACCTAAGAACCGCTTTCATTTTCCATTGCCACTTTTCAAAATCATTTTCACCATTCCACTTGGCAATAACAAATTGTGATCCAGAAGATGCATACGAACCAATACATAAGGAGCTACACCACTTGGACTAGCTGTTGAGAGACTATTTGAATTTGATTCCAGCATTTCTACAACTAACTACGAACACTAATGCTCTTATGCCAAAAGTTGTGGTGTTTTATTATTCGAGACCACTCAAATCAAAACCCAAAATGCAGCAGAAAAGCTAGGTCATAATAGATATTGCAAAAAAAAACCACTTAACGATCTCCATCACAAACATGATCAATCCAAATATGAATAAAAAATATGGGACAAGCAATATAAGGAGCAATAAGTATAAACTAAATCACATACCGATTTACAGTGGTTCCAGTAGTGTTGTGTTAGTGTAGATACACTTCAAGAGGGAGAGAGAGAGAGATTTATTAATATAAATGGGAAGAGTGCAAGAGACTTATTACAATGATCTCAATATTCATCTTATATTATGATTTTATGGAGATCAGAAATGAAGAAACATTAGGATTTCCTAAACCCTAATTAGTGGAGGATAAAACCTTTTTTAGGGAGATTAATCTTCTCTTTCGAATCTGAAAATAGATTATATAGGGAGAGAACTTTCTTTTGCAAATTCCGAAATTTCCCCTTGAACCTTCACAAACCATCATATTAAGCCCAAAACTCGAAATAACTTCAGAAGTCGCCTCAAACATTTGAAATTTACACCATATGTTTGCCTCAATCCTCGAATTTTTTTTCCTATAGGAACAGATATCTGGCCCCTTTTACCAGACACTTGAATTGTCTTCGGTTTCAGCACAAATGTCTTACCGAAATGGTCAAATATCTACGTCAACTCTTTGGTTGCAAAACCAGTATAGTTAGACATCTAACCTTTTCCGCCAAATGTCTGGTGTTACTACAAGAATTCAACATCGATACTAAAGCAGAATAAAGGGGTATTGTAATAAATTCGATACAAATGTAGAGGCTTGAGGAAAGTTCGACCGATACTGAAGCAAAGACTTATACAGGTGAAAAATAGTGGAACTGATACAAACACAATCGACATCAAAAGCTTGGAGCTAAAAAAGGGTTACCGACACAGAAGTGGTAGATCGATACTGTAATAACCCGGAAATGCGAGCCAGTTTAAATTTTTTATTTTTTTTTGCAATTTTAACGTATTTGAATATTTAAAATGAATTATTTCAAATAATATCGACGAAGATTTATTTTGAATATATTTAGAACGTATATATTTATACGCGTTGTCGTTAGAATATAAATGATTATTTATAATTATAATAGAATTGAAAATGGCGTGGTAGTTCGATAATTCGATTTCAAACTTCAATTGAATGTACCGGGTGCAAAACAATCTGGATTTTAGTGAAACCAAAAACATTAGGATCTAATTGATGATATCATTCCAACGAATCCGACAAATCGAAATTTCATAGCGGGAATCAAAAGATATGTCCAGTTGAAAATTTTGAATAGTCGCTATGGAATAAAGGCCCTTAAAAATGGGAATTTTGCAAACGACCTCGGAATTCGACGATACCACTTTTGTTGGATCCGCAGTGTCAAATTATTGCTAGATTCCAAATTTCATAATTTTTTGAATCAATACGTGAGCGTGGCAAAGGAAAACGTGTTTGACCAGTTTCAATTGATTTTAATCGACTGGAAAATGGCCATTTTTCAAACAGTCTCAGAATTCGACGAAACTAGTTTTGTTAATACCGTATCGTAAATACGAAGCTAGAAAATATTTTTCTGGAATTTTTCTAATTAGTATGTGACCCCGGTAAGTTGAAATGCACGTTCAAATTCAATATATAGAGTTATATGTTGATTTTGATGAAAACTGATTGTAACAGCCGAATCAGCTTACGATACATATCCCATTGTGTTTGAAATGGGGGTAAAACGCTATAGACGACAGGCGGTGGGCCTCGTTTAGAGGTCGTATGTAAAAGTCAACTTTTTGAATTTAAAATTAATAAAAAATATAATAAACTTCCTTTCTCTCTCTCCCCCTTTAACTCTTCTGCCCCACCCCCGGTTCGAATTCATTTTCAGAAAAGAAAATAGAAAAAAAAGGAGAAGAAGAACGAAGATCGGAGGCCGCCAAGCCAAGCGTCGTCCCTCCCCTCACGCCCAACCTCTCCCTCCTTGATCCCCTGATCTCATGAGCCCCCCTTCTTCCCTTCCTAACCCTAAACGCCTCGCCCAACCCACGTCCTCCCCGCGTCGACGGCATACCCCCTTCCACCCTCTCGCGCCTCACTCCACTTCCATGAGCCTCCTCCTCCTCCTAAAAGAAACCACGGCCCCCTATTTCCCCACCCACCGCGACTTCGAACCACCTCAGCCCCATCCGACGTCCCCTGCCCCTCTCGATCCCCTAGAAAAACTGTGAGTCTTTTCTTTTATTATTTTATTTGCTTTCATTAATTTTAATTTTCAGTTTTATTTAGAATGGCAAGACAAAGTTTAGATTTGGTTTCATATTTGAAAAAGAAATGATTTTTAAATGGAAAAATATAATTTGTGCGGTTAGAAAAATATGGTTTTATCATATGAATAACAACAGAAAGGTTTGTTTTTTTTTTAAAGTAAAAAGACGATATTTTTAACAGGAAAAAAGATGGATTTTTAATAGGTTAAAAATATGATTTTGGTTATAGGAAAGATCAAATTTTTGTTAAGGAAAAAGATGATATTTTTAAAAAAGGGTAAAAAAATAAATAAATAGAAAAGATCGAATTTTCTTTATGTAAATAACGTGTAAAGGTCAGATTTTTCATTAGGGAAATGAAGTATAAAAATTCGATTTTTATATATTGAATAGCGAAGTAAAAATTCAATTTTTATATATGGAATAGCAAAGTAAAAATTCGATTTTTATATATTGAATAGCAAAGTAAAAATTCCATTTTTACATATGTAGAGAATACGGGCAACGAAGGTGACAAGAAGGCGAGAACGACGAAGATTTCTAGTTATGAAGTGTCATGGAGTTGGAATAGCTATTGGTGAGAACTTCTCACTCAAAATTTCTTTTTCTAGTTATATATATATACTAGGATGCAGATAGTGTTTAGTAGCACCCGACACAATCGTCCACAGACCATGGACTTGTTTCTTTGGTTGTGTAGTTAGTTAGATTATTTGGGTTGAATTGAATTGTTTGGTGAAATGAAATTGATTTGATTGATGTGTGAATGGCGTGGGCCTTCACTAGACCGGGGATAAGGCTAGGCCTTGTCCCGTTTCTAGTATCATGCCGTTATGCCGCCGAAATTTTCTAAAATAAGTTAGAAAAATAAAAATATCATTTTTATTTTGTAAATGAACTGAATAAAAATTCATGTGTTAAAATAAAATATTTTATCGTTAAAAATATAATTTTTAATGTGAAAGTGAATAAATAAATATTTATAAACAAATCGGCCGATTTGTTTATATACACTGATTTGACTGATATTGATTGGGTCGATAAATTTTACACATCGCCCAACTGCACAAATAAAATCTGTGTTTGATTGTTTGAAACCCCACACGGGTATTGGGATAATATATGACATACACTAATCCCGATAATTAGTTGTATGTCGATCGATTGATTGACAGGCTATTATAAGCGTTAGATATCTATATTTGATGCTTATACAGTGTAGTGCACTTTGGATGATGGTTGATTATTTATCGTTGCTATTATATGCATGTGTTGTATGGAATCCATATAATTAACTTTATATGGTAATTGATTGGGCCTCATTCCAATTTAGAAAATAAAGAACATTATAAAGTAAAGGTTCATGTGTTGACCGTACTCATCCGTTGAGATTAGTCATGTGTTGAACGAAATATTTTAACAATAAAATTTACATCTTTATCATATATAAAATTAGAAACTAACTGGAAAATAGATAAGATGAGTGGTCTCCTGGATAGTGATCTGATGTTGGTTTAGGCCTTCGGGGTTAATATTCAGGGAATCGTTCTCTTACTAATTTACGGTTGGAGTCTGATTTAATATCAAACGATAGATACCTTAATTTTCATAAAATATATTAAACAACAAAAATAGTCACACGTGGACAGTACTCATTCGTTGAGATTAGTCATGTGTTGACAAGAATAAATATTCATTTGTTGAATAGAATAACAAAATTATTGAAATATATAAAGTCGTGTTGATTAGAGATGCGCCATTTTGACGCGAACAATAATTATATCGATTATATTCGTTTTTAAATTTGAAAATGAATTTGATTTGAATCGAATAGAAAACCAATTTGATTTGAATCGAATAGAAAACCAATTTGAATTGAATCCAATAGAAAACCAATTTGAATTGAATCGAATAGAAAACCAATTTGAATTGAATTGAATAGAAAACCAATTTGAATTGAATAGAAATGAATTTTAAAACGAATTTATAAGGAGAAATTTAATTTTGATTTGAATTGAAATGGAAGTTGAAATTGTTTTTGAAACGAATTCAAAACTATTTATAAAATTCGCTTTAAATAGAAATCGACGAAATATATATTATATATATAATATAATGGCCTGAATAGAACACGCCGCGCCGCGGCAGTTCGTGAATTTCGACCATTTATTTCAAACGGACATTACGGGAGATCCGACTGTCGGATTCTCCTAAAACCGGAACCGTTGGTTCGTATCGAAAAGGGCTTTCTAACGAATATTAGAAATTTAAAATCTAACGGTTGGATTTGGAGATACGTCCAAATCAAATTTGGAAAAGGTCGCTGTAAGTGCAGTTCGATGGCCGTTGATGGAAATCGACTGTACGGGCCTTGATAAAATTATTAAAAATATCAATAATTTGTGTAAAATCATAAGAAGTGATTTGGGAAAAATTGGGATGAAAAACTCCACATTTGAAAAGATAAAAATAGATTTTTATCAAAATGAACTAGTTTTGAACTGAAATTAAAACCCATTTATTTTTAAATAAATAAATTGGATTTGAAATGGGTTTAAATAGAATTTATTCATGGGTTTATCGTGAACGGTGTTTTAAATAACACTAGTTCTTTAACCTGATAAGAATTAGAATGTGATTTGGGTTTGTCGTGAACTGTGTTTTAAATGACACTAGTTCTTTAACCCAGTAAAAGGAGTTTTATTGAATCTGCAATTAGATTGAAATGTGAATTGATAATTCAAATTATCAAATTTGGCAAATGAGCGAGAATGGAGTACTACCAGTTTTGCTCCAAAGCGATAGTTAAATCTTTAATTAGATTTGAACGTGAAATGGTAATTAATTTTACCGATAACACCACGGTGTTAGATATGGAGTATTACCAGTTTTGCTTCATGGGATGAATAGGTTGGGATTGAGAAATAAAATAAATAATTACTTCGGTGTGGTTCGCTAATCTCGACTAGTTTAGAAAACCATAATTTGGTTTGAAATGACATCCAAAGGAAGATTAAAGGATAATTTTTAAAGAATTTATCTTGGATAAAATTAATGGGAACATTTCCCCTAGGAATGTGATTTTGGGAATAAAAGAATATTCTGGATTGGAATGAGGCGTTCGTTGTGTTTGTGCAACATTTGTTTATAATATACGCGGGTTGTTCGGAAAGGTCGGGTTTATACCCATTCTGAATAACCGATTCGACGATATGTCGAAGATGAAGACGGTGGTTGAAGACCGGAAGTCTTCACATCGTTTGGGTGATTACTGATGATCTTGATTGGGCTGTACACCCAAGATGAGGGAATCAGTTGGTTGTCGTCCAAACTTACTTGGAGATCGATGGATATGCGAGGAAAGTGCCTCCGGTTTCGTTCAGACCCAGAACGAACTTGTAAATGGATTGTGTGTCTGAAATTGGATTTTATTCTGTGTTGATTGATTTCTGTTAAATATATATCTGTTTGGCGGCGGAGAATTTATTCTCTTGCTTAACGCCCTTCTCTGAGACGTACGAGCTTAGAGGTTATATATCGATAGATATCAATCACATGGCATGAATTGCCTGTGTGGCACGCTGAGTTGCATGGATCAAGGCTTTTGTTGAAAAGCAAAGTCTTGTGGTTGATGATCAAAGCACGACCTACGTGGCAGCTTTGTGTATAGCGTGGATTCGCGAGCCTCACACTTCGGTATGAGTCAAAAACGGGATGAAGACCTAAGGAGTGCACGACGTTTCTTTCTAGCTATGGGTAGTGTCAGTGACCTACCAGCCCTGACATTTATATACTTTTCACCTTTGTGGTTTGGATGCGAGGCGCCTCGATTATAGGTCCTATAGGGCCGGGAAACATGTGTTCAGGAATAACTAATCCTCAAACGTAAGAGAGGATCGGTCTTGGAGGGTCCCAGGGTTACCCAGAGTGTGTAGTCCTAAGGCATTTGCTAGAGTGTCTAGAACCGGAGAGGAGCTTGCCCCTTGCCTCGACTCATGACGGAAATCCAATTTCCAATACGTGTATTGCGGTTTTATTTGTAGAGCCTAGTATGGCGACATAGTGGTATAGGGCACTTATGCCGTCTATGATTTATATTTATGATTGAAATTGTTTTGACACTATACACTTACAATAGTATCAAATGATTTGTTTTAAACGTACCAAGCATGTTTGGCTGTTATAAGGTAAAACCCTATCCTCCGGCTTGCGTTGCATTGTGTGATGGGACCTGGGTCTTATAATAGCTTCATTTTTCGAAAAAGCATTGCGCTGTTTATTCTATATGCACTGGTATTCTTGGGAGGAAACCCGTTCCGTGTTATACGGCGTGGTCCCTTGAATTACTCTCTTTTAAAGTAAAGCTTTAAATAACTGTTTTAGTTCTCACACCAGTCACTTGACTGACCTGGAGTTTATTGTTTTAACCTAAACTCTGGGTGCCCCTATTTTCCACACGGGCAGCTAGTAGTTTTGGTTTTGCAGATTTATATTCACAGGATCCTGGTTTACAGCTAGAATGATATCCGGAAAGCTCTGTATCCGTGTATCAACTTCGGTTGTGCTTTGTATTGTTTTTCCGCTGCGATGTAATTTATTGTAATCTCTGATATTTAACGAATGTAATTTATTCATTTATACTCTGTATATTCTTGTATCTGATGGAATTGTTGTGATAGTAATGAAATGTTCTTCCGTCTGCGTTCTGTTTTGTCTTGTCCTCACAGTAATTCGTTCTTTCTCATCTCTTCGGAGACCGGGGAAGTTCGGGTCGCTTCATTTGGTATCAGAGCTTTGGTTTACAGAGCTCGAGAACAAGACACATTAGAACCATACGAAAGAATTCATCAGATATTGGATTAGTAATATCCAATTAGAATGACTTGTTAGAGATAGGATCAGTAGTATCCTAGAACGAGTGTGAAGAGTATATTTTTCAAATGAAAACAATTTTGTTTTGAAATTCAAATTGCTTTATACGTATCTGATTATTTATTTATTTTGAATTTGGACAATCTAGTATATAAAAGTTTTGCATATACGCGTCATGAACGTATATTCGAAGTTTTAATATACTGGATAGATATAGAATCGCACTCTAGTAGCCCGGGGATGATTCCACTGATGACGTACGACATCAGTGGTTTATTTTCGTGTTTCGAAGGTATGATATCTATATATTTCCATTAGACTGGTGTGAGAACCAAAACTAATATAGCTAGAACACATTGTTGTGAATTGGCATCAAAAACATGATTTCTGACTATATATCAAAATTTATGAATTTGAAACGTTAATCCACTAATTGATTGATGTTTGTGTTGTTTGTTTATTTGTTTGATAATTTTGAACCATTATGCCTAATTGAACCAAGTATTGAATTATATTAAAATTGGTCGCATTTGCTTGCATATACATGTATATCCATTGAACAGGTCATAGCAAGGAGGCTAGAGCAGAGAATAAAATTTGTTTGCCCGACAAATAGGTACACATTTACTATAATTTACTGTTTCGTTTGGGTGATGATGATTTTATGAGCCTATTGGCTAGCCGCTTGGCTTTTTCTTTTTCTTTTCGAGATCAGAAGGCCTGTATGGCAATTTCGGGATTTTCCCGTGGCTCCCGGTGCAGGGGAGGTTACGGCGAAATTTTTCGAAAATTTAGGGTGTTAGTCAAATTTTTGAAGAATTTAAAAATTCTCAGAAACTGAAAAGTTGGAGAATGGAAGCCAGATCGAACGTAGAGCTGATTAATCAAACCACTTTCGGCTTCATTCCTTTTCGGGGACGAAAAGTTTTAAGTGGGGGAGATTGTAATAACCCGAAAATGCGAGCCAGTTTAAAATTTTTATTTTTTTTGCAATTTTAGCGAATTTTGAATATTTAAAATGAATCATTTTAAATAATATCGACGAAGATTTATTATGAATATATTTAGAACGTATATATTTATACGCGTCATCGTTAGAATATAAATAATTATTTATAATTATAATAGAATTGAAAATGGCGCGGTAGTTCGATAATTCAATTTCAAACTTCAATTGAATGTACCGGGTGCAAAACAATCTGGATTTTAGTGAAACCAAAAAAATTAGGATCTAATTGATGATATCTTTCCAACGAATCCGACAAATCGAAATTTCATAGCGGGAATCAAAAGACATGTCCAGTTGAAAATTTTGAATAGTCGCTATGGAATTCAGGCCCTTAAAAATGGGAATTTTGCAAACGACCTCGGAATTCGACGATACCACTTTTGTTGGATCCGCAGTGTCAAATTATTGCTAGATTCCAAATTTCATAATTTTTCGAATCAATACGTGAGCGTGGCAAAGGATAACGTGTTTGACCAGTTTCAGTTGATTTTAATCGACTGGAAAATGGACATTTTTCAAACGGTCTCAGAATTCGACGAAACTAGTTTTGTTAAAACCGTATCGTCAATATGAAGCTAGAAAATATTTTTCTGGAATTTTTCAAATTAGTATGTTACCCCGGTAAGTTGAAATGCGCGTTTAAATTCAATATATAGAGTTATATGTTGATTTTGACGAAAACTGATTGTAACAGCCGAATCAGCTTACAATACATATCCCATTGTGTTCGAAATGGGGGTAAAACGCTATAGATGACAGGCGATGGGCCTCGTTTAGAGGTCGTATGTAAAAGTCAACTTTTTGAATTTAAAATTAACAAAAAAATATAATAAACTTCCTTTCTCTCTCTCCCCCTTTAACTCTTCTGGCCCCCCCGTTCGAATTCATTTTCAGAAAAGAAAATAGAAAAAAAAAGAAGAACGAAGATCGGAGGCCACCGCCCAGCCTCCTGGCGCCGCCGCGCCAAGCGCCGTCCCTCCCCTCATGCCCAACCTCTCCCTCCTTGATCCCCTGATCTCGCGAGCCCCCCTTCTTCCCTTCCTAACCCTAAACACCTCGCCCAACCCACGTCCTCCCCACGTCGACGGCAGACCCCCCCTTCCACCCTCTCGCGCCTCTCTCCACTTCCATGAGCCTCCTCCTCCTCCTGAAAGAAACCACGGCCCCTATTTCCCCACCCACCGCGACTTCGAACCACCTCAGCCCCATCCGACGTCCCCTGCCCCTCTCGATCCCCTAGAAAAACCGTGAGTCTTTTCTTTTATTATTTTATTTGCTTTCATTAATTTTAATTTTCAGTTTTATTTAGAATGGCAAGACAAAGTTTAGATTTGGTTTCATATTTGAAAAAGAAATGATTTTTAAATGGAAAAATATAATTTGTGCGGTTAGAAAAATATGGTTTTATCATATGAATAACAACAGAAAGGTTTGTTTTTTTTAAAGTAAAAAGACGATATTTTTAATAGGAAAAAAAATGGATTTTTAATAGGTTAAAAATATGATTTTGGTTATAGGAAAGATCAATTTTTTGTTAAGGAAAAAATGATATTTTTATAAAAGGGTAAAAAAATAAATAAATAGAAAAGATCGAATTTTTGTTTATGTAAATAACGTGTAAAGGTCATATTTTTCATTAGGGAAATGAAGTATAAAAATTCGATTTTTATATATTGAATAGCGAAGTAAAAATTCGATTTTTATATATGGAATAGCAAAGTAAAAATTCGATTTTTATATATTGAATAGCAAAGTAAAAATTTCATTTTTACATATGTAGAGAATACAGGCAACGAAGGTGACAAGAAGGCGAGAACGACGAAGATTTCTAGTTATGAAGTGTCGTGGAGTTGGAATAGCTATTGGTGAGAACTTCTCACTCAAAATTTCTTTTTCTAGTTATATATATATATACTAGGATGCAGACGGTGTTTAGTAGCACCCGACACAATCGTCCACAGACCATGGACTTGTTTCTTTGGTTGTGTAGTTAGTTAGATTATTTGGGTTGAATTGAATTGTTTGGTGAAATGAAATTGATTTGATTGATGTGTGAATGGCGTGGGCCTTCACTAGACCGGGGATAAGGCTAGGCCTTGTCCCTTTCTAGTATCGTGTCGTTATGCCGCCGAAATTTTCTAAAATAAGTTAGAAAAATAAAAATATCATTTTTATTTTGTAAATGAACTTAATAAAAATTCATGTGTTAAAATAAAATATTTTATCGTTAAAAATATAGTTTTTAACGTGAAAGTGAATAAATAAATATTTATAAACAAATTAGCCGATTTGTTTATATACACTGATTTGACTGATATTGATTGGGTCGATAAATTTTACACATCGCCCAACTGCACAAATAAAATCTATGTTTGATTGTTTGAAACCCCACACGGGTATTGGGATAATATATGACATACACTAATCCCAATAATCAGTTGTATGTCGATCGATTTATTGACAGGCTGTTATAAGCGTTAGATATCTATATTTGATGCTTATACAGTGTAGTGCACTTTGTATGATGGTTGATTATTTATCGTTGCTATTATATGCATGTGTTGTATGGAATCCATATAATTAACTTTATATGGTAATTGATTGGGCCTCATTCCAATTTAGAAAATAAAGAACATTATAAAGTAAAGGTTCATGTGTTGACCGTACTCATCCGTTGAGATTAGTCATGTGTTGAACGAAATATTTTAACAATAAAATTTACATCTTTATCATATATAAAATTAGAAACTAACTGGAAAATAGATAAGATGAGTGGTCTCCTGGATAGTGATCTGATGTTGGTTTAGGCCTTCGGGGTTAATATTCAGGGAATCGTTCTCTTACTAATTTACGGTTGGAGTCTGATTTAATATCAAACGATAGATACCTTAATTTTCATAAAATATATTACACAACAAAAATAGTCACACGTGGACATTACTCATTCGTTGAGATTAGTCATGTGTTGACAAGAATAAATATTCATTTGTTGAATAGAATAACAAAATTATTGAAATATATAAAGCCGTGTTGATTAGAGATGCGCCATTTTGACGCGAACGATATTTATATTGATTATATTCGTTTTTAAATTTGAAAATGAATTTGATTTGAATCGAATAGAAAACCAATTTGATTTGAATCGAATAGAAAACCAATTTGAATTGAATTGAATAGAAAACCAATTTGAATTGAATCGAATAGAAAACCAATTTGAATTGAATCGAATAGAAAACCAATTTGAATTGAATTGAATAGAAAACCAATTTGAATTGAATAGAAATGAATTTTAAAACGAATTTATAAGGAGAAATTTAATTTTGATTTGAATTGAAATGGAAGTTGAAATTGTTTTTGAAACGAATTCAAAACTATTTATAAAATTTGCTTTAAATAGAAATCGATGAAATATATATTATATATATTATATATATAATATAATGGCCTGAATAGAATGCGCCGCGCCGCGGCAGTTCGTGAATTTCGACCATTTATTTCAAACAGACATTACGGGAGATCCGACCGTCAGATTCTCCTAAAACCGGAACCGTTGGGTTCGTATCGAAAAGAGATTTCTAACGAATATTAGAAATTTAAAATCTAACGGTTGTATTTGGAGATACGTCCAAATCAAATTTGGAAAAGGTCGCTGTAAGTGCAGTTCGATGGCCGTTGATGGAAATCGAATGTAAGGGCCTTGATAAAATTATTAAAAATATCAATAATTTGTGTAAAATCATAAGAAGTGATTTGGGAAAAATTGGGATGAAAAACTCCACATTTGAAAAGATAAAAATAGATTTTTATCAAAATGAACTAGTTTTGAACTGAAATTAAAAACCATTTATTTTTAAATAAATAAATTGGATTTGAAATGGGTTTAAATAGAATTTATTCATGGGTTTATCGTGAACGGTGTTTTAAATAACTCTAGTTCTTTAACCTGATAATAATTAGAATGTGATTTGGGTTTGTCGTGAACTGTGTTTTAAATGACACTAGTTCTTTAACCCAGTAAAAGGAGTTTTATTGAATCTACAATTAGATTGAAATGTGAATTGATAATTCAAATTATCAAATTTGGCAAATGAGCGAGAATGGAGTACTACCAGTTTTGCTCCAAAGCGATAGTTAAATCTTTAATTAGATTTGAACGTGAAATGGTAATTAATTTTACCGATAACACCACGGTGTTAGATATGGAGTATTACCAGTTTTGCTTCATGGGATGAATAGGTTGGGATTGGGAAATAAAATAAATAATTACTTCGGTGTGGTTCGCTAATCTCGACTAGTTTAGAAAACCATAATTTGGTTTGAAATGACATCCAAAGGAAGATTAAAGGATAAATTTGAAAGAATTTATCTTGGATAAAATTAATGGGAACCTTTCCCCTAGGAATGTGATTTTGGGAATAAAAGAATATTCTGGATTGGAATGAGGAGTTCGTTGTGTTTGTGCAACATTTGTTTTTAATATACGCGGGTTGTTCGGAAAGGTCGGGTTTATACCCATTCTGAATAACCGATTCGACGATATGTCGAAGATGAAGACGGTGGTTGAAGACCGGAAGTCTTCACATCGTTTGGGTGATTACTGATGATCTTGATTGGGCTGTACACCCAAGATGAGGGAATCAGTTGGTTGTCGTCCAGACGTACTTGGAGATCGATGGATATGCGAGGAAAGTGCCTCCGGTTTCGTTCAGGCCCAGAACGAACTTGTAAATGGATTGTGTGTCTGACATTGGATTTTATTCTGTGTTGATTGATTTCTGTTAAATATATATCTGTTTGGCGGCGGAGAATTTATTCTCTTGCTTAACGCCCTTCTCTGAGACGTACGAGCTTAGAGGTTATATATCGATAGATATCAATCGCATGGCATGAATTGCCTGTGTGGCACGCTGAGTTGCATGGATCAAGGCTTCTGTTGAAAAGCAAAGTCTTGTGGTTGATGATCAAAGCATGGCCTACGTGGCAGCTTTGTGTATAGCGTGGATTCGCGAGCCTCACACCTCGGTATGAGTCAAAAACGGGATGAGGACCCAAGGAGTGCACGACGTTTCTTTCTAGCTATGGGTGGTGTCAGTGACCTACCAGCCCTGACATTTATATACTTTTCACCTTTGTGGTTTGGATGCGAGGCGCCTCGATTATAGGTCCTATATGGCCGGGAAACGTGTGTTCAGGAATAACTAATCCTCAAACGTAAGAGAGGACTGGTCTTGGAGGATCCCAGGGTTACCCAGAGTGTGTAGTCCTGAGGCATTTGCTAGAGTGTCTCGAACCGGAGAGGAGCTTGCCCCTTGCCTCGACTCATGACGGAAATCCAATTTCCAATACGTGTATTGCGGTTTTATTTGTAGAGCCTAGTATGGCGACATAGTGGTATGGGGCACTTATGCCGTCTATGATTTATATTTATGATTGAAATTGTTTTGACACTATACACTTACAATAGTATCAAATGATTTGTTTTAAACGTACCAAGCATGTTTGGCTGTTATAAGGTAAAACCCTATCCTCTGGCTTGCGTTGCATTGTGTGATGGGACCTGGGTCTTATAATAGCTTCATTTTTCGAAAAAGCATTGCGCTGTTTATTCTATATGCACTGGTATTCTTGGGGGGAAACCCGTTCCGTGTTATACGGCGTGGTCCCTTGAATTACTCTCTTTTAAAGTAAAGCTTTAAATAACTGTTTTAGTTCTCACACCAGTCACGTGACTGACCTGGAGTTTATTGTTTTAACCTAAACTCTGGGTGCCCCTATTTTCCACACGGGGAGCTAGTAGTTTTGTTTTTGCAGATTTATATTCACAGGATCCTGGTTTACAGCTGGAATGATATCCGGAAAGCTCTGTATCCGTGTATCACCTTCGGTTGTGCTTTGTATTGTTTTTCCGCTGCGGTGTAATTTATTGTAATCTCTGATATTTATCGAATGTAATTTATTTATTTATACTCTGTATATTCTTGTATCTGATGGAATTGTTGTGATAGCAATGAAATGTTCTTCCGTCTGCATTCTGTTTTGTCTTGTCCTCACAGTAATTCGTTCTTTCTCATCTCTTCGGAGACCGGGGAAGTTCGGGTCGCTTCAGATACCAAGGACTTAAAGTTGGATAGCACCAAAATAGTGATTTTGCAAGCTATCGGCACTAATATGAAGCAACAAACAGCTTGGTGCTGATACCAAGTAGATGGCAATGAAGGCACGGTGTTTATACCAACTTGCAATAAGCAATTGGCTTGGTGTCAGTATCGGATAATGAAGACAAAATCATGAACTCGATACTAGAAGATAGTGACTCAAGCAGCGAAGACGAAACTGAATACCAAGAATAAGTGTTACTAGAGACGAAACCAAACACGAAGAAGAGAAAACAATTAATTCGACACCAAATACATAAGTTTGAGATGTGAAACCAAAACCAAATACATGCAAGGGAAGGGCATGACCAACAACCAATACGGGAACAAACAAAGTGCTATCAATACCAAAAGGCTTGGTATCGATACCATTGCCAAAGGCAACACCAATATTGCAAAGGAAGGAGCATAAAGGAAGTACCCAGAAGATCCTGAAGCAGGCCGCCACCAAGAAATCACTACCGAAGCCAAGGATACCAAAACCGGAAGTCACTATAAGCAAGCCATCACCGAAGCTAGAGGCCACAAAGAGGGGTCGATACCGGAGGATGGATGGGGAACCAAAGCTTCCCACCTGATCACAAGGGACCCTGAATCTTCAATAAATAAAACCTCAAACGTCACATTTTGTGGGACTTCTCATTCCAAAATCTTATATTCAATTATTAGAGTCAAAACCCTAATTTTTAAATCGAGTTGGGGATTTCTACATCAATTGTAATACATCCATGATAAATAAAAAGGGTAAACTGAGATCTTACTTATTCTCGAATCGATAATCATATTGTGTCCAAATTGTTTAATGGCGAGTTATTAACTAACCTCATATATGAAATATTAAAGACCAAACACATCAAAAGGAGAATCATTGAGCTAAATCAATGATTTTTCCCTCACAATTCATAATTGTGCCTTAATCTTTCTGAATATATCTAATATCATAATGTTCAGATGATGTATTGTAGCCTTATGACATGATAACTGACACAACCAAGGCCTTTCGTGGGATGGATCGATGTGGAAATATCACTTTTCATTATTAACGACTATGACACACTGTCAAGTATAAACGTTGTGATTTCTTAGCCTATTTCCTCCTAACACAATGTGTTTTATTTTATCTTGAATCCAGGGTATTCCTTTGTAATTAGGTTCCCTACGAATATGAAAGGGTCATAACCTGTATACCCTCAAATCTTTAGTATAGGAGCTTAGAACATCATTCCTAACATATCCCCGCTTCACTTAAAAATGCACCGCTGATGTACTCGAAAGAGGGTAACTCTTGCATTCAAGAGCAAGCATCGATATTTCAGGAGACAACAAAATATCTATTAATTTAGAGGGTATCATGTTTGAAGTCGACCTTGCTTAGATCAAACTACCTATTAAAGGCGTCCTCTGGATTGATCATCCTCTAATTCCATTATGTATACTCAATCAGTTCCTAATTGGGTGTTGACGATTTTTATCATTAAAATTTTGGAGCTTGAAGGAGGGCCTAAACCTCTGTCTCTCTTATCTTATTATAGATTAATTTTACGAATTTGTTGTTTAATGGAAATATAAGATGAGATCAAAATGGCTAAGCATCATAAACAAAGAAGTTGCTCACGAGACCACTCTCGAAGAAAACATATCCCCATCATTCAACTTAAACACTGCTGAACTAGGCGGATCCTCTAATCCAGCACAATCTCCAAAGCTGAATCCTACAGATGAAATTGCCATCGGGATCAGGGATCTAGGACAACAAACTCTTGAAATGCAAGAGCTTGTGGAAAAATACTCATGCAAAAAAATCTTCAAAGGACATTGGGCCAAGTTAAAGGAAATAAGTTGAGTGTCCAAGGAGAAATGCACCCATCCAACAACCTGGGGGGAAAAAGAAAATTAACTTGACTTCCTCCAAGAAAAAGAGACCTAATCTTTCAGAAGTAAACCACCAGGGAAACCAAGAAGCAAGAGCAAAGAATAATATGGAAGCTCAACCACTGAAGGATACAGTCCGAAAAGATCAAATTATGACAATTCAGAAGCTTACTTCAAGGACATGGCCAAGAAGGATGTCAAAGACTGACTTACAAGCAAAGGAAAGAGAACCTTGGATTAGCAGGTTAATGATAAGGAGAGAGTGTCTCCCTCCACTGACGATATCATGAGCACGGGGATACCATTACGCATGAAGCTTTTTACCATGAAATATCGTGGAACTACTGATCCAGACGATCATCTCATGGCTTTCGACAACCAAATGGATCTTTATAATGCTTCAGGAGCTGTTCGATGCCAACTATTTTCGATGACGCTTCAAGGAGAAGCCTCTAAATGGTATCATCACTATCAGGAGAATACCATCTACTCTTGGAAGAATCTTTCTTATGAGTTCTCTACAAAATTCTGCATCTGCAAGGACCCATTTGTGGACTACACCATCATCGCAAATATAAAGCAAAGACAGGGAGAATCTTTGGGCGATTATATAAAAAGGTTCAATGTTGAGGCTCTGAAAGAGAAAGACATGAACGATCGTGACAAGCTCATCGTCGTTTATTCAGGATTAATAAAGAACATTCCATTATGGAAAGAGCTTTACATCCGTAGATGCAAGGACTTGCAAGATATTCATTTACAGGCAAATAAGTTCATCCACATGGATGAATTATATTATTTAAAGCAGAAGTTTGGCCTCCGCAGGGAAGGATGTAAATCCAATTTTAATCGAAATCAAAAACCTCAAGGCTAGAAGTTCGGATTTGATAGAAGTCAAAAGAAGCCAAGGTGGGAAGATTCCAATACTAATTATGTGGTCTTGAGTTATTCTATCTCGTTCATATATGCAATAGCAAAGAAGAGAGTCAACTTCCCGGTTTCCTTCAAAGTTAAAAACTGCCCTGAACCGTAGAGCGAGAGAATATATTGTGAGTACCATAAGATAAATGGGCATAAAACTAATGAGTGAAAAGTGCTAGAGGACGTAATTCAGAAGATTATCCGAGAAGGACACTTAAAGGAGTTTATCCAGGACAAACAATAAACAACTCAGCATTCCGATGGACCCCAAAAGATCTCGGCTAACACGGTAGAGGTCCCAATTGAAGAGGGTCAACTAAATCTGGGTCCTTTGATATATCTAAGAAATGTGACCCATAAAGGCCACATCCTGCTGGAAATGGTCAAGTTATCCATAATAGATATCTAAAGGAGGGCCGTGAGGGAATATTTTCTACCCAAGAAGAGCCACCGCTAAGAATGCCCGATTCAATATCAAAATGCACAATTTGGTGGGGTCGCCGAACGAGATGCAAAAGGGTGTCCATCATCTGCATAATGACCCTTTAATGATCATTACACATATTGGGCTCTCAATGGTCTCAAAAATTCTTGTTGATATTGTAAGTGAATTTAATGTGATCTTCAAGCATGCATTTGATCGAATGGATCATTCTGAACGGGAGCTTGAACCTAGAAGTGACCCAATCTTCAGTTTCAACAATAAAGGGTCCGCTCCGGTTGGGCAAATCAAGTTGTTGATCCAGACTAGATTTCCTCCTGTATGCCGAACCTTTGAAACTCTTTTTGTTATCATTGATCAGCGTTCCTACTACAATGCATTCTTTAGTCACCTAAATCTTGATGATTCGGCTCTTTAGAATGCCTCATAATGAAGTTTTTGACTAAGCAAGGTTGGGGCACCATCAGGGGAGAACAATTCATCTCCTTCGAACTATACTTTGCTACTATCGACTAATATAAAAGGGATTACCTTGCTTACTTTGATTCTTCTACAATTTTTTAGCCTTTGGATGATGGATCAACATTCGAAGCTAAAGTGAGAATTAATAAGTCTAATAAACGTGTGAATGATAGGTACAATCCTTTGGGAAACAAAAGGTAAAGGATCGAAGAGGTAAACTCAGTCGAAGAAGGGAAAATCATAACAGAATTAGACTCTTAAGGAGATACGAACAGAATAAAACCCATAGAGGATTTGAATGGAATAAGCATAGATCCAACTGATTCAACCATGACCATTAAAATAGTGAAAAGATTGGAAGGATTAATAAGGTTAGATCTGATTCAGTTCCTGAAACATAATATAGATGTATTCGTTTGGACCCATTCTGATATGATAGGGATCAACCCGTCTATCATGAGCCATAGTCTGAACATCAGTCCAGATGTAACTCCTATCCAACAAAAGAAAAAGCAGTATAATAGGATAGACTTGAAGCCTTGAAAGAAGAAGTAAAAGAAACTACTTATGAATGGATTCATTCGAGAGGCCATTTATCCTAAATGGTTAGCCAACCCAGAACTAGTGAAAAGGTCTAATGGGAAATAGAGGACTTGTGTCGATTACATATACCTGAATAAAGCATGTCCAAAGGATTGCTTTCCCCTTCCTCGAATAGATCAGTTAGTTAACGATACGAGTTGACACAAGTTGCTATCACTCATGGATGCCTACTCAGGATAAAACTGAATTCCTATGTTAAAACCAGATGAGGAGTGTTGTAACACCCCATAATTTTCTGTATATTTAAATTTAAATTTAAATAAACAAATTTGATAATATTGGTTAAAAGTCAAATTTGATTGATTTTAATAATGATGATGGCCTGAATTGAGTATAAACATATTTTAATTTGAGTTTATGTTTAGAAATGCCGTAATTTGGAATTTAATATTTAATAACTAAATAAATTTGAGTTGTTTAAGCTAAAATTGGAATTCAAATTTAATTTGGTAATTGTTGGAATTATGAATTTAATATTAGAATAATTGAAGATAAATCGAGTTCATTTATCGTAATTGTAGTTCAAATTTAAATTCGAAATAATCAAATTCAGGAACTTAAAATTTGTGGAATCGATTTATAAAATTTATTTAGGTTGTAATTGGATTAAAATGGAATTTAATAAATATTTAAATTGAATTAAAACAACTAAACGAATAATTGAATATTCATTAATTAATTACTGTGAAATTTGGCTATTTTGGCAACTATTTCGGAATTCTACAAAACCAGTTCCATCGAATCCGGAACGGTGAATTATTATAAAATTCCAAATTTCATTACAATCGGACTTGTCATTTGATTGTACGGAATAAAACGTGAAAGAAATCAATGTAAATTGATAATTGTTTATTTCTCCTATTGGACCCCATATAATTATGCTAATAAATTTCGTTTCTACCTCATCAGCTCATTTTACCTATACATATTATTTCCTCAATCAGACTTCTTTCTCTATTGGTAGATATAAATTTCTAAACCCAAGATCAAAATAAAAATTCAAACTTTAAAATCAAATCTCTTTCAAATACCAACATATTATATATCATTTCGAAAAGCTCGATGAAATGAAGCTTCTGTTGCCATTTGTTTGTGCATGCAGCACTTTAGTTTGCCAGAAATCATGGTCAAAGGGTGCAAGTTTTCGAAACCCAAAGTGCAAATTTAGGAGTTTTTGATTTAGGATTTAATCGAGAAATTAACGATATGGGTTTTGTAGAAATTGATCATTGGAGTCAAACCATGGTGTTCTAGGGGTCCGAAAGTCGTTGTGGAGGTCGAATTGGGCATGTATGCGTTGGATTTGGCTTCCGTTTGGCTCGATGACGGCGGTTCCCTGTTCGACCAGAGGTGACGGCGTTGCCATGGGAATGAGTGGTCAGATATGAGTTTTGTAATGGTGGTTGTCACTCGATCTCCGGTGGTCGCAGCTCATAGTATTGGTTGGTCAAAGTGGCGTTGGAAATGGATTCTACATTCGGTTCAGTTCCTGTAGCGGAGAGAGGCACGAGCAGGAATTCTTTTCTGAGGGAAGGGGTGACGTGCCAGTGGGTAATTGGTTTATTTTGTTATTTAATTATATATATACATATGTATCGATCTTTATAACGCTAATAACTTATGCATATGAACTCGGGTTTGGACGCGGTTCATTGCGTTGGGATCGTGGTGAAATTGCGGACATTCAAGTATGGATTTGGCTGCATTTGGAGACTGTAAATTTTTGGCCTTTGGTTGGACGTTCGATCAACTAAAGACCCAAAGGTGAGTGAATTTCTCGCTCAAAATTAACTGAATTTTCCTGTGTTTATTAAATTAAATTATGAAATAAGTTTGGCTGTATGGTTGTAATTGATTGTTGATTGGTTGCTTAAATTTGACATGCAAGTGAGGCGATGTGCAAATTGAACTTGATAACTAGTTATTTTGATTAAATTAATTTTCTAGTAAAAATTTACCGACCTTTGTTAACTAGTGAAACGATATAATATTTACAATTTGGATGAATGGTTGTGATGGATGTTTTGATTAGAAATTGGTTACTGCATTGATATCGACACCAAAATGTTCATTGAATTTGTTAAAGCAATTATTCCAAAATAAATTATGAATTTGGAAATGGGATTTAAATACGATTTTGATTTCGCAAATTTTTAAAGCTAAATTTAGTAATCCTCTTTAAATTTAATTGTTTAAAAATAAATGTATTCGAAGATACTTGGAATTGTTCGAGATTTGGATTGAATACGAATTTAAAAGCCTTTATATCTAAAAGGTCAAATTTGAATGTTGTTTGAAATCGAGATATGGAAATGAAGTAAACTATATCGAGTTGGGTAAATCTCAAGTTGTTTAATTTGGAAGGAAGAAACAATTATGTTTTTAAAATTAGTTAGTTATATATATACCTATGGATTTTTAAATAAATTATATCATATTATTTTTATTATTTAAAAATTATTTTAGTAAAGCGTTTAATATATGTATATATATATAGTGATTTAAATTATTTTATTATGCTCTAATTATTCTATATATATATTTTCCAAAAAGGGTTTTTATTTACAATTATCTATCTTTTAGGTTATTTAAATATTTGTAATTTCTTCCTAAATTGGAATTGTTCTCGATTTAAACTGTTTAATTCAAATTGAGGTTTGAATAAAAAATATATTCTCCTTTGAATGTAAAACAATTTTTGAAAGGACTATGGTATTGTGATTAGAAAGAATATTCTATTTTGAATATAAATTGATTTTGAAATAATCATGATGTTGATATGAAATATTATTCTATTTTGAGTATGAATCAATTTTAAAGTTATTATGTTAATTTGAAACAAAATTATACTTTATTTTAAACGTAAATCATTTTTTTTAAATGATTATGATATCTCGATATGAACTATATTATATTTTGAATTTAAACTGGTTTGGAATATTATTAGATCCAAAAATGGCTCTAACACCTAACTATAATAATTCTAATAAAATGAAATCAAAAAGCAAAGGGAAACACATGATTTATAGTGGTTCGGCTTTAAAGAGCCTACGTCCACTTTCTACTTTTTGAATTGATGTTTTAGGTATAAATACACTAGTGATTCTCACTCAAATTCACTCACACAACGCACAGATCCACTCAATTCTCTCAAAAATGTAGTTTCAAAGATGATTATGATCTGAATATGATAATGAAATTTGGTTGATAAGAGGGTTTGAATTCTGAATGTGCAAAAAGATCTCTTCAAATGACCATTGGAGGTGTATTTATAGGTGAAAAGTCTCCCAGGAGTGGCTCCGGTTCGAGGACACGTGGCAGGCATCCCGCTCGGTTCGAAGTTGAGGGCTTGGAGATGTTGCCAGAGCATAGCAGTTATGGGTGATCATGGTGAACATGAGCACAACCGCTCCGCACTTCAAGAGATCATGGGTGATAACCGCTCTAGCATCCAACTCGGGTCGGATGTGTTCGTTGAAAAGAAAGAAGGGTCGACCTCCATCGACCTGACCTGGATTTGTCCCAGCTTCATTAACTTCTATTCCGCTTCCTTTGATTTCAGTTTGAGACCCTCAATCTGATCCGAGCTGCCAGTGCACACTTTTTTGGTCAATGTTCTGCACCTATTTCCCTTTTAACTTTGTGTAGCCTAGTTCACAAAGTAGGCTAACATTTTTCGCCCTCGAAGTGCACTTCTATTGAAGATAGAGTGTGCTTGGAAATTGTTTGTATATTGGTTTCTGGAACAAAGGCCATTGAATAACTGCTTCTGAATTAGCACCATTTAATAGTTGTTTCCTTTCACTTGTAAGGTCGTGTTTCTTTGCTAAGTCACATCTCTTATTGCCTATAAATACATTCTGAAGTACCCAAAGTTGCTTCTGTTGTTGTAAAGTTACTTCAAGAATCCTATTTAATATTCAAGTATCTCCTTCAGGTAAGACTTTATAATTTTCTTTTTAGATTCACTTCATGTGTTGAATTAATGTCTGTGACTCTGCTTGGATTCGGATCCGATCCGTATGGCCTTATCTGCACTCCAGTGCCGTTGGGCTAATAGGCTACATGACTATGGTCCATCTTTCCGGTATGATCGGAGTAGGATGCCATGTTGGTAGGAATACAAAGGGCCGCTCCATGCCCATATAAATTTACTACATCTCCATATCTTTCTTCTTCCTTTCATTTCCATCGCTTTCCAAGTTCCGTACACACGAAAAAACCCTAATTCCTGAAACTTCAAAATTCCCCTTTATTCCTCAAATCGATCATATAGGTGGGTCAATAACTTCGACTAACTCCATTTTACTTGATTTCAATTCGAATTTATGATTAATTTAAGCGATTTCAGCATGATATTTTGACGTCGCGCCTTCCACCTCCTCGCTATCATCGTTGATGGCCTCGTCGCCATCTCGATGCAGTAGTGGAGGGGACTTAAGGCAGGCATTGGTCATACCCATTTATAAATACTTTGCTTGGTAATAACTTGGCCATTGGCAAGGGGCAAGATTGTGTCAAAGGAGCGGAGTGGAAATAGGAAGGAGAAGAAGGGTTGATTCAGGTTGAATGCTTCACGAAGATAAGGAGTAGCCATTAAGGACAGTGGGTTGGACTGGTTTGAGTCAGAGAAAAGAATTAATGTTGCGGTGGGAGGTTGAGGTGAGTGGACAGATCTTGTGGTGCTGATATGGTTCGAGTCGACGTCAACCGACCCAGCCAGAATTGTCTTTCTCTTAACTCCTCCTATACGATCCCATTCCTTTCCTCGTTCCGAACCGGTTCGCCAAAATAAAGCATCCGAACCGATATAATCATGACATGGACATCGAACCGATCTGACTATGACTTGGACATCGAACCGATCTGATTATGACGCTAAGAAAGGGGACTTAAACCGAATTGATATACACACCCGAGCCGATCCGGAGACATTCAACTTAACGTGCAAGAACTGTTCAATTAATTTAATTAACATTGACTTTGGTCTATGACTTTGCGGACAGTTAGGATAGAGCCTTTTTAGCTGGACTCTGTAGATTTGGTTAACTTGTAACTTTACTTACTATTACTTTTAATTTACGTCGACTTCTTATTTTTTCGCTTTAGCACTGCATTCATGTCAGCACAGTTTAGTTTACACACATACACAGAGGGACATGGGCAACTTTACTCTAATCCTTGCTATTGTTTCTTCAATAGTACATCAGATATGACCGAGAGACGCTCATTTAGACTAGCAGAGAGAAGAGAAGTTGTGGGGACATCCGAGAATCTTGTCATTGACGATGTATCTTCTACCTCCGATCCAGACTGGGATAGTGAAGGCCCAGATTATGAAATGGGGACTCATGATAGTGAAGCATCGTCCGGGAGTAATGTTTTCGTAGGCGAGGAAGAATGAGGGGTAGGAGATAGCCGTGCCCCTGACGAATTTAGGGATGCAATTATCTTGGAATCGCCTAAAGACTCAATCGAATCAACGATTGATAATGACAGACTTGCACGAATATGTCTAAAACACGGGATTCTTCGAAGCGATACTGAGGTTCCATCAAAAATAGATCGTCCTCATAATCCATCAGAAGGGTATATGGCCATTACCAGACTAATGTGTCTTGTTGGAGCAATACCTCCATTCCCACCATTTATCGTCGATTTTCTAAGACAATTACGGATTACCCCCATGTAGCTTCTTCCCAACTCTTATGCCTATTTGTAAACTTTGTATATAGCCTATAAAGAAATTCTTAGTGAAGAGTTGACTTTTGAAGATGTTCACTTCTTTTACAACTTCAAACATGACACCCCTTCCTTCATATATTTTGAATCGATGCCGAAAAGGAAAATTATCACCGTTTCGTTTAGTAGTAATGCTGGGGATCCAAAACCCGAATGGTTTTATATCAAGCAACAACTCGGGTGTGCCAGAAGATGGATCAAATCAAGTAAGCACTTGGAGTTTTTCGAGTTTCGGTTCCAGCCTTTATCTTACATTTATTAAGCGTTGCTTGTTTCCTTTTTACAGTTCCTAATCCTCCACAAGAGAAGCTTTCAATACAATTTGATCATTTGAATCAATTACTTATTGGTGACCGAAAATTCTTGTCTATCAAGCATTGTTTGGTGGATGAATATCTACATCAGCACCGTCTACTTGCCATAACCCATATCATAGGACATGGAGAAGGCCCTTATGTGTACATACCCTCAGTCGATATTATTCCTGAGACAGGAGATAGCTCAAAAAGTCCGACAGTACACCTTAGGGACCCTCCTTCTCCATCTTCGTCTCAGGATGACGAACTAGCTAACATAGCTGAGAAGGACAGGGATAAACATATCACTCCTGAAGACGTGGCTACCCCTGAGAGGCCAATTTCTCCAAAAGAGTTGTCGTCAGTCATTCCTTTAGGAGATAAGACTACAGTTGATGACTCTATATATTGGGATTTAGGAGATCTTTCCTTGCCCAAGACCTTTAATACTGTAGATGATTTTGTGACCAATCCTCTTGCTCTCACTTTTGAGGAAGAAGTTACTCCCGTAAAGTCCAGGGAGACTACATATACCGGCCTCAGTCCGGGCTCTGGTCTGTTTGGGGGGAATCAGCACTTTAGGAAACACACTGCACTCTAGTACTGCACATCACAACACTTGAGTTTTATGTTAATGTTAACTCTAATATTCTTTCATTTCTTCTTATAGGACAAATGGTGAGGCAACATTACTATATGAGGGATATTCGTTCGAGTATGCCCCCAATGGATCCCGATGAGAGGCATGACCAGTGTGAAAGTAGGGGTAGAGATGACAGGAGGGATCGACCTCCTAGGCCTTATCGGTCTTTGTAACACGCCGCATTTTTAATATAATTAAAAATGAGATATATGTATATATGCATGGATATATTTAAAGGATAGATTAAATAATATTAATGTAATTGCATGTAAGATGTTTATGCAGTGAAATAAAGAAAAAGATTAATAAAGAAATTACATGCAATATTTGAAATAAGAAGAAATACAGTGGAATGCGAAGAAATACATGCGAACATTTAAAAAGAAATAAAAAGTAGAATTTGAAGAGACTAGAATTTGGTCATGAAATTAGCGTCATTACGTTCGTGGCGATTTTCTGGTCAATTTAGACCTATAGTTTGTAGAAAACAGATTTAAAACGAAGAAGTTATCCTTAATTTAAGAAATGCAACAAAACATGAAAAAGAGCAATGGGAAAAGAATAATATGTAGCTTGGTCCTAAGTCTTGTTAACAAAAGACTTAGTAGCTCATTTGGTTAATACATGAGACTTGTACATAAGAGGTTGTGAGTTCAATCCCCACCAGTGCCATATATTTTTTGTTTTGTTTAAAGGAGCGGCTAAATAGTGGCTTAGCAAATTGGTTCAGTGCGAAAGGGGATAAGTTAATTGGAGGTTTAAGTGGAAGAATGGAAATAAACCATAAATTGATTAAGGGAGATAATTTCCAAATAAATAGACAATTTTTCACATACAAAAAATAGTATACGCATAAGAGATGGATGTAATGACCCGTATTCTACACATCATAGATTTGTAGAATATTTATTTCTTTCCCATGTGAAGTTGTATGGTCATGTAACTTTGGAAAACATCTATTAGAGTCATTCCCCATGTTCATGATTTTTGTCGATTTTTAAATGACCATTTTCCCCCTAGTTGGTACTGTTTTGTCCATAACTTTTGATAGGAAAGAAATTTTGACCTGAAACCACTTCCATTAGATTCGTTTGATGGTTTACCTTTCCGTAGAGTGGTCATAATAGCCAAACGGACTTACCGTTTGGGAGATATGGCTGAAATAAGGTTTGGAGGGTGAAAAACTGCTTAACCGGGCCAAATCGGGTGATTAGTGAGTAGGCCCATAACCCATTTCGGGATTAGGGTTATGGGGAGGCTGAAATGAGATAGAGGATCATTCCATTTCAGTTTTCTAGCCTCCATTATCACCAAGGATCCCTAAAAATGGCCTCCAACCTCTAAATCACCTCCAAATCATCTTTTGGTCAAGGATTTGGCTTAGCAACCCCTAATCAAGGAGGATCTTCACCAAATCAACAAAAGGGGCTGCTGTTTGGCATTGAGATTCACATCAAATCAGAGAATCATTTCAGATCTTAGTAAATTTGTGGCTAAGGTGAGTGATTTGCATAGTTTTACACTAATTATGGCTAATTAGGGGTGATTAGTGTTAATTAGCGAATTTAAACATGATAAAATTCTAGAAAAATGTATATAAAATTCGGAATGATGTTTTAGACCTCTGTTAGAAATTTGGTTCCATTTGGTTAAGTTTTGCTAATCATATCATTAGTTTTGCTTAAAACATGCTTAAAGGAAAATATGGGGTTTTGGTCATGTTTGATCCATTTTGATATGTTATATTGTTGTTTTGGTGTTAGTGGTTGATTCCCTATGTTTCTATGATTGAATGATATGCTTTGTGGTTGATTAGAAGTGTTAGATTGGTCGAAAACGCCGTCGAGAGGCGAAAATAGCTTGCTGGAATGGTGCAGGTTTTAGGATCAGGAAAAACCGACCAAGCTTCTGACCGACCAGGTTTCGACCGACCGGGGGAAAACAGAACGACCGACCAGGTTCCAGACCGACCAGGAATGAAGGAGGACGATCAACCAGAAATGGTGAAGGAGACCGACCGACCCGAGCTCCAGAACGACCGACCAGAGATGGTGAAGGTTAGACCGACCAGGAGGACAAAACCGACCGACCAGGTTTGATGAAATGCGACCGACCAGGGGGGAAACAAGACCGACCGACCAGGGATGATGAAAACCGACTAGGATGAAAGATGCTTGATCAATCGACCCAAACAAGAAAGAAGACCAATAACCCGAGATGCAAAGGTAGTCCAAATGGAAGTTAGAGCTCAGGATCCCGGAACCAGTTGGGAACCAATGAGTTCACTTCATGGTTGGACTTTGCTGCGGGACGTGTGCTAAGGAGTTGTCGATGTTCATAACTTCGATTCACCACTAAAAAGGAATGATGGGCTATTTATCAGTGCAGTAGGGTCATTATGACCTGAGGGGAAGAGTGATGGTAGCAAGACTACGTTATCAGTGCAGTAGGGTCATTACGACCTGAGGGGCAAGGTGATGCGTAGTAAGACTATGAGCCAGTGCAGTGGGGTTCTTGTGACTCCATGGGGCAGAGTGGACATAGTAAGGACTAGTAAGTCTATGAGCCAGTGCAGTGGGGTTCTTATGACTCCATGGGGCAGAGTGGACATAGCGAAGGATTTGTGGCTACGTTATCAGTGCAGTGAAGCCATTTATGACTTCATCGGGCAAAGTGATCGTAGCAAGGAATGTTGGGTGATCGAAGTGGTGAATATCGTATACTTTAAGCACTGAGTGAGAGATGTGAGGATGGATGCTATGCTTGATTGTTTGCCATCATTATGACATGCACACCTCCCCCACCTCCGTATCTTTACACTGTTGATATGATACCTTAGAGTGTTGTACAGTATGTAGTGCTAACTCTTTGGTTGCAGGTCCAGGTTCAGGTATGTTTTAGTCTACCTGTTATTGTTCACTTTAGATGCTTATCGCTCATACCAGGCTTTATGTCTGACCCAGAGTTTTATGTCTCCTCTTATTACTCTTGGTGCTCACATGAGCAGACTAGAGACAGGTTAGCCGGTGATGCGCGAGTAGCTGATTCAGAGGCGGGTAGGAGGCTTCCACGTATTATATATGTATACACATTCTCCCTGTGTCGTTGGGGGTCGCTACTTGGGCATTAGTAGTGTTCCTCATTTACCTTACTTTTGCTTTGAGACAGTTTGAAAGTTGTAATAAGCTGTATTTTGGATTTCCGCTGCTATGATGTTTAGTTCTGATTTTCAGCTTATGCACTGTCTCTCCTATTTTATGTCAAGTATGTTATTATTATATTTTGTTCTATGCGCTGTGAGACATTCTACAGGTTCTTGATTAGTTCGTTCCCTTCTTTCTTTTCCTTCTGACGACCCGTTCCGTGCTAACTGGACATGTGTACAGCGCACCTTTGAAGTAAATGTCGGTTGGTGCGGGGCGGGCTATCACACTTGGTATCAGAGCTCTAGGTTGCGTAGTTAACCTAGGGAAAGACACTAGGGAGAGTTAGTACGTATATGAGAGCGCGTATTTGTGATTACTTTGGTTTTCAAAAGCTATATATATATACTATTAGTAGTATAAAGATGAAGTCACACTGCACTAGCACCACTATGGGGTCGTTAATCGTTTCCCTTTTTCAAATTGACGATGAGCCGAGACACGAGAGGTGCTGATAGAGGGACCAACCAAGGGAATGCCGCTTACATGAGGGCTATGTTTACTAACCTCATGAGAGATATGCTTAGAGAAGTGCAAGGGGCAGTTCCTAATCCCGGAGTTGGTGTTGGCCCAGTAGTGCAGGCGCCTAGGGTCGATTTCGCCAAGTTGTGCAAGGACTACACTAATCTTGGTGGGAAGCCGTTCCACGGAACGGAGTCGGCCACGGATGTTCAAGATTGGATGGATAGTTGTGACCGTATCTTTGATGACTTGGGTCTCGAGGATGCGATGAAGAGAAGGCTTGCGTCTCGTCAGCTACAAGGGCGAGCGATGAATTGGTGGAATGCCATTAGAACAGCTATTCCAGAGGATCAGGTTACTTGGGATCAGTTCAAGGCTCGCTTTAGTGAGAATTTTATCCCAGCTGCCCAGAAGTCAGTGTTGTTTAAGAGGTTCTTGGAACTCAAGCAGAATGGGAGGGCAGTTTCTGATTATATTGCTGAGTTCGACACCTTGTCGAAGTATGGACTGTCTCTCATTGATACTCCTGAGAAGAAGAATGAGAAGTTCATTACCGGTTTGGATGGGTACTTGGGAGAAAGACTTATCAACCACATCGATGATACTTTTGAATCGATTGTGGGGAAAGCTTTGAGATCAGAGAGCCTTTACCCTAAGTCAAAGACTGAGGCTGCATCTGCAGAAGGGCCAAAGCCGCAAGCAGGCGGTGGAGGCAAGAATAACTCTCAGAATAAGAGGAAGCAGGACCAATCTAAGGGTGGCCAGAAAAAGAGCAAGAAGGATGTTGAGTGCTTCAGCTGTGGAAAGAAGGGCCATTATGCTAAAGAATGTTGGGCCAAGCCAGCGGAAAGGAAGTGCTACAACTGTGGTCAAGTGGGACATCAGAAGGATAAGTGTCCGCAACCTCTTAAGGAGAAGCAGATTGTGAAAGCATATGCTATTGATGCTGTTCCTTCTTCGTCGAATGCCCCAACTGCGGCGGAGAAAGGAAAGAATGTTGTTATTCAAGGTATGCTTTCTATTTATGATATACCAGTTCGAGTTTTGTTTGATACTGGGGCTTCCCGTTCCTTCATATCTAGTGACCTGGTAGATAGGTTGGGACTGGAACCCGAGATAGTCGATAGACCATTGGTTGTGACGAACCCGATTGGTGGTTCGACTAGCCTTAGTATGATTTACAGGAATCTAGTCTTATCGAGTCATAGGTGTATGTTTGTATGTGATTGCTTTGTTTTGGGCTTTACTGGGTATGGCATTATATTGGGAGTCGATTGGCTCCAAAGATACGGGGTGGTGGTAGACTGTGAGGGCTTTTTGGTGACAGTGAGGGCGGATGATGGGCGGAGGGTAGTGTTTGGTAGCCTACCTAGTGATGGGGTTATGGCTAGTTTTGTAAATTCCCTCGACATCCCGCAGGATGAGTTGTCAGATGTGCCCGTGGTTGGCCAGTATCCGGACGTCTTCGAGGAGGTGACCGGGCTTCCACCACACCGAGAGATTGAGTTCCGTATTGATTTAGTGAAAGATGCCAGACCTATAGTGATGCCACTTCGTCGTATGGCACCAAGGGAGCAGCGAGAGCTCGGGGTGCAAGTCAGCAATCTTTTGAAGAAGGGATTTATTAGAAGGAGTGTCTCCGAGTGGGGAGCACCAGTTGTGTTTGCCACTAAGGCAGATGGTTCCCTTCGTTTGTGTGTAGACTATCGCGAGTTGAATAAGGTGACGAGGAAGAATAAGTATCCTCTACCACAGATAGATGATTTGTTTGATCAGCTGGAAGGAGCTAGAGTGTTCTCCCAGTTGGACCTCGCGACAGGATTTCATCAGCTTCGAGTAGAAGATGAGAGTGTTCCGAAAACGGCATTTAGGACGCCGTCAGGATTTTATGAGTGGTTGGTCATGCCATTTGGGTTGACTAATGCACCAGCATATTTTGTGGATCTTATGAATCGAGTATTCAAAGATCAGTTGAATAAGTTTGTTCTTTTGTTCGTGGATGATATCCTTGTTTACTCAAGGATAGAGGAGGAACACAAGGGACACTTGAGGATAGTGATGGAGGTGTTGAGGAAACACCAATTGAAAGCGAAATTCTCTAAGTGTCATTTTTGGAGAAGGGAAGTAAGATTCTTGGGTCATGTTGTTTCAGAGAATGGTATTGCCGTGGACCCTGCGAAGGTGGCTACGGTACAGGATTGGCCTACGCCCAAGAATGCTACAGATGTAAGAAGTTTCTTGGGATTAGCTGGATATTATCGTAAGTTTATCCAGGACTTCTCCAAGATAGCAGCACCGTTGACTCAGTTGACTAAGAAGAATCAGTCCTTCGTCTGAGACGGAGTGTGTGAGGATGCCTTCAAGAGTCTAAAGGAGAGGTTGACGCATGCGCCAGTGTTAGTCATTCCTAAAGGGAATGAAGAGATGACGGTATACACGGATGCTTGTGGTACCGGACTGGGTGCAGTATTGATGCAAGGAGGTAGGGTTGTAGCTTATGCTAGTCGACAGCTAAAGCCGCATGAGAAGAAGTATCCTACCCATGATTTGGAATTGGCAACGATTGTGTTTGCGCTGAAGATGTGGAGACACTTTCTCTTGGGAGAAAGATTTGAGTTGTTTACCGATCATAAATCGTTAAAGTATCTCTTCTCTCAGAAAGATCTGAATCTCCGTCAGCAGAGATGGTTAGAGTTTTTGCTTCGTATGATTTTGAAATCGCGTATACACCTGGGAAGGGTAATGCGGTAGCCGATGCCTTGAGTAGGAGACATGCCAGCTTAGGGGCAATGTTTCTTGAATGGAAGCAACTGGAGTATATAGCGGGGTTTGATTTCAGACCAAAGTGCGAATTAGATCCAGTTATGCTAGCTAGTTTGACGATCAGACCCACTTTGATAGAGCAAATTGGTTCTAGTCAGAGGGACGATCCTAATCTATTGGAAATCATCTCCAAGTTAGAGATGGGTATCGATGAGGAGATGAGTGTGTATGGGCTTGATCGAGATGGATGGCTTAGAAAGAATGGAAGACTAGTTGTGCCCAACGTGAATGGTTTGAGAGATGAAGTGCTTAGAGAATGTCATCACTCAAAACTGACTATACATCCCGGTGGCAATAAGATGTATCGAGACATGAGACAGACTTACTACTGGGAAGGGATGAAAAGAGACGTTGGGAAGTTTATATCCAAATGCATGAATTGCCAGCTAGTTAGAGCCGAGCAAAAGAAGCCTAGTGGGTTGTTGCAACCATTAGAAATTCCCGAATGGAAATAGGAACAAGTCTCGATGGATTTCATCGATGGTTTACCGAGGACTAGATCGGGATATGATAGCATTTGGGTAATTGTGGATCGATTGACTAAGTGCGCAAGATTTATACCAGTCAAATCGACCAGGACAGCAGCCAAGTTGGCAGAATTGTATATGAAATGGGTAGTGAGATTTCATGGAGTACCCAAAAGCATTGTGAGTGACCGAGACCCGTTGTTCACTAGTGGGTTTTGGAAGAGCTTACAAGAGGCTCTAGGGTCAAGATTACATCTCAGTACCGCATATCATCCTCAGACCGATGGTCAGACGGAGAGGGTGAATCGTATATTGGAAGATCTCTTGAGAGCGTGTATATTGGATTTTGGTGGATCATGGGATGACCATTTGCATCTAGTAGAGTTTGCATATAATAATAGCTACCAATCTAGTATTGGTATGGCTCCATATGAAGCTTTGTACGGAAGACCGTGCAACTCACCATCATGTTGGATAGAGACTGGCGAGAAGTTTATGCTTGGACCAGATGTGGTGAGGGAAACTTCAGATAAGATTATAATCATTCAACAACGAATGAAAGCTGCTCAAGATAGGCAGAAGAGTTATGCCGATAAGAGGAGAAGATACTTGAAATTCTCCGTTGGTGACTTGGTGTTTGTCAAGATTTCCCCGTTAAAGAGCGTGATTCGATTTGGCAGGAGAGGCAAGTTGGCACCAAGATTTGTTGGCCCATTCCCTGTTCTTGAATTAGTCGGGAATTTGGCATATAGAGTTGGCTTACCAGAGAAGATGGCGGGAGTTCACAATGTATTTCATGTTTCCCAACTAAGGAAGTTCGTTCACGACTCAGATGTGACTATTTCACCTGATCAGTTAGAGGACTTCGAAGTAGAACCTGAGGCGGTTGGGAACCGCAAGCCGATTCATATTGTGGGGCACGATACGAAGCAACTTCGAAGGAAGGCGGTGAAGCTAGTCAAGGTTCAGTGGGGCGAGAACGAGAATGATTGTACTTGGGAGACAGAGGAGAGCATTAGGAAGGCATATCCAGAACTCTTTGTCTGGTAAGATTTACTTTGCGATTTAGTTATTCCGCATGCTAGGATGGATTATTTTACTTGTTTTGCATGTTTGATGGTTGTTTTATGGTTAATAGGCATGCGGGACCTTTTTGTGTGTTTGATTAGGGAATTTCGGGGGCGAAATTTCTTAAGGGGGGGAGAGTGTAATGACCCGTATTCTACACATCATAAATTTGTAGAATATTTATTTCTTTCCCATGTGAAGTTGTATGGTCATGTAACTTTGGGAAACATCTATTAGAGTCATTCCCCATGTTCATGATTTTTTCGATTTTTAAATGACCATTTTGCCCCTAGTTGGTACTGTTTTGGCCATAACTTTTGATAGGAAAGGAATTTTGACCTGAAACCACTTCCATTAGATTCATTTGATGGTTTACCTTTCCGTAGAGTGGTCATAATAGCCAAACGGACTTACCGTTTGGGAGATATGGCTGAAATAAGGTTTAGAGGGTGAAAAACTGCTTAACCGGGCCAAATCGGGTGATTAGTGAGTAGGCCCATAACCCATTTCGGGATTAGGGTTATGGGGAGGCTGAAATGAGATAGAGGATCATTCCATTTCAGTTTTCTAGCCTCCACTTATCACCAAGGATCCCTAAAAATGGCCTCCAACCTCTAAATCACCTCCAAATCATCTTTTGGTCAAGGATTTGGCTTAGCAACCCCTAATCAAGGAGGATCTTCACCAAATCAACAAAAGGGGCTGCTGTTTGGCATTGAGATTCACATCAAATCAGAGAATCATTTCAGATCTTAGTTTATTTGTGGCTAAGGTGAGTGATTTGCATAGTTTTACACTAATTATGGCTAATTAGGGGTGATTAGTGTTAATTAGCGAATTTAAACATGATAAAATTCTGGAAAAATGTTTATAAAATTCGGAATGATGTTTTAGACCTCTGTTAGAAATTTGGTTCCATTTGGTTAAGTTTTGCTAATCATATCATTAGTTTTGCTTAAAACATGCTTAAAGGAAAATATGGGGTTTTGGTCATGTTTGATCCATTTTGATATGTTATATTGTTGTTTTGGTGTTAGTGGTTGATTCCCTATGTTTCTATGATTGTATGATATGCTTTGTGGTTGATTAGAAGTGTTAGATTGGTCGAAAACGCCGTCGAGAGGCGAAAATAGCTTGCTGGAATGGTGCAGGTTTTAGGATCAAGAAAAACCGACCAAGCTTCTGACCGACCAGGTTTCGACCGACCGGGGGAAAACAGAATGACAGACCAGGTTCCAGACCGACCAGGAAAGAAGGAGGACGACCAACCAGAAATGGTGAAGGAGACCGACCGACCCGAGCTCCAGAACGACCGACCAGAGATGGTGAAGGTTAGACCGACCAGGGGGACAAAACCGACCGACCAGGTTTGATGAAATGCGACCGACCAGGGGGGAAACAAGACCGACCGACCAGGGGTGATGAAAACCGACCAGGATGAAAGATGCTTGATCAACCGACCCAAACAAGAAAGAAGACCAATAACTCGAGATGCAAAGGTAGTCCAAATGGAAGTTAGAGCTCAGGATCCCGGAACCAGTTGGGAACCAATGAGTTCACTTCATGGTTGGACTTTGCTGCGGGACGTGTGCTAAGGAGTTGTCGATGTTCATAATTCGATTCACCACTAAAAAGGAACGATGGGCTACTTATCAGTGCAGTAGGGTCATTATGACCTGAGGGGCAGAGTGATGGTAGCAAGGCTACGTTATCAGTGCAGTAGGGTCATTACGACCTGAGGGGCAAGGTGATGCGTAGTAAGACTATGAGCCAGTGCAGTGGGGTTCTTGTGACTCCATGGGGCAGAGTGGACATAGTAAGGATTAGTAAGTCTATGAGCCAGTGCAGTGGGGTTCTTATGACTCCATGGGGCAGAGTGGACATAGCGAAGGATTTGTGGCTACGTTATCAGTGCAGTGAAGCCATTTATGACTTCATCGGGCAAAGTGATCGTAGCAAGGAATGTTGGGTGATCGAAGTGGTGAATATCGTATGCTTTAAGCACTGAGTGGGAGATGTGAGGATGGATGCTATGCTTGATTGTTTGCCATCATTATGACATGCACACCTCCCCCACCTCCGTATCTTTACACTGTTGATATGATACCTTAGAGTGTTGTACAGTATGTAGTGCTAACTCTTTGGTTGCAGGTCCAGGTTCAGGTACATTTTAGTCTACCTGTTATTGTTCACTTTAGATGCTTATCGCTCATACCAGGCTTTATGTCTGACCCAGAGTTTTATGTCTCCTCTTATTACTCTGGGTGCTCACACGAGCAGACTAGAGACAGGTTAGCCGGTGATGCGCGAGTAGCTGATTCAGAGGCGGGTAGGAGGCTTCCACGTATTATATATGTATACACATTCTCCCTGTGTCGTTGGGGGTCGCTACTTGGGCATTAGTAGTGTACCTCATTTACCTTACTTTTGCTTTGAGACAGTTTGAAAGTTGTAATAAGCTGTATTTTGGATTTCCGCTGCTATGATGTTTAGTTCTGATTTTCAGCTTATGCACTGTCTCTCCTGTTTTATGTCAAGTATGTTATTATTATATTTTGTTCTATGCGCTGTGAGACATTCTAAAGGTTCTTGATTAGTTCGTTCCCTTCTTTCTTTTCCTTCTGACGACCCGTTCCATGCTAACTGGACATGTGTACAGCGCACCTTTGAAGTAAATGTCGGTTGGTGCGGGGCGGGCTGTCACAATGGATGTGTATGAACATGATTCAAATTTGAAGTTGCGCGTGAACATAGAGACAAACAAAAAGGGGGCATATATGTATACATGTTATTTGAAATTAATGCAATAAGGGAAATAGGATATGTGAAATTATTGCATTAAATAAATAGATGATGCATGAACCTGAATAAAAATAAATTAATGTGATGCAAATAAAAGAAAGATAATATGGAATGCAAAACATGTCAAATGTGCAATTAAAGCATGCATAGAAAAAGGTTGTAAACATTAAAATGAAGCAATTAAATGTGAAGGGGGTCAATTTTTGAAATTTAAACGTTTAAAAAGTAAACTAATAAGGCCATAAACAAGCCATAATTGGAGGAAGGTTAATGTTATTAAATAACATTCAAATCAGAAATGCATGCAAATGTGATTAGATGTAAATAAATAAAAGAAAATGGTTTAAGGACATGCGGTTTCTTTTCAAAAAGAGTAGACAAAAAGAGAAAGAAATCAATTAATTGATTAGGAGAAGAATATAGCAAATAAAGGTTCACGTATAAGTGCAAATAAATAAATAAATAATTGAATGCATGAAGGAAAGAGGTTGCTATACGTTAAAAATATTATGTAATGCATTAATTAGAAAGAAATAAAGCGGTTTCTTTTTTTTATTTTATTTAAAGGAGCACTAAGTGTGAAAAGCATTATTCTGGATGGTTCTTTTCTAGGGTGAGGTGGACGGTTCAGATGAGTTTTTATTTAATCCTAAGGTCCTAGTTTCTCTAACCCACCTATAAAATAACAACTAACCTAACCCTAAAATCATTCTATCTCTTATAAGGCGCCTCCATGCCACCAAACTTCAACAGAACATAGCCGCCGCATCTAAACTCTAAATTAAATTGCAAGTTCTTCATCAATTTTGGAGTTTAATCAAATCAAGTAGCAAGTTTCTTCAACAACAATTCACGTTCTGCGTCAATAATCAAATAAGAAGCCTAAACCAACGTTCTATCTCGACAACCAATTGTTTATTTCTCCAATCCAGTCAAGGTGAGTGGTTTAAAATACAGTTGTTGTATAATTGTACTTCTATCATTTTCCATTCCCCATAATGAATATGATTACAATTTAATAAGATCAGTTATTTCATTTATGCTTACGATTGAGTTCTCTTCTTTTTATTCTTTCCCCTTTTTATTTTTATTGGTAGGCTATCCCGAGCCTACATCTATCACGAATTTATGTGTTGTAAACGAGCACGAGAAAGTAAAAGGAAAAAAGGGATGTTTGGGAATAATATGGGTTGGAAGGATTTATGTATGATTTGAATAGAATTATGGACATAATTGTATGGTAATTTTGAATTTATGTACTTTGGCATGATTGAAATTGGATATGGAATTAGTACAATTTAATATTAACAATATGTAATTGGATAACATGGATTGGTGAAATTTATTGGTAAGATAAGCCTAAAAGGTGAATTAGGTTATATGTATGAACATGGGAACATTGGGAAATATATTGGAAAAATATCGACTTTATGAACTTGAGTATTATTGGATACTTTGGATAATTGGAATATAAAAGAAATTGGCATATTTGGGTATGGACTACATGGAATTGATGAAATTGCCAATAATTTGAAATTTGTAATTAAGGCTAATTAATATGTAATTAGTGACAATTTGGAATAGGCAAAATTGTAAACATGACTATATGTTGAACTGGAAACACATAACATGAAAATTGAGATTTGGGTGAAATATGATGTTAATGAACCTTTGACATGAGGTTAGGCGCAATTGTGGTGTAAGACTGCCAGGAACCGCCCGACAAATCCAGCTGCCACAATTGGACGTCTAATGTGACAGGTCAAAGGCATGAATTGTAGGCGTAACGGTTGGTGACATGAGGTAAGACCCGCTTTGTGGTGTAAGACTGCCCGGAACCGCCCGGCGAATCCAGCAGCCACAAAGTGTTTAGTCTAATGTGGGAGGTCATGCACCGTTCGTCATAATGAATGAATTAAGGAATACTAACCATAATAAGACATGTGGGTGACATGGGTATGGTTAGAGGGTTAAGTGGGTGATATGTAAAATGTGACATGTAAATATGGACTTAGCCGTAGTAAGACAAGACATGTAAAACATGTAAATATGGATTTAACCGTAGTAAGACAGGACATGTAAAACATGTAAATGTGGACTTAACTGTAGTAAGATACGTGAAGTAAAACATGACTAAGGTGGACTTAACCGTAGTAAAGCATGTGTAAGACATGGAAACAATAATAAAAGAGGTTAAGTGGGACATGGGAAACATGTAAGACATAAATAAATAATGCTTAACCAAAGGGAACCCATTATGGCATCACAAATTAATTGAATTGGGTAAAGTTTAGGTAACAGATTAAATAAATGGAAAGGGTTAAGTAAATCTAAATTAATGACAAAAGTGGGGAATGGTAAATAACCTATTATGAATGAATTTGAATAAGAAAAGGAAGGATAATAGGTTAGACTTGTCCTTGGGACAAGTGGAAAGTATAACTTATGGGATAAGGTAAGTTATAAGAAATGATAGAGGAAAATAAGGTAACTTATATGTGAAGATATACTTAATTATAAATTAAGTAGTTTAGGAAGGAGAAGTGTGAAATTTAAGATGATATAAGTTATATGAATGGAAAAGAAGTAAATTAGAATCATATATGTTGGTTGGGTTGAGTAATTCTCTGGGTGCCATTTTGATGTTGATTTCGGTCTTCGGGGCTGGTGTTTAGGGGATTATTCTCCTAATCACTATATATGTGGATAAGACATACTTAACTATGAATTATGTATAACATGTTGTTGTAACCCTAAAATGGAATAATTTATGAAGTTGGAAAACATGTTGTGGTCTTATTAATGGACTTAAATGGGTTAAGTATAAATTGAATTAATAAGCGAGGTTAACTTGGTAAACTTGAAAAGGAAATCAATATCAATAAGAATAACCAAGTAAAATAAGAAAAACTGACGAGGTAACACAAGCGCGTAAGAATTGATTAGACGTAGGGTCTAATGACATATAAAATCAAGGTGCTTGGGGCAATCCGTACGTTGTAGGATGAATAACCCAATAAGGTAAATCATCACATTGTCATAAGACACGAGGGGAGCGCACATTCGTTATTTTGGCGGCTCCAACGGATTGGAAGGGGAAGCACGCGGCTTCCTGAGACGTTAAAGGTGCTCCTAGTAGTCCTTTGTGTGGTGGTAGATGTTTCAGGCTGTGCCCGTAGAGGTTGGGTCTGCGCGTAACTACTAGGTGGGTGGGCCTTGGTTGCATAAATAGCTGGGCAGTCAGAATGCTGTTCGCGGTGACGGAAAAGGTGATTCGACGGCTGCCTCAACGGAGGTGGAGGGTCAGGACCAACAAGGATAGTAGGTCATCGAGTGCCTGTTACCACAGCCAGTAGGATGCAGAAAGACTAGAGCTAGACCCTATATACCATTAACCGTTCACTATCGTGGGACGGTGGTTGAGGGGAGACTCCACATGGATGTTTAGATTGGTTGCTTAGGGGCTTGTCGCTTAGCTCTCGTAGTCCTTATTAGTTATGGGAGGGGCTGAGGTGGGGCCATAGCCACTATAGAAAACAAACCCTAGGGATATTTGTGTGGGAGGCTGTTAAAGGCGGGCCTTGCACAAATATAAGGAAAGCTCCCAACCGAGTTCCGTGTAGCTCTGCCACGGAACTCGGGCACGCACACACGATGGGTGTGCGGGTTAGATATCGAATACGATAGAGAATACGTACGTGGAAGAGTCTACATATAACCATGTCTGCTCTGGGTGGTGTATCGTAGACTGGTAGGCATTATTCGATAACGGTAGTCAAATTAGAGTGATCCTATATGGGCGTAGTGTTGTATTATATATATATATATATATAAGAGGAATATACATTACTATGACATAGGACGGGGGAATGCATATATCACTACGAGGATACGGTGAGGACCATGCGAGTGGGGTACCACGGGGTGTACCTCAGTTTGGGGGTAGCTACATATACATTATATTAGGTAAATCTACTGGGAGTAGATGAGTGCGACATATGTGTAAGCCTTGAGCGCTAACGTCACAAATAACCTAATAAACAATAAAACGTAATTGAACAGTATATGTAGGATTATTCAAGAAGTGTAGTTTAAACTCATTCACACAGAACTTATGTTCTGACCTCCTCCTCATAACATTTGTAGGTTAGATTCATGATAGAGACTTATAGCTTTGGAGATACTGATTTAGCAGTATTGTAATTAAGGTAAAGCTATGTTTATATATATTATATTTTATTCCTTCCGCTGTGAGGTGTTTTCCGAACTCTGACATAAATCTTGTCTCTGCCTTTTCTACAGGATACCAGAGCAACCAACTCTGGTTTTGATGGATTGGGTTTTTAAAAAAAATCGGTCCGTCGGAGTTCGGGTTGTTACATTTGGTATCATAGCATAGGTTTACGATTCCTATATAGATAATGAGAGAGCGTATTTGTATTTTCAAAAATATAAATATATTATATATAAACCTAGATCTATAAAGAAGCCCAGTAAATAGAAAGAGTAAAATATGGAAAGAATTGGGATAACTGTTTTGTACGCTAAAAGAATGAGCAAGGAAATATGAGACCCTTAGGTATGTTGGGTGGAAAGTGTACAAAATGATTGGTGTTAAGAAAGATGTATCCCATACAATAGTAACTAAGATTAGTAGGTTTAGTAGGGAAATCTTATAAAGTGGAAAATGGATTAAGAATATATATAGTTGGAAGAAATGATTTCATGGATGTGTCTAGGAAAGCCTAGGTAATTTGGAAACCCGATTAAGAAATAGTTGTCCTTGTCTGCTCTAGTTTTTGATGTTCGAAAAAAATGTTTTGCATTTTTGTTACGACGTGTTTTTATGGTTTGGCAAAAGCAAGTTTTGGTAAAGAAAATAAAGTTTTACCATTTTTAATTTTTGGGAGATAAATTTAGAAAAAAAAGAGAGACCAAACCTTGTTTTAAAACAAATGGAGTAGGTAAGGATTAGTATCTAGAAAGATCGAGTTTGAGGCTAGGAAGTAAATAATAAGTACTATCCTAGAATAATAAAAATAAATTCCCGTAGAATGCATAAGCATTATAAAGACTAGAATTGTTGCTCGAAAAAGATAAGTTGAAAAAGAAAAGTTTCTTATGTAATTGTGCTTGGATAGGAAAATAGGAACTTTTCATAGAATAGCTATGTAAAAATCCAAGTGCAACCAGAAAAGGTACATAAAAGAAACACGAAAAATGTAAATTCTTCCGTTTTATACCTTTTTGTAACATAAGAAATCGAATTTGGAAAATTAGATTTTTCTAAATTTCGAATTTAATAATGGTTGGTAGGATTTTGGATGCAACAATTGGATGGACTATGCTCTTATTCTATAACAGTATGGGAAAATTTGGATGAAAAATGTTTTGGTTTTTCAAAAATATTGCATTCATATAGAACTGCAAGTTTATTTAGGATGTGAGCATCATGTTTTGGAAAAAAAATTTGAAAGTTTGCATACATATAGGTGGTACCAAATTAGGCATACATGCATTACTATGATGTATTTCACTTTACACATGCGCACAATATTTGCAAAAAAATTGGATGCACACTTGATGGTTTGATATTATGCGAGGAATTATATATTTTACCCCTATCAAATTTCGAGGACGAAATTCCTTAAGGGTGGGAGAATGTAACACCCCGCATTTTTAATATAATTAAAAATGAGATATATGTATATATGCATGGATATATTTAAAGTAAAGATTAAATAATATTAATGTAATTACATGTAAGAAGTTTATGCAGTGAAATAAAGAAAAAGATTAATAAAGAAATTACATGCAATATTTGAAATAAGAAGAAATACAGTGAAATGCGAAGAAATACATGCGACCATTTAAAAAGAAATAAAAAGGAGAATTTGAAGAGACTCTAGAAGTTAGTCATGAAATTAGCGTCATTACGTTCGTGGCGATTTTCCGGTCAATTTAGACATATAGCTTGTAAAAAATGATTTAAAACGAAGAAGTTATCCTTAATTTAAGAAATGCAACAAAACATGAAAAAGAGCAATGGGAAAAGAATAATATGTAGCTTGGTCCTAAGTCTTGTTAACAAAAGACTTTGTAGTTCATTTGGTTAATACATGAGACTTGTACATAAGAGGTTGTGAGTTCAATCCCCACCAGTGCCATATATTTTTTGTTTTGTTCTAGGAAGCGGCTAAATAGTGGCTTAGCAAATTGGTTCAGTGCGAAAGGGGATAAGTTAATTGGAGGTTTAATTGAAAGAATGAAAATAAACCATTAATTGATTAAGGAAGATAATTTTCAAATAAAATAGGCAATTTTTCGCATATAAAAATTAGTATACGCATAAGAGATGGATGCGTATGAACATGATTCAAATTTGAAGTTGCACGCGAACATAGAGACAAACAAAAAGGGGGCATATATGTATACATGTTATTTGAAATTAATGCAATAAAGGAAAGAGGATATGTGAAATTATTGCATTAAATAAATGGATGATGCGTGAACCTGAATAAAAATAAATTAATGTGATGCAAATAAAAGAAAGAGAATATGGAATGCAAAACATGTCAAATGTGCAATTAAAGCAAGCATAGAAAAAGGTTGTAAACATTAAAACGGAGCAATTAAATGTGAAGGGGATCAACTTTTGAAATTTAAACGTTTAAAAAGTAAACTAATAAGGCCATAAGCAAGCCACAATTGGAGGAAGGTTAATGTTATTAAATAACATTCAAATCAGAGACGCATGCACATGTGATTAGATATAAATAAATAAAAGAAAATGGTTTAAGGACATGCGGTTTCTTTTCAAAAAGAGTAGACAAAAAGAGAAAGAAATCAATTAATTGATTAGGATAAGAATGTAGCAAATAAAGGTTCACGTATTAGTGCAAATAAATAAATAATTGAATGCATGAAGTAAAGAGGTTGCTATACGTTAAAAATAGCATGTAATGCATTAATTAGAAAGAAATAAAGCGGTTTCTTTTTTTATTTTTTTTATTTAAAGGAGCACTAAGTGTGAAAAGGGTTATTCTGGATGGTTCTTTTCTAGGGTGAGGTGGACGGTTCAGATTAGTTTTTTTTAATCCAAAGGTCCTAGTTGCTCTAACCCACCTATAAAAGAACACCTAACCTAACCCTAAAATCATTCTATCTCTTATAAGATGCCTCTATGCCACCAAACTTCAACCCAACATAGCCGCCGCCTCTAAAATCTAAATTAAATTGCAAGTTCTTCATCAATTTTGGAGTTTAATCAAATCAAGTAGCAAGTTTCTTCAACAACAATTCACGTTTTGCGTCAATAATCAAATAAGAAGCCTAAACCAATGTTCTACCTCAACAACCAATTGTTTATTTCTCCAATCCAATCAGGGTGAGTGGTTTAAAATACCGTTGTTGTATAATTGTACTTCTATCGTTTGCCATTCCCCATAATGAATATGATGATAATTTAATAAGATCAGTTATTTCATTTATGCTTACGATTGAGTTCTCTCCTTTTTATTCTTTCCCCTTTTTATTTTTATAGGTAGGCTATCTCGAGCCTACATCTATCATGAATTTGTGCGTTGTAAACGAGAACGAGAAAGTAAAAGGAAAAAAAGCGGTTGTTTGGGCATAATATGGGTTGGAAGGATGTATGGTTTGAATAGAATTATGGACATAATTGTATGGTAATTTTAAATTTATGTACTTTGGCATGATTGAAATTGGATATGGAATTAGTACAATTTAATATTAACAACATGTAATTGGATAACATGGATTGGTGAAATTTATTGGTAAGATAAGCCTAAAAGGTGAATTAGGTTATATGTATGAACATGGGAACGTTGGGAAATATATTGGAAAAATATTAATTTTATGAACTTGAGTATTATTGGATATTTTGGATAATTGGAATATAAAAGAAATTGGCATATTTGGGTATGGATTACATGGAATTGATGAAATTGCCTATAATTGGAAATTTGTAATTAAGGCTAATTAATATGTAATTAGTGACAATTTGGAATTGGCAAAATTGTAAACATGACTATATGTTGAATTGGAAACACATAACATGAAAATTGGGATTTGGGTGAAATACGATGTTAATGAACCTTTGACACGAGGTTAGGAGCAATTGTGATGTAAGACTGTCCGGAACCGCCCGACAAATCCAGCTGCCACAATTGGACATCTAATGTGAGAGATAAAAGGCATGAATTGTAGGTGTAACGGTTGGTGACACGAGGTTAGACCTGCTTTGTGGTGTAAGACTGCCCGGAACCGCCCGGCAAATCCAGCAGCCACAAAGTGTTTGGTCTAATATGAGAAGTCATGCACCGTTCGTCATAATGAAAGAATTAAGGAATACTAACCATAATAAGACATGTGGGTGACATGGGTATGGTTAGAGGGTTAAGTGGGTGACATGTAAAATATGACATATAAATATGGACTTAACCGTAGTAAGACAAGACATGTAAAACATGTAAATATGGACTCAACCGTAGTAAGACAAGACATGTAAAACATGTAAATGTGGACTTAAGTATAGTAAGATTCGTGAAGTAAAACATGACTAAGGTGGACTTAACCGTAGTAAAGCATGTGTAAGACATGGAAACAATAATAAAAGAGGTTAAGTGGGATATGGACGACATGTAAGACATAAATAAATAATGCTTAACCAAAGGGGACCCGTTATGGCATCACAAATTAATTGAATTGGGTAAAGTTTAGTTAACGGGTTAAACAAATGGAAAGGGTTAAATAAATCTAAATTAATGACAAGAGTGGGGAATGGTAAATAACCTATTATGAATGAATTTGAATAAGAAAAGGAAGGATAATATGTTAGACTTGTCCTAGGGACAAGTGGAAAGTATAACTTATGGGATAAGGTAAGTTATATGAAACGATAGAGGAAAATAAGGTAACTTATATGTAAAGATATACTTAATTATAAATTAAGTAGTTTAGGAAGGAGAAGTGTGAAATTTAAGATGATATAAGTTATATGAATGGAAAAGAAGTAAATTAGAATCACATATGTTGGTTGGCTTGAGTAATTCTCCGGGTGCCAGTCCGATGTTGATTTCGGTCTTCGGGGCTGGTGTTTAGGGGATTATTCTCCTAATCAGTATATATGTGGATAAGACATACTTAACTATGAATTATGTATAACATGTTGTTGTAACCCTAAAAGGGAATAATTTATGAAGTTGGAAAACAACATGTTGTGGTCTTCTTAGTGGACTTAAATGGGTTAAGTATAAATTGAATTAATAAGCGAGGGTAACTTGGTAAACTTGAAAAGGAAGTCAATATGAATAAGAATAACCAAGTTAAATAAGAAAAACTGACGAGGTAACACAAGCGCGTAAGAATTGATTAGACATAGGGTCTAATGACATATAAAATCAAGGTGCTTGGGCCAATCCGTACGTTGTAGGATGAATAACCCAACAAGGTAAATCATCACGGTGTCATAAGACACGAGGGGAGCGCACATTCGCTATTTTGGCGGCTCCAACGGACTGGAAGGGGAAGCACGCGGCATCCTGAGACGTTAAAGGTGCTCCTAGTAGTCCTCTGTGTGGTGGAAGATGTTTCAGGTTGTGCCCGCAGAGGTTGGGTCTGCGCGTAAGTACTAGGTGGGTGGGCCTTGACTGCAAGAATAAATAGGCTGTCAGAATGCTGTTCGCGGTGACGGAAAAGGTGATTCGACGGCTGCCTCAACGGAGGTGGAGGGTCAGGACCAACAAGGATAGTAGGTCGTCGAGTGCCTATTACCATAGACAGTAGGATGCGGAAAGACTAGAGCTAGACCCAATGTACCATTACCCATTCACTATCGTGGGATGGTGGTTGAGGGGAGAAGCCACATGGATGTTTAGATTGATTGCTTAGGGGCTTGTCGCTTAGCTCTCGTAATCTTTATTAGTTATGGGAGGGACCGAGGTGGGGCCATAGCCACCATAGAAAGCAAACCCTAGGGATATTTGTGTGGGAGGCTCTTAAAGGCGGGCCTTGCACAAATATAAGGAAAGCTCCCGACCGAGTTCCGTGTAGCCCTGCCACGGAACTCGGGCACGCACACACGATGGGTGTGCGGGTTAGATATCGAATACGATAGAGAATACGTACGTGGAAGAGTCTAAATATAACCATGTCTTCTCTGGGTGGTGTACGTTGACTGGTGGGCATTATTCAATAACGGTAGTCAAATTAGAGTGATCCTATGTGGGCGTAGTATTGTATTATATATATAAGAGGAATATACATTACTATGACATAGGACGGGGAACTGCGTATATCACTGCGAGGATACGGTGGGGACCATGCGAGTGGGGTACCACGGGGTGTACCTCAGTTTTTGGGTAGCTACATATACATTATATTAGGTTAATCTACTGGGAGTTGATGGGTGCGACGTGTGTGTAAGCCTTGAGAGCTAACGACACAAATAACCTAATAAACAATAAAACGTAATTGAACGGTATATGTAGGATTATTCAAGAAGTGTAGTTTAAGCTCATTCACACAGAACTTATGTTCTGACCCCCTCCTCATAACATTCGCAGGTTAGAATCATGACAGAGACTTATAGCTTTGGAGATACTGATTTAGCAGTATTGTAATTAAGGTAAAGCTATGTTTATTTATATTATATTTTATTCCTTCCGCTATGAGGTATTTTCCAAACTCTGACATATTTCTTGTCTCTGTCTTTTCTGCAGGATACCAGAGCAACCAACTCGGGTTTTGATGGATTGGGTTTTTGAAAAAAAAACGGTCCTTCAGAATTCGGGTTGTTACGTTTGGTATCAGAGCATAGGTTTACGATTCCTATATAGATAACGAGAGAGCGTATTTGTATTTTCAAAAATATAAATATATTATATATAAACCTAGATCTATAAAGAAGCCCAGTAAATAGAAAGAGTAAAATATGGAAAGAATTGGGATAACTATTTTGTACGCTAAAGGAACGAGCAAGGAAATCTGAGACCCTTAGGTATGTTGGGTGGAAAGTGTACAAAATGATTGGTGTTAAGAAAGATGTATCCCATACAATAGTAACTGAGATTAGTGGGTTTAGTAGGTATGTTGGGTGGAAAGTGTACAAAATGATTGGTGTTAAGAAAGATGTATCCCATACAATAGTAACTAAGATTAGTGGGATTAGTGGATTAGCGGCCCTTGCATCTTTTGTTTTAATTTTCTTGTGTGAATCCATGTATTTGTAAATAAAATAGTTTATTTCCTGCAACATCAAATGTTTGTGAATTCATTGCTTAAGCAAGAATGTAAATAAACAACAGAACATATTTAAAATCACTACTATTTAGACGATATGCAATATATGCGGGGGATGTGCATGTGTATGCCCCTATCAATCTTGAATAAGTAGACTTTCTAAAGCTTTGTTCAAGATTGATTAGCTTTAATATTTTGTTGCCCCCAACTCTCTGGTAGGGTCAAGTTCCCTTTACCGGGTATGCCTATTCTTTCAAGCATCTTTATACTCTCCTGTCTTTTGATCAGGTTAGAGTATCATCGAGGCCGTTTCTTTTCGGGTGCACCATCACGCCTCAGGGGACATTGTCTTCCCGTCCTTTATACTCTCTCTCATTTCATGAGAGTTAGAGTTAGGAATATCGTCTTCTCATTCCTTCAATCCTGTTATGTAAATTATTGTTTCGTTTGCTCCTGGACGCGAATTGTTCTTAATCTTTTAAGCTTTATTTGATGTTTAGTATCTCATAATTAGGACAAAACAATTACAGAACATAAGAATAGTGTAGGAAAATAAATGACACACGATATTTTTATAGTGGTTCAACTAAGTCGTAGCCTACATCCACTTTATAATCCTTTGTTCATGTAAACATACTTTTCAAGGCAAGTCGTACCTCTTTACATAGTTCATAAAAAACAAAAGAATGTAGTACATGTCTAACTCAAATATCGCCGCAAATGCTGAGCATTCCAAGCTCTGGGAATCTCTTTACCATCCACGGTCGTTAGCTTGAAGGCTCCTGTATCAAGCTTCCGTTGGATGGCATATGGCCCTTCCCACTTTGGACCCAATGGGGTTGGAGGTGGGAAGACTCGTTTCAACACGTCCCCTAGCTCGAAGGTCCTAGTGCGAACCTTTTTGTCATAATAACGTGCTACTTAGAGTCGATGCCTTGAAGCACGCAAGTCTGCTTTGTCTCTTTTTTATTCAACCATGTCGAGGGACTCTAGGAGGAGTGCTCTATTCATCATTGGGTCATAGTATGTCACCCAATGAGAGGGGACTTCGAGCTCCACTGGAATCACTGCCTCCGATCCGAAAGAGAGTGAAAAGGGAATATGGCCAGTTGCTGTCTTGAAGGTTGTTCAGTAGGCCCATAAAGCTAGCGGCAATTCATCTACCCACTTGGCTTTGGCCCGCTCCAATTGCTTCTTAAGAATAGATTTAATGACTTTGTTTATCGCTTCAACCTGTCCATTCGACTGCGGGTGAGCTACAACGGTATATCTTTTATCAATCTTGTATTTCTGACAGAAGTTCTTAAATTCGGCACTATCGAATTGGGTTCCATTATCAGTTACAGTGGTTTTCGGTATGCCAAATCGGCAAATAATATTTCTGACCACAAAACTTATCACTTTCCTTTCCATGATCGTGGTTAAGGGTTCGGCTTCCACCGACTTCGTGAAATAATCCACGGCGACGATTGCGTACTTCGCTCCTCCTTTGGCGATGGGTAAAACTCCAATAATATCAATTCCCCACATGGAAAACAACAATGGGCTTACCATTGACTTAAGCTGAGTCGAAGGTGCTCTGGGAATTTTAGCGAATCTTTGACATTTGTCGTAGCGTCGTGAATAATTAGTCGCATCTTTATTCATAGTAGGCCAAAAATATCCATACCGCAATACTTTCTTTTCTAAGGTTTGACCCTTGGTTTGGTCCCCACACTCACCTTCATGTAGTTCTTGCAGTACACACTTGATGTTGTCGTGTGCTGTACACCGTAGCAAGGGCATGGAAAACCCTTGGCGATAAAGGACGTCGTCCTGTAAAATGTATCTTGTAGCTTTACGTGTTACAGCTCGTCTCTTGCTCTTCTTTGATGGGAGAATTCTGCTTTTAAGGAAGTTCTTTATTGATGTCATCCACGACTCCCTCTCTGGCTCAATTTCCAAGGCCAGTTCAATTTCCATTTAGTCGAAGCTTGGGTATTCCAGTATCTCTATCGGAACCATTTCGGTTTCCTCTGGGTTGTCAGAACTCGCTAGCTTAGCCAGTTTATCCGCTTTCTGATTTTCCGCTCTTGGAATATGTGTTATATTGTAATGTTTCAAGTTACCTAGCAGCTCTTCCACTTTTCCAAGATAAGTAACAAGCTGAGGTCCCTTGGTCACCAATTCTTTCCGAACTTGGCAGACAACTATCTTGGAGTCACGGAATATATTCAGTGTTCTTACTCCTAAATCCTTGGCGAGTTTTAGCCCGGTAATCAGGGCCCCATACTCGGAATCATTATTGGTGGCAAAAAGTTCCAATCGCAGGGAATAGTAAATGGATCGTCCTTCAGGAGTAATTAAAAAAACTCCGGCACCGGATCTTCGTTCATTCTTGGCCCCATCCGTATATAACCTCCACGGACTAAGCTCTAACTCGTGTTCTGAAGCAACAACCTTGTCATCCACTGTTTCTTCTTCAGGGATCGTGAATTATGCTATGAAGTCGGCTAAGGCCTGCCACTTATTGATCTCCGTGGTGGAAAATTCAAATCAAATTGGCTCAGCTCGATATTCCATTTAAGTAATCGCCCCAATGCTTTGGGTCTTTGCAACACTTGTCTTAGAGGTTGATCAGTGTATACTACTATCGGATGAGCTTGAAAGTAACGACGGAGCTTTCGGGAGGCAATCAGGAGGCTATAAGAAAGCTTTTGTATTCTTGGATATTACGTTCTGCAGCGGCTAGCTTCTTTCTTACGTAGTATAGAGGCCTCTGGACCTTGTCTTCTTCACGCACCAATGCTATGCTGACAACATGAGACGACACCGCTAGGTATACGAACAAATCCTCATGGTCCATAGGTTTTGTCAATATCAGGGGATTTTATAATAAGTCCAATAGGTTTTGGAAAGCCTCCATACAATCGAGAGTCCACTCGAAGTTACGTTTCCCCCGTTTTATCAAATTGAAGAAAGGGACACACTTGTCCGTGGCTTTGGAGATAAACCTGCTTAATGCGGCAACCTTCCCTGCCAGGCTTTGAACGTCTTTAATCTTCCATGGTTCTTCAATGTTCCTTATTGCCGCTATCTGGCTAGGATTAATCTCAATCCCTTGAGAACTTAAATGAACCCAAGGAATTTCCCTGATGCGACCCCAAACGAGCATTTTATAGGGTTCAACTTCATCCCATACCTTCACAGAATGCCAAACATCTCTGCCAAGTCCTTTGTATGATCGGGAGATTGTCTAGACTTCACAAGCATGTCGTCCACATAGACTTCCATGGTTTTACCGATTTTATTATGTAACATGCGGTTGACCAAGCGTTGATATATGGCTCCTGCGTTCTTTAATCCAAATAGCATTACCACATTGCAATATAACCCCAAGTCTGTGATGAAACTTGTATGCTCCTGATCCGGTATATGCATGGGAATTTGATTATATCCCGAGTAGGCATCCATAAAGGATAGGATCTCGTGTCCGGTCGTTGAATCTACCAGTTGATAAATCTTGGGAAGAGGAAAGCTATCTTTCGGACAAGCCTTGTTCAAGTCAGAGAAGCCAATGCGTTCGCCACTTCCCGTTAGATTTTTTGACTAGGACAGGATTCGATATCCAGTCAGGATATTTTGAGTCCTTGATGAATCCATTTTCCTTTAATTTCTCCACTTCTTCTTTCAAAGTTGTTGAATGCTCCGGGCCTAACATCCGCCTCTTTTTCTTGATCGACGGGTGTTTTGGGTTGACACTCAAAGAGTGGCTCAATATAGCAGGCAATATCCCACACATATCAGCGTGAGTCCAGGCAAACACATACAGATTTGCCTTCAAAAAGTTATCCAACTCTTTTGCTCGAATAGGGTCTAGCTTTTGATCCAATCTTCAATACTTTTGTTGAATCCGCATCATCAATGGAGATGTCCGATGTCATTTCAATGAGAGTCGCCTTTCGGTCCTCAGGTTCTTTATCCTCTCTGGGGTCTATATCCTTGAGCGCATCTCTAGGCGACTCTCTTGAGGCTGGACCCCTTAATTACTATGCTGAATTTTCCTTCGAAAGGGGAGAAGCGTCCTTGGGTTCTATACTCAACCCTTTCATTAGCATCTTCAACTCTGTCATGTAGTAAGCCCGTCCTGTAGCTTGATTACCTCTCATCACTCCTACTTCTGCGTCAGTTGGGAATTTAAGCAGTGGGCACCAAGGTGCAATACATCCCGTAAACTCTGCGAGGGCCGGTCGGCCCAAGAAGACATTATAGGGTGATTCAACATCCAAAAATACAAATGGTAGGATTCTTACTCTCTGGCGATCCCCCTATCCTAACGTCACTGGTAATTCTACATATCCCATCAGAGCCATTGACGCCCCATTGAAGCCTCGTATCCATCCTTCGTAGGGCTTCAAGTCTTTCGCTTCGAGTTTCATTTGTTCAAAGGCTTTCTTAAAGAGGATATTAACTGAGTTTCCGTTATCCACTAACACCTTATGGACTAAAGCGGGCCCGATGGCTGTAGTAATTACTAGCGGGTCTTCAGTGGGTGATTGAATTCCAGTATCATCTCTACTACAGAATATGACATCGTCTGACATCATCTTCTGTTGCTCCACTGGAGTGATGTCTTCGAGGTTACTACACTCTCCTACTTCAAAGTGCTTGGCGGCATTAACGTTCTGATCCATTGCTTTATAACTATGGCTAGCTTGATGGGGCCTGCCTATAATGGTATTGATAACAATCCTTTTACCTTTCTGTTGGGCTACGGGTTTGGAAGTAGGCTGGTTTTGGTTTGGGGCTTGCCCTCCTTGCCCCCTGTCCCATGGGGCAACCTTGTACTCGTCTAGCTTCCCTTCCTGCAGCAATTTCTCAACTACATCTCTCAAATGGCGGAATTCGTTGGTAGAATGACCGTGAGTTCCGTGGAACAAACAAAACTTTCCTGTAGCGATCTCTTTTTCGGTTGAGTCTCTGGGTGGTGGCTTTTTATATTGCAATACATTGTAAGTATCCAGGTAGATATTTTCTAATGTGTCACTCAACAGTGAATAGTTCTCAAAAGTTTGGAATCGAGGTCTTTTGCTGGAGTTGTTCCCTTGATTCCTATTCCTCCTATTACCGTTGCCATCCCTGATGTTATTGCCTTCGTTCTTGTTGTCGATGTCCACCTCAATCCTTCCCGAGCTGTCGCCCGACTGCTTTATTGCAACATTGCTTGGAGTACCTTCCTTAGAAGCCCCTTTCGATTTTCTCTTTCTATTTGCATGGGCTTCCTCTCGTCTCAAGCGAATGTTGGCTTTTTCGTAGAACAATTCCCTAGTAGGGGGCTGTTTTCCGAACAAGTAATCCCCGAATTCTGTGTCAGGGTCAACTCCTTCTATCAAGGCCATCAAAATAGTAGGTTCACGAGGGTCGCTGACTTCAGTAATGGCAAGGTTGAAACAGTGTAAGTATGACTTCAAAGATTCACCTGGAGCCTGTTTAATTCTTGACAATTCAATGATGCTTTTATATTTTCGAGCATGAAGTTGAAACTGGTTCATAAAGCGTTCAATTAGTTCTTTAAAGGTTGATATCGACCATGGAAGGAGTCGTGTGACCACGTCAATGCCACTTCTTCTAGACAAATTGGGAGGCCTTGCATTTTACAGCATCTAGAGCTGCTGCGACATTCACAAACCATGCATATCTCATCAGATGTTGTCCAGGGTCAGTTCTCCCTGAATACAGATCCATTTGTGGCAAATTAAATTGTCGAGGGAATTGGAAGTCCAATATGTCATCTGTAAAGGGGGTGTGACTTCGTTCAATGCCCCAGTCTTCATTGGTGTAGTGTCGGCTTTCGGACATGATTTGGCTCACCATTTCCCATACATCAACATTCGTTAATGTGGGCTCAGGCTCTCTGGCCTTAATGTTCGGATTACCCCTATGCTCCTGTATATGGGATGTCTTCCTGTTTCTAACGGCAACTGCTCTACTCTGTTCCCTACGTTCCCAGTTAATCACGGGAGGAAGGGGTTGGAGGAGTTGCCCTTGTATGGGATTAATAATATTAGGATCCCTGGGCAGAACATGAGATCCACGCATGGGCAGCAACATAGGTTCTCTCAGGCTTGGGTCATCAAGTCCTAGCACACGAGCAGCGTCTTCATGGGATCCCAAAGATCCAAAGTCAACTGATCAAGATTTCCAGGCCATTCAAGTGGCCGTCTTTAACGAGGGCGCTCTTCATCCGAAGAGGATGACTGTTCTGCTGTAGGGCAGCGAGTTGGAGAGGGTGTCTTCTGCCTACGAAGCTCATAGTGATCATGTTCTCCTGCATACGGAGACTGTCACGTTTATGAGCTTCCAAAGCATCCCTAGTACTTTCAAGCATATCAAGGAGGTGCTAAAAGTCTCCGTGTGTAACTGGTGTAGATGGAACGGGTTATTCACTAGTCGTCGCGGCTGGTATCGGAGCATTGGTGGGTGCTCGAAGATGTACCAGTTTCAGTCGCGTTCAGATCGGATCAGAGTAGGGAAGTGGAATCAGTTTAGTTCAGAGGGGGGTACGAGTAGCAACAACGTTTCTGTTTCGGTTCGGGGTCGAGCCATCCATTCTGTTCGGAGCAACCGGTTCGGATCGGTTTGCATCAATGCGCTGTCCCCGCGACCTCGTCATGATCGTGGCTTGCGAATCTTCGTTAGCTTCATTCTCCCGAGCGCCTTGCACTTCTTTCCCTTTTCCTTTAGCCATAATATCCAATTCTTCAGTGATTAATCAGCAAATACTTGAAAATGTTGGAAACAGAGGATTAACTTCTTTGAACTTGAAGGTCCAAATAGTAGAATGATAATCCCAAAAAAACGGAGAATTCGAAGAGTTCTCAGTGAAAGCATCAAATTGTTAGATCCAAAAATGGCTCTAACACCCAAATTAGTAATAATTCTAATAAAATGAAATCAAAAAGGAAAGGGAAACACACGACTTATTGTGGTTCGGCATTAAAGAGCCTACATCCACTTTCTACTTTTTGAATTAATGTTTTGGATATAAACACACTAGTGATTCTCACTCAAATTCACTCACACAACACATAGATCCACTCAATTCTCTCAAAAATGTAGTTTGAAAGATTATTATGATCTGAACATGACGATGAAATTCGGTTGACAAGAGGGTTTGAATTCTGAATGTGCAAAAAGATCCCTTCAAATGACCATTGGAGGTATATTTATAGGTGAAAAGTCTCCCAGTAATGGCTCCGGTTCGAGGACACGTGGCAGGCATCCCGCTCGGTTCGGAGTTGAGGGCTTGGAGATGTTGCCAGCGCATAGTAGTTGTGGGTGATCATGGCGAACATGAGCATAACCGCTCCGCACTTCAAGAGATCGTGGGTGATAACCACTCCAGCATCCAACTTGGGTCGGATATGTTCGTTGAAAAGAAAGGCGGATCGGGCTCTATCGACCCGACCTGGATTTGTCCCAGCTTCCTTAACTTCTGCTCCGCTTGCTTTGATTTCAGTTGGAGACCCTCGATCCGATCCGAGCTGCCAGTGCACACTTTTCTGGTCAATTTTCTGCACCTACTCCCCCTTTAACTTTGTGTAGCCTAGTTCGCAAAGTAGGCTAACAAATATAAAACTGGAAAATGAATATTAAATTTCATGAAAAGGGTTAAAGCGATAACGGGGTTATGGAAATTGGAATTAAGAAAACCTTGATTATAACTGAATCGATAACAACTTTGAAGGAGATTTAAAAGGGAAATCCAAAACGATCCATAACTATTATTTTAAAAATGCGCTTATTACTTGGGAAGACCTGGTTCGAATATATGTTCGAAAACCATTCCAAGTAATAATACGATGCTATAAAGAAATTGAAGACTTGGAAGTCGATAAGTGAAGGACGAGAATCTTCGAATTATTCGGATTGACGGTTGATGTCTTGTTTGAGTCGATCACCTGATACGAGGTTAAATGTGACATGAGATCTGAATATTTTCGGATTTTTGTTCCGTTCAGACCTAGAACAAACTTGTATGGATTGTGTGTCTGGCACTGAAATTGACCGCGTAACACTGATTTCTGTTAATACATATCTAATTTGTGGCAAAATATTATTCTCGCCTCTAAGATATACGAACTTAGAGGTTATGTATTGATGGAAATCAGTGACATTCATGAATTGTCAATGTGGCATACTCGAGTTATGAAATGAGCTAGTGATGACCAAAGCACGACTGATTTAATCGTAGCTTTGTGTATATCTTGACATCGATGAACCTTACACCCCGGACTGACGGTAAATTGACAGTTAGGTTGTATATATAATCTCTAGTGAAAATAGAAAGCTGCGGTGGTAGATCTACCTCAAAACCTGAGGAAATAAAGTATATACAATGTCCAATGTCTGGATGAAAATATGGATATATACTTCGCGCTATGTATTCGATGTCCATGTCTGGATGTTAACTAGGAGATACTCAGATTCGTGTCCTCCAAGGGTCTTTCGTGCCAGGAGCCATCATGTTGGAAAACCCAATAACCAATACGAGCCGTTCGATTTGTTTGTAAATTACGTATGTGGACATAGTCACTATGCTTGCTAAGATTAATATATTTATTTGTGAAATGGTTTTCAACACTAATACTAGTATTAAAAGATGATTTTCACATATGAAAGCATTTTTGGTTATCATAAGACAAAACTCGCCCAGTTAGTGTGCGCTTGCATTGTGTGACGTGGGACGAGCTTATGATAACTTTATTTTTTTCCAAAATCATTTACAGTTTCTATGCATGAAAATTCACATGGAGTAAACCTGTTCCATGTTAGCGGCGTGGTCCGGTGAATTTCACACAACATTTCTTTTGGTTACTGCACCCATAACACTCATGTTATTTCGTATTTTAATTTCTCCAAAATGAGAATGATTTAGTTCTGAACCGAGTGTTTGTTATGTTTCTTTTTATGCAATACGCTCGGGTCAGATACAAGTTATAATTAGCGATGATTTCTTTGCCCTAGAGAACGAAGACAAAGATTTGGTATATATATCTGTTATACATATATGTATTTCTCGCTTTACTTTGGTTTTGCTGCCCGGTTGTATAAATTTGTATATGTGTAACTCTGATAATCATTGTATATTATAATCGCATGTATATATTTCAACCGCTTTTGAATTGTTAATTGTTTATTATATGTTGTACTTCCGCTGTGAGATTCTATTATTGTTTTCTCTTCTTCCTTGCTTTTCTTTTATTTTCCCAATAACTACCTGCATTTGCGATCTGTTTGGGTCAGCATGGGTTGATCATTGTCGATTTGAACGGTCAAAAATCCAGGTCGTTACAGTTAGTATCAGAGCTTTGGGTTAGCGATAACCTTGGCTCTTTTTGGGAATTAACTCATTAGAGATATGATTAGTAACGTCCTAGAATGAGTTTGAGTGTCTATACGAGAGAGGGTACTTGTATTTTTGATATAAAATGGTTTATATTATGTTGATTTGTTCCATTAAATATTTATAGATTCTGGTCGATATATGGGACGCCATGGTATCGATTGGAATTTCTAAATAATAGAATAGAATGGATTGACATAATATTGATTTGGATTATATTTTAAATATATTATATATTATTGGTTTTAAGGGAAGATGCATTTGTTATTAGTAGGTAATAATATTAATTTATTATCCATTATGGTTGATTTAATAATAAATCTAATAGGGACAAATTAAATGGTTTTAGAAAAGTATGATAATGAAATCTATTCAATATAATTTGTTGCAAAATATATTTTACAAATAAAATGGAAAAGAACTTGAGAAATCGATTCTGCTTCTTTTGAAAATAGATTTGCCAAGATTTTGAAATAATATGGTGCTATCAGTAATTATTTTCGAAATGGAAATGATTACAAATAATTTTAAATGGAACAAATATGTAATTCCTTCTCAGACCTTAGGAATAACTCGGTCGCATTATCGACGTTTATTTTGAAGAGTCTGACTGGGGGGAGAGCACTCTGTTATTATTATAACTTGTTCGATAAAGGATTTAAAGTTTGAATTTAAATAAAACCAGAATCAGAATTTCTATGTTCTTTATTAACTAAGAATTTCAACTTTGAATTAAGGTAAACAAGAATTATTGGGAATTTCAAAGTGTGGAATAAGTAAATAAAATAAGCATTATGTGAAATATAAATTATGGTTGAACTCTTAGAAATAGAAGATAATGAACAAATTTTCAAAGTAGAATCTAATTGGTTGAATAAATGGTAAAAGCAATATCGAGTTAAGAAGTGAAATGAGATTTAATGTAAATTGAGCTTAATGAACGAAACCAAATGGAGCTAGTCCGAAAAACCGTAAATAGATTTGGATGAGTAAAAGTAGAAAGAGTTAGATGTTTTGGCATCAATTCTCAATAAAAATTTGGAATCTAATAAATGAAATGAGTGATATGAGGTGAGTAAATAAAAATTGGAATGAACAAAATCGAGATTAACTTAAATAAATGATTAATCGAGTATAAGTAAACAGAATGATAAATCGATTTAATATGAGTGAGATCAAGTATGGATATCTTGAGGCAATAAGAGGGTAAACAATGATATGAACTTAGTCAAATTCAGTGAGAACGAGAATTGGAGAACTAGAAAATTTAAATTAAATAGAATCGATATTTATGTTAAAATCTGAAATATTTGGTATAAGATGAAGCAAATAAAGCATAACTTTTAAGTGGTTGATCAAATATTAGTCAAATTTTCATGTTTACTAGGTTGAAATCCGAGTGTTAGTCGTAGTTCTACGCACTGAAAATGAAAACCTGAAGTGTATATCAATATTGTTTTGACTATAACTTCCTAGTGGATCATCGGATTTGGATGTTCTTGTACAATTCGGAAAGGTCAAGATCTAAACTAAAGCATTTCTTCAATATGCTTTGTAAAATTTTAATGTTTAAAAGGTCGAAAATTGGGTTGAACAATTCAAGCTTGCATTTTATTTGTTTGGGCTAAAGCTTTCGCTTTCGCTAAAATGGTCGTAACTTTTGAACGAATTATCTGAATTTGATGAATCCAGGCAATTCGGAAAGCGTGAAATGAATGCAACAACTTTTGTATGTTTTGGGCAAATTCCATCATTTGAATGGTGATAAACCTCGATTTGTTCGCTGGCCTGTCGCTAGTGTGTTTATTTTGTAGTTGAAATGATTAATATATGTTGTGCAAGTTATGTACATTTGCTATTTATTGTATAAATGTTTGATTCTTATGCATATTTGAGTATTTGGCAGGTTTAAGGAATTAGCGCTATGCTTTGGAGCACGCTTTGCGCTAATGCTAAATTGATAAATAAATAAATTTGCAAATAATGCTAAAGAAGGTACGTATTTGTGTTATATGGTTTTGTGGTTATATACACACACACATTTCTTTCCCCATTTTTTGGGATGCATCATCATGTGATGGGATGTATATTTGAATTTATAAATATATTGTGATTTTTCCGGACCTCTCCGTTTAGAGGAGATGCTGCCGAAATTTTCTCTAATTTCAGAAGTTAAAAATTTATGAGATTTTATAATTCGATAACTTATTTTATAAATGATATTTTATAAGTTATGGATTTGAAAGTATATATGCGCTCAATACCTTATTTCGTTCTCTTCTCGAGGACGAAAATATTTGAGTGAGGGAGAATGTAACGCCCCATAATTTTCTGTATACTTAAATTTAGATACAAATAAATAAATTTGATAATATTGGTTAAAAATAAAATTTGATTGATTTTAATAACGGTGATGGCTTGAATTGAGTATAAACGGATTTTAAATTGAGTTTATATTTAGAAATGTCAAAATTTGGAATTTAATATTTAATAACTAAATAAATTTGAGTTGTTTAAGTTAAAATTGGAATTCAAATTTAATTTGGTAAATGTTGGAATTCTGAATTTAATATTAGAATAATTGAAGATAAACAGAGTTCATTTACCAGTAATTGCAGTTCAAATTTAAATTCGAAATAATCAAATTCGGGAACTTAAAATTTGTGAAATCGATTTATAAAATTTATTTAGGTTGTAATTGGATTAAAATGGAATTTAATAATTATTTAAGTTGAATTAAAACGGCTAAACGAATAATTGAATTTATTAATCAATTAACTGTGAAATTTAGCTATTTTGGCAGCTGTCTTGGAATTCGATGAAACTAGTTTCATCGGATCTGGAACGGTGAATTATTATAGAATTTCAATTTCCGTTATAATCAGACTTGTCATTTGATCGTATGGAATAAAATGTGAAGGAAATCAATGTAAATTGATAATTGTTTATTTCTCCTGTTGGACCCCCTATATTTATGCTAATTAATTTCATTTCCACCTTATCAACTCATTTTACCTATATGTACTATTTCCTCAATCAGACTACTTTCTCTAATGGCAGAAATAAATTTCTAAACCCTAGATCAAAACAAAAATCCAAACTTTAAGATCAAATCTCTTCCAAATACCAACATATTATATATCATTTTGAAGAGCTCGACGATATGAAGCTTCTGGTGCCATTTGTTTTTGCAATGCAACATTTCAGTTTGCCGGAAATCGTGATCAAAGGGTGCAGTTTTCGAAAACCTAAGTGCAAATTTAGGGGTTTTTGATTTAGGGTCTAATCGAGGAATTAGCGATATGGGTTTTGTAGAGATTGATAAATGGAGTCAAACCATGGTGTTTTAGGGGTCTGGAAGTCGTTGTGGAGGTCGATTTGGGCGTGTATGCATTGGATTTGGCTTTCATTTGGCTCGACGGCAGCGGTTCCATGTTCGACCGAAGGTGACGGCGTTATCATGGGGAGGAGCGACCGGATATGAGCTTCGCAACGATGGTGGTCACTCAATCTCCGGTGGTCGCAGATCACGGCAGTGGTTGATCAAAGTGGCGTTAGAAATTGGGTTCTACGAGCGGTTCAGTTCCTGTAGCATAGAGAGGCACGAGCGGGAATTCTTTTCTGAGGGAAAGGGTGACTTGTTGGAGGGTAATTGGTTTATTTTTGTTATTTAATTATATATATATACATATGTATTGATCATTCTAACGCTAATAACTTATGCATATGAACTCGGATTTAGACGTGGTTCGTTGTGTTGGGATCATGGTGAAATTACAGACGTTCTGGTACTGATTTGGCTGCGTTTGGAGACTGTAAATTTTTTGTCTTTGGTTGGACGTTCGATCAACTAAAGACCCAAAGGTGAGTGAATTTCTTGCTCATAATTAACTGAATTATTCCGGTATTTATTAAATTAAATTATGAAATAAGTTTGGTTGTATAGTTGTAATTGATTGTTGATTGGTTGCTTAAAATTGACATGCAAGTGAGTTGATGTGCAAATTGAACTTGATAGCTAGTTATTTTAATTAAATTAAATTTCTTGTAAAAATTTACCGACCTTTGTTAACTAGTGAAACGAGATAATATTTACCATTTGGATGAATGGTTGTGATGGATATTTTGATTTGAAATTGGTTACTGCATTGATATCGACACCGGAATGTTCATTGAATTTGTTAAAGCAATTATTCCAAAATGAATTGTGAATTTGGAAATGGGATTTAAATACGATTTTGATTTCACAAAATTTTAAAACTAAATATAGTAATTCTCTTTAAATTTAATTTTTCAAAAATAAAAGTATTCAAAGATACTTGGAATTGTTCGAGACTTGGATTGAATACGAATTTAAAAGCCTTTTTATCTGAAAGGTCAAATTTGAATGTTGTTTGAAATCGAGATATGGAAATGAAGTAAACTGTATCAAAGCTGGGTTAAATCTCAAGTTGTTGAATTTGGAAGGAAGAAACAATTATGTTTTTAAAATTAGTTAGCTATATATACACCTATGGATTTTGAAATAAATTATATTATATTGTTTTTATTATTTAAAAATTATTTTAGTAAATCATTCAATATATGTATATATATAGTGATTTAAATTATTTTATTATGCTCTAATTATTCTATATATATATCCTAAAAAGGGGTTTTATCTATAATTATCTATTTTTTAGGTTATTTAATTATTTGTAATTTCCTCCTAAATTGGAATTGTTCTCAATTTAAACCGTTTGATTCAGATTGAGGTTTGAATAAAAAATATATTCTCCTTTAAATATAAACCAATTTTGAAAGGACTATGGTATTGTGACTAGAAAGAATATTCTATTTGAATATAAATTGATTTTGAAATAATCATGATATTGATATGAAATATTATTCTATTTTGAGTATGAATCGATTCTGAAGTTATTATGTTAATTTGAAACAAAATTATACTTTATTTTGAACGTAAATTGATTTTTTTAAATGATTATGATATCTCAATATGAACTATATTATATTTTGAATATAAACTGGTTTGGAATATAAAACTGGAAAATGAATATTGAATTTCACGAATAGGGTTAAAGCGATAACGGGGTTTATGTAAACTGGAATTAAGCAAACCTTGATTATAACTGAATCGATAACAACTTGGAAGGAGATTTAAATGGGAAATCCGAAATGATCCATAACTATTATTTTAAAAATGCGCGTATTACTTGGGAAGACCGAGATCGAATGTAACGACCTGCACTCTACGCGTCGGAGGATCGTAGAATATTTATTTCATTATCATATGAAGTCATATAGTTGTGTAACTTTGGGGAACGACTATTGGGGTCATTTCCCATGTTCACGATTTTTGCCAATTTTTAAATAACCGTTTTGCCCCTAGCTGATCTTGTTTCAGCAATAACTTTTAATCGGTAAAGAGTTTGACCTGAAACCAGTTCCGTTAGATCCGGATGATAGTTTACATTTCCGTAGAGTGGTCACAATAGCCAAACGGACTCACCGTTTGGGAGATATGGTTGAAACAAGGTTTAGAAGGTGAAAAACAACTTAATTGGGCTTAACCGGGTGATTAGCAGCTAGGCCCATTGGTGGATTTCGGGATTAGAGCTATATGAGGGCTGATTAGGGTTAGAGAAACCTTTTCCTTGTCATTTTCCAGCCGCCACTTACCTCTCTTCAACCCTAAGAATGGCCTCCAACTACTATAACACCTTCTAATCACCGTTTAATAAAGTTTTAGCCTAATCTACCTCAAATCAAGGAAAATTAGCATCATGTTTGGGATAAAGCTGCTGGAACACATAGAGATTCGACCTATATCAGATATACTTCCAGATCTATAAGTAATTTGTGGCTAAGGTGAGTGATTTGCATTGTTTCTCACTAATTATGACTAATTAGGGGGGATTAGTGATGATTAGTGAAATTATAACTCAGAAAAATCTGGAGAAATTTGTAAAATATTATTTTAGGGCTCTGATAGAAATTTTGGGCTACTCTGGATAAGTTTTGCTCATTGTATGCTTAAACATGATTAAGGGGGGATTAAGGAAAAAACAAGGGTTTTGGGTATGTTTGATCCATTTTGGCATGTTATATAGTTGTTTTGGTGTTCATGGTTGAATATACATGTTGCTATTGCTGTTTGGATTGCTTTGTTGCTGAATAATTAGGTTAGAATGGTCGAAAACATCGTAGTATGGCGTAAACAGCTCGTTGGAAAAGTTGCAGGAATTTAACCTGAACCGGATCGGATCAGAGGAAGGAGGCACGAGCCGACCCGATCGTGACACCCTACTCGTGGCCACTGACCACGAACCGACCTGATGATTTGGAAGACGCAGAGAACCATGGACCAAAAGCTCACGACCGATCCGTAGAACCCCGACCCGGAGGAAGAAGCTCGAACTCGGGCCGATGAAGGCTTGACCCACGAGCCAATGGAGAATCCCGACCGATTTGTGGCTATGGATCAGTGCAGTGGAGCCATCATGACTCCATGAGGCAGAGTGATCATAGAAAAGGATTTGGGTGGTCAAAGCAGTGGATATCATATGCTTTACGCACTGAGTGAGAGTTGTGAGGATGGTTGCTATGCTTGATTCTTTGAAATCACTATGACATGCACACCCTTTTCCCATATCTTTACACCATATGTTAGTATCACATTAGAATATTGTACATCTCATTGTGCTAACTTTTTGGTTGTAGGTCCAGGTTCAGGTATGGTTTAGTATACCTGTTATTATTCTGTTTTGTTGCCTATCGCTCATACCAGACTTTTGTCTAACTCAGAGTTTTATATCTCTTCTTATTACTCTAGGTGCTCTTAAAAGGGCAGATTAGAGATAGGTCAGGTGATTATGCACAAGTAGCTGTACCAGAGACGAGCATGAGGCTTCTACATATATATATATATATATATATATATATATATATATATATATATATAATCTCCATGTGTCGCTGCTGGTCACTACTTTGGGCATTAGTAGTGTACCTTTATTATTTTGCTTTGGAGACAGTTTTTAAAAGTTGTAACAGTGATGATGTGGAACATAAGCTGTATTTTGGATTTTCCGCAGCTATAATGGTTTAGTTTTCAGCTTATGCACTGTCTCACCTGGTTTATGTCAAAGTTATGGTATAATTATATTTTGTTCCATGTGCTGTGAGATATGTGATGTACTACATGTTCCTTACTAGTTCAAATTCCTTTCTTTTTCTTTCTTTGGCGACCGTCCTGTGCTAGTCGGGCATTGGCACAACACACTTACATTGGAAATGTCTGCTGGTGCGGGGCGGTCCATCACACTTGGTATTAGAGCTCTAGATTGTGTAGTTGACCTAGGGAAAGACATCAGGGAGAGATAGTATACGTATATAAGAGTGCGTATTTGTGATATTTTGGTTTTCAGAAGCGATATATATATATACTATTAGTGTATTTAAGGATGAAGTCGCACTGCACTGGCACCACTGAAGAGATGGTTAATCGTTTTCTCTTTACAGATTTAACGATGAACTGATATACGAGGAATACTGGTAGAGGATCCAATATTGGGAATGCTCCTGATATGAGGACGATGTTCACTGACTTCATGACAGAGATGCTTAGGGATGTTCATAGGGCAACACCTAATGCTGCAAATGGTAGTGGTGTAGCAGTGCAGGCGCCTAGGGCCGATTTCGCCAAGCTTTGTAAGGACTACACTAGTCTTGGTGGGTAGCCGTTCCACGGAACGGAATCGGCTACAGAAGTTCATGATTGGTTGGATAGCTATGAACGTATCTTCTAAGACTTGGGTATCGACGATGCGATGAAGAGCCTTTATCCTAAGCTCAAGACTAAAGTCGTTGTTGCATCTGCAGAGGGCCCAAAGCCGCAAGCAAGCGATGGAGGCACGAATAATTCTCAGAACAAAAGGAAACAGAATCAGACTAAGGATGGTCAGAAGAAGAGCAAGAAAGATGTTGAGTGCTTTAGCTGTGGCAAGAAGGGCCATTATGCTAAAGACTGTCGAGCAAAGCCAGCGGACAGGAAGTGCTTTAACTGCGGCCAAGTGGGACATCACAAAGATAAATGTCCACAACCCCCTAAAGAGAAGCAGATTGTGAAAGCATATGCTATTAATGTCGTTCCTTCTTCGTCAAATGCCCCAACCGCGGCGGAGAAAGGAAAGGATGTCGTTATTCAAGGTATGCTTTTTGTTTATGATGTTCCTGTTCGAGTACTTTTTGATACCGAGGCTTCCTGTTCCTTCATATCTAGTGACCTGGTAGATAGGTTGGGATTGGAACCCGAGAAAGTCGATAGACCTTTAGCGGTGACGAAACCGATTGGTGGTTCGACTAGCCTTAGTATGATTTTTCGTAATATGGTCTTATCAAGTCATGAATGTATGTTTGTTTGTGATTGTTTGTTTTGGGATTTACTGGCTTTGGCATTATTTTGGGAGTTGATTGGCTCCAAAGGTAGGGGTGGTGGTAGACTGTGAGGGCTTTTTGGTGACAGTTAGAGCGGATGATGGGCATAGGGTAGTGTTTGGTGGTATACCTAGTGATGGGGTAATGGATAGTTTTCTAAATTCCCTCGACATCCTTCATGATGAGTTGTCAGATGTGCCCATGGTTGGCCAGTATCCGGACGTCTTAGAGGAAGTGAACGGACTTCCACCACACCGAGAGATTGAGTTTCGTATTGATTTAGTGAAAGATGCCAGACCTATAGTAATGCCACTTCGTCGTATGGCACTAAGGGTGCAGCGAGAGCTCAGGGTGCAAGTAAGCGATCTTTTGAAGAAGGGATTTATCCGAAGAAGTGTTACTGAGTGGGGAGCACCAGTTGTGTTTTCTACCAAGGCAGATGGTTCCCTTCGATTGTGTGTGGACTACCGCGAGTTGAATAAGGTGACGAGGAAGAACAGGTATCCTCTACCGCGGATAGATGATTTATTTGATTAGTTGGCTAGCGCGAGAGTATTCTCCTAGTTGGATCTTGCAACATGTTTTCATCAGCTTAGGGTTGAAGTTGAGAGTATAGCTAAAACGGTCTTTCGGACGCCGTCTGGATTCTATGAGTGGATGGTAATGCCATTCGGGTTGAACAATGCACCAACATATTTTGTGGATCTTATGAATAGGGTATTCAGAGATCAATTGAATAAGTTTGTTCTTGTGTTCATAGACAATATTTTGGTTTATTCGAGGACAGAAGAAGAACACAAGGAACATTTGAGGATAGTTATGGAGGTGTTGAGAAAACACCAATTGAAAGCTAAGTTTTCTATTTGTCATTTCTGGAGGAGGGAAGTGAGATTCTTGGGCCATGTTGTTTCAGAGAATGGTATTGCCTGGATCCTGCAAAGGTGGCTACGGTACAAGATTGGTCTATGCCCAAGAATGCAACATACATAAGAAGTTTCTTGGGATTATCTAGGTATTATCGGAAGTTTATCCAAGACTTCTCCAAGATAGCGACACCATTAACTCAGTTGACCAAGAAGAATCAAGCTTTCGTTTGGGATGAAAGGTGCGAAAATGCATTCAAGAGTCTATAGGAAAAGTTGACATGTGCACCAGTGTTAGTCATTCCTAAGAGGAATGAAGAGATGACAGTATATACAGATGCATGCGGTACCGGGCTAGGTGCTGTATTGATGCAAGGAGGTAGGGTTGCAGCTTATGCTTGTCGGCAACTGAAACCGCATGAGAAAAGATATCCTTCCCATGATTTGGAATTGGCTGCGATTATATTCTAGTTGAAGATGTGGATACATTATCTCTTGGGAGAAAGGTTCGAGTTGTTTACTGATCATAAATCGTTAAAATACCTTTTCTCCTAGAAGGATCTAAATCTCCGACAGCAGAGATGGTTAGAATTCTTAGCTTCCTGTGATTTCGATATCGCACATACACCAGGAAAGGGCAATCCGGTTGCTGATGCACTGAATAGGAGACATGCTAGTTTAGGGGCTGCATTTCTTGAGTGGAAGCAACTGAAGTATATCGCAGGGTACGATTTCAGACCAAAGTGCGAACTGGATCTAAAGATGTTAGCAAGTTTGACAATTAGACCCACTTTGATTGAGCAGATTGGTTCCAGTCAGAAGGACGTTCCTAACCTATTGGAAATCATCTCCAAGTTAGAGATGGATATCGACGAGGAGACGGACAAGTATGGGCTTGATCAAGATGGACGGCTTATAACGAATAGAAGACTAGTTGTGCCCAAGGTCAATGGATTGAGAGATGAAGTGCTTAGAGAATGTCATCACTCAAAACTAACCATACATTCCGTTGGTAACAAAATGTATCTAGACATGAAGCAGACCTACTACTGGAAAGGAATGAAAAGAGACGTTGGGAAGTTTATATCCAAATGCGTGAACAACCATTTAGTTAAAGCTGAGCAAAAGAAACCTAATGGTTTGTTGCAACCATTGGAAATCCCAGAATGGAAATGGGAACAAGTCTCAATGGATTTCATTCATGTGCTACCAAGAACTAGATCGGGTCATGATAGCATTTGGGTGATTGTGGACCGATTGACCAAGAATGCAAGGTTTATACCCGTCAAGTCGAATAGAATGATAGCTAAGTTAGCTGAACTGTATATGAAATGGGTAGTGGGATTTCATGGAGTACCCAAAGGCATTGTAAGTGACCGAGATCCGTTGTTCACTAGTGGATTTTGGAAGAGCTTACAAGAGGGGATTAGGATCAGAATTACATCTCAGTACCGCGTACCATCCTCAAACCGACGGTCAGACAAAGAAGGTGAACCGAGTATTAGAAGATCTCTTGAGAGCTTCCATATTAGATTTTGGTGGATCATGGGATGACCATTTGCATCTAGTGGAGTTCACATATAATAATAGTTATCAGTCCAGTATTGGTATGGATCCATATGAAGCTTTATACGGAAGACCGTGCAACTCACCGTCATGTTGGATAGAAACCGGTAAGAAATTTACGCTTGGACCGGATGTGATAAGAGAAATATCAGACAAGATCAAGATTATACGACAGCGAATGAAGGCTGCCCAAGATATGCAGAAGAGTTATGCTGATAAGAGGAGAAGAGATTTAAAATTCTCCATTGGCGACTTGGGGTTTGTCAAGATTTCTCCGTTAAAGAGCGTGATACAATTTGGTAGGAGAGGCAAGTTGACACCAAGATTTGTTGGTCCATTTCCAGTTCTTGAACAATTTTGGAATTTGGCATATAAAGTTGGGTTGCCTGACAAGATGGCGGGAGTTCATAACGTATTTCATGTTTCCTAGATAAGGAAATTCGTGCACGACCCCAAAGTTGCTATTTCATCTGATCAGTTGGATGATATCGAAGTAGAACCCGAGGCTTTTGGGAATCGCAAGCCGATTCGTATTGTCGAGCATGATACGAAGAAACTTCGAAGGAAAGCAGTGAATATAGTCAAGGTTCAATGGGGCGAGGATGAGAATTACTGTACTTGGGAGATAGAGGAGAGCATTAAGGAGATGTATCCAGAACTCTTTGCCTAGTAAGGTTTCTATTTCAATTTATTTTTTTGCATGCTAGGATAGGTTTGTTTTGTTTGTTTTGTGTGTTTGATTATTTGTGAATGACTGATAAGCATGCGGAACACCTTTGTATGCTTTTGGTTAAGGAATTTCGGGGGCGAAATTTCTGAAGGGGAAGGGGGGAGTGTAATGACCTGCATTCTACACATCGGAGGATCGTAGAATATTTATTTCATTATCATATGAAGTCGTATAGTCGTGTAACTTTGGGGAACGACTATTGGGGTCATTTCCTATGTTCACGATTTCTACCGATTTTTAAATGACCGTTTTTCCCCTAGCTGAACTTATTTTAGCCATAACTTTTGATTGATAAAGAGTTTTGACCTGAAACCACTTCCATTAGATCAAGATGATGGTTTACATTTCTATATAGAGTGGTCACATTAGCCAAACGAAATCACTGTTTGGGAGATATGGCTGAAACAAGGTTTAGAAGGTGAAAAACAACTTAATTGGGCTTAACCGGGTGATTAACAGCCAGGCCCATTAGGGGATTTCGGGATTAGAGCTATATGAGTGCTGATTAGGGTTAGAGAAACCTTTTCCTTGTCATTTTCCAGCTGCCACTTACCTCTCTTCAACCCTAACAATGGCCTCCAACTCATAAAACACCTTCTAATCACCGTTTAATCAAGTTTTAGCCTAATACACATCAAATCAAGGCAAATTAGCACCATGTTTGGGATAGAGCTGCTGGAACACATAGAGATTCGACCTATATCAGAGATACTTTCAGATCTATAAGTACTTTGTGGCTAAGGTGAGTGATTTGCATTGTATTTCACTAATTACGACTAATTAGGGGTGGTTAGTGATAATTAGCGAAATTATAACTTAGAAAAATCTAGAAAAATTTGTAAAATTCTAAAATATTATTTTAGGGCTCTAAAATAAATTTGTGCTAATTTGGATAAGTTTTGCTAATTGTATGCTTAAACATGATTAAGGGGGGGATTAAGGGAAAAGCATGGGTTTTGGGTATATTTGATCCATTTTAGCATGTTATATGGTTGTTTTGGTGTTCATGGTTAAATGTACATGTTGCCATTGCTGTTTGGAATGCTTTGTGATTGAATAGTTAGGTTAGAATGGTTGGAAACGCCGTCGTTTGGCGTAAACAGCTCGCTGGAAAAGTTGGAGGAATTTGACCCGAACCGGATCGGATCGGAGGAAGGAGGCACGAACCGACCCGATCGTGACACCCTACTCGTGGCTAGTGACAATGAACCGACCTGATGATTTGGAAGATGCAGAGCACCATGGATCAGAAGCTCACAACCGATCCGAAGCACCTCGACCCGGTGGAAGAAGCTCGAACCCGGACCGATGAAGGCTTGACCCATGAGCCAATGGAGAATCCCAACCCGAAGAGACTCACGATCCGAAGTTGGAGCCACGACTTGACACTCTGGAGAGGACATCACGAACCAAGGAGCTTGACCTGACCCGATGGGGGCAATCGCGACCGAACCGAACCAAAGGTGGAAGAGAGACCGATCTGAATGGACGCTTGTTCCGAACCGATCCGGAGGAGACCAAAACCCGAGATGCAATGGTAGTCCAAATGAGAAATTTGCACTCAGGATCCAGTTGGGAACTAACGAGTTAACTTCATGAGTTGTACTTTGCTGCGGGACGTGTGCTAAGGAGTTATTGTAATGACCCGCATTGGCAGAGGTGGGTCATTACAGTTATCGACGTCCATAACTTTGATTCACCACCAAGATGTATGTTAGGCTACGGCTCAGTGCAGTGGGGTAGTTATTACTTTATGGGGGCAGAGTGAACGTAGCATGGCTATGAGCCAGTGCAGTGGAGTCGTCATGACTTCATGTGGCAGAGTGGACATAGTAAAGGATTAGTGGCTATTGATCAGTGCAGTGGAGCCATCATGACTCCATGGGGTAAAGTGATCATAACAAAGGATTTGGGTGGTCAAAGCAGTGGATATCGTATGCTTTACGCACTGAGTGAGAGTTGTGAGGATGGTTGCTATGCTTGATTCTTTGATATCACTATGACATGCACACCCCTCCTCCGTATCTTTACACCATATGTTAGTGTCACCTTAGAGTATTGTACATCTCGTTGTGCTAACTCTTTGGTTGCAGGTCCAGGTTCAGGTATGGTTTAGTATACCTATTATTATTCTGTTTTGCTGCTTATCGCTCATACTAGACTTTTGTCTGACCCAGAGTTTTATGTCTCTTCTTATTATTCTGGGTGCTCTTAAACGGGCAGATTAGAGACAGGTCAGGTGATTATGCACGAGTAGCTGTACTGGAGATGAGCATGAGGCTTCTACATATGATATATATATATATATATATATATATATATATATATATAATCTCTCTGTGTCGCTGCTGGTCACTACTTTGGGCATTAGTAGTGTACCTTTATTATTTTGCTTTGGAGACAGTTTTTAAAAGTTGTAATAATGATGATGTGGAGCATAAGCTATATTTTGGATTTTCCATTGCTATGATGGTTTAGTTTTCAGCTTATGCACTGTCTCAATTGCTTTATGTCAAAGTTATGTTATAACTATATTTTGTTCCATGCGCTGTGAGATATGAGATGTACTACAGGTTCCTTGCTAGTTCAAATTCCTTTCTTTTTCTTTCTTTGGCGACCGTCCCATGCTAGTCGGGCATTGGCACAACGCACTTTCATTGGAAATGTCGGCTGGTGCGGGGCGGGCTGTCACACTTGGTATCAGAGCTCAAGGTTGTGTAGTTAACCTAGGGAAAGACATCAGGGAGAGATAGTATACGTATATGAGAGCGCGTATTTGTGATATTTTGGTTTTCAAAAGCTATATATATACACTATTAGTGTATTTAAGGATGAAGTCGCACTACACTGGCACCACTGAAGAGATGGTTAATCGTTTTCTCCTTAAAATTGAACGATGAACCGATATACGAGGAATACTGGTAGAAGAGCCAATAATGGGAATGCTCCTGATATGAGGACGATGTTCACTGACTTCATGACAGAGATGCTTAGGGATGTTCATAGGGCAATACCTAATGCTGCAAATGGTGGTGGTGTAGCGGTGCAGGCGCCTAGGGCCGATTTCGCCAAGCTCTGTAAGGACTACACTAGTCTTGGTGGGAAGCTGTTCCATGGAACGGAATCGGCTACAGAAGTTCAGGATTGGTTGGATAGCTATGAGCATATCTTCTAAGACTTGGGTATCGAGGATGTGATGAAGAGGAAGCTAACATCCCGGCAGCTGCAAGGACGGGCAATGAATTGGTGGAATGCTATTAAGGCAGCTACCCATGAGGATCAATTTACTTGGGATCAGTTAAGACCCGCTTCGGTGATAAGTTTATCCCAGCTGCTCAGAAATCAGAGTTGTTTAGGAAATTTTTGGAGCTTAAGAAGAATGGTAGGGCAGTCTCGGAGTACATTGCTGAATTCGATACTTTATCGAAGTATGGATTATCTCTTATCGACACTCCTGAGAAGAAGAATGAGAAGTTCATAATAGGCTTAGATCAATACATGGGGGAAAGGCTTATAAACCATGTTGATGAGACTTTTGAATCGATTGTTGGGGAAGCATTAAGGTCAGAAAGCCTTTATCCTAAGCTCAAGACTGAAGTCACTGTTGCATCTGCAGAGGGGCCAAAGCCGCAAGCAAGCGGTGGAGGCACGAATAATTCTCGAAACAAAAGGAAACGGAATCAGACTAAGGATGGTCAAAAGAAGAGCAAGAAAGATGTTGAGTGCTTTAACTGTGGCAAGATGGGCCATTATGCTAAAGAATGTTGAGCAAAGCCAGCGGACAGGAAGTGCTTTAACCGCGGCCAAGTGGGACATCACAAAGATAGATGTCCATAACCCCCTAAAGAGAAGAAGATTGTGAAAGCATACGCTATAAATGTTGTTCCTTCTTCGTCAAATGCCCCAACCGTGGAGGAGAAAGGAAAGAATGTTGTTATTCAAGGTATGCTTTCTATTTATGATGTTCCTGTTCGAGTACTGTTTTATACCGAGGCTTCCTGTTCCTTCATATCTAGTGACCTGGTAGATAGGTTGGGATTGGAACCCGAGATAGTCGATAGACCTTTAGAGCTGACAAAACTGATTGGTGTTCAACTAACCTTAGTATGATTTGTCGTAATGTGGTCTTATCGAGTCATGGATGTATGTTTGTTTGTGACTGTTTGTTTTGGGCTTTACTGGGTTTGGCATTATTTTGGGAGTCGATTGGCTCCAAAGGTACGGGTGGTGGTAGACTGTGAGGGCTTTTTGGTGACAGTTAGAGCGGATGATGGGCGGAGGGTAGTGTTCGGTGGTCTACCTAGTAATGGGGTAATGGGTAGTTTTCTAAATTCCCTTGACATCCTGCATGAGAAAAGATATCCCACCCATGATTTGGAATTGGCTGCGATTATATTCGCGTTGAAGATGTGGATACATTATCTCTTGGGAGAAAGGTTCGAGTTGTTTACTAATCATAAATCGTTAAAATACCTTTTCTCCTAGAAGGATCTAAATCTCCGACAGCAGAGATGGTTAGAATTCTTAGCTTCCTGTGATTTCGATATCGCATATACACCAGGAAAGGGCAATGCGGTTGCTGATGCACTGAGTAGGAGACATGCTAGTTTAGGGGCTATGTTTCTTGAGTGGAAGCAACTGGAGTATACTGCAGGGTATGATTTCAGACCAAAGTGCGAATTGGATCCAGAGATGTTAGCAAGTTTGACGATCAGACCCACTTTGATTGAGCGGATTGGTTCCAGTCAGAAGGATGATCCTAACCCATTGGAAATCATCTCCAAGTTAGAGATGGATATCGACGAGGATATCGACAAGCATGGGCTTGATCAAGATGGATGGCTTAGAAAGAATGGTAGACTAGTTGTGGCCAATGTCAATGGATTGAGAGATGAAGTTCTTAGAGAATGTCATCACTCAAAACTAACCATACATCCCGGTGGTAACAAAATGTATCAAGACATGAAGCAGACCTACTACTGGAAAGGAATGAAAAGAGACGTTGGGAAGTTTATATCCAAATGCATGAACGGCCAGTTAGTTAAAGCTGAGCAAAAGAAACCTAGTGGTTTGTTGCAACCATTGGATATCCCAGAATGGAAATGGGAACAAGTCTCAATGGATTTCATTGACGGGTTACCAAGAACTAGATCGGGTCATGATAGCATTTGGGTGATTGTGGACCGATTGACCAAGAGTGCAAGGTTTGTACCCGTCAAGTCGAATAGAATGACAGCTAAGTTAGCTGAACTGTATATGAAATGGGTAGTGAGATTTCATGGAGTACCTAATGGAATTGTAAGTGACCGAGATCCGTTGTTCACTAGTGGATTTTGGTAGAGCTTACAAGAGGCATTAGGATCATAATTACATCTCAGTACCGCATACCATCCTCAAACCGGCGGTCAGACAGAGAGGGTGAACCAAGTATTAGAAGATCTCTTGAGAGCTTGCATATTAGATTTTGGTGGATCATGGGATGACCATTTGCATCTAGTGGAGTTCGCATATAATAATAGTTATCAGTCCAGTATTGGTATGGATCCATATGAAGCTTTGTACGGAAGACCGTGCAACTCACAATCATGTTGGTTAGAAACCAGTGAGAAATTTATGCTTGGACCGGATGTGATAAGAGAAACATCAGACAAGATCAAGATTATACGACAGCGAATGAAGGCTGCCCAAGATATGCAGAAGAGTTATGCTGATAAGAGGAGAAGAGATTTAAAATTCTCCATTGGCGACTTGGTGTTTTTCAAGATTTCTCCGTTAAAGAGCGTGATACAATTTGGTAGGATAGGCAAGTTGACACCAAGATTTTTTGGTCTATTCCCAGTTCTCGAACAAGTTGGGAATTTGGCATATAAAGTTGGGTTGCCTGACAAGATGGCAGAAGTTCATAACGTATTTCATGTTTCCCAGTTAAGGAAATTCGTGCACGACCCCGATGTTGCTATTTCACCTGATCAGTTAGATGATATCGAAATAGAACCCGAGGCGGTTGGGAACCGCAAGCCGATTCGTATTGTCGAGCATGATACGAAGAAACTTCGAAGGAAAGCAATGAATATAGTCAAGGTTCAATGGGGCGAGGATAAGAATTACTGTACTTGGGAGACAGAGGAGAACATTAAGGAGACATATCCAGAACTCTTTACATGGTAAGGTTTTCATTTTGATTTATTTTTTCTGCATGCTAGGATAGGTTTGTTTTGTTTGTTTTGTGTGTTTGATTGTCTGTGAATGACTGATAGGCATGCGGAACACCTTTGTATGTTTTTGGTTAAGGAATTTCGAGGGCAAAATTTCTTAAGGGGGGGGGGGAGGGGAGTGTAATGACCCGCATTCTACGCATCGGTGGATCATAGAATATTTATTTCATTATCATATGAAGTCGTATAGTCGTGTAACTTTGGGGAATGACTATTGGGGTCATTTCCTATGTTCACGATTTTCACCGATTTTTAAATGACTGTTTTGCCCCCAAGCTAACCTTGTTTCGGCCATAACTTTTGATTGGTAAAGAGTTTTGACCTGAAACCACTTCCATTAGATTTGGATGATAGTTTACATTTCTATAGAGTGGTCACATTAGCCAAACGAACTCATCGTTTGGGAGAAATGGCTGAAACAAGGTTTAGAACGTGAAAAACAACTTAATTGGGCTTAACCGGGTGATTAGCAGCCAGGCCCATTAGGGGATTTCGGGATTAGAGCTACATGAGGGCTGATTAGGGTTAGAGAAACCTTTTCCTTGTCATTTTCCAGCCGCCACTTACCTCTCTTCAACCCTAACAATGGCCTCCAACTCATAAAACACCTTCTAATCACCGTTTAATCAAGTTTTAGCCTAATCTACATCAAATCAAGGGAAATTAGCATAAAATTCGGGATAGAGCTGCTGGAACACGTAGAGATTCGACCTATATCAGAGATACTTTCAGATATATAAGTACTTTGTGGCTAAGGTGAGTGATTTGCATTGTATTTCACTAATTACGGCTAATTAGGGGTGATTAGTGTTAATTAGCGAAATTATAACTCAGAAAAGTCTGGAAAAATTTGTAAAATTCTAAAATATTATTTTAGGGCTCTGATAGAAATTTGTTCTAATTTGGATAAGTTTTGCTAATTGTATGCTTAAACATGATTAAGGGGGGATTAAGGGAAAAACATGGGTTTTGGGTATGTTTTATCCATTTTGGCATGTTATATGGTTGTTTTGGTGTTCATGGTTGAATGTACCTGTTTCCATTGCTATTTGGAATGCTTTGTGATTGAATAGTTAGGTTAGAATGGTTGTAAATGCCGTTGTATGGCGTAAACAGCTCGCTGGAAAAGTTGCAGGAATTTGACATGAACTGGATCGGATCGGAGGAAGGAGGCACGAACCGACCCAATCGTGACACCCTACTCGTGGTTAGTGACCACGAACCTACCTGATGATTTGGAAGACGCAGAGCACCATGGACCAGAAGCTCACAACCGATCCGAAGCACCCCGACCTGGTGGAAGAAGCTCGAACCCAGACCGATGAAGGCTTGACCCACGAGACAATGGAGAATCCCGACCCGAAGAGACTCACGATCCGAAGATGGAGCCACGACCTGATGCTCTGGAGAGGACATCACGAACCAAGGAGCTCGACTCAACCCGATGGGGGCAATCACGACCGAACCGAACAGAAGGTGGAAGAGAGACTGATCTGAATGGAAGCTTGTTGCGAACCGATCTGGAGGAGACCAAAACCCGAAATGCAAAGATAGTACAAATGGAAAGTTTGTACTCAGTATCCAGTTGTGAACCAACGAGTTAACTTCATGAGTCGGACTTTGTTGCGGGACGTGTGCTAAGGGGTTATCGACGTCCATAACTTTGATTCACCACCAAGATGGATGTTAGGCTACGGCTCAATGTAGTGGGGTAGTTATTACTTTATAGGGCAGAGTGATCATAGCATGGCTATGAGCCAGTGCAGTGGAGTCTTCATGACTTCATGGGGCAGAGTGGACATAGCAAAGGATTACTGGCTATAGATCAGTGCAGTGGAGCCATCGTGACTCCATGGGGCAGAGTGATCATAGCAAAAGATTTGGGCGGTCAAAGTAGTGGATATCGTATGCTTTATGCACTGAGTGAGAGTTGTGAGGATGGTTGCTATGCTTGATTCTTTGATATCACTATGACATGCACACCCCTCCCCCGTATCTTTACACCATATGTTAGTGTCACTTTAGAGTATTGTACATCTCGTTGTGCTAACTCTTTAGTTGCAGGTCCAGGTTAAGTTATGGTTTAGTATGCCTGTTATTTTTCTGTTTTTCTGCTTATCGCTCATACCAGACTTTTGTCTGACCCAGAGTTTGATGTCTCTTCTTATTACTCTGGGTTCTCTTAAATAGCCGGACTAGAGACAGGTCAGGTGATTATGCACGAGTAGTTGTACCGGAGACGAGCAGGAGGCTTCTACGTATGATATATATATATAATCTCCCTGGGTTGCTGTTGGTCACTACTTTGGGCATTAGTTGTGTATCTTTCTTATTTTACTTTGGAGACAGTTTTTAAAAGTTGTAATAGTGATGATGTGGAACATAAGCTGTATTTTGGATTTTCCGCTGCTATGATGGTTTAGTTTTCATCTTATGCACTGTCTCACCTGCTTTATGTCAAAGTTATGTTATAATTATATATTTTCCATGCGCTGTGAGATATACTACAGGTTCCTTGCTTCTTTCTTTGGCGACCGTCCCGTGCTAGTCGGGCATTGGCACAGCGCACTTTCATTGGAAATGCCGGCTGGTGCGGGGCAGGCCGTCACATCGAATATATGTTCGAAAACAATTCCAAGTAATAAAACGATGTTATAAAGAAATCAAAGACTTGGAAGTCTATAGGTGAAGGCCGAGAATCTTCGAATTGATTGATGGCTGATGTCTTCTTTGGGTCGATCACCCGATACGAGGTTAAAAGTGGCATGAGATCTGAATACATTTGAATATTTTTGGATTCTTGTTCCGTTCAGACCCAGAACGGACTTGTATGTATTATGTGTCTGACATTGAAATTGACTGCATAACACTGATTTCTGTTAATATATATCGGATTTATGGTAAAATATTATTCTCGTCTCTAAGATATACGAATTTAGAGGTTATGTATTAATGGAAATCAGCGACTTGTCGTGAATTGTCAATGTGGCATACTCGAGTTATGAAATGAGCTAGTGGTGATCAAAGCATAGTTGATTTGAGCGTAGCTTTGTGTATATCGCGACATCGATGAACCTCACACCCCGGATTGGCGGTTAGGTTGTATACATAATCTCTAGTGAAAATCGAAAGATGCGGCGGTAGTTCTATCTCGAAACCTGAGGAAATGAAGTATATACGATGTCCGATGTTTGGGTGAAAACCGGGATATGTACTTCGCGCTATGTATTCGGTGTCTGTGTCTTGATGTTAACCGGGAGATACTTAGCTTCATGTCCTCCAATGATCTTTCGTGCCAGGAACCATCATGTTGGAAAACCCAATAACCAATACGAGCCGTTTGATTTGTTTATAAACTACGTATGTGGTCATAGTCATTTTGCTTGCTAAGATTAATATATTTATTTGTGAAATGGTTTTCAACACTAATACTAGTATTAAAAGAGGATTTTCACGTATGAAAGCATTTTTGGTTATCATAAGACAAAACTCGCCCATTTGGTGTGCGCTTGCATTGTGTGATGGGGACAAACTTATGATAGCTTCATTTTTTCCCAAGATTATTTTTGAATTTCTATGCAAGGAAATTCACATGGAGTAAACCCTTTCCGCGTTAGCGGCGTGGTCCAGTGGATTTCACACAATATTTCTTTTGGTTACTGCACCCATAACACTCATGTTATTTCGTATTTTAATTTCACTATTATTAGAATGATTTAGTTCTGATCTGAGTGTTTGTTGAGTTTCTTTTTGTGCAATACGCTTGGGTCAGATACGAGTTGTAGTTAGCGAAGATTTCTTTGCCCTAGAAAACAAAGACGAAGATCTGGTATATATCTATTATATACATATATGTATTTCCCGCTATACTTTGGTTCCGCATCCTGGTTGTATATATCTGTATATGTGTAACTCTGATAATCATTGTATATTATAATCGCATGTATATATTTCAACCGCTTTTGAACCGTTAATTGTTTATTATATGTTGTACTTCCGCTGTGAGATTCTGTTATGCTTTTCTTTTATTTTCCCAACAACTACCTGCATTTGCGATCTATTTGGGTTAGCATAGGTTGATTATTGTCGATTTGAATGGTCAAACATCCAGGTCGTTACAAGTGTACAAGCTTAATTACTAATTGGGATACATATTGCTATAAAGTAATGCCCTTGGATTGAAAAATGCACGTGCTACATATCAAAGACTGGTCAATAGAATGTTTCAAGACCGAATAGGGCGAAATATGGAGGTATACGTAGATGACATGCTAGTGAAATCTAATAAGGAAGAAAATCATTTGGAAAATTTAAAAGTAATGTTCAATGTCTTAAGGGAGTGTCAAATGAAGTTGAATCCATAGAAATGTCCTTTTGGGGTTCAGTTTGGTTAATTCCTAGGGCATGTTGTCAGTGAATATAGGATTGAAGCTTGCCCTGACCAATTTGAAGCCATAAGGGATATGGATGAAGCCAAGACAAGTAAAGAGGTCATGAGCTTAAATGGAAAAGTAGCAACCTTAAATCAATTCATTTCTATAGCCACTGATAAGTAATCCCCTTTCTTTGACATAATTAAGAAAAAGAAGAATTTTGGATGGAGCGAGGAATGTAGAAAGAGTTTTCGGGAATTGAAAGATTATTTGGGAAAACCTTCATTGTTATCCATTACTGAAAGTGGGGAAGATTGTATTTTTACATGGCTGTTTCATAATATGCCAGCTTGGTTTCATTAGAGAAGCAACGAAACGCAATTCCTAATTTATTATGTTAGCATAAGGTTAAAAGATGTGATATCCTGCAATAGAAAATTTAACTTACTGTTTGATCCTTACAATTTAAAATTTAGAGGTTACTTTCAAGCACATCCCATTATGGTTTTAACCAACTTTCCACTTAATTTAGTAAACCGGAAACATTAGGAAGATTGGTTAAATAGGGAATCGAGCTTAGTCAATATGAAATTGAGTTTCAACCACGAACAGGAATTAAGGGACAAGCCTTAACAGACTTTGTTAATGAGTGCATGAGTTTTGTTAAGGAACAATCGACAAAGGAAAATGATCTTAAGTCCAAATGGCAATCATTTGTAGACAGAGTGTCGAATGACCAAGACACAGGGGCAAGATATGTGATAATTACCTATGACGGGCACCATTTACACTATGCAATGAAACTTGGATTTTTCGCAACAAAAAATGCAACAAGGTATGAATCAATGATAGCAAGATTGAACCTAGCCCTACAATTGAAAATACCCCGAATCGAGATTTTTAGTGATTCGCAACTAATGGTAAATCAAATAAAGCAAACTTATCAAACCAAGGAGGCCAGGTTAGCGTCAAACTTGAAGTAAATATTGAAAATGCTTACCCAATTTGAGGATTTTTTATACATAAAATTCCAAGAGGGGAAAATTCCCAATCTGATTCTTTAGCAAAGTTGGCTAGCTCTTGAGGAGCCCCCGAAACTCGCATTATCCCTGTAGGATATCAAGAAAAACTAGCATCAAGCAAGAGACACTTGAACCTGGAAAGGAATTGCTAGTTTTAACTAGATCCCAAGCCTTAGCAAGAGCAACTAAAAAGGAAAAAGATATACAAATGAAATTTCTGTTGAATAACCCATGCAATCCGAAATGGACTACCATTATGACAATACTTGGATGACACCCATTGTGGATTACCTCTTAAATGGAACGTTACCTATAAGTAAAGAAGGCGCTAGGAGGATTAAGCATCAATCCCCAACCTTTGTCATTATGCACAAAGCACTCCATAAGAAAGGGCATTCCCTCCCCTACTTGAAATGTGTAGGCCTTGAAGATCGGATCAAATTATTAAAGGAAACACTGAACGGTTCTGTGGAGACCATTTTAATGGAATCAAGTTGGCAAAAAGGGTGGTGCAACAAGGCTTTTATTGGCTACACATGGTTAATCAAGCAAAGGAATATGCCAAGTAAAGTCCCAAAATGTTAGCGATTTAATAATTAATTAATTTAACTATTTTAATATATTGGTTTAGCAATTTAAATGGTTTGAAATTAAATAATATTGATTTTTTAATAATTTTAATTGTTGGAATAATAAATATTTATTTCCGAAATAGTCGAAAAATAGTTGAATTGACAATATTGTGTAAATTGGATAATTTAATAGATTTAAATCAATTTAGAATTTAATTATATTAAAGAATATATTGTTTAAACGACAGTTTGAACATATTAATTATAATGTAATTTAAAAAGAGATCATAACGTCGTGGTAGTTTGTAACTATGAATTTTGAACTTCAAATGACTATACAGGATTCGTTATTTATCGGATTTATCCAAAACAAGAAAAAATTAGATCTATTTCACTATATTTTTTTGATTGAAGTGAAAAATTAAGATTTCGTATTGTAGATTTTAAGTTATGTCCAAATCAAATTTTTAAAGGGTCATTATGGAATCATTTATAAGCCAAAACAATTTATTTAATATAAGTAAATATTGATTTCGAATTTGGACGAGATCTTTGAGACGTAGTTATAATTTAATTTTTAGAATTTTACTGTAATTTTTAATTTAGAAAATAAGTAACTTTTTATTTGGAGTATTTTGCATCCTATATCAGTATTTTTGGAATGTCACAAAATAAATTAACTTGTCTATATTATTATATTTTTGGGATTGTGACACATCGCTCATCCTGATGGTTTTTTTTAGTTTTGTCGATAGGAGTTCATGACATGATTTGCAATAAATGCATATATTTATTTTGTGGACGCAAAGCCAAAAATAAAACATAAATAATATATATGAAACTGGACACACGCCCGGCCTTTCGCCCATCACAAGCACATGCAACAACAAATTTTAACCCAAAATATCTGCAGCAATATATATATATATATATATTTGTACTTCTCCGAGTAACATGTAAAGGCAGGGTAGAATTTAGCAAATGTGCTTATGAACATAGTTAACAAAGTCATAAATCAAATCAAGTTGTTCTGTGTACATCATGGAAGTAAATGTTTCATCTAAAAATTTAACCATAACCTAACATGTATTTAGACTAATATACACTTAAATATGTTGAACTTGCATTTGCGGACATACATTTGATAAATATAACAGAAATGCATATATGATAGTGCTTACACTCTCTCCAACACATCACTATATACATGAACACAGCCAAGCAATCACACACCAACCATGCCTCAACAAACAAATCAAATATAAATATGTTTATAAAATTTCAAAATCTACGTCCAGTACATTTCCTTATCTCGTGCTTTCCGCAGATCATCATGTGACTTCAAAATGCTGCCTCCTTGTTTTCTACGAAGCAGCCTACGATTTAAGTCAGCCAACCTAAGGAGGTAAAAGCCTGCAGACCTAAAGATGGACGTTGTGCTTATCTTATTTTCCTACTGCTATATATACACGCAAGCAGTGCCATTTCTTTTTCTTGAAAACAAAAGCTGCTTCACTTCCTTCTTTTTCTTCTGGAAGTCAAAGCCGAAGCCTAGCTAATGGCTTTCAAACATTCCAAACAAACCCAAAGTGCCTCATGAAAAAGAAAATATATATAGAAAAAAATGACAAACATAGTTACTATATTGCGAGTTGAAGGCAGGGCGACGGGCTTGAAGCAAGCAGCTCGGGCTTGACCGTGTGGGGTGGAGAAGAAAGAGCTCGAGAAAAGAAAAGGGGGGGGGGGTGCAGGTTTAAGTCTAAAGGGATGACGACAAATGGGAGGTCAAAACTGTCGGCATGGCAGTTTGTTTTAAGGATTTTTGTTCTAAGAAGCTTCAGCATGGGATAGTTAAGCGTAGGAGAAGGGAAGGTTAGAGCTCGGCAAGGGTGTTCATATACAGAAGAAGGTTTAGTTGAAGTGGAAAGAAGAAGAGAATTGTTAAGGGGACATGTACATGAAATATGGAGCAGCAGGAGTTTAATTTGATGGAGTTTGAATCCTTTAAAGCTTCAAACTAGAAATTTATGTTTGTATGCATATTTGCGTGTCCTGGAGCTCAAAAAAGGAACTCTACAAGATGCGGTCTGGGCTTTTAAACGTGGGTTAGGTCTTACATTTACGGTTAATGAATATAATATATATATCACTAATAATGTTTAACGTAATTAATAAATTGTAATGTGATATTTTTATTTTGGACAGTTTAGTGCTTTTTGGGGAAATTTTGCTTGACAGTTTTTCCACTTGGAGTAGTTGAAATGTCGGTATCACGATTCGGTAGGGTAATATGTGAGTGAAGAAGCAGTGTGGTTTGAGGGTTGAAGCATGGCATGACTTTGGGAAGTTTGGCATGGAATATGTAATAGGGTCTCACAAGTTTGTTTAATTTGTGGAAGATGTCACTGTTTAAGTGGACCGGTTGTGGGTCTTCAATTAGGGGATAGCCCATTTTAAATACGAGATAGCCCATTTAGAGAGAAAAAATGTGAAGAAAGGTGGAAGCATGTTTCGGGTATGGCCACTATAGAAGAGTTCGAATACTCTTGGGAAGATGAGGACGTATTAGCGGGTAACAAGGAATTAAGGTTTTAAAATTTTAGTTAAGATTAATATTATATTAATTATTACTTAAGTTAATAATCATTTTTAAATATATATATTTAATCTTGTAAAATTAATATCTTATATATACGATATCAGAATTGCGAACGGTTAGAGTCGTTGGAACCGTACAAAGGCAGGCTACGTTATGAAGCTAGTTCGGAACTATTTAGAGCTCGTTAGAAATTTGGCAGAATCAAACGTCCGATTTAATCAACCGACCATTAACCGTTTTTACGATTAACGACCAAGGTGAGTAACCTCACCAACTCTGTCTAGTTTGAAAATATTATAAGTATATTTTAATATTTATAAATGATGATTGAATGTTGTGTGATGGTTGTTTGAGTGAAGTGCTTATAAATTGGTTGAAGTTATACATATATAGTTATTTATATAAAACTGTTGGTTTAAGATTGATTATATTTATTATTATATTTCATACTGGCTTGACATCAGTGTTATTTATGTGGATTAACATCTGTGGATGCAGGGAAACAGGTTGGAGGGATCCAACTGGATTCCTCAACAATTATATTGTTGTTTTTCATATATTGCATTATATGATGTGATAAATAATCAGTTGTTTATTGTTGTGTGTTTGATATGTAGGATAACATTAACCTCGAAGTAATTGGTATTTAAATACCTTTAAAATATATTGGAGAAGAACTCGAATATAAAAGGGAAAATTTTATTATTTTTAAATAGAGTTAAAGTTCAATTGGAACTATATATTAACTTGTTTTTAATTATATTAAAATCAGCAGTTTGATTTATAAATAATGTTTAGAAATAAAGTGGAATAATTATTACTAAATAATTTGAAAATATAAGAATAGATTTTCAAAAAAGGGGAAATGGAAATTTGTTTCAAAGAAACGATGGAATAATTGCATTGTTCGAAAGGCAAATAGAATGGAAATAAACCCATAAAGATTATAACTGGAACATGATTTTTGTTGAATTGTATATATATAATCTATTTTTAGAAGTTATAAATATTTGATAAGATAGTTGATCGTGGTTTGAAACCCGTTATTTATAATCAAATAAGTAATCAAGATTTAAGTTATAAATTAGATTTTTAATAGGAAGGAGTTAACTTGTAATGATAGTTTATGAAGTAAAGTTGATTATAAATTTAGAAAATAACTTGATAGATGGAATTTTAACTAGTGAAGATATTTATTTATAAAAACGAATTTAGATTGATTTAAATAGAGCAAATTTCTACAAGAAATAATATTCATGTTTTAAGGTGAATAATGTTTTGTTGTATATAACGTAGTTGTATACACAATTATATGATTTTGTTTGATGATAACAACCAAATATATTTTATTATTAAATGTGTTTGTAACTGTACTGGTATAATACACAACAGACAGGAATATAATATTTCTATTTAAATAAAATACAACTGTACATAAATTTAAATATTCACACAGTATTTTATTTGAATAGAATATTTTATTTCAACATTTTAAACAGTACAAATTTTATACTCCACTATTTGTACATCTCAGTATTGCAATTCAATTCATACTCACAGTCTCTCACTACAGCACCCATATACACTTTACACTCAGTTGCACATTTTCATCTATACATACACTTATACAATCACTCACTCAGTTTACATTTCAATGTAAAGACACTTTAATTGACACTGTTACACACACTGTTATTTTCACTGTCTTCTGGCTTTCATCTTTTGTTTTTACAGCATTCTTCAGTCAGTCCAGTCTTCATACCTGTCATATACAGAAACACACACACAGTATATGGAACAGAAATAATATTCAAAATTCATGCAAATATAAATTTTATTTTTAAAAATTTTATTTGCCTCAGTTTTCTGGTGTGTTTCTCATCATTTTTCATGACTTGATCTGATTTGTGAATGTAGCACGCGCACGATATATGTATACACACACAAGTGTATGTATATACACATATTACAGTGCAGGGACAGGAAAACTGTTCTGATCGACTGCATGTACACACGTGCATATATATATATATATATACATATACGTGTGCACTGTCTCGCCAATCAGAATGCAGTGTCGCAACTGAGGAACAGCCACGTGGACCAACTCGACTCAATGCGCATAAATAACAACAAACAAGTCAATGCAATATGATCAAGTCAAACCAGAATGGACTGTATCAAATCCACACAGCAAGTTCAAAGCTAAAACAAATGCAGTCGAGCACAAGTTCAAAATGGAATCTGGTGTACACAACAAGCATGGACATTGATATACAGTGCAACTACATGAATACATGAATATGGTGTGATTTATGTCAAGTGTTTAGGTCAAGCAAACTCAGCATCATGGCAGCTGAATTAAAAAAAAAAGGAAAAAAATGACATATGGGATCAAGCATGTATGCAACACAGTGGAGCCACAGTCTATACGTGTTCATATTAATGGACAAGTTTTTAATGTGCCAAGAATCAATCAAGAAATCAATTCCATAATTCAATGGTTTCAAATTATACAGTGGGAAATAAATGTGCTAAGATATTATTCAAGAAATCTAAATTCACATTTGAAAGACAATCATTCTTTTGGGGCAATTTATTTTCAGAAACTCAATCTGTTTTTGGCAACAGGTTAAATGATTCAAGTTCATAAGCCAACATTGAAGAGAACCAAATTGGCAGCAAAACAATTGATATACAACAACAATTTTTCAGGAATAAAAGTGGAGTGCAAATCTGGCTCACATAGTGACAAAGCAAGAACATGTGAATGTGCTCAAGTAAAGTATTCAATGCAGTAAAGTAAAGTCATTAAAGAACAAAAACATCAAGTGCAAGAAGAGTAATCAGTGTATCATGATAGCAAGGCAAGTGTTTGAATTACGCAATAATGTTGGGAAGGAAATCAAGTATTTTGTCATTCCTGAAAATCAGCAAAAACCAATTCAAGTATTTCCAGAATACAAAATGAAGAATATTAGGGAATAATTATTCAATGATAAATTGGCTTATTCTCGGCATTTTTTAAATGGGATGTTTTTCAACATTTCTTTCCAAGAAATCAGAGAGAACAAGGCAACAATTTCAAATTTTATTCATTGGAGAAGCAAAAATGGCAAGTGGTAATCACAGTTTTATTTGGCATGATTGTCTGGGCAAAAACAAATATCTGTTTCTAGTTTTGCAAAAATCAGCAAGGAGAATATTTGGCAAGACAACAAATTCCTTTTTGGACAATTCAATTCAAGAATTCATAGTTATGGCAAATAAATGCAGAGAATAGTTTAAGGAAACAAGATATCATCCACACCACATTACCGACAATGTTTAAACATGGATGGGTGCATCTACAATCGCAAGGGGCCACAAATGTTTATGTCCAGAAAATCATTTTTCAGAATTGATTTATTCAATTAATGCCAAGATGAAGATGTGTAAATAAATGTTCAAGGGGCCATAAACGTTTCAGGAAAGTTCATCACAACAAATCAAGAAAGCTAGTAAAGCAAAGGAATTCAAATTCATTCAGAGATCAAAAGAGGAAACAATACGAATCAGCCAAGTCATTATTTTGTGAAATCAGAGCAATACAAGGATTATGTAATCCTATATAAATTACACCCTCTTCATCATAGGAAAGGTAACGAATCCAACTCAATCAATTTCAAGCATAGAAGAAAATCGAGAGAAACTCACTTTCTTAAGGGATTCGATCTCCATCCAAATCAATCGAGTAGAGAGCAAGAAAGCTTCGAGCCTACAGAGAAATTTCCAAGCACAATTTATCAATCGCGATCTAATTTAGGATTTTATTTGTTTATTTATTGTTTTTGTTGTCTTAATTTCATTTAAAAACCATTGTATTTGTTTTCTAGTTTTTGTCTGTAAAAACTAGGTGATCTAGTTAGGAATTTAACTAGCAGTTTACTAGAGTCTGTAAAAACTAGGGATACGGGTTACGGGTTTGTAATCCAAGGAAATCTGGTCGAGGGGATATCGATCAGTCTAGGGTTTTGAGCATAGGGTTAGTACAGGAGCAGGGAGTGCGAGTTTACAGTATCTGTAAGCGGGATCTGTTATTATCACCTAGTAGAAACCTTAGGAATGCAGCAGTAGGCAGGATTTTGCTGAAGCTGGGTATATCGTGTGTTATTTACTTTTTGTATTTTTATTTTTGCTGCATTCTACGATCTGTGAATATTTTAATATCCCGTAATATTTAAACTCTGCGATGATTTGTGATAAACCCTTTTCACCCCCCCTCTAGGGTTAATCTAGATCCAACAAGTGGTATCAGAGCCTGGTAATTTCATTAACTCTAGAGTCATGGGTAGCCCTAGTTATCAGTTCACCGAGAGTCAGTCCAGTAATATTCCACCTATTTTCAATGGAACAGATTATTTAAATTGGAAATTAAAAATGAAAATTTATTTAAAATATGTTCATATTAAATATTGGAATATTATTATTAATGGAGGAGATCTGTTAGATAAAAAGTGTAAAGCTATCAATACTCGTGCTATGAACTTTATTTTTTCTTGTCTTAGTATTGATCAATATAAACTTGTCTCCTATTGTTTAACTGCGCAGGAAATATGGAGAACTCTCGATGCAAGATACGGACGAAATGACAAAAATTTCTCAAAACCCCACAAGGACATCTCAAGTTCAGAATTTTGCCTGACTGGATTTACCAAGGATGAATCTGAAGATAAAGACTCAACAGACGATGAGACAAGAGATTACTCATATGAAGATTTGGTTCATTTTTGTACTGAATTAACAAAAGTTGTTGATAGTCTCAAATCTAAAAATAAAACTCTAAAATCTGAAAAACTTGAGTTGATCACCAAAAATAACATTTTGGAATTAAAGCTTGAAAATGTCAGAAATTTAGAAAATGTCGACTTCAAAAATCGTTTCGATTTCAAATCTGATTTAGTTCATCAAAATGAAGATCTGAAAAACCTGGAAAATGAAATCATGCTTTTAAAAGAAAAGGAGAATGAACTAATTTGTCGAAACAATATTTTGCAAAAGGAATTAGATAATCTCAAGACATCTGAAAATTCCAAATTTGAAATTTTTGAAAGAGAGAGCCTGTTGAAAACTGAATCTATTTTGAAAGAACTTGAAATTGAGATTGAAAAATTCAAAACCTTTGAAAAACTTGAATCTGAAAAGCAGAATCATTTTGAACTTGAAATTTCCGAATCCCAAGCCAAAATTAAATTACTTGAAAATGAGAATTTGGTTTTGAATCAATCCAATGCTGAACAGAAGATCGCTATAAATAATTGCTCAAATTTAATAAAAGAAAATAGCGACCTAAAATCCAAAATTCAACGATTAGAATCAACTTTGGATAAATTTTCTAATGGGGAAAAATCGTTGAATATGCTATTACAAAACCAAGTTTCCATTGGAAACAAATGCGGTCTTGGCTTCGGGAAAAATAATGTTTTTGGAAAACAAAATTCAAATGATTTGAAAAATCTCTCAAACTGTTTTGGAAAGAACTGCTTTGAAAATCCGAACTCTAATAATTTCAAAGGGTCTTTAAATCAAAAGAGAAATGAGAAAGTGTTTTATAACAAATCATTTAAACATTCTTGGATCCCGAAAGGAAATAAAATGGGTTTTATTAAATTCAAACAGATTTGGGTTCCTAAGGGTACAAAAGTTAATTCAAATGGTTTGTTGTACAAACAAGTCTGGGTACCAAAACATATGAATACATCTGTGAGTGGTTTCACTAATTTTGTTAAACCACTCGATCCCCTCAACTGTTAGGTACCAAAGGATGGCTGAGGAACTACTATGCTGAAAAGAAATTTGAAATCAAGCTGGTTTATACTTCTGTATCATTTACAGTTCCTTTTGCCAAGATCTGATGAGTCAGAGATTCTGGTTTACACTGATTTCAGGTATGATCTCTGAACTTGTCCTTGTAAATATTCTCTGTTTTTTTTCTTGTTTATTTCTTCTTCTATCTCCTTCTGTTTATTTTTTGTTTGTTTGTTCTTATCTGATTTGTCACTGCCATATTCTTCTTATTCTGTGCTACATTAAACTTCCAATTGCAAAATTCATATTTCTTCTGGAAATTCACCTTAGTTGAATAGAACTTTGATGTTTTAATTATTTCCAGATCTTGAATTTAATCTTGTAAATATCTGCAATTGTTTTGATGTTCATTTTCTGTCTTCTGAATTCCTAGCAGTGTTGATGTATTCTTGTTATATCCTGAACACTGTTAAAATGAATTCTAAATTCTTTGAAGATCTGAAAGTTTAATGGAATTTCACACAACACTGCTGTTTTGAGTTTTCTTCTAATTCATTTTAGAAAAACTTAAAATGTTATACTCATTACAGCACACTGCTATTTATCAGTTGTGATAATTTCATTGATTTTCAGATTGGCTTGGAAATTTTAATCTGTATTAAATCTCAGTGATACATCTTGAAAACCATCATTACTCATGATCATTATGGCTAGAATTTGTTTGTTTGAAATCATCTGAAATTATTGATATTTTGAATAATCACACACCTCCTAAATTTAAAAATATCAATCTTGTGTGACGGATTCATTATATCTCAAAACTCGACATTGATTCATGTGATTTCAAATAAATTATTTCTTAATTTTAGGATCATGAATAATTCTCAAACTTGATGTAAATGATCTGAATATTTCACTTCTGCTTGTCAGAGATTTCTTGTGAAAAATTCGTCAAAAATCTGATTTTGTAACTCATTGTTATTTCATGATCAATTGGCTTGAATATTTGTTTGAAATCATTTGAAATTATTTATTTCTTGAATCTCACACACTTCCTGAATCTGAATTTTACAAACTAGTGTGATCGATTCATTTAATCTTGAAATTTTCATATTCCCTCAAGTGATTTCAAACAAATCGTAATCTTGGATCATGAATTATTATTTTTTACCATCATCTTGACAAGTCAGACTTGATATTTTTTCTGCTGCTCTGATACTGATTCGATTTTTTTTTAATGACTGCCTTCTTTGGTATATACTATTTACTGCTCTGATGAATATGCCTAATTTGTTTGTCTTGTCTACTTGGGCCTAATGATTGTACTTGGATGTCTAGGATACCCGTGTTAGTCACCCGTTTCATATTTCATATCCTCGATTGTAGTGACATTAACATGTGGTATCAGTTTTGATGTGATGTTCTCTTTGATCTATGCTCGTCATGTACATATTTTAAAAAAACCTCATGTCTTGTATAAATCATTCGATTTCCTCTTGTAATTGATTTTCAATTTTAAAATTATTTATTGATTATTCATTCAGAAATTGAAATCAATAACCAAACTGGACTGTAGTTAAATTCATCAAAACTATTATCAGATTTTGAAATTATGATGAGTTATGACTACATACTTCACAACAAGAGGAGATTCTATTTAAATTTTCATGATGATTGAACAGTTATTATAATATCTTTGAATTGGCGCTAATTTAACGAACATCTTCTATGCCTATCATCCTTCTGTCATCCATCATGATTTTATATAATGAGGAGAGTTTTTTTTAAAACATCTTATGTAAATAGTGAAAATATTGGTGGTGGAAATGTGACTGCATTATTTTTCAGAATTAGTGACAATTGAAAATTATCGAAAATCCCAGTACATTCGAGCATATTTCATAATATGATTAATTTAGAAATTTATTTCACAAATCATCTCTATACCTACCACCTTTCTATCATCGATTTGGTTTTATATTCCGAGGAGTTTTTCTTTTAAAAGCTGAAAATGATAAATATACATAAGTGTGTCTCTAACCTCATTTAAAAATCCAAGCTCTGGTCATGCATGGTTAAGAGACAACTTATAATTTAAGCGGCGACTGATCTCATTTAAAAATCCGAGCTCCGGTTATGCATGGTCAGTGCGCTCTTAAATAAAAAGAAAAGAAATAAAAAATAATTTGAAATAAATAAAAAATTCTTATATGAAATTCTCCTCTGTGTATAATAACCTGCCTATCAATCCATATTCTAACTTGTGAAATGTGTTACTATTTTATGACATATTATGACTTGTTGATTGATAGCTACTGGGATTTGAGACTATTCGATTTTGTCACTTAAGTTGAACTTATAATTATAGTCCAAATCCATCACTGTTTTTGTGCTTAATTTTTTTTAAAAAAAGGGTCTGTGTTTTGAAAATAACTGGAATTCAATTTTTTTTAAAGCTCTCTCCATTATTATAATTTCATCATAAATCCTTCATTCTCAAATGTGAAATTTGTCATTGATTCTTAGAATATTATTATTTTTGTTTGATTTATTGAGATTTATGGTGAACATTCTCTCTTAAGCTGATTTTTAGTCATATTTTCATCGTTCTTTTATAATCTGTATCCTTTTGATGATAACAAAAGGGGGAGAATGGTTGAGATTTTGGTTTATGAGTGAATTTTTTATATGAATATTTTTATCATTGAAAAATCATTCGATTTATTCTGTTCACTCTTGCACATATGGTATCAGAGCTAGGGGGAGTTTAGTTGTAGGGGAAGCATACATTTAGGGGGAGTTCCATTATTCACGAATAAACATAAACACATTTAATATATTCAAAATCTTTTATTTGTTTGTCATCATCAAAAGGGGGAGATTGTTGTATATAACGTAGTTGTATACACAATTATATGATTTTGTTTGATGATAACAACCAAATATATTTTATTATTAAATGTGTTTGTAACTGTACTGGTATAATACACAACAGACATGAATATAATATTTCTATTTAAATAAAATACAACTGTACATAAATTTAAATATTCACACAGTATTTTATTTGAATAGAATATTTTATTTCAACATTTTAAACAGTACAAATTTTATACTCCACTATTTGTACATCTCAGTATTGCAATTCATTTCATACTCACAGTCTCTCACTACAGCACTCATATACACTTTACACTCAGTTGCACATTTTCATCTATACATACACTTATACAATCACTCACTCAGTTTACATTTCAATGTAAAGACACTTTAATTGACACTATTACACACATTGTTATTTTCATTGTCTTCTGGCTTTCATCTTTTGTTTTTACAGCATTCTTCAGTCAGTCCAGTCTTCATACCTGTCATATACAGAAACACACACACAGTATATGGAACAGAAATAATATTCAAAATTCATGCAAATATAAATTTTATTTTTAAAAATTTTATTTGCCTCAGTTTTCTGGTGTGTTTCTCATCATTTTTCATGACTTGATCTGATTTGTGAATGTAGCACGCGCACGATATATGTATACACACACAAGTGTATGTATATACACATATTACAGTGCAGGGACAGGAAAACTGTTCTGATCGACTACATGTACACACGTGCATATATATATATATATATATATATATATACACACACACACACACGTGTGCACTGTTTCGCCAATCAGAATGCAGTGTCGCAACTGAGGAACAGCCACGTGGACCAACTCGACTCAATGCGCATAAATAACAACAAACAAGTCAATGCAATATGATCAAGTCAAACCAGAATGGACTGTATCAAATCCACACAGCAAGTTCAAAGCTAAAACAAATGCAGTCGAGCACAAGTTCAAAATGGAATCTGGTGTACACAACAAGCATGGACATTGATATACAGTGCAACTACATGAATACATGAATATGGTGCTGATTTATGTCAAGTGTTTAGGTCAAGCAAACTCAACATCATGGCAGCTGAATTAAAAAAAAAAGGAAAAAAAATGACATATGGGATCAAGCATGTATGCAACACAGTGGAGCCACAGTCTATACAAGTTAATATTAATGGACAAGTTTTTAATGCGCCAAGAATCAATCAAGAAATCAATTCCAGAATTCAATTGTTTCAAATTATACAGTGGGAAATAAATGTGCTAAGATATTATTCAAGAAATCTAAATTCACATTTGAAAGACAATCATTCTTTTGGGGCAATTTATTTTCAGAAACTCATTCTGTTTTTGGCAACAGGTTAAATGATTCAAGTTCATAAGCCAACATTGAAGAGAACCAAATTGGCAGCAAAACAATTGATATACAACAACAATTTTTTAGGAATAAAAGTGGAGTGAAAATCTGGCTCACACAGTGACAAAGCAAGAACATGTGAATGTGCTCAAGTAAAGTATTCAATGCAGTAAAGTAAAGTCATTAAAGAACAAAAACATCAAGTGCAAGAAGAGCAATCAGTGTATCATGATAGCAAGGCAAGTGTTTGAATTACGCAATAATGCTGGGAAGGAAATCAAGTATTTTGTCATTCCTGAAAATCAGCAAAAATCAATTCAAGTATTTCCAGAATACAAAATGAAGAATATTAGGGAATAATTATTCAATGATAAATTGGCTTATTCTCGGCATTTTGTAAATGGGATGTTTTTCAACATTTCTTTCCAAGAAATCAGAGAGAACAAGGCAACAATTTCAAATTTTATTCATTGGAGAAGCAAAAATGGCAAGTGGTAATCACAGTTTTATTTGGCATGATTGTCTGGGCAAAAACAAATATCTGTTTCTAGTTTTGCAAAAATCAGCAAGGAGAATATTTGGCAAGACAACAAATTCCTTTTTGGACAATTCAATTCAAGAATTCATAGTTATGGCAAATAAATGCAGAGAATAGTTTAAGGAAACAAGATATCATCCACACCACATTACTGACAATGTTTAAACATGGATGGGTGCATCTACAATCGCAAGGGGCCACAAATGTTTATGTCCAGAAAATCATTTTTCAGAATTGATTTATTCAATTAATGCCAAGATGAAGATGTGTAAATAAATGTTCAAGGGGCCATAAACGTTTCAGAAAAGTTCATCACAACAAATCAAGAAAGCTAGTAAAACAAAGGAATTCAAATTCATTCAGAGATCAAAAGAGGAAACAATACGAATCAGCCAAGTCATTATTTTGTGAAATCAGAGCAATACAAGGATTATGTAATCCTATATAAATTACACCCTCTTCATCATAGGAAAGGTAACGAATCCAACTCAATCAATTTCAAGCATAGAAGAAAATCGAGAGAAACTCACTTTCTTAAGGGATTCGATCTCCATCCAAATCAATCGAGTAGAGAGCAAGAAAGCTTCGAGCCTACAGAGAAATTTCCAAGCACAATTTATCAATCGCGATCTAATTTAGGATTTTATTTGTTTATTTATTGTTTTTGTTGTCTTAATTTCATTTAAAAACCATTGTATTTGTTTTCTAGTTTTTGTCTGTAAAAACTAGGTGATCTAGTTAGGAATTTAACTAGCAGTTTACTAGAGTCTGTAAAAACTAGGGATACGGGTTATGGGTTTGTAATCCAAGGAAATCTGGTCGAGGGGATATCGATCAGTCTAGGGTTTTGAGCATAGGGTTAGTACAGGAGCAGGGAGTGCGAGTTTACAGTGTCTGTAAGCGGGATCTGTTATTATCTCCTAGTAGAAACCTTAGGAATGCAGCAGTAGGCAGGATTTTGCTGAAGCTGGGTATATCGTGTGTTATTTACTTTTTGTATTTTTATTTTTGCTGCATTCTACGATCTGTGAATATTTTAATATCCCGTAATATTTAAACTCTGCGATGATTTGTGATAAACCCTATTCACCCCCCCTCTAGGGTTAATCTAGATCCAACATGTTTCAGAATAAACGTTTTTCTGGAATATGGGAATTTAAGAGTTAAAATATTTGGAAATGTTTTTCCAAGGAGCGTGAAAGACTAAATGGGTTTTGAGAAGTATCCGGAAATATATGGGAAGTTAGAAAATTAATGTGAATTAAAATGTGCCAGTGATTGTTTGATGCGTAGTTTTAAATTTAAATGGATGTTTGTTTTTCTTTGATAGTTAAATCACTGGCTGTCAAAGATTTTTTACCATCGTTGTCAATACGGAGAGATCGGTTGGATTTATTATCTAAAAACCGCTCCGTATAAGCATAGGCATTGTGAATTAGATCATGCTGAAGATAATTGAAGATGGAGTGAAACGCAAGGACTACTCTGCTTACAGAATTGTGCTTTCGGTTGTCCAGACCCAGGACAACTTGTGTGGACGAATGTCTAACATAGTATCCCTAACAGATCACATAAGACGATCTTTTCAAGGTATTATATCTGGTGGCGGAGGAAGTCGTTTCTCTTAGCCATTTTACCCGTAATATTTTTAGGAAGATCAACTAGTGATTTAATGGGTTTGACGATGTGGCATTCAAAGTGTATGGTAGCCAGAAGTTCTAAAAAGGTATATGTAGCCTCAAGCCTCACAACCGGAAAATGACAAAAATCGGGCAAGCAACATGGCTAGTTGGGTCATACCCAAGCCGGGTATATTTGTCACCGATCTAGAGAAAATTCATTATTTGTTCTTCTTTCGATTCTGTATCTTATGGATTATGGTTGGACGACCGACAAATGTGGGTGACAATATATTCGCTACACTCAAGCTAAATGAGTGGGCGGTCATGTGTGGCCGGGTTGCAAGATGTTCTTTTTGTACCCCGGTGTATCCCCTCTAGAGTACACTGATCGGGAGGTGGTCCCATACCTTTTCATAATCCACTCTCCAATAAGCCCCCTGCGGTTTTTGATTTTATACTATGTATATGGAGCGTGAGATGCAAGCGTTCTGCTATTAGTTTATTTATTTGATTAGACATTACTATAATATCACTAGATTTTGATATCAAAAATGTTTGGGTTATAGTAAGGTAAAAATCGTCCATTTTATGTATAGGTTGGTCTTACTATTATCCTTTTTTCCAGTAGGATTTTTTTAAAGTTAAACAATATGGTTGGAGTTTACTCACAATAGTCCCATGACTGACGCAGAGTTTATTTTGTTTGTTTTTACCGTAAACTCTTAGGTGCCCAAATTTTTACGGATAGACAAGTGTTTCAGGCTTCTACAGATACACTTGGAGAAACTTGAAGCAGGTGGCTTCATCGTTAGTTATTTAGAGTTATTTCCGCTGTGATGCATATGTGTTGTACTCTGATATGGTATGTATATACTATACAGTTTTGTATTTCAAAGTTATGTTATATAATATATTTTATTCGTTCCGCTGTGAGATTCATGTTTACTCTGATTTTGTTCTGTTGTGTTCTTCTTCTTCTATTCTAATTTTCTTTCTATTTTTCACCCTCTAACTTCTTTTTATTAACGATTCGGTATTTCTGATGCTTGAATAATTAACAAGGTGTTTTATGGTGATTTTTGGGGTTAAAAATCTCGCGGGCTATTATAGTGGTATTAGAGTTGAAGGTTGAGTGATTACCTTGGCTCTGTGGCGTAACTCAGTAGAGATGGGGTTAATAATACCCTAAATTGAGTTGAGAGTATATATATACAAGAGAGAATATTTGTAGATTGATCAAAAATGGTTTTATATTGTGTTGATTGGTTTGTCGAGTGGTTTAAAAATTCTGGTCAATATGGTAGTCACTACATCAAAAAGTTTTTCTAAACTCTTGAACAAAGTAATTCGACATGATATTGTTTTAAAAGCTGGGTAAGTGAAATAATTTTACCCAAAATATATTTCGATATAAACAAAGTATATATTTGAATTATTATAATATATTGGATGTGTTGGTTACTATTATAATTGAATAAGATTGTAATGAAGATGGTTAAAAATAACCAATCAGGATTTGTATTAAATGTAGGATATATAATCATGATGAACCAAATCTGGATTTAAATCAAAATTGTAATTAAAACTCTTAAAATGGGAAAATTGTTTATAAATGAAATTTGGATCAAATATATGATAATTTTAAAATCTTGGGAGATTTGAAATTGTTTTCCAAGCATTGCCTAAGATATTTTAAAATAAATTTCAGAATGAAGTGTTTATAAATGAGTTTTGGAACTAAAATAGTACTGAACTCAATTCGATCACTGGGAAATAATTCCGATGATGATACGGATATAACCGGTGTTCATTTTCAAGTTTCTATGTGATGGATTACTACCAAAGATTTTGAATTTTTTCGAGAAAAACAAGTTGTTTTGAAATTTCAAAAAGGAATATTTAATTTTGGAAAAGGCTGAGCTATTTTAAACTCCCAGGGAAAGGTTGTTTGAATTAAAAACTAAGTTAAATTAAATTGGAATTGAATTAAAGGCGGTTAAGTGGAAATCATATTGGAATAAAACTTAATTTGGTGAAGGAATTGAATTTGTGAAATAATAGCTTGGAATGGAACTGATCTTGGTTATGGAATTGGATTATTGAGTAAAAATTTGGAATCAAGATTGGAACTGGAATTTAAAATGAAATTTTCCTTGGGTACAAGAGAATGATTGGTTTGAGCACGAACTGATTAAAGACCAATTGAAAATGAATTGATATATGCTGAAGTGATAGAAAATTGAAGAGATAGAATTTGATGCCCGACAGAAAGGTACGAGTTTATATTTTATTTGGGTATGAGATTTATGAGCTATTTTGGAAAGTCACTTAGCTGTTTGATTTTCTTTTGGATTGGAGAGGGCCTAAAGAGGCGAGTTGTTGCCGTTGTAGCGATTAAGCCGTATAAAGGAGATGTTGGCGAAATTTCTCGAAAATTTAACGTGGTAGAATATTTTCAGAAGTTTTGAAATTTTCATTTGTAATAATGAATTAATATTTCAATTAAAATAATTGGTTCAGTTGAAACTGAAGTTAAGGAGTAAACAAATGATTTTTAACCTGGTTATAATACGGTTCATAGCATTTTTCCTACCTTGGTAATGTAACAACACGCAAATTCTGAACCAATTTAAAAATTTTATCTTAGAAAATTTTAATGAATTTTGAGGATATAATATAATTTATTATAAATAATAATGGATAGAATTTATTTTAATCGAAGTTAGAACGAATAAATTTAATTAAATATAAGTGGAGTTAGAAATGGCGCGGTAGTTTTAAAATTTTAATTTTGAACTTTAACTGAATGTACAGGATTCAAAATAAATCAGAATTGAGTGAAACTAGAAATATTTAAATCTTTTTAATCATATCTTTCTAATGAATATGAAAAATTGAAATTTCATAGCGGGAATCAAAAGTTATGGCCAATTCAATATTTAGAAAGGTCGCTGTAGAATATAAATATATATAATATATATGGCCCGAAGGGTTACTTTTCACATATGAAGGAAATTGGACTCGAAACCACTTGCATTGAGTCTGGAATAATGTTTCTGCATTTAAAAAGTATAAACACTTATATATTTCGAGTTTCGGAATTTATTTGTTTAAAAATGTATTTTTAATATTAAATATATAGACCTTGAAAATAGTCAATTTTCAAACGACCTCCGTTTTCGACGAAACCACTTTTGTTGGAACCGGAATGTCAAATTATAGCTAGGTTTCAATTTTTAGAATTTTTCGAATTAATATGTGAGCGTGGCAAAAGAAAAGGTGTTTTGACTATTTTAGTTAAATTTAAACGACTTGAAAATAGCCATTTTCCAAACAGTCTCAGAATTCGACGAAATTAGTCTTGTTAGAACCGTATCGTCATAAGAAAGCTAAAAATAATTTTTCTGGAATTTTCTGAGGTCATATGTGGCCCCGACGTATTTAAATGTATGGTCAATATTTAATTAATTAATTTTTAATAGGATTTTAAATAAATATTCTACAGATTTCGGAATTGGACCCCGAGACTTGTCCCATTGCATTCAGAAGGCCTCAAAATGTTAAGATCGACAGTAAGCAAGCCCAATTCGGAGACAGTCCAGAAATCCACCTTTAAAACACGTTTTTCAATGAATTTAATAATAAAAAAATAAAAATTAAACCCTATCTTTCATAGTCGCCGCCTACCCTTAGAACAATGGCCAGAAAGCTCCGAAATTCAAACGTTAATTTCTTCCAATCCGTTAAACAAAAATTGGCAAACTATATATCAGATCGAAGAGAATTCAGAGAGCTTTCCATTCATATGGTTAAGATCGGGTTTTCGTTCACGGATTTCGCGAATTTTGAGCAGGAAGGGGCGCCGTTCGCGGTGGTTTTCGGGCGCCTAGGGACCACTGAGTTGCACGATGGTGGGGGGCGTTGGGGCGTAGGACGACGGGCTTCGTCGTGGCGATGGTCAATCGGCGCCAGGGTGGCCGAGGGGTGGAGCGACGTGGAGGTTGAAAGGGTGGAAATGGGTTCGGCTGTAACGAGGAAGGAGGAAGGAGGTTATTATTTTAATATTATTTATTTATTTAATATTTAATTTGTCCAATCTTTAAAATTCAATAACTCTTTCATACGAGGGCCGTTTTACGAACCGTAAGTTGCGTTGGACTCGTCTTTCTGAGATCTTCGCAATGGCGTAGACCAGAGCTGAAACCGAGACAGTCGAATTTTCAGCCATATCAATGTGAGAACTCTAATTTTTATTATTTAATTTATTTTTAATTATTTTACTCGTGTTAAAATTATTGTATTATAATACTAATTCAGATCTGAAATGTTCGGTGATTGTTGATTGTTGTTGGTGGTATGTTTTGTTGTTCATGATAGGCTAGATCTGCATTGAATTTAATATATTGTTGAATTTATTTGTGGTTAGAGAATGAGATCTAAATCATATTTTATTCAGATTTAAATCATAATATAGTTGCTCTAATTTATTTTAAATTATTAAATTATTATTTTTTATTATTCTGAAATGAACAATGAAATTTGAACGACAAATAAAATTTATTTTTATTTGTTGATATTACAATAAAATTTGAACGACAAATAAACGTATCTTTATTTGTTGATACTACAATAGAATGAAACGACGAATAAAAACTCATTTTTATTTCTTGATATTACCATAGAAATTGAACGACATATAAAACCTTATTTTTATTTGTTTACCTTACAATAGAATTTAAACAACAAATAAACCTTATTGTTATTTGTTTATTTTAGAACAGGATTGAGATGACAAATAACATATTATTTTTATTTGTTTATTTACAATAGAATATGAACAACAAATAGAATATATTTTCATTTGTTCTATTACGATAGAATTAGGCTAACAAATAAAATCCTATTTCTTATTTGTTTACATTTAGAACACGATTTATGAATTACAGTAAAAATTCTTCTTTTTACTGTCACATTAAACATAAGATGTTCTAGGATTAGTATAACAATAAAATATTAAATTTTATTGTTGATATTAAAACATATTAGTAAAATAAAACTTTATTTACATGGCATGTGTAAATTATAGGTTATATTTGGAAACCACCTTTTGTTTCATTTTTATGTAAATAAAAGTACATGTTCTGGAAATCACAATTTTTTTTACATTTTTTATGTAAATAAGAAATTATTTTCAGAAGTTACATTTTTGTTTGCAAATATATATAGAAAATAGAAATTGTTCTTTATTTGCATTTACCAATGCAAATATATATTGAAACAAATTATTCTTTCATTTGCACTCGCCAATGCAAATACATATATTGGAAATAAATTTTATTCCTTTATTTGCATTTATCAATGCAAATATGCATTGAAATTAAGGTTTATTCTTTTATTTGCATTTATCAATGCAAATATTCAATGAAACTAAAGTCTATCTTTTTATCCACATTTACCAATACAAATATACACATTTTTACACATTGAATAGAATTTGTTAAAATATACTTTGAAAATAATTTTTGTTCTCTCATTTACATTGACTAATGCAAATATAATTTGAAATCAAAACTATTTTTTTATTTGCATTCACAAATGCAAATATACTTTGGAAATAAATGTTGTTCTTTTATTTGCATTCACAAATGCAAATATTGATTTAAAATAAATGTTGATCTTTTATTTACATTCACTAATGTAAATACACATTGGAAATGAGGTTCTTTTCACATTCACTCAAATATACTTTTAAATAAAAATAAAAAGGATACAATTGTTATTTGCATTCCTTGTTGCAGATAAAATCTTAAAATAAAATTCATCTTTGTTTGCAATTCATCAATGCAAACAAACCATCAAAATGAAAGTTGCATTTTTGATTTATAATTTTGATATGTATAAAATATTGTTTGAGAGTTGCATTTTTATTTGCACCCTCCAATGCAAATAAGACATGAATTAAATCTTTCATTTTACTTTCAAAATTAAGAAATACCTTTTTATTCACATTTTTAGATATAAATAAAGGATAGGATTTAAAAGTTACATTTTTTGTTACATTCTAATTGTAGCAGAAATGGAAAATAATGTTTTATTTTATTTTCATTTTAAAGGACAATAGGAAGAATAGTTTTAGAAATGCATTTTTATTTCAATTCTATATGAAGTAAAAAGAGCAAATTTGTCAAATGTCTTATAGGAAATAAAAGGAGTTCTTTTTGTCACTTCAAGAAGAATGAATTGAAAATGTTTATTTAAGCTTTGGTAAAGAAGGAATAACTAAACATTCATATTTTTATCATTAAAGTAAAATAGACACAAACCCACATTTTTGTCTAAATTAAAAGAATGAAACAAAATATAGCATTGGAATGTTTTATTAGAATTGGAATACAAATTAATCACTATTGTAAATTTATATTAGTTAAAACCAGTTATTCATTTTTATTAATTTATATTAGTTAAAAACAAACATGATCATTTTTGGCACATAAGTTTGACCAAACAAATATATCACCTTTAGTTGTTTTGATAAATTGAAATTGTCGATTAAACAAACACATCACCCTTATTTGTTTGTCGAAATAGATTTGTCGACAAAACAAAGTCATATTTTTATTGTTTGACCAAATAGGTTAATTGGACCAAAATATTCAGTTTTGTCAAAATGAATTAGTTAAAGCAATTTATATATATATATATATATATATCTTATGTTTGGCAAAACATATACTTGTCAAGTTAGGTTTGTTAAATCAAAAATATCCTTTTTGTCTCATTAGATTTGCCAAAACAATATAACCATTTTTGCTTGAGTTTAAACTAGCGAAATAGAAATTGTCAATAGAGACGAAGTTATTATGCTTATTCATTCATTGGAATAGAGATATTTTCTTGTCATGGTTATATATATTGTGTATTACACTTCCATTCACAAGTTACCCGACCTGTTTATGTGATTGGGACAATTATTTTCACACATCGCCCAAGTGCACAAATTAGTTTATCATTTATTTGTTGGTTGAAACCCCACACGGGTGTTGGGATGAAAATTAACATACACTAATCCCAATATTTAGTTGTATGTTGATCGTTGGATCGACAGGCTGCGATGAGCATTATTATTTAATTTTAACGCTTACACAGTGGAAATTACACTATCGATGTAGATGGATGATTTGATGATTATACTGTTATTACCATATATATGATGTGTGTGAAATCCATGTAATCCAAATTATATGGTAAATGATTGAGTCGCATTTCGGTTTAGGTGTTCTTTTAAATAAGAATATTTTTACATTTGAAATTTTCATTTTATATAAAGGATATACTTTCATAAAAGAGAAAATATATTGTTAAACAGGTATATGTTAAAACAAAGAATATTTGTAAAAGATAAAAATTTGTAATATAAAGAATACTTCTCATTTAGAATCTTTTATATAAAGAATATTTTTAATGATTATTTTAAAATATGTTTTTTTTTAAGATTATTAGGATTTGCAACTATATTTTGTGATATGAAATAAATTTATGTGTGAAGTGGATTTATCGTGGACGGTGTTTTTAAATGACATTTGTCCTTTAATCCAATTTACATTGAAATTATTATTTGGAATTTATAAATCTATTTTATAGATTTAAAAAGGCATTTTCTAAAAATCAAGTTTTCCAATTTAATATATTAAATTGGAATTAAGTGGAAATTCGATTGGTAATCATCGAAATGGGCTTCTGTAAAAGAAGTCCGATATTATATATGGAAATTAAGAGCCCTTGTTGTTATTCCATTTATATTATTAGTCCAATACAGAAATCTATATCGATTATGTATTGATTTGATTTCTGTGGAATTCCATATTTTGGAAATAGATTGTAGTTTTATTGTGAACTGTGTTTTAAAGGACACTAGTTCTTTAACTTGTTTAAGACAAGATTTATTCCTTAAAATAAATGAACTTGTAATAATGATTTTTGATAGCAAATCAAAACTGGAGTTTCAATAAATCTCTTAAGGAAGATTTAAGATTTTATTTTCAGAGTTTATCTTTGATAAAATTAATGAGAATCTTCTAATATGAATATCTTATTAAAAGAATACTCGGAGTTGGAATGTGGCGTAATGTGTGATCTTCCAATATTTGTTTTTTATTATCACAAAATACGCGAGTTATTCAGAAAGATCGGGTTTAACCCATTCTGAATAATCATCACGACGATCAAGAGTCGAAGATGAAGGCGGTGGTTGAAGATCGAAGGTTTTCGCATCTCTAGGATGATGACGACTGGTATCTTGAATTGGGATTGGCCTTCCAAGGCAAGGTATTTAGTAATGATCCTCCAAACGCATTTGGAGATCGATGGACACGTTGTTTCGCTCAGACCCTGAGAGGACTTGTAAATGGATTGTGTGTCTGACATTGTATTCCTTTCTACTGTATTTGTTGAACGCTATTGATTATATATTTCTGTTTGGTGTTGAAGAATTTATTATTTACTTATCACCCTTCTCTAAGACGTATGAGCTTAGAGGTTATATATATATTGGTAGATGATCAATAATATGGTAGGGTCTGACAATGTGACATGCTAAGATGCAAATGATCAAGGCTTTGTTGAAAAGCAGGCCTTGTGGTTGATGATCAAAGCACAGTCAATTTAGGCATAGCTTTGTGTATATCGTGACTTCGCGAGCCTCACACACCGGTTGAGTCTAAAACGGGAGAAGGGAACGCAGGGAGTGCACATGTTTCTTTCTAGCTAGAAGTGGTGTCAGTGCTTAAACTGGATGACATTTTCTTATGTGGTTGTTGGAATTTTGCGAGGCCTCGGTTTATTCTTATCGGTCGCCCACGGCCGGTTTGTATGTCTAATAGGATCGGGGAGCATGTGTTCAGGCATAACTAATACACTAAAGTATTTGTGGACCGGCCCTGCTGTATCCAAGGGTTCGCCAGCGTCCGAATCCTGAGACATTGCTAGAGTGTCTCGAATCGGTCAGGAGCTCCTCCCTAGCCTTGACTCGTTATGGAAACCCAATTTCCAATATGCCCTTGCGGTTTTGATTGTATAACTAGTATGACGACATAGTAGATGGTAGCTATGCCGTCTAGGATTGATAGTATATTTGAAATGTTTTAAATATATATATATATATACAGACTAATAATATCTTTTTTACGTATCAAGCATCTTTTGACCATTATAAGGTAAAACCATATCCTCCGGTTTGCGTTGCATTGTGTGATGGGACTTGGGTCTTATAATGGTTTCATTTTTCTAAAAAGCATTACGTTATTTGATAATTTACTTTACTTATGCACTGGCAATCCAATGGAGTAAACCAATTCCGTGTTTGCGGCGTGGTCCTGTGATTAGCCTACTTATTAGACAAGTTAAGTATAGAATTCTCACACCAGTCCCATGACTGACCTGTAGTTTGTTTCACTTTGCAAACTCGGTGCCCTCTTTTCACACGGGCAGTCGGGTAGCTTTTTGCAGATATAGTTAAGCAGGATCCTGGATTGAAGCCTGAAGCTGGGTCTAGAATATTGATAGCCTTCCGCTGAGATTAGTTCCGCTGCAATGTATTAATTTATTGTAATTTATCTTCCGCTGTAATTTTATTCCGATGTTCTCTGATATATTCTGTACTCTGATGTAACATTTGTTATCGATGTTATAAAAGTTTGTGTTGTTGTCCTGATGTGTTGTATGCCCAAAGTTAACGTATGCCGGAATTTGAATGGTCTTAATCGATCTTGCGATCGATTGGGGTTGGGCAAAAATCCCGAGTCGTTACAGCTAGTATCAGAGCTCTGGTTAGCTCAAATCTTTGGGGGTACAACTCATTAGAATTAAATAGAAGACTCATCAGAGGTTGGATTAGTAATATCCAATGAGAATACTCGTTAGAGATGGGGTTAGCAATGCCCTAGAATGAGTCAGAGTGGAAAATTTATAATTAACGTACTTGTTATTATATATAATTCGATTTTAGAAAATATGATTTTGAATATATAAAATTTATATATTTTTGAAAATTTAATCAACTAATTGATTGATGATTGTATTATGTGATTATGAGTTCAACTAATAAAATTATTAAATAATTAAAGAATGAAAATTAAATTAGTAAAATAAACAACTTTAGCCACATTTCCTTTTCGAGGAGGAAATTATTTTAAGTGGGGGAGATTGTAACAACCCGCAAATTCTGAACCAATTTAAATTTTTTATCTTAGAAAATTTTAATGAATTTTGAGGATATAATATAATTTATTATAAATAATAATGGCTAGAATTTATTTTAATCGAAGTTAGAACGAATAAATTTAATTTAAATATAAATGGAGTTAGAAATGGCGTGGTAGTTTTAAAATTTTAATTTTGAACTTTAACTGAATGTACATGATTCAAAATAAATCAGAATTGAGTGAAACTAGAAATATTTAAATCTGTTTAATCATATCTTTCTAACGAATTTGAAAAATTGAAATTTCATAGCGGGAATCAAAAGTTATGGCCAATTCAATATTTAGAAAGGAATATATATATATATATATATATATATATATATATATATATATATGGCCCGAAGGGCTACTTTTCACATATGAAGGAAATTGGATTCGAAACCACTACCATTGAGTCTGGAATAATGTTTCTGCATTTAAAAAGTATAAACACTTATATATTTCGAGTTTCGGAATCTATTTGTTTAAAAATGTATTTTTAATATTAAATATATAGCCCTTGAAAATAGTTAATTTTCAAACGACCTTCGTTTTCAACGAAACCACTTTTGTTGGAACCCGAATGTCAAATTATAGTTAGGTTTCAATTTTCAGAATTTTTCGAATTAATATGTGAGCGTGTGTAACAACCCGGAAAATCTGGGCCAGTTTAAAATTTTTATTTTGGTAATTTTAGCGAATTTTGATTATTTAAAATGAATTATTTTAAATAATATCGACGAGAAATTTATTTTGAATATAATTCGAACGTATATATTATACGCGTCGTCGTTAGAATATAAATAATTATATATAATTATAAAAGGAATTGAAAATGGCGCGGTAGTTCGATAATTCGATTTCTAATTTCAAATGAATATACAGAATTCAATATAAGTCAGAATTGAACGAAACAAGAAATATTTGAATCTGTATAACTATATCTTTGTAAAGAAGTTAACAAACTGAGATTTCATTTTAGAAATGATAAGATATGTCCAGTTTAAAATTAGAAATAGTCGCTGTGGAATTTATATATATTTTTATATATATAAGGCCCTTAAAAGTGGACATTTTGCAAATGACCTCGGATTTCGACGAAACCACTTTTGTTGGGTCCGTGATGTGAAGTTATTGCTAGGTTTCAAATTCCATAATTTTTCGAATCAGTATGTGAGCGTGGTAAAGGAAAACGCGTTTAACCAGTTTCAGTTGATTTTAATCGACTGGAAATTGGCCATTTTTCAAACGGTCTCAGAATTCGACGAAACTAGTTTTGTTAGGACCGTATCGTTAATACGAAGCTAGAAAATATTTTTCGAGAATTTTTAGAGTTAGTATGTGGCCCCGGTAATTTGAAATGTGCGTTTAAAATCCAATATAATGATTTAAATGTAAATTCAACGGAAACTGATTCAAACAGTCGAATTGGCCTACGTGGCATATCCCATTGTGTTCGGAATGGGGGTAGAACGCTAGGGACGACAGTCGGTGGGTTCGATTCGGTGTACGAATAAAAAAGTCAACCTTAGGTGAAATAAAATATAATAAAAAAATTAATTTATATAAATCCTTTTCCTTATACCCCCCTCCTTTTCCCCTTTCTCTCTACAGTTCAGATCGAAAATTAAATAAATAAATAAAAAAAAAGAGATGAACGACGGGGGAGGAAAACCGTCGCCCCATCGCCGTCGAAGCTCCACCGCCGTTGCCTCGGACCCGCCGCCTCGTTCTCTGCTCCCTCCTCCCCTCTCGTACCTCTCCATCCCGCTGGATTCGAAGGCCACAACCCACCCCAAACCCGATGGAAACCGCCAGCCCCCTCTCGCGTCACCTGAGCGCCACCACCCCCCTTTTTTACCTCCGACCCCCTCCCTCCTCTGACCCCCAGCCTCCGCCTTCTGAAGCCCTCCGCAGCTCCGAAACCCCCCCTTCCACTGACGAACAAGCGCAAGTTCCCCCCCCCCCTGTAAGTTTACAGATTTTTTTATTATTTATGTTTAAAACTGTTTTTTTTATTATTATTTTAAAACTGATTTTATTTTATTTATTTTTTTTTAACTGAAAACTTATTTGCATTTTAAAACTGAAATTAAGGTTTTAGGAAAATGAAGGAAAAGATTTGATTTTGAAAAATAAAACTGATTTTTACTTTAAAGTTAAAAACTGGATTTTTAAGAATTTAAAAACTGAATTTTTAGAATATAGAAAACTGAATTTTTGAATATAGAAAACTGATTTTAAGAAAGGTTTTAAAAGATTTAAATTTTGAAAAGTAAAAGATTTAAACTTTAAAAAGTAAAAGAAAAGATTGGATCTTTGAAGTGGAAAAGACGGAATTTTTATTAAGATGAAAGATAAGGATTTTTATCTATATATAAGGTCGGATTTTTCTCTATATGAAGTTGAAATAAAAATTCGATTTTTATGGTTTGAACTTCGAAAGAAAAATATAGTTTTTATGTTTTGAACTTCGAAAGAAAATATGATTTTTATATATTGAGAAGTGAAATAAAAATTCGATTTTTATATATTGAATAACGAAGTCAAAATTCGATTTTTACATATGTAGTGGCTACGGGCAACGAAGATGACGAAGATGCAATAGCAATGAAGATTTCTATCAATGAAGTGCCGTGGAGCTAGGATAGCTATATGTGAGAACTTCTCACTCAAATTCTATTTTTCTAGTTATATATATATACTAGGATGCAGACGGTGCTTATTAGAAGCACCCGACACCCGTCCACATACCATGGACTTGTTTGTTTGGTTGTGTAGTTGGTTAGATTATTTGATTTGGATTTGATTGATTGGTTGAATTGGAAATTGATTAAAATTGATATGTGAATGGCGTGGGCCTTCACTAGACCGGGGATAAGGCTAGGCCTTGTCCCGTTTCTAGTATCGTGCCGTTATGCCGCCGAAATTTTCTAAAATATGTTAGAAAAATAAAAATGTCATTTATTGAATAAATGAATTGAATAGAAATTCATATGTTGGAATAAAATGTTTTATCGTTAAAAATATAATTTTTAACGTGAATGTGAATAAATAAATATTCATTTACAAACCAGACGGTTTGTTTATGTACACTTATTTGAATGACATTGATTGGGTCGATAAATTTTACACATCGCCCAACTGCACAAATAAAATATGTGTTTGATTGTTTGAAACCCCACACGGGTGTTGGGATGAAATTTGAAGTTCACTCATCCTGATTGATTAAATATGTCGATCGATTGATTGACAGGCTGTTATAAGCGTTGAATACCTATATTTGATGCTTATACAGTGTAGTGCACTTTGGTTGATGGTTGATTATTTTTCAATGCTATTATATACATGTGTTGTATGGAAATCCATATAATTAATTTTATATGGTAATTGATTGGGCCTCATTCCAGTTTCGAAAAAAGAAATATTTGAAATAGAAATATTTGAAATAGAAATATTTGAAATAGAATATTTGAATATTGAAATATGTGAAGCCGTGAGGATTAGATTGACGCCATTTTGACGTGAACGATATTTATATCGATTTTATTCATCTTAAAAATGAATATTGAAAAGTGATTTCGAAATCGAATATTTTGAATTGAATTGAAAACGATTTCGAAATGAAATGAATTGAAAACGAATTCAAATTGAATTGAAAACGATTTCGAAATGAATTGAATTGAAAACGATTTCGAAATGAAATGAATTGAAAACGAATTCAAATTGAATTGAAAACGATTTCGAAATGAATTGAATTGAAAACGATTTCGAAATGAATTGAATTGAAAACGAATTGAAATGAACTCAAATTGAATTGAAATTTGAATTGAATAGAAATGAATTTTGAAACGAATTTATAAGGAAGAATTCAATTTTTGATTTGAATTGAAAAGGAAGTTGAAATTGCTTTTGAAACGAATTTAAAACTATTTATATAATTCGTTTTAAATAGAAATCGACGAAGTATATATTATATATATTATATATATAATATAATGGCCTGAATAGAACGCGCCGCGCCGCGGCAGTTCGTGAATTTCGACCATTTATTTCAAACGGACATTACGGGAGATCCGACCGTCGGATTCTCCTAAAACCGGAACCGTTGGGTTCGTATCGAAAAGAGCTTTCTAACGAATGTTAGAAATTTGAAATCTAACGGTTGGATTTGGAGATACGTCCAAATCAAATTCGAAAAAGGTCGCTGTAAGTGCAGTTCGATGGCCATTGTTGGAAATCGACTGTACGGGCCTTGATAAAATTATTAAAAATAGTAATAATTTGTGTAAAATCATAAGAAATGATTTAGAAAGATTTGGGATGAAAAACTCCATATTTGAAAAGATAAAAATTGATTTTTATCGAAATGAACTAGTTTTGAACTAGAAATATAATTCTATTTATTTTTAAATAAATAAATTGAATTCGAAAAGGGTTTTAAAAATAACCAAAATTTCCAATGACTGCATTGGAGTGGATTTGAATCGAAATTGTCTTCGGAATATTTCGATGTTGGAATTCGTGATTATACAGGTGTTGTTATGGAAATTTGAAAGATATATATTTATATCGTTATTTCCAATACGACATTTGTTAGTCGTAGAATTCGATATTGAATATAAGACGATATATTTTCTATTCAGAGCCTTGTATTGAATATCGAATGTGATTTGGGTTTGTCGTGAGTGGTGTCTTCACTAACACTGTTCTTGAACCCAGTTGAGAAAAGATTAAATCTTTTTGTTTAGATTTAATGAAGTGTACCAATTAAATGATATTTAATTGGAATTGAATGGATATTGATTTTTGGGTTTATCGTGAACAGTGTTTTAAACAACACTCGTTCTTTAACCTGATAATTAATGAATGTGATTTTTGGGTTTATCGTGAACAGTGTTTTAAACAACACTTGTTCTTTAACCCGATAATTAATCGAATGTGATTTGGGTTTGTCGTGAATGGTGTCTTCACTAACACTGTTCTTGAACCCAGTTGAGAAAAGATTAAATCTTTTTGTTTAGATTTAATGAAGTGTACCAATTAAATGATATTTAATTGGAATTGAATGGATATTGATTTTTGGGTTTATCGTGAACAGTGTTTTAAACAACACTCGTTCTTTAACCTGATAATTAATGAATGTGATTTTTGGGTTTATCGTGAACAGTGTTTTAAACAACACTTGTTCTTTAACCCGATAATTAATCGAATGTGATTTGGGTTTGTCGTGAATGGTGTCTTCACTAACACTGTTCTTGAACCCAGTTGAGAAAAGATTAAATCTTTTTATTTAGATTTAATGAAGTGTACCAATTAAATGATATTTAATTGGAATTGAATTGGTATTGATTTTTGGGTTTATCGTGAACAGTGTTTTAAATAACACTTGTTCTTTAACCCGATAATTAATGGAATGGGATTTTGGGTTTATCGTGAATCGTGTTTTAAATGACACTGATTCTTTAACCCAGATAATGATTAAAACTAAGTAGAGTTTTAATGAATCTTTAATTAGATTGAAAAGATCGAGAATGGAGTATCACCAGTTTTGCTCCAGGCGATAGTTAAATCTTTAATTAGATTTGAACGTGAAATTTAGAAACTAACTGTCGGTTAGCCAAACAGAAGGGTTTTCTGGATATTGATCTGATGTTGGTTTCGGCCTTCGGGGTTAATATTTGGGGAATTATTCTCTTGATTAATTTACGGTTAGTGACTAATGAATTGGAATGAGGCGTATGTTGTGTTTGTGTAACACTTTTATAATATATACGCGAGTTATTCGGAAAGGCCGGGTTTATCCCATTCTGAATAACTGATACGACGATAAGTCGAAGATGAAGACGATGGTCGAAGACCGGAGGTCTTCACGTCGTTTGGGTGATAACTGATGATCTTGATTGGGCTGTACACCCAAGAAGATGGAAACAGTTGGTGATCGTCCAGACGTACTTGGAGATCGATGGATATGCGGGGTACTAGGTGCTCCCGGTTTCGTTCAGACCCAGAACGGACTTGTAAATGGACTGTGTGTCTGACATTGGATTTCATTCTGTGTGACTGATATCAGTTGCATAGAGTGGTTTGCCTGTGTGGCATGCTAAGATGCAAATGATCAAGGCTTCTGTTGAAAAGCAAAGTCTTGTGGTGATGATCAAAGCACGGCCTTTGTGGCGTAGCTTTGTGTAACGTTTGATTCGCGAGTTTCACACCCGGTATGAATCAAAAACGGGAGACGGACCTCAGGGAGGGCATGCGTTTCTTTCTAGTTAGAAGTGGCGTCAGTGGTTTTACACGCCCTGACGAGTTTGACTTATGTGGTTGTTGCTGTTGCGAGGCGCCTCGGTTATATCGGTTTCGGCCGATGCATTCTGGTCGGCTGACGGACCAGACTTACACCCCATAGGGTGGGGAAACGTAGTGTTCAGGCATTTTAATCCACATCGGTGGACCGGCCCTGACGATCCAAGGGCCCACCTGTGTCTGGGTCCTGAGACACGGACTAGAGCGTCTCGAATCGGTTGAGGACTATCTTTTGCCTCGGTTCATAGATGGAAACCTAATTTCCAAATACGTGACTTTGCGGTTTTAGTTGTAAACCTATATATGGTGACATAGTGGCATGGGACGCTCATGTCGCCTATGATTGATACTTATGATTTGAAGTTGTTTTATACACTACGCACTTATAATAGTATCAAACGATTTGTTTTAAACGTATCAAGCATTCTTTGGCTGTTATAAGGGAAAACCCTATCCCCCGGCTTGCGTTGCATTGTGTGATAGGACCTGGGTCTTATAACAGCTTCATTTTTCTTTATTTAGCATTGCGCTGTTTGTTTTATGCACTGGTATTCTTGGGAGGAAACCCGTTCCGTGTTATACGGCGTGGTCCCTTGATTTACCTAACTTTAAAAATAAAGAATAATAACTGTTTTAGTTCTCACACCAGTCACATGACTGACCTGGAGTTTATTGTTTTAACCTAAACTCTGGGTGCCCTTATTTTGACACGGGCAGCTAGTAGTTTTGGTTTTGCAGATTTATATTCACAGGATCCTGGTTTACAGCTGGAACGATATCCGGAAAGCTTTGTATCCGTATATCTCTTTCTAGTTGTGTATTGTATTATTTTCCGCTGCTATGTATTTAAATGTAATTTAAATCTCTGATATTTCTGTGTAATATTCATTTATACTCTGTATATTCTTGTAATCTGATGCATTGTTGTAATATACAATGAAACGTTCTTCTATATGCGTTCTGTTGTGGTTTGTTCTCGAACTATCCGACGCTTTCCTTTACGGGGAGGTTGCGGGTCTTCACACGTGGTATCAGAGCTTTGGTTTACAAAGCTCAGAGAACAAGACACATTAGAACCCTACGAAAGAATTCATCAGATATTGGATTAGTAATATCCAATGAGGATGACTCGTTAGAGATGGGATCAGTAGTGTCCTAGAACGAGCCGGAAGAGTGTTGTTTTCGAAAATAAAAGTGAAAACCCACTTTGTTTTGGAAATTCAAATCTTAAGTATTCGTATTTGAATAGTCTATTTAAATTGAATTTGGGCAATCGAGTATATAAAGATTTTGCATACACGCTTAGCGGCTTGTATTCGAAGTTTTAATATATTGGGTAGATATAGAATCACATTCTAGTTGCCCGGGGATGATTCTGATGATGAGGCATCGTCATCTGTGTTGTGTTCGACTGGCGAGAGTGGGTTATCTATATATTTCCATATAGGCTGGTGTGAGAACCAAAATTAGATAGGGCTTATTGTTGTGATTTAGCATCAAAAATCTGATTTTTGTCTATGTATCAAAATTATGAATTTGAAACTTTAAATTCACTAATTGATTGATGTTTGTGTTGTTTGGTTAATTGTTTGCTAATTTTGAACCATAATGCCTAATTGAATCAAATATTGAACCGTATTGAAAATTGGTCGCATCTGCTTGCATATACATGTATATCATTGAACAGGTCATAGCAAGGAGGCTAGAGCAGAGAATAAAATTTGTTTGCCCGACAAATAGGTACATGTTTACTACATAATTTCCTGTTTTGTTTGGGTGATGATGATTTTGTGAGCCTATTGGCTAGCCGCTTGGCTTTTTCTTTTTCTTTTTGAGATCTGAAGGACCGGGGAAGCTATTTGAAATTCCCCGATGCTCCCGGTGCAGGGGAGGTTATGGCGAAATTTTTCAAAAATTTAGGGTGTTAGCCAAATTTTTGAGATTTTAGAAAATTCTCAGAAACTGAAAAGTTGGAGAATGGAAGCCAGATCAAGCGTAGAGTTGAATGATCAAACCACTTTCGACTTTGTTCCTTTTCGGGGACGAAAAGTTTTAAGTGGGGGAGATTGTAACAACCCGGAAAATCTGGGCCAGTTTAAAATTTTTATTTTGGTAATTTTAGCGAATTTTGATTATTTAAAATGAATTATTTTAAATAATATCGACGAGAAATTTATTTTGAATATAATTCGAACGTATATATTATACGCGTCGTCGTTAGAATATAAATAATTATATATAATTATAAAAGGAATTGAAAATGGCACGGTAGTTCGATAATTCGATTTCTAATTTCAAATGAATATACAGAATTCAATATAAGTCAGAATTGAACGAAACAAGAAATATTTGAATCTGTATAACTATATCTTTGTAAAGAAGTTAACAAACTGAGATTTCATTTTAGAAATGATAAGATATGTCCAGTTTAAAATTAGAAATAGTCGCTGTGGAATTTATATATATTTTTATATATATAAGGCCCTTAAAAGTGGACATTTTGCAAATGACCTCGGATTTCGACGAAACCACTTTTGTTGGGTCCGTGATGTGAAGTTATTGCTAGGTTTCAAATTCCATAATTTTTCGAATCAGTATGTGAGCGTGGTAAAGGAAAACGCGTTTAACCAGTTTCAGTTGATTTTAATCGACTGGAAATTGGCCATTTTTCAAACGGTCTCAGAATTCGACGAAACTAGTTTTGTTAGGACCGTATCGTTAATACGAAGCTAGAAAATATTTTTCGAGAATTTTTAGAGTTAGTATGTGGCCCCGGTAATTTGAAATGTGCGTTTAAAATCCAATATAATGATTTAAATGTAAATTCAACGGAAACTGATTCAAACAGTCGAATTGGCCTACGTGGCATATCCCATTGTGTTCGGAATGGGGGTAGAACGCTAGGGACGACAGTCGGTGGGTTCGATTCGGTGTACGAATAAAAAAGTCAACCTTAGGTGAAATAAAATATAATAAAAAAATTAATTTATATAAATCCTTTTCCTTATACCCCCCTCCTTTTCCCCTTTCTCTCTACAGTTCAGATCGAAAATTAAATTAAAAAAAAAAAAAAAGAGATGAACGACGGGGGAGGAAAACCGTCGCCCCATCGCCGTCGAAGCTCCACCGCCGTTGCCTCGGACCCGCCGCCTCGTTCTCTGCTCCCTCCTCCCCTCTCGTACCTCTCCATCCCGCTGGATTCGAAGGCCACAACCCACCCCAAACCCGATGGAAACCGCCAGCCCCCTCTCGCGTCACCTGAGCGCCACCACCCCCCTTTTTTACCTCCGACCCCCTCCCTCCTCTGACCCCCAGCCTCCGCCTTCTGAAGCCCTCCGCAGCTCCGAAACCCCCCCCCCCCCTTCCACTGACGAACAAGCGCAAGTTCCCCCCCTGTAAGTTTACAGATTTTTTTATTATTTATGTTTAAAACTGTTTTTTTTATTATTATTTTAAAACTGATTTTATTTTATTTATTTTTTTAACTGAAAACTTATTTGCATTTTAAAACTGAAATTAAGGTTTTAGGAAAATGAAGGAAAAGATTTGATTTTGAAAAATAAAACTGATTTTTACTTTAAAGTTAAAAACTGGATTTTTAAGAATTTAAAAACTGAATTTTTAGAATATAGAAAACTGAATTTTTGAATATAGAAAACTGATTTTAAGAAAGGTTTTAAAAGATTTAAATTTTGAAAGGTAAAAGATTTAAACTTTAAAAAGTAAAAGAAAAGATTGGATCTTTGAAGTGGAAAAGACGGAATTTTTATTAAGATGAAAGATAAGGATTTTTATCTATATATAAGGTCGGATTTTTCTCTATATGAAGTTGAAATAAAAATTCGATTTTTATGGTTTGAACTTCGAAAGAAAAATATAGTTTTTATGTTTTGAACTTCGAAAGAAAATATGATTTTTATATATTGAGAAGTGAAATAAAAATTCGATTTTTATATATTGAATAACGAAGTCAAAATTCGATTTTTACATATGTAGTGGCTACGGGCAACGAAGATGACGAAGATGCAATAGCAATGAAGATTTCTATCAATGAAGTGCCGTGGAGCTAGGATAGCTATATGTGAGAACTTCTCACTCAAATTCTATTTTTCTAGTTATATATATATACTAGGATGCAGACGGTGCTTATTAGAAGCACCCGACACCCGTCCACATACCATGGACTTGTTTGTTTGGTTGTGTAGTTGGTTAGATTATTTGATTTGGATTTGATTGATTGGTTGAATTGGAAATTGATTAAAATTGATATGTGAATGGCGTGGGCCTTCACTAGACCGGGGATAAGGCTAGGCCTTGTCCCGTTTCTAGTATCGTGCCGTTATGCCGCCGAAATTTTCTAAAATATGTTAGAAAAATAAAAATGTCATTTATTGAATAAATGAATTGAATAGAAATTCATATGTTGGAATAAAATGTTTTATCGTTAAAAATATAATTTTTAACGTGAATGTGAATAAATAAATATTCATTTACAAACCAGACGGTTTGTTTATGTACACTTATTTGAATGACATTGATTGGGTCGATAAATTTTACACATCGCCCAACTGCACAAATAAAATATGTGTTTGATTGTTTGAAACCCCACACGGGTGTTGGGATGAAATTTGAAGTTCACTCATCCTGATTGATTAAATATGTCGATCGATTGATTGACAGGCTGTTATAAGCGTTGAATACCTATATTTGATGCTTATACAGTGTAGTGCACTTTGGTTGATGGTTGATTATTTTTCAATGCTATTATATACATGTGTTGTATGGAAATCCATATAATTAATTTTATATGGTAATTGATTGGGCCTCATTCCAGTTTCGAAAAAAGAAATATTTGAAATAGAAATATTTGAAATAGAAATATTTGAAATAGAATATTTGAATATTGAAATATGTGAAGCCGTGAGGATTAGATTGACGCCATTTTGACGTGAACGATATTTATATCGATTTTATTCATCTTAAAAATGAATATTGAAAAGTGATTTCGAAATCGAATATTTTGAATTGAATTGAAAACGATTTCGAAATGAAATGAATTGAAAACGAATTCAAATTGAATTGAAAACGATTTCGAAATGAATTGAATTGAAAACGATTTCGAAATGAAATGAATTGAAAACGAATTCAAATTGAATTGAAAACGATTTCGAAATGAATTGAATTGAAAACGATTTCGAAATGAATTGAATTGAAAACGATTTCGAAATGAATTGAATTGAAAACGAATTGAAATGAACTCAAATTGAATTGAAATTTGAATTGAATAGAAATGAATTTTGAAACGAATTTATAAGGAAGAATTCAATTTTTGATTTGAATTGAAAAGGAAGTTGAAATTGCTTTTGAAACGAATTTAAAACTATTTATATAATTCGTTTTAAATAGAAATCGACGAAGTATATATTATATATATTATATATATAATATAATGGCCTGAATAGAACGCGCCGCGCCGCGGCAGTTCGTGAATTTCGACCATTTATTTCAAACGGACATTACGGGAGATCCGACCGTCGGATTCTCCTAAAACCGGAACCGTTGGGTCCGTATCGAAAAGAGCTTTCTAACGAATGTTAGAAATTTGAAATCTAACGGTTGGATTTGGAGATACGTCCAAATCAAATTCGAAAAAGGTCGCTGTAAGTGCAGTTCGATGGCCATTGTTGGAAATCGACTGTACGGGCCTTGATAAAATTATTAAAAATAGTAATAATTTGTGTAAAATCATAAGAAATGATTTAGAAAGATTTGGGATGAAAAACTCCATATTTGAAAAGATAAAAATTGATTTTTATCGAAATGAACTAGTTTTGAACTAGAAATATAATTCTATTTATTTTTAAATAAATAAATTGAATTCGAAAAGGGTTTTAAAAATAACCAAAATTTCCAATGACTGCATTGGAGTGGATTTGAATCGAAATTGTCTTCGGAATATTTCGATGTTGGAATTCGTGATTATACAGGTGTTGTTATGGAAATTTGAAAGATATATATTTATATCGTTATTTCCAATACGACATTTGTTAGTCGTAGAATTCGATATTGAATATAAGCCGATATATTTTCTATTCAGAGCCTTGTATTGAATATCGAATGTGATTTGGGTTTGTCGTGAGTGGTGTCTTCACTAACACTGTTCTTGAACCCAGTTGAGAAAAGATTAAATCTTTTTGTTTAGATTTAATGAAGTGTACCAATTAAATGATATTTAATTGGAATTGAATGGATATTGATTTTTGGGTTTATCGTGAACAGTGTTTTAAACAACACTCGTTCTTTAACCTGATAATTAATGAATGTGATTTTTGGGTTTATCGTGAACAGTGTTTTAAACAACACTTGTTCTTTAACCCGATAATTAATCGAATGTGATTTGGGTTTGTCGTGAATGGTGTCTTCACTAACACTGTTCTTGAACCCAGTTGAGAAAAGATTAAATCTTTTTGTTTAGATTTAATGAAGTGTACCAATTAAATGATATTTAATTGGAATTGAATGGATATTGATTTTTGGGTTTATCGTGAACAGTGTTTTAAACAACACTCGTTCTTTAACCTGATAATTAATGAATGTGATTTTTGGGTTTATCGTGAACAGTGTTTTAAACAACACTTGTTCTTTAACCCGATAATTAATCGAATGTGATTTGGGTTTGTCGTGAATGGTGTCTTCACTAACACTGTTCTTGAACCCAGTTGAGAAAAGATTAAATCTTTTTATTTAGATTTAATGAAGTGTACCAATTAAATGATATTTAATTGGAATTGAATTGGTATTGATTTTTGGGTTTATCGTGAACAGTGTTTTAAATAACACTTGTTCTTTAACCCGATAATTAATGGAATGGGATTTTGGGTTTATCGTGAATCGTGTTTTAAATGACACTGATTCTTTAACCCAGATAATGATTAAAACTAAGTAGAGTTTTAATGAATCTTTAATTAGATTGAAAAGATCGAGAATGGAGTATCACCAGTTTTGCTCCAGGCGATAGTTAAATCTTTAATTAGATTTGAACGTGAAATTTAGAAACTAACTGTCGGTTAGCCAAACAGAAGGGTTTTCTGGATATTGATCTGATGTTGGTTTCGGCCTTCGGGGTTAATATTTGGGGAATTATTCTCTTGATTAATTTACGGTTAGTGACTAATGAATTGGAATGAGGCGTATGTTGTGTTTGTGTAACACTTTTATAATATATACGCGAGTTATTCGGAAAGGCCGGGTTTATCCCATTCTGAATAACTGATACGACGATAAGTCGAAGATGAAGACGATGGTCGAAGACCGGAGGTCTTCACGTCGTTTGGGTGATAACTGATGATCTTGATTGGGCTGTACACCCAAGAAGATGGAAACAGTTGGTGATCGTCCAGACGTACTTGGAGATCGATGGATATGCGGGGTACTAGGTGCTCCCGGTTTCGTTCAGACCCAGAACGGACTTGTAAATGGACTGTGTGTCTGACATTGGATTTCATTCTGTGTGACTGATATCAGTTGCATAGAGTGGTTTGCCTATGTGGCATGCTAAGATGCAAATGATCAAGGCTTCTATTGAAAAGCAAAGTCTTGTGGTGATGATCAAAGCACGGCCTTTGTGGCGTAGCTTTGTGTAACGTTTGATTCGCGAGTTTCACACCCGGTATGAATCAAAAACGGGAGACGGACCTCAGGGAGGGCATGCGTTTCTTTCTAGTTAGAAGTGGCGTCAGTGGTTTTACACGCCCTGACGAGTTTGACTTATGTGGTTGTTGCTGTTGCGAGGCGCCTCGGTTATATCGGTTTCGGCCGATGCATTCTGGTCGGCTGACGGACCAGACTTACACCCCATAGGGTGGGGAAACGTAGTGTTCAGGCATTTTAATCCACATCGGTGGACCGGCCCTGACGATCCAAGGGCCCACCTGTGTCTGGGTCCTGAGACACGGACTAGAGCGTCTCGAATCGGTTGAGGACTATCTTTTGCCTCGGTTCATAGACGGAAACCTAATTTCCAAATACGTGACTTTGCGGTTTTAGTTGTAAACCTATATATGGTGACATAGTGGCATGGGACGCTCATGTCGCCTATGATTGATACTTATGATTTGAAGTTGTTTTATACACTACGCACTTATAATAGTATCAAACGATTTGTTTTAAACGTATCAAGCATTCTTTGGCTGTTATAAGGGAAAACCCTATCCCCCGGCTTGCGTTGCATTGTGTGATAGGACCTGGGTCTTATAACAGCTTCATTTTTCTTTATTTAGCATTGCGCTGTTTGTTTTATGCACTGGTATTCTTGGGAGGAAACCCGTTCCGTGTTATACGGCGTGGTCCCTTGATTTACCTAACTTTAAAAATAAAGAATAATAACTGTTTTAGTTCTCACACCAGTCACATGACTGACCTGGAGTTTATTGTTTTAACCTAAACTCTGGGTGCCCTTATTTTGACACGGGCAGCTAGTAGTTTTGGTTTTGCAGATTTATATTCACAGGATCCTGGTTTACAGCTGGAACGATATTCGGAAAGCTTTGTATCCGTATATCTCTTTCTAGTTGTGTATTGTATTATTTTCCGCTGCTATGTATTTAAATGTAATTTAAATCTCTGATATTTCTGTGTAATATTCATTTATACTCTGTATATTCTTGTAATCTGATGCATTGTTGTAATATACAATGAAACGTTCTTCTATATGCGTTCTGTTGTGGTTTGTTCTCGAACTATCCGACGCTTTCCTTTACGGGGAGGTTGCGGGTCTTCACAGCGTGGAAAAAGAAAATGTGTTTTGACTATTTCAGTTAAATTTAAACGACTTGAAAATAGCCATTTTTCAAACAGTCTCAGAATTCGACGAAATTAGTCTTGTTAGAACCGTATCGTCATAAGAAAGCTAAAAATAATTTTTCTGGAATTTTCTGAGGTCATATGTGGCCCCGGCGTATTTAAATGTACGGTCAATATTTAATTAATTAATTTTTAATGGGATTTTAAATAAATATTCTACAGATTTCGGAATTGGACCCCAAGACCTGTCCCATTGCATTCAGAAGGCCTCAAAACGTTAAGATCGATAGTAAGCAAGCCCAATTTGGAGATAGTCCAGAAATCCACCTTTAAAACACGTTTTTCAATGAATTTAATAACAAAAAAATAAAAATTAAACCCTATCTTTCATAGCCGCCGCCTACCCTTCGAACAATGGCCGGAAAGCTCCGAAATTCAAACGTTAATTTCTTCTAATCCGTTCAACGAAAATTGGCAAACCATATATCAAATCGAAGAGAATTCAGAGAGCTTTCCATCCATATGGTTAAGATCGGGTTTTTGTTCACGGATTTCGCGAATTTTGAGCAGGAAGGGGCGCCATTCGCGGTGGTTTTTCGGCGCCTAGGGACCACCGAGTTGCACTATGGTGGGGGGCGCTAGGGCATAGGACGACAGGCTTCGTCGTGGCGATGGTCGATCGGCGCCAGGGTGGCCGAGGGGTGGTGCGACGTGGAGGTTGAAAGGGTGGAAATGGGTTCGGCTGTAACGAGGAAGGAGGAAGGAGGTTATTATTTTAATATTATTTAATATTTAATTTGTCCAATCTTTAAAATTCAATAACTCTTTCATACGAGGGCCGTTTTGCAAACCGTAAGTTGCGTTGGACTCGTCTTTTCGAGATCTTCGCAATGGCGCAGACCAGAGCTGAAACCGAGACCGTCGAATTTTCAGCCATATCAATGTGAGAACTCTAATTTTTATTATTTAATTTATTTTTAATTATTTTTCTTGTGTTAAAAATTATTGTATTATAATACTAATTTAGATCTGAAATGTTCGGTGATTGATGAATTATTGATTGTTGTTGGTGGTATGTTTTGTTGTTCATGATAGGCTAGATCTGCATTGAATTTAATATATTGTTGAATTTAATTGTGGTTAGAGAATTAGATCTAAAATTAGATCTAAATCATATTTTATTTAGATTTAAATCGTAATATAGTTGCTCTAATTTATTTTAAATTATTAAAATATTATTTTTTATTATTCTAAAATGAACAATGAAATTTGAACGACAAATAAAAATTTATTTTTATTTGTTGATGTTACAATAAAATTTGAACGACAAATAAACGTATCTTTATTTGTTGATACTACAATAGAATTGAAACGACGAATAAAAACTCATTTTTATTTGTTGATATTACCATAGAAATTGAACGACATATAAAACCTTATTTTTATTTGTTTACCTTACATTAGAATTTAAACAACAAATAAACCTTATTGTTATTTGTTTATTTTAGAACAGGATTGAGACGACAAAAAATATATTATTTTTATTTGTTTACTTACAGTAGAATATGAACAACAAATAGAATATATTTTCATTTGTTCTATTACGACAGAATTAAGCTAACAAATAAAATCCTATTTTTTATTTGTTTACATTTAGAACACGATTTATGAATTACAATAAAAATTCTTCTTTTTACTGTCACATTAAACGTAAGATGTTCTAGGGTTAGTATAACAATAAAATATTAAATTTTATTGTTGATATTAAAACATATTAATAAAATAAAACTTTATTTACATGGCATGTGTAAATTATAGGTTATATTTGGAAACCACCTTTTGTTTACATTTTTATGTAAATAAAAATACATGTTTTGGAAATCACAATTTTTTTACATTTTTTATGTAAATAAGAAATTATTTTCAGAAGTTACATTTTTGTTTGCAGATATATATAGAAAATAGAAATTGTTCTTTATTTGCATTTACCAATGCAAATATATATTGAAACAAATTATTCTTTCATTTGCACTCACCAATGCAAATGCATATATTGGAAATAAAGTTTATTCCTTTATTTGCATTTATCAATGCAAATATGCATTGAAATTAAGGTTTATTCTTTTATTTGCATTTATCAATGCAAATATTCAATGAAACTAAAGTCTATCTTTTTATCTACATTTACCAATACAAATATACACATTTTTACACATTGAATAGAATTTGTTAAAATATACTTTGAAAATAATTTTTGTTCTCTCATTTACATTGACTAATGCAAATATAATTTGAAATCAAAACTATTCTTTTATTTGCATTCACAAATGCAAATATACTTTGGAAGTAAATGTTGTTCTTTTATTTGCATTCACAAATGCAAATATTCATTTAAAATAAATGTTGATCTTTTATTTACATTCACTAATGTAAATACACATTGGAAATGAGGTTCTTTTCACGTTCACTCAAATATACTTTTAAATAAAAATAAAAAGGATACAATTGTTATTTGCCTTCCTTGTTGCAAATAAAATCTTAAAATAAAATTCATCTTTGTTTGCAATTCATCAATGCAAACAAACCATCAAAATGAAAGTTGCATTTTTGATTTATAATTTTGATATGTATAAAATATTGTTTGAGAGTTGCATTTTTATTTGCACCCTCCAGTGCAAATAAGACATGAATTAAATCTTTCATTTTACTTTCAAAATTAAGAAATACCTTTTTATTCACATTTTTAGATATAAATAAAGGATAGGATTTAAAAGTTACATTTTTTGTTACATTCTAATTGTAGCAGAAATGGAAAATAATGTTTTATTTTATTTTCATTTTAAAGGACAATAGGAAGAATGGTTTTAGAAATGCATTTTTATTTCAATTCTATATGAAGTAAAAAAGAGCAAATTTGTCAAATGTCTTATAGGAAATAAAAGGAGTTCTTTTTGTCACTTCAAGAAGAATGAATTGAAAATGTTTATTTAAGCTTTGGTAAAGGAGGAATAACTAAACATTCATATTTTTATCATTAAAGTAAAATAGACACAAACCCACATTTTTGTCCAAATTAAAAGAATGAAACAAAATATAGCATTGGAATATTTTATTAGAATTGGAATAAAAATTAATCACTATTGTAAATTTATATTAGTTAAAACCAATTATTCATTTTTATTAATTTATATTAGTTAAAAACAAACATGATCATTTTTGGCACATAAGTTTGACCAAACAAATATATCACCTTTAGTTGTTTTGATAAATTGAAATTGTCGATTAAACAAACATATCACCCTTATTTGTTTGTCGAAATAGATTTGTCGACAAAACAAAGTCATATTTTTATTGTTTGACCAAATAGGTTAATTGGACCAAAATATTCAGTTTTGTCAAAATGAATTAGTTAAATCAATATATATATATATATATTATGTTTGGCAAATCATATACTTGTCAAGATAGGTTAGTTAAATCAAAATTATCCTTTTTGTCTCATTAGAATTGCCAAAACAATATAACCATTTTTGCTTGATTTTAAACTAGTGAAATAGAAATTGTCAATAAAGACGAAGTTATTATGCTTATTCATTCATTGCAATAGAGATATTTTCTTATCATGGTTATATATATTGTGTATAACACTTCCATTCACAAGTTACCTGACTTGTTTTTGTGATTGGGACGATTATTTTCACACATCGCCCAAGTGCACAAATTAGTTTATCATTTGTTTGTTGGTTGAAACCTCACACGGGTGTTGGGATGAAAATTAACATACACTAATCCCAATATTTAGTTGTATGTTGATCGTTGGATCGACAGGCTGCGATGAGCGTTATTATTTAATTTTAACACTTACACAGTGGAAATTACACTTCGGATGTAGATGGATGATTTGATTATTATACTGTTATTATCATATATATGATGTGTGTGAAATCCATGTAATCCAAATTATATGGTAAATGATTGAGTCGCATTTCGGTTCAGGTGTTCTTTTAAGTAAGAATATTTTTACATTTGAAATTTTCTTTTTATATAAAGGATATACTTTCATAAAAGAGAAAATATATTGTTAATCAGGTATATGTTAAAACAAAGAATATTTGTAAAAGATAAAAGTTTGTTATATAAATAATACTTCTCATTTAGAATCTTTTATATAAAGAATATTTTTAATGATTATTTTAAAATATGTTTTTTTAAAGATTATTTTAAAATATGTTTTTTTAAAGATTATTAGGATTTGCAATTATATTTTGTGATATGAAATAAATTTATGTGTGAAGTGGATTTATCGTGGACGGTGTTTTTAAATGACATTTGTCCTTTAATCCAATTTACATTGAAATTATTATTTGGAATTTATAAATCTATTTTATAGATTTAAAAAGGCATTTTCTAAAAATCAAGTTTTCCAATTTAATATATTAAATTGGAATTAAGTGGAAATTCGATTGGTAATAATCGAAATGGGCTTCTGTAAAAGAAGACCGATATTATATATGGAATTTAAGAGGCCTTGCCGTTATTCCATTTATATTATTAGTCCAATACAGAAATCTATATCGATTATGTATTGATTTGATTTCTGTGGAATTCCATATTTTGGAAATAGATTGTAGTTTTATTGTGAATTGTGTTTTAAAGGACACTAGTTCTTTAACCTGTTTAAGACAAGATTTATTCCTTAAAATAAATGATCTTGTAATAATGATTTTTGATAGCAAATCAAAAATAGAGTTTTAATAAATCTCTTAAGGAAGATTTAAGATTTTATTTTCAGAGTTTATCTTTGATAAAATTAATGAGAATCTTCTAATATGAATATCTTATTAAAAGAATACTCGGAGTTGGAATGTGGCGTAATATGTGATCTTCCAATATTTGTTTTTTTATCACAAAATACGCGTGTTATTCAGAAAGACTAGGTTTAACCCTTTCTAAATAATCATCACGACGATCAAGAGTCGAAGAAGAAGGCGGTGGTTGAAGACCGAAGGTTTTTACATCGTTAGGATGATGATGACTGGTATCTTGAATTGGGATTGGCCTTCCAAGGCAAGGTATTTAGTAATGATCGTCCAGACGCATTTGGAGATCGACGGACACGTTGTTTCGCTCAGACCCAGAGCGTACTTGTAAATGGATTGTGTGTCTGACATTGTATTCCTTCCTACTGTATTTGTTGAACGCTACTGATTATATATTTTTGTTTGGTGGTGAAGAATTTATTCTTTACATATCACCCTTCTCTAAGATGTATGAGCTTAGAGGTTTTATATATATATATGTATTGGTAAATGATCAATAATATGGTAGGGTCTGATAATGTGACATGCTAAGATGCAAATGATCAAGGCTTTGTTGAAAAGCAAGCCTTGTGGTTGATGATCAAAGCACAGTCAATTTAGACATAGCTTTGTGTATATCGTGACTTCGCGAGCCTCACACACCGGTTGACTCTAAAATGGGAGAAGGGAACGCAGGGAGTGCACAGGTTTCTTTCTAGCTAGAAGTGGTGTCAGTGCTCAAACTGGCTGACATTTGCTTATGTGGTTGTTGGAATTTTGCGAGGCCTCGGTTTATTCTTATCGGTCGCCCACGGCCGATTTGTAGGTCCAATAGGATCGGGGAGCGTGTGTTCAGGCATAACTAATCCACTAAAGTATTTATGGACCGGCCCTGCTGTATCCAAGGGTTCGCCAGCGTCCGAATCCTGAGACATTGCTAGAGTGTCTCGAATCGGTCAGGAGGTCCTCCCTAGGCTTAACTCATGATGGAAACCCAATTTCCAATACGCCCTTGCGGTTTTGATTGTATAACTAGTATGGAGACATAGTAGATGGTAGCTATGCCGTCTAGGATTGATAGTATATTTGAAATGTTTTAAATATATATATACACACTAATAATATCGTTTTTACGTATCAAGCATCTTTTGACCATTATAAGGTAAAACCCTATCCTCCGGTTTGTGTTGCATTGCGTGATGGGACCTGGGTCTTATAATGGTTTCATTTTTCTAAAAAGCATTACATTATTTGACGATTTACTTTATTTATGCAGTGGCAATCCAATGGAGTAAACCCGTTCCACGTTAGTGGCGTGGTCCTATGATTAGCCTACTTATTAGATAAGTTAAGTATAGAATTCTCACACCAGTCCCACAACTGACTTGTAGTTTGTTTCACTTTGCAAACTCGGGTGCCCTCTTTTCACACGGGCAGTCGAGTAGCTTTTTGCAGATATAGTTAAGCAGGATCCTGGATTGAAGCCTGAAGCTGGGTCCAGAATATTGATAGCCTTCCGCTGAGATTAGTTCCGCTGCAATGTATTAATCTATTGTAATTTATCTTCCGCTGTAATTTTATTCCGATGTACTCTGATATGTTCTGTACTCTGATGTAACATTTGTTATCGATGTTATAAAAGTCTGTGTTGTTGTCCTGATGTGTTGTATGCCCAAAGTTAACGTATGCGGGAATTTGAACGGTCTTGATCGATCTTGCGATCGATTGTGGTCGGGCAAAAATCCCGGGTCGTTACAGGTAATTTTAGGGATGAAATTCTTTCAAGGGGGGAAGGAATGCAACAAATGTTAGTGATTTAATAATTAATTAATTTAACTATTTTAATATATTGGTTTAGTAATTTAAATGGTTTGAAATTAAATAATATTGATTATTTAATTATTTTAATGATGGAATAATAAATATTTATTTTTGAAATAGTCGGAAATAGTTGAATTGACAATATTATGTAAATTGTATAATTTAATTGATTTAAATTAGTTTAGAATTGAATTATTTAATGAATATATTATTTAAAAGAGAGTTTGAACGTATTAATTATAATATAATTTAAAACGAGCTTGTAACACCGTGGTAGTTTGTAATATTGAATTTTGAACTTCAAACGACTATACAGGATTCGTTATTTATCGGATTTCTTCGAAACAAGAAACGTTTAGATCTATTTCACTATAATTTTCTTTAAGTTATGTCTAAATCATTTTTTAAAGGGTCATTATGGAATCATTTATAAGCCACAACGATTTATTTAATATAATTAAATATTGGTTTCGAATTTGGAAAAGATCTTTTAGGCATAGTTATAATTTAATTTTTAGAATTTTACTGCAATTTTTAATTTAGAAAATAAGCAACTTTTTATTGGGAGTATTTTGCACCCTATATTAGTATTTTTGGAATGTCACAAAATAAATTAACTTGTCTATATTATTATACTTTTGGGATTGTGGCACATCGCTCGTCCTAATGGTATTTTTAGTTTTGTCGATAGGAGTCCGTGACGTGATGGGCAAAAAATGCATATATTCATTACGTGGACGCAAAGGCAGAAACAAAACACAAGTAAAATACATGAAACTGGACACACACCCGGACCTATCGCCCATCACAAGCACATGCAACAACAAATTTTAACCCAAAATATCTAATTCAATATAAACGTATATATACATATATATATATGTATGTATATATATATTTGTACGTCTCCGAGTAAACATGTAAAGGCATGATAGAATTTTGCAAATGTGCTTATAAACATAGTTAACAAAGTCATAAATCAAATCAAGTTGTTCTGTGTACATCATGGAAGAAAACGTTTCATCTTAATATTTAACCACAATGTGACATGTATTTAGACTAATATACATTAAATACATTGAAAATGCATTTGCGGACATACATTTGACAAAAATAACAGAAATGTCTATATATTACTGCTTACACTCTCTCCAACACATCATTGTATACATGAACACAACCAAGCAATCACATACTAACCATGCCTCAGTAAAAAACTTAAAATATAAATATGTTTATAAAATTTCAAAATCTAAGTCCATTACATTTCCTTCCTTGTGCTTCCCGCAGATCATCATGTGTCTTCAGAACGCAGCCTTTCTGTCTTCTACGAAGCAGCCTACAATTTAAATCAGCTAACCTAAGGAGGTGAAAGCCTGCAGACCTAAAGATGGATATTTTGCTTATCTTATTTTCCTAATGCTATATATACACGTGAGCAATACCATTTCTTTTTCTTGAAAACAAAAGCTGCTTCGCTTCCTTCTTTTTCTTCTGGAAATCATAGCCGGAGCCTAGCTAATGGATTTTGAACAAATACAAACAAACCAAAAGTGCCTCACGAAAAACAAAAAATATATATAGAAAAAAAATGATGCACATGTTTACTATATGTGCGAGTTGAGGGTGGGGCGATGGGCTTGAAGCAAGCAGCTCGGGCTTGACCGTGTGGGGTGGAGGAGAAAGAGCTCGATAAGAGAAAAGTGGGGTGCGGGTTTAAGTCTGAAGGGATGAGGACATATGGGAGTTCAAAACTGTCGGCATGGAAGCTCGAAATACATGCAGTAAGGAGTTTTTTCTAAGGAGCTTCAGCATGGGACAATTAAGCGTAGGAGAAGGGAAGGTTAGAGCTCGGCAAGGGTGTTCGTATACAGAGGCGGATTTAGTTGAAGTGGAAAAAAGAAGAGAAATGTTAAGGGGACATGTACATGAAATATGGAGTATCATGAGTTTAAATTGATGGATTTTGAATCCTTTAAAGCTTCAAACTGGCAATTTTTTGTTTGTATTCATTTTTGCGTGTCTTGGAGCCCCAAAAAGGAACTGTACAAGATGCGGTCTGGGTTTTTAAACATGGGTTAAGTCTTACATTTACGGTTAATGAATAATATATATATATGTGTATCACTAATGATGTTTAACGTAATTAATAAATTGTAATGTGATATTTTTATTTTGGACAGTCTGGTGCTTTTTGGGGAAATTTTGCTCGATAGTTTTTCCAACTGGAGCAGTTCAAATGCCACTATCGCAATTTGGTAGGGTAATACATGAGTGAAGAAGCAGTGTGGTTTAAGAGTTGAAGCGTGGCATGACTTCAGGAAGTTTGGCATGGAATTGGTAACACGGTCTCGTGGGTTTGTTTAATTTGTGGAAGATGATGTTTTAGTGGACCGATTGTGGGTCTTTAAGTAGGGGATGGCCTAGTTTTAAATATGGGATAGCCTGTTTAGAGAGGAAAAAAATGTGAAGAAAGGTGGAAGCATGTTTCAGGTATGGCCACTACAGAAAAGTACGAATACTCTAGGGAAGATGAGGACATATTAGCTGGTAACAGGGAATTAAGGTTTTAAAATGTTCGTTAAGATTAATATTATATTAATTATTACTTAAGTTAATAATCGTTTAAATATGTATTTAATCTTTTAAAATTAATATCTTGTATATACAATATCAGAATTGTGAACGGTCAGATTTGTTGTAACTTTACGAAGGAAGGCTACGTTATGAAGCTAGTTCGGAACTATTTGGAGCTCGTTAAAAATTTGGCATAATCAAATGTCCGGTTCAATCAACCAACCGTTAATCATTTTTACGACTAATGACCAAGGTGGGTAAACTCACTAACTCTGTCCAGTTTGAAAATATTATAATAATATTTTAATATTTATAAATGTTGATTGACTGTTGTGTGATGGTTGTTTGAGTGAAGTGCATGTAAATTAGTTGAAGTTATAGATACAGTTATTTATATAAAACTATTGGTTTAAGATTGATCCTACTTATTACTATATTTCACACTGGTATGAAATCAGCGTTATTTATGTGGATTAACATTTTTGGATGCAGGGAAATAGGCTGGAGGGATCCAACTGGACTCCTCAACAATTATATTGTTGTTTTTCATATATTGCATTATATGATGTGATAAATAATTCATTGTTAATTGTTGTGTGTTTGAGATGTGGGATAACATTGACCTTGAAGTAATTGGTATTTAAATACCTTAAAAATATATTAGATAAGAACTCGAATTTTAAAGGGAAAATTTTATTATTTTTAAATTGGAGTTGAATTTCAATTGGAACTATATATTAACTTGTTTTTGATTATATTAAAACCAGCAGTTTGATTTATTAATAATGTTTTGAAATAGTGGAATATTTATTACTAAATAATTTGAAAATATACCAATAGATTTAAAAAAAATGGGAAATGGAAGTCCGTTTCAAAGAAACGATGGAATAATTTCAATGTTCGAAAGGCAAATAGAATGGAAATAAATCCATAAGGGTTATAATTGGAATATGATTTTGTTGAACTGTATATATATAATCTATTATTAGAAGTTATACATATTTGATAAGATAGTTGATCGTGGTTTGAAACCCGTAATTTATAATCAAATAAGTAATCGAGATTTAAATTATAAATTAGTTTTTTAATTAAGATGGAGTTAACTTATAAACATGGTTTATGAAGTAAAGTGGATTATAAATTTAGAAAATAACTTGATAGATGGAATATTAACCGGTGATGATCTTTATTTATAAAACCGAGTTTAGATTGATTTAATGAGAGAAAATTTTATAAGAAATATTTAGAAATGTTTTTCCAAGGAGTGTGAAAGACTAAACGGGTTTTGAGAAATATCTGGAAATATCTAGAAAGATATTTGGGATGATAATAAAGAGGTGGACGATAGGAATGGAGCTATGTAAGGATATGTTAAATACTATTCCTATATGGATTCATCTTCCTAGATTGCCCTTACATTACTGGACAACAAAAGCTATCAGTAGAATTGTTTCTGTTATTGGTAATCCCATTTGGATAAGTTCACGGAGGGAATTAAAAAGATTGCTTATGCTCGAGTGCTTGTAGAATGTGTGTGTGTGTGTGTGTATATATATATATATTTATGGGACAACATTTCAATTATTGGAAGGATGAATCTGAGCATCAGTACGTCATATATGGGAACAGAGGTCCTCAAACCAAATTACAACTTATGCCATAACAAGGAGAACAATGACATGAAGATACAAGGCAATTAAACTTGGGTTATATAGGGTAACCAGGAAGCCACCCTCCAACTACGCAGCCAACTAAATGCAGATAATCATGTATGTAGCAGGAAGCAAGTGGTCAAGTAAATCATAACCAATAAAGGTACAACATACGTAACTACAGTGGTGAAATACTCATGCAAGAAAACAACCAAAACAGGAGTACCCAATCCCAACAGTCAACACACTAACAGTTTTATTCTTTGAATGCATGCGAAGTAGTGAATTGACACAAGTTCAATTGTAAGCGAGCTTACATTTTTGTCAAGGGGACGGAAAACGGCACTCATCCGAAGGTGGTTGCTGTTCACCAATGGTGGAGCTAGTTGTAGCTCGCATTGGTCAGCACGGCTTGTGGCTTCAGCATTACATTGCGACAGTGAAACACAACATAATTAGTTTTGCTGACTTGCGATGGAGATGGACTGCTGTTTGCGGTTGTGAGCTAACTGGTTAGATGGCGAACCGGACAGACACAACAACACAAGCTGCTAAAAGAAAGTGGCACGAATCTTAATACGGCTAGGGTACGTTGGACTCGGACATGAGGAGAAGAACCAAGGAGAAGGGCCGACTACAACTTGAGGGAGCGGATTAGACAGGGTTGAGGAGTCTTGATTTAAGGCCGAAGAGGATGGTTCAAAGAAGCAAACGGGGGAAAAGAACTACGGCGGCCATGAAAAATATTTTAGGTAATTTTTTTTGATTTAGGAAGTGATTTTCGGCTTGGAGAACAAGAAGAGGAGGAACGGTGTAAATGTAATAAACAATGGACGGATATGGTAAAACAAGTGGACACGCGTGGAACAAAAAAAAAGAGGACATAGAGAAAATCTTAGAATGAATTGAAACAAGTGGCAACTCATTTCACTAAGAATTAAATTAAAGGATAATATACAATATACATACACTAAGTTTAACTCCAATACTAGTACATTTCCAACATAACTTAACTAAATTTAAGCCAAAACTCAAACTAAATAAAATAAAACAAATTCCCAAGTTAAATAAAATTCAAATTTTAAAACAAATATAATAAATTAGTTTATATCTTATCCAAAAATAGAATCAGATTTTACAAATATTAAAACAACTATATTAAAATACTAATAACGATTAATTTAAATAAAACTATATAGATTCAAAGATTAAAATTTAAAACCACACTTATAAAAAAATCAAATCAAAACCAAATTAAATAACTAGATTTCAAATTTATAAACAAAATTCAATTTCTAAAATAAAAACCCCAAATTAATTCATATTTTTCTAAAATGTAAAATTTTTGGCTTGCTATAGTTTTGAAACAAAACGACTGATTATATTCCGGAATTCCGAATATAAACTAAACTGAGAAAAATCCAATGGATTTATAATTTGAATTCGGTTTTATCAAATTTTATAAATAATTTATTTATAAAGGGAATTGGAATTTAATATAACAAACTGAGTTTTAAATAAGTTTATAACCAAGTAATGAAAAATTGACAATTAGAGATAATCGAAAATATTTAGTTGGATTTGAAAAATGGATTTAATACATATTCGAATGAGATTAAAATTTAAATTAAACAGAGTTTAAACGTTTATATTTAAATATAATATAAAACAAACTCGATGCAGCATGGTAGTTCGTAATTTGGCGTTCCGAACTTCAATTGAGTATATAAGACTCAATTTAAGTCGGAATTCTTTGAAACAAAAATCTTATGACCGTTTTGATAATAGTTTTCAAATGGAATAAAAAAATATGGATTTCGTCAAATAGATTTTTAGTTATGTCAAAATCAATTTTCCAGAAAAACAACGCCAAAATCGTTTAAAAACCATAACGGTTTATTTAAACAAATAAAAGGATTTTAAGTAATAAAAGGATTTTAAGTAAATAAAATCTGAATTTTCACTAGAAAAATCAAGACTTAAGATATAAAAATAAATATGAACTTATGTGGAGTAAGTGAACTGAGTTTTGAAACAAAAATAAGAGTTTTAATTATTAAATAGAATTAACTATCTGTAGAATAATACGTAAATCGATTTTTGATACGAAATTGGGTTTTGGTTAAGTAAATTGAAGTGGTGAATTCATATTCGAAATCGGATATGAAACTTGAATTGAAAATGGAATTCAATTGATTCAATTGGTTTATAAGTCAATAAAAATATATACGAACATGATATGTTCAATTAAATATTGGTATATGCAAAAGAGCTAGTTAAAGATAAAATTAGCGAATTGAGTTAAAAATGAATGGATTGAGTTGGAATAAATTGGGAATTGACCTATATATGTAGAATAGGTATGTAATGAAGTGCATGAAGATTTAAATTCAAGTGCGCGACAAAAAGGTACACGTTTAAATTCCATATGAGATTTTATGCGTCGAATCGGCAAGCTGCTTGGCTTTTTGATTTTCTTTGAACGGAAAGAGCCTAGAGAGGCGAGTTTGAGGTTTGAGCTATTGACCGATACAAAGGAGGCGCTGGCGAAATTTTCCATAAATTTAAGGAGTTAGAATATTTTTAAGAAAATTTGATAACTAGAAATATATATCGATATATATAGAATTCGATAAGGAAACAAACTTAAAATAGAATATTATAACAAAAAGAAAATATGTAATTAAATCTAGTAAAAATAAAAAGAGAAACGCATGTTTTAAAAATGAATAATTGGTTTTTATGGTGTTGATTATTCGAGATAAGTGGTCTTGTCTGTTGTGAAGTTAAGGATGTTTTCAGCCAAGTTTTGAGAGCTAATTACACCCCAACTTGATTGATTTCATTATCAACCTATAAATAGAAAGATTCAATCTCATAGATCAATATTTAAAAAATTTAGTTAAATGTAATATTTTGGGTTGTTTGTAACGATGTTTTACACAACATTCGTTTTAACCCAAGTAAGTGGAATTTTGGAAATATAATAATAAATATTTCCGGAGTATGGGAATGAAAGGTCGTAAAAGGAAGAAGTAATTGGAATATTTTCCAATTATAAATAAAAGATATTTTCTAAGTACCGAAAATAAAAGAAGGCGATATATGGAAATGTTTTCCAAATAGTGTAAAAAGCCAAGATGATTGTTGGATATAGCGAGTTAACAAATATTAATAAGGAAATGGAGAAGTGATTTAATTAATGAAATAGTAATTAAGGGGTCCGGTGATTGTTTGATGCTTTGAATGAATGTTTGTTTTTCTTCGATAGTTAAATAACCGACTATCGAAGTACTGGCCAATATCGTTGTCAATATGGAGAGACTGGTTGGATTATTATCTGAGAACCACTCTGTATTGGTAATAGCGTTGCGAATCAGATTATATGAAGACAAATCGAAGACGGAGTAAAGTGCAAGGGTTTTTCCTGTTAATCCTGGGTAGAAATAGCCTAAGATGGATTAATAGAAATTGTGCCTTCGGTTTTGCTCAGTCCTAGAACGAGCATGTATGGATGAATGTCTGACAGGGTATTTTTAATGATCACATAAGTTGTTCTATACAAATATACATCTGGTGGAGGAGAATTTATTCTCTTAGCATAATATCTAGAATATCTTTGTGTAAATCAATTAGTGATATACGGATTTAACAATGTGGCATTCAAAGTGATTGTGCTATCAATGAAAGGTAAGTAATTGTAACCTCAAGCTTCGCAACCGGGAAATGATATAAAATCGGGTAGGTCGCATGACTAGGTGAATCGCTCCTAAGTAGATTGTATTGTCACCTGATCTAGAGAAATTCCATTTACTTCTTTAATCTTTCGATGTTGTCCCTTTCGTGAAACAGTTGCTGATCCCAACCGTTGGTGACAATACATTCAGTACTTTTAAGCGAAATAAGGGGCTGGTCATGTTTAGCCTGGGTTGCAAGATGTCTTGTTAAGCCTAGTGTATTCCTCTCTAGAGATACTCTGTCGGAAGGTGGTCCCATACCTTGCCAGTTGGAAATCCATTATTCAAAAAGAGCCCACGATTTTGATTGTATACTATGTATGTGGAGCGTGAGATGCAAGCATTCCGCAAGATTGATATTTATTTGTGTTAGACACTATTATAATATCGGAATAATATTGATTTCAAAGAAGGTTTTTGGGTTATCGTAAGGTAAAAACCATCTATGTTTATGTGTGGATCAGTCTTACGATTATCCTTTCTTTTTAAAAAGGATTTTAAAAAGTTAAACCAAGTGGTTGGAGTTTACTCACACCAGTCCCATGACTGACCCTGAGTTTATTTTGTTTTGTTTTATCCTAAACTCTTGGGTGCCCAAATTTGTATGGGCAATCAAGCAGTTCAGGTATTTACAGATATACTTGGAGGAGCTTGGAGCAAGAGCCTTCAGCGTTATCTAGTTATTGGTATTTCCGCTGTGTTGTTAGTGTTGTACTCTAATAGTGATACTCTAATAATGATATGTTTATATTACAAAAAAAATTGTATTCCAACAGTTGTTATATATATATATATATTATTTTATTCCATTGCGATGTGAGACTCTGTGTTGTTGTTTAGTTCTGCCTTCTATTCTAATATTTCTTTCTTTCTATTTCTCACCATCTAACGTCTTTTTATTTTATTTGGCATGTTCGATTCTTGAATAGCTGACATGAGGTTTGTCAATTTTCTAGGTTGAAAATCCCAGTTCATTATAGTGGTATCAGAGCTTAAGTTTAGCGAACACGTAGGCATTGGTGGGGTTGTACTCATTAGAGATCGGATCAGTAGTACCCTAGAATGAGTCGAGTGTATATATACGAGAGCGCATATTTGTTTATTGATATAAAAACCGTTTTATATTGTGTTGGCTAGTCTGTTGAAGTGTTTATGAATTCTGATCGAATCATGGGACGCCATGATGTTGATAAGAGTTTATAAACACTTGAATAGAGAAATTCAACACAATAATGTTTTAAACAGGTAAATGAAATAATTTTACCCAAAACTGTGTTTTGATATAAAAGATTTATTTTTCTGAAATTATTGAATTATATGGATGTGTTGGTTGTTATTATAATCAAATGATATTATAAGAAATGGAATGGTTATATATAACCAAACAAAATTTGTATATGAATGAGTTATACAAATGAGATGAATTAAAATTGAATTCAAACCAGAATTTAGAATTTAAATCATAGGCATTTGGAAAAATATTTTCCAAAGTATATTAAAATAATATAGCTTTGTTTTGAAAAGGATTTTCGAATGGAAAACCATTTTAAATGGAATTTTGAAAGTGATAAAGCACTGAACTCACTTCAGTGGCTGGAAAATGATTTTGGTGATGACTGCAGCATCATTAGTGTTCATTTTCGAGTTTCTAATGATGGATTGCTACCTTAGAAAAGTTTTTGATGGAAATATGTTTGAAGAAAACAAACTGGTTTGAAAATTCAAATGTTTTGAATTTGAAACGGTTATAAATATGCATGTACATATTTATGTGATTTCGAAAGGATTTGAAATAAAAACCCTGGAATTTGAATTCTGATATTTAAATTTAACTTAAGCTAGTTAAATAGATCGAAATGAATAAATTGATTAAAATTAATTTGAATGAATATGATTTAAATGTAAATGAATGTGAGTATATATGATGTATAAACGAAAAACAAAATTTTTGTTTAGAACTAAAATTGCAGGAGTAAGAAATGTGGAATTTCAACATAAGTGAGTTCTGAAAAGTAATGGGTTTGTAACATTTTCCTTCCTTAGTAACTTCGGGGACGAAATTCTTTTAAGGGGGGAAGAATGAAATGACCCAGATTTTTGGTTAATTAATTTTTAAATATTTAATATGGTTTTAAGTTATTGAGTTGATAATATAAATCGATTTTTATATTAAGTTATTGATTTAATAATCAAATGCAATTTATTTCGAATATATTGAATAATCGTAATACGAAAACAAGTCTAGTTTAATTCGAAGATAAAACTGAATCAAAACAATTCGGATGATCAATATAAATTCTATCTGAATATATATGATGATAATGTTAATTTATTACCGAGGAATTTATTATTTCTGAATTTAAATTATATCAATTTAATATGGTTATTTTATATATGTTCGAATTAAATTTCAGAATATTTTCCGTTGAGTTTAGAATAGCGTTTTAACATTTAAATGTTGGTCATTACGTTAAATTAGAGGTTCATGATTTCAAGTAATGAACCCCAATATATTTTTAAAAGGATAAGCTCAAAATTAAATCAAAATCTATCTAAAAAGAATAAAAATCTCATTAAATCAAATCACATTAAATACAAATCAAATCATATTAATTTTGTTTGTACTTTCACAGACCTAAGTTCCATACTATTTGGTACCTCATGCATACCTAATCCTTCATTAGCAAGTGTTCTTCGTTTATTTATATACGCGGTTCCCTTTACTCTTGTTTTTTTTCTTCTGAATACAAGAATAGCAAAATCGACTTGTTTCTCTTCTTCTAATCAAATTGAAAGCACTCCTCAATTTACACAGCAAAGAACGAAGGCATTTACCTCTTTTATTTTGAAAACTAAAACCCTCTTTCAAAAAAAAAATCGAATCCCACATCTTTAAAAAAACGTCGATCCTCCCAAAATATGTTGATTCCCTTAATCAAAAATAAAATGTTAGCCGCATTTGTTGCTTTCGAAATCATCAAGCATGCTAGTTCACTTCAATGGCTTGGGAGTTGATGCGCACGAAGTACAGAGTTTGAGCAGTGGAAGTCGTGATTCACGATGAAGCCAGGGAATGAGTTATGTTGGGTAGAATAAAATGTTAGAGCTTAGGGCAGCAGTTAGGGCTTTCGATTTTCGATTTTGAAGTCGCAGTCGACACCGGAAGTCGATACTAGTTCAGGTAGTTGCATCGATGGAGGGGTTGCAATTTGGGGTGGTGGCCAGGTGCATTCTGATGAAGTCGCGAGGAAGCTAGGGCGATGGAAAGGGGATGTCGAACTCGGAAAATCTGAATGGCGGGCAGAAGGTGGTTGCGGTGCTGCAACATTCGGCAGCGAGGTTGGCAGCAAATTAATCGGAATCGATTATTCTGGCAGGAATAGGAGTCGTTGTGACAACAGTTGGTGCAACTGTGATTGTCAGTTTATGAAGGGATAATGTAAATGGTTAAAGTTGGTCGTGAAAGGAAGAAGTAATTGGAATATTTTCCAATTATAAATAGAAGATATTTTCTAAGTACTGAAAATAAAAGAAGGCAATATATGGAAATGTTTTCCAAATAGCATAAAAAGCCAAGATGATTGTTGAATATAATGACACTACACCATAATAGCCAATTGGCAACCCTTTTATTTTTCAATTGGCAACACTTATTTGGGTTGTAAGGTTGTAACAATAGTACGTGTTGCTATATTAAAAAAGTGTTGCCAAAAATACATATTAATAACTTTATTATTAGCAACACTTATTTGGGTTGTTAAGGGTGGATTCTGGGGGTAAAAATGTAAACAAACCAGCATAACCCTAATTCCTCTTCTACGTTCCATCGTTCCAACGCTTTCCCCCTTTTGGCCGCGTAAAACATTATTTCCCTCCCACGAGAATCTCAGAGGAAAAAAAATCTGAGCATGACGAAGATGAAGGCGAAGATGAAGGTTCCTCTCTGATCGGATTTTAGGGGTGGCTTCACTCGCTTTCAACTCGCAGGTATAAATTTCATTCAATTTTAGGGATTTTGTTTGATTTCAACTCAGGGTACAACTCGCGTTTCAGGTTACAACTCGCGCTTTGGGGTTCAATTCGCTTTCAACTCCGTCTTTGCTATTATCTTCGGATTTGAGGTAAATAATTTTATTATCGTTGCAGTTAGGTCAATTGATTTATGTTTTGTTAGGTTTGGTATCTTTTTTGTCCCTTTGATTGTCAGGATTTGTCATGATACTGTAATGTAGCTTGTAGCTTTGTTAGGTTTGGTAAAAGATAAGCTTTGTTAGGTCAATCCGAGGGTTACGTCAGGATTTGTCATGGCACAGCAGCTTGTAGCTGCTGTTGCCACAGCAGCTTCAAGCTTATCAAAATATTTGAACATGAGTTGTGGTTGATTCATCCTTTTCCATTTTTAAACATGAGTTGTGGTTGTTAAATGGCTGCGTATAACAAAATATTAGTAAATCAGCAAAGTTAGGTGGGTGATTAATGGCTATACACTTATATTTGGAAGAAATCAATACTTATCAAAATTCATACAAGGTCAAGGGAAATGGTCCTATGCTATATTGATTTAGAAACCACGTAACTTAAGCGCTTAAAGATAATGTTGCTCTGACTTTTTAAATTAAATTGGCCTACAAATGATGTTAAAGTAACACCTTTGTTTTTTAATTTGATGAAATGTAATGAAAAGAGAAGTTATATCACATTACATTATGGTTAAATAATTGACTATTCATGAATACAACTATTGAGTACTTCAATGCAAGCCTTTGTAATAACGATCGGATTCTTTTTCTAATAAAATATATAATCTACAACTCAGTTTACTTGTCAGATAATATTGTAATGCATAAGCAACAAATACAATTGCATAATGAATTTAAAAGTGAACCGCTGAATGGCTGCATTTATCCATTTCCTTTTTTAGATATCAGGCTAGTTAACGTATCTTACATTATTGCAAATGGTTGTGCTATCTCTGTACACAATCTAAATAAAATTGTAAAGCAACCATCATAAGTTTATGCATGTAAATTTAATGAAATAAAAACATCACAGAAATGAAATATCAAACCATTAGATAGTAAACTTGAAAAAGGTCTTTTGGTATAAGCTTGCGTTGTAGAAGGAACCATATTGGTTATTATATAGTTCGTGCACAAAGAATAAAATACAAATGTAATTCTGATGTGACCGTCCATGATATACAGCAGCTTGAAGCTGCTGTGCCATAGCAGCTTGAAGCTTCTGTTGCCACAGCAGCTTGAAGCTGCTGTTGCCACACCGACTGCGTTGAATATAAGTTCCACTATGTCCATCAACATGTTTTGCTAATACTTTCTGTTATGCATAAAATTGGCATGTTTTGCTAATATTTCATTAAAATGGTCTTTGCTACTGCTAGTGCATTATCTCTCTTTGATGTTTACTTGCTGGATATTTTAGTTGTGTTTTCAATCTACGTGAACTGGTTTTGACCTGTAAAATTGTTAGATAGAAACATTTGAGCAAAAACCAAATTTTCTTGACCTCAAACGTCTAAAGATTCATCTTTACCTTTATATAAAGTATAGTCACCATCCATCACTTTCTACAACTCATGCAAAAAAACGAACAAAATGAGTGGCAAAGAAATCTGGCTTTCCCTTGCATTTTGTCATTTCCTTTTGGAAATCAGAGCTTTTATGTTGTGTGTATTGATTCCTTGAAACCTCAATATTTTCTAATATCAAATCAGCCTACTAAAATGACAAGCACTTGCATATGATAATAACATAGGTATGCAAGTTTTTTTTCAAAAAAATAAGTTCTGGTAAGAAGGCTTGATTCCAAGATATTATATGGCAAAATAAAGGATTATACAATGAAAGCATGCAATAATTAATAAATACGTCGTGGTGTTGGTATCACAGTCATTATAATTTTGAATAAATAAGCATGATAATAACATATAATTAGTAAACAAGATCAACAATTTTTATTGTGTTGTGCATAGAAATAAAAGGGCAAAAAATTCGATCTATGTTTTTACTATTTTCCTTTTTCAGCTTCAGACCAAATAAAACACAAAGAGAATTTGCATCAAGGTTGTCGCATTTGTGATGAAATATAGTTTGGGTGTATGAAGTCCTAAGATCCTTTAGTTCCGTATTTACATGTGCTATTGTTATGTGAATATCTTACTTATAACTGCTGCGCCATTAGCTGAAAATATCTGGAGCAAGCAGCGCATTTTTTGCCAATCGACCGTTCATTCAGATAATGTCCGTTTATCAACTCATTTTTCACTAGCCAGGGATTCTATGCTAGAAGCCCAGACCCACTTAACAAATGACCATTAATCATAATATATTTGTAAGATGTGTTTTACGAAGATATAGCATGTCATCTAAGTGATGTGTTCAGTAAAGCACGTATTTAATGCATAGTTCAAATCATGGTTTAAAAACTAAAGTTACTTAGCTATGGGCTGATCCTTGGATCTCCCGCCTTCCATCCTAGCGTTAATACAATATTGGGATATGCTTATCAATATATTAGTTTTTCGATCTACTTAATACCAAAGAAATTGATCTGAAAATTCTTTTGAAAAATTAAGTCGTATTTACTCCATTAATAAAAAATAAGAATTTAAGAGAGATTCCCATAGTATATTATTTGTTGGTATTACAAGAAAGTTGTGAGCGATAATAAAGGTTACTGTACATGCACATTTTGGATGAAAAAATTAATTTAAAATATGCTAAAATAAATTTGGCGGTTGTGCTTAGTGGTGAGACGATTGTGTTTCCTTGGATTGCTGATAGGATTTGAATGGGAACAGTGTGCCCTGGTCCTAATTGCTTATTGCTTGCTCCTGTTTCAGTTCTTTAGTTTTTGCTTTTATCTATTACAAGATAAAATTCATATAAATCAAAAGCCTTATCTCTGATTTTAAATGAGTAACTGAAGTAAAAGAAAATCTTCCTCCAGTATTATAGAAAAATATAAATGTTCATTTTTGTATGCTTTTGTATGCTTTTAATAATTGCTGTCTTTATCGTTACAGAAACATCATTATAATCAAAGACAGAATTTGATAGATTCTCTATTGCGGCCCGAACGAATAACAAATTCCTTAAACCTTAATAGTGGTACTGGAATAATTATTTCAGGTTAGTGTAACATCATACTATGTCACAGCATTATTAATGTGGCACAGCAGCTTGAAGCTACTGTGGCACAGCAGCTTGTAGCTGCTGTTGCCACAGCAGCTTGTAGCTGTTGTTGCCGCAGCTTGAAGCTGCCATGGCACAGCATCTTGAAGATGCCGTGGCACAGCAGCTTGAAGCTGTCGTGGCACAGCAGCTTGTAGCTGCCGTGGTTTCTCATAGTGTACATGTTTATTAATCAGTTGGTTGTTAGACTATGAGATAAAATATCCAGTCATTCTCCCTGAAAAATTGACTTGTCCACTTATCTTCGTTCTGTCAACTGGAAAACAAAATTTATAGGTGTTGCCTATTTCTGCAAACATTTGTATTTTTCCAGTTTTCCATGTACAGATTAAACATATTATTTTGCCAAACTGAACAATGGTTAAGAAATCAGTATATTACGACTAACTTAATATTGGCAAAGCGGAGACATATATAGGAAAATGATTTTGTATGATTCTAGATATTATCAATTTTCTCTCATATTACATTTCTATTTTGTTTTGAAAACATTATAATTAAAACTGTGAATAAGTAAAAAAAAAAAAATTGACATAGGATGTACGATATTTTTTTTTTCGACATAGGATGTACGATCCAAGGATTTTACAGCCATATTATGTATATATGTGTGTGTGTGTGCGCGCACATGCGCGTGCGTGTGCGCGTGTGATCTAGGCCATGAGGATTTTCCGACTGGTCAATTGTTCGACGCTCTCCTAAACGCATAATGGATAACATAGATGATTATGAAGTACCAACAACATATCAATCTATTTTGAAAGAACAACCAAATTTAGAACCATTATTGAAATGTATTCAATCGAAATCAACATGTTGATTGAAAACATTTTGCATGTATTTTGCTTGTTTTGATCATGCAATTGTACAATTATGTTGTGTTTTGAAATGTATGATTTTCTTTTATTGATGTCTTTTGAAACTATTGCCAGTTTGTTATGTTAATTCATGTCTTGTAAGTATCTTTTACGTGTTATGTTAACTTTACATTTTGTTTGTTTTTTAATGTAGAATTTCATTAAAATGACAAACAATAGCGCAAATGCAAATTTAAGTACAACACAGACTATTGAACCTCAACCACCCAAAGGTAAAAAGTACTTTATAACGGTTGGGGTTGAGGGTGCAGTAGGGGAAGATTCAGCTAAATGGAGTACACGTAGTGGTGAGTTAATTCGTTGTCATATACCCGTTGGCTACAAAGAATGGAGGGCCGTAGATAGCTTCTACAAGGATAAACTATGGGAAGGGCTTTTGGTATTTTCACTCATATCAATTTCATCATCAAGTTTAAATTATGATATATTTGATTGTTTCATGATTTCGTTTATTTTGTTTCTTTTCTCGTGATAGGAAGAATTTGACATGGATGTAGACCCTAGCATAGCTCGACCGTTATTAGAGAAACATTTCCCACTGTACTATAGATTAATGAAGTCAACATTAAGAAAAAGTCTTCTTAAAGTTGATGACACTATGATTCCTAAACGTGTTGCCATTGACAGATGTCCAGATGATATAGATAGAGTGTGGTGGGAAAAGTTCCTTGATATTGAGTATACGAATGAAAAGATGGAGCAATGTAAAAAAAATGCAAAAAACAAAGCGAAAAACCAAATTACTCATACTCTAGGAAGGAAACCTTACCATAGAGTGCACCATGAAATGGTAATAAAATTATCTTTTGTAAATGGTTGTTTGTAGAATGTTATATTAATTATGTGTTGTCAACTTTGATATTTCTTGTAGGTCTTATCCAATCCAGAAGCAAATATTTCACGAACGACGATTTGGAAGGTTGGACATAAAAGAAAATCGGGAGAAGTACTACCATGTGCCGCAGAAACATATGTAGGTTTGCATATATGTTGTTAAGCTCAGTAAATTATTTTAATTGATCATTATTTGCCTGAACTCATGATGTTTTGCCCGAACAATGTTGAGTACATAAAGTTGGGTTTCTACAAATACCGAAAACATGTACAGCTTTGCTGAGCCTTACCGCTCAGCTACCTGAGCCTTGCCGCTCAGCAAAGCTGAGCCGTAAGGCTCAGCATTTGCTGAGCTTTGGCTCAGCAACTGCTGAGCCTTACCGCTCAGCTTTGCTGAGCCACAGGCTAAGCATTTGCTTAGTTTTGGCTCAGCAAATGCTGAGCCCACGGCTCAGCAAACCTGACCCACAGGCTGAGCCGTGGCTCAGCATTTGCTGAGCTTTGGCTCAGCAACTGCTGAGCCTTACCGCTCAGCTTTGCTGAGCCACAGGCTCAGCAAATGCTGAGCCACAGGCTGAGCTTTGGCTCAGCAACTGCTTAGCCTTACCGCCCAGCATTTGCTGAGTTTTGGCTCAGCAAATGCTGAGTGTAACGACCCAGAAAATCTGAACCAATTTAAATTTTTTAAATTGGCTAAAATAATGGATTTTAAATATTTAAAATAAATATTTTAAATAATGGCGATGAAAACTAAGTTTGAATCGATAATTGAAAACGAATATAATTAATTATAATTATAAACAAGGCCTGAAATGGCGTGGCAGTTTCAAAAATTGAATTCAAACTTTGTCGGACTGTACCGAGTGAAAAACAATCCGGATTTTAGTGAAACCAAAAACATTAGGATCTAATTGGTAATATCTTTCTAGCGAATCCGACCAATCAAAATTTGATAGCGGGAATCAAAAGATATGTCCAGTTGAAAATTCTGAATAGTCGCTATGGAATTCAGGCCCTTAAAAATGGACATTTTGCAAACGACCTCGGATTTCGATGAAACCACTTTTGTTAGATCCGCAGTGTCAAGTTATTGCTAGGTTTCAACTTTCATAATTTTTCGAATCAATATGTGAGCGTGGAAAAGGAAAACGCGTTTGGCCAGTTTCAGTTGATTTTAATCGACTGGAAATTGGCCATTTTTCAAACGGTCTCAGAATTCGACGAAACTAGTTTTGTTAGGACCGTATCGTCAATACGAAGCTAGAAAATATTTTTCTGGAATTTTTCTAGTTAGTATGTGACCCCGGTAATTTGAAATGTACGTTTAAAATTCAATATAGTGATTTAAATGTAAATTCAACGGAAACTGATTGTAACGATCAAATCAGCTTGCGATACATATCCCATTGTGTCCGGAATGAGGGTAAAACGCTATGGGCGACAGGCGGTAGGCCTCGTTTCGAGGTCGTATGTAAAAGTCAACCTTTTTGCAAAATATAAATAATTAAATAATAAAAAAGAAAAAAAAATTAATTTAATTCCCTCCCTTTATCCTTCTTTCTGCCCCCCCCCCGATTTCATTAGTCAGAAAACAAAAAAAAAGGGAAAACCCTAAATCAATCGACGACGCCGCCTCCCCCGATCATCCACCTCCGCACGTCGCCACCTCCTTCTCCTGGAGCTGCTGTCGCTGCTGCTTCTTCTCTCCCCCTCGTTCGTTGATCGCCAGTGACATCGCACCCCCTCCCCTCGTTCGTCGAAACAGTGACGAGCCCAAACCCCCCTCGAAGCCATCGCGACGCCAATTCGCGAGCCCCCCAACTGACGACTGCCTGCCACCACCGGCGAACCCCGAGCGCCCACCCTCGAGCCGCCTCCCCTCCGACGATCTGCGGAAACCCCCCCCCTCTCTGTAAGTCTTTTTTTTATTTTTATTATTTTATTTTTATTTTATATAAACAGAAAGAAACTGATTTTTTTAAAAAAAAGGATTTAGAAACTGATTTTTTAAAAAAGGATTTAGAAACCAATTTTATAAAAAAGGATTTAGAATACTGATTTTAGAAAGGATTTAAAACTGATTTTGAAAAGGTTTTAAAAACTGATTTTGAAAAGGTTTTAAAAACTGATTTTAGAAAGGATTTAAAACTGATTTTGAAAAGGTTTTAAAAACTGATTTTATTTTAAGATGTAAAAAGAAAAAGATTTAGATTTTAAATAGAAAAAGATTTAAACTTTAGAATAAAAAAAGATTTAAACTTTAGAATAGAAAAAGATTTAAACTTTAGGATAGGAAAAAGATTTAAACTTTAGGATAGGAAAAAGATTAGAACTTTAAAATAGAAAAGATCAGATTTTTAGAATAGAAAAGATCATATTTTTAAAATAGAAAAGATCAGATTTTTAGAATAGAAAAGATCATATTTTTAAAATAGAAAAGACGGAATTTTTATTAAGTAGAAGAAGTAAGATATGATTTTTATATTTTTAAAGTAATAAAAATATAATCTTTACATCATAGGAATATTAAAAATATAATCTTTATTTTTGAAAAGGCGGAATTTATATTTTTGAAATTCGATTGTTATATATTGAATATCATAATAAAAATTCGATTTTTTTATATTGAATAGCATAATAAAAATTCGATTTTTATATATTGAATAGCATAATAAAAATTCGATTTTTATATATTGAATAGCATAATAAAAATTCGATTTTTATATATTGAATAACATAATAAAAATTCGATTTTTACATATGTATAGAATACGAGCAACGAAGCGACAAAAGGCGAGATTGGCGAAGATTTCTATAAAGGAAGAGTCGTCGTTGGATAGCTATTGGTGAGATTTCTGATTTAAAAAATTATAAATGTGTGAGAATTTCTCACTCTTCAATTCCTTTTACTATATACATATATGTGTGTTGAAATAAAAATGAATTGCTATATATAAATATATATATATATATACGCCCCTCGTCCACAAACCATGGACGATATTTATTGATTGAAATTGTTGTGAAAATTGATTGATAGCGAATGATTGTTTGGGATTGTTTGTGGTTGATATTGATTGATTGAGGTTGAAAAATACCCGCTTGTGGTTGAAAAATATTTGGTTGAAACCACATAGGATTAGTTTGTGGAAATGAAATAAATATATACATGCCGCCTGCGTGCGAACTAGATGCATGATCCCCATTGTCAAAAACCGCGAGGTTTTAAGGTAGAGCGAGGAGCCGTACTAGGGACGGTCCCGGTTTTAACTACCCTGCCGTTATGCTGCCGAAATTTTGAATATTATTCGTGTGTTTGAATTATTTTCATATGCTTAAACTATATTTATTCATTGAATAGAAAACCTTCATGTGTTGAATTGATATTCATTCGTTGATTGGAAATTCATGTGTTGAATGGTATTCGCGTTTTAAAATATAAAAATCACATTTTTATCTATATATAGAAACTATAGAAAACCTTCATGTGTTGAATTGATATTCATTCGTTGATTAGAAATTCATGTGTTGAATGGTATTCATATTTTGAAATAAATTGTTTAAAATATAAAAATCACATTTTTATCTATATATAGAAAATATAGAAAACATTCATGTGTTGAATTGATATTCATTCGTTGATTAGAAATTCATGTGTTGAATGGTATTCATATTTTGAAATAAATTGTTTAAAATATAAAAATCACATTTTTTATCTATATATAGAAACTATAGAAAACATTCATGTGTTGAATTGATATTCATTCGTTGATTAGAAATTCATGTGTTGAATGGTATTCATATTTTGAAATAAATTGTTTAAAATATAAAAATCACATTTTTTATCTATATATAGAAACTATAGAAAACATTCATGTGTTGAATTGATATTCATTCGTTGATTAGAAATTCATGTGTTGAATGGTATTCATGTTTTGAAATAAATTGTTTGATAATAAAAAACACCTTTTATCGACTATATGAACTGTGTAAAATAATCTCGTTTTAAAAGAAATTATTTTATGATAAAAATCTCATTTTTATCACCAACATGAAATATATAACAAAATAGTGTTTTGAAATGAATTGTTTTACAATAAAAATCACATTTTTATTGTATGCATAAATCGTTGAAATGTGAAGTGTTAAAAATAGCCACTTGTTCAAAATAAACATATATGAGTTGAAATATTCATTAATTAGCTAATGAAATGATTTACACCTATTTATGTAACATTAGAATGAATGGTGTTTTTAAAACCAAATAGAAATCAAATATGAAGTTGAATAGAAAATGATAAAGGATAAGAACTGTATATATATGTACATGCATATTCATTGAACAGGTTATAGCAAAGGGGCTAGAGAAGAGGAATAAAATTTTGTGCCCGACAAATAGGTACACATTTACTGTTTTGTTTGGGTGATGATTTTATGAGCCTGTTGGCTAGCCGCTTGGCTTTTTCTTTTTCTTTTTGAGATTAGAAGGACCGGGAAAGCTATTTGCGATTTCCCGATGCTCCCGGTGCAGGGGAGGTTATGGCGAAATTTTCCAAAAATTTAAGGCGTTAGTGAAATATTTGAAGTGAAAACGATATTGAAATCATTGAATGAACTATATTTATATAATTATATAAATATAAATAAAATTAAAACGAAACGAGGCCGTGCAGTTCGTATTTTGAAACCGTAATTTCAAACAACTAGTACGGGGAATCCGACCATTGGATTTTCCCGAAACCTCAACCGTCGGGTTCGCCTTGGAATAATCTTCCCAACGGCACCAACCTTGTAAAAATCCACAGGTTGGATTGTCTGGAATGTTTAATTCAAATCTGAAGAAAAATAGCGCCAGAAGCGATTATATTTATATAAATCTAAATATAATTATATATTTAATCGAATAACGACGCTGCAGTTCGTATTTTGAAATCGAAATTTCAAACGATTGTACCGAGAGATCCGACCGTCGGATTTTCCCGAAACTGGAACCGTTGGATTCGTTTTTAAAAGACCTTTCTAATGATGTAAATTTTGTGAAGATCCAACGGTTAGATTTTCACATATGTGTAAATCAAATCTGAAGAAAAACAGCGCCACGGCCGCTTTATGGCCCGAAGCGTCGTTTTGAATAAATTAGCTATTTTAAAATAAATAAAAATAGCGATAAATAGTTATAAAATATCATAAACAATATGGAGTGGAAATAAACTGAATTTGCTCGATTTATGTTGTATTTGATGGTTGAATGAGTTTGGTGTGAAAATTACATTAAAGAACAATATTGGTGTTGTCGAATAATTTAACCATTGAAATAAATTGATTTGAAATTCTAAATATACGTGAATTATTTGAGAAGGCCGAGTTAATTCTCATCTCAAATAATTGACCGACGATTGAAAGTCGAAGATAAAGACGGTGGTCGAAGACCGAAGATCTTCACCTCGTTTGGATGGTAACCGAGGTCCTGATTGGGAGGCATCCCGAAATATGGATAATGAGTGGTGATCGTCCAGACGTACGTGGTGGTCAAAGGGTTTGCGAGGTATTTAGTGCCTCCGGTTTCGTTCAGACCCAGAACGGACTTGTAAATGGACTATGTGTCCGACATTGGAATTTGCTCTGTGTGATTGATAGCCATCAGTTGCACGGTGTGAATTGCCTGTGTGGCATGCTTAGATGCAGTGATCAGGGCTTCTGTTGAAAAGCAAAGTCTTGTGGTGATGATCAAAGCACTGCCTGTATGGCGTAGCTTTGTGTATAACGTAAATTCGCGAGCCTCACACCCCAGTATGAACCTAAAACGGGAGAGGACATCAGGGAGGGCCTGCGTTTCTTTCTAGCTAGGGTGGTGTCAGTGACCTACCAGCCCTGACATTTATATACTTTTCACCTATGTGGTTGTTGCTGTTGCGAGGCGCCTCGGTTTGATCGGACGATCCGGGTCCGATGGAGTCATTCGTTGGCTCGTTTACGCCCCAAAGGGCGGGGAGACGTAGTGTTCAGGCATAATAATCCACATCGGTGGACCGGCCCTGACGATCTAAAGGGTTGATGCGTTCTGATCCTGAGACATGGGCTAGATTGTCTCGAATTCGGTAAGGACTATCTTTTGCCTTGGTTCATGACGGAAATCCAATTTCCAAATACGACATCGTGCGGTTTTGATTGTATACCTATATATGGCGACATAGTGGTATGGGGCATTGATGCCGTCTATGATTGATAGTTATGATTTGAAATTGGTTTCAAACATATAAACACTAGCAATAATATCAAATGCCTTTGTTTTATTCGTATCAAGCATATTTTGGCCGTTATAAGATAAAAACTCTATCCTCCGGTTTGCGTTGCATTGTGTGATGGGAACTGAGTCTTATAACAGCTTCATTTTTATAAAAAGCATAGCGATGTTTAAAAGAAAGATTGGTTTTAAAGCACTGGAAATCCAATGGAGTAAACCCGTTCCACGAAAGTGGCGTGGTCCTGTGATTAGCCAAACTATATATGTGTTGAATGGATTTCTCATACCAGTCCCATGACTGACTCGTAGTTTGTTTCACTTTCAAACTCGGGTGCCCCTTTTTCTACACGGGCAGCCTTGTATTCAGGTTTAGCTGGTTCTTTTTCTGGATGGCTGGAGCTGAAGATGGATTCTATCATTATTTCTTTTTATGCTGTTCAGCTCCTATTGTACATATTTTGTTTATTTCCGCTGTAGACATTTATGTATAGCTGAACTGTATTTGTACTAAGTAAGATCCTGTATACTGTGTAACTCTGATGATTACTTTTATCCAGTATATTCTATTGTTCATTATCTGGTGTATTTATTTAATTCTGTTCTGCTATTATATGTTTCTGTGTTATATTCCAAAGATAACCCTGTATCCGTGAGAACGGGATTTCGGGTCGTCTCAACGTGGTATCAGAGCTTTGGTTAAGCTTAGTTCTGGAATATAACATGTGAACGAACTCGTCAGAAATAGAACCAGTAGTGTTCTAGGACGGGTAACTCTATACAGATAGGATCAGTAATATCCTAGTATGAGTAAAGCAGAATGAAATTACACCTTGATGGACACATTTACATTTGAAGTATGTGTTTCTACATTTTAAAATACCTTTTCTGTGACCTGACACTTGATCTTCCATTTGCAGAAGTACTTGAAAATGAGTGTCAGAAACAGAAGGAATGTAGAACCGGATATTGAGGCCCTATTAATCAAATATCGAAATATGGGTGGAATACCGTTCTCTGGTGAAGAATCTATTATGAAGACACAAGCTTGGATTCGTTCGGCTGAGAAAATCTTCGAAGCATTAAAGCTGAGGGATGACCAGAAAAGATTACTGGCCTCCTGGGCATTTAAAGATGAAGCTTTGTTCTGGTGGGATTCGGTTATAGAGAATAACCCAGAAGGTGATATCACCTGGGATAGATTCAAAGTGATTTTCCTGGAAAGATTTACTCCTCCCGAAGCGACCGAACGACTATGTGATGAATTTTCTTATCTGATACAAGGTGATATGACCATTCCCGAATATCATAAGAAATTCAACGAACTTGCTCACTTTGCTCCTCATTTAATTCAAAATTCGAAGAGGAAAAATATGAGATTTATTAATGGGCTTCAAAGGAAATACCAGAATAAAGTATTGGGGCATGTGAAGCTTCCTTTTTCAGAAATGATTTATATGGCTTATCAGTATGAAGACCTCCATAAGAAAGGAATGTTGCGCGACGAAGAAGAAGTTCGTTGTAGTGACAAAGAAGAGTCGGAAACTGATATTCCTGAAGCCAGTACGAGGTCAGAGGTCAGTAAAGAGCCTAAAGTAAATCGAAAAAGGGCTAGATCTGAAAAAGAACCTGCCACGACTGCCATATGCAATAATTGCCATAAGCCAGGGCATTTTCAAGGGAATTGCAAACCCTCGAAAAAGCGAACAAAGAATAGATCTAAATCCAAAGAGAGATTTCAAGAGAAAAGAGGTTGCAGTAAATGCAGGCAGACTGGTCATCTTGCAAAGGATTGCTGGCAGTTGAAAAAGACTGAAATAGTGCAACTGAATGAAGTAGCAGAAACTTCTGATTCCTCAGCAAGTCAAGGAAGATCTGACGTTTTGGAAGGAACGCTTGCTGTCAAAAACATTCCAGTTAAAGTACTATTTGACACAGGCGCGTCCCGAAGCTTCATTTCAAAGGGTGCCGCTAAGAAGCTAGATTTGAATTTGAGGAAGCTCAAGGAACCAATGACTGTCCAAAATCCGGTCGGGGGATCTATCAATCTCAGTTGGATTTGTGCAGTACCCGTCTCTTTTTCTTGCTATAAATTCCCTATTATCTCTGTCGTCATGAATTTTGATGAATTCGATCTTATTCTGGGATTGGATTGGCTAACCAAATATGAAGCTGAAGTTAAATGCGCCGACAGAGTCGTAAAGGCGAAGATTAAATCAGGTGATTATATAACCATTCCCTGTGAAGGTCAGAATGCTAATAGAAAAGACTTCTGGGCAGCTTTGAATGTTTCTCCAGCCCAAATAGGAAATGTCCCTGAGGTTGCAGAGAATATTCCCGACCTCATCAAAGATATTCCTATCGTCAAGAACTATGCGGATGTGTTCGAAGAAGTTGTTCGCTTACCTCCGCAGAGAGAAATAGATTTCAAGATTGCTTTAATTCCCAATGCAAGGCCGGTAGTTCACGCTATTCGAAGAATGTCCTTGAAAGAGAAGGAGGAATTAGACAATCAAACACAACAGCTAGTATGGAAAGGTCTGATCAGGCCTAGTTTCTCTGATTAGGGTGCAGCAGTGGTGTTTGTCCCAAAATCTGACGGTACTCTACGTCTATGTGTGGATTATCGTGATCTAAACAAGCAGACAATAAAGAACAAGTATCCATTGCCGTGGATTGATGATTTGTTGGATCGATTAAATGGAGCACAAGTATTTTCACGAATGGACCTAGCTACAGGATTCCATCAACTTCGAATTGCCGAAGAGTGTGTTCCAATGACAGCGTTCAGAGGCCCCGACCTATTCTACGAGTGGTTAGTAATGCCGTTCGGCTTATGTAACGCTCCAGCTTACTTCGTCGATCTGATGAACAGAGTATTCAGAGGAGTATTGAATAAATTTGTTCTGGTTTTTATTGATGATATTCTAATCTTCTCTAAATCAAAGGCCGAACATGAAAAGCATCTGGAACAGGTTCTAGAAATTCTGAGACGGAATGTATTAAAAGCCAAATTTTCCAAATGTATCTTCTGGCAAGATGAAGTAAAATTTCTGGGCCACGTCGTATCGAAAGAAGGAATTGCTGTGGATCCAAGTAAAATCACAGCTATTCAGAATTGGAAACAGCCTAGTACTCCCACTGAAGTCCGCAGTTTTCTTGGATTGGCTAGCTATTGCCGGAAGTTCGTTAAAGACTTTTCGAAGATATCTGGTCACTTAACGAAGCTTACAAAGAAGCATTCTAAATTCAAATGGACTCAAGAGAGTGAGGAGGCTTTCGAAGAGCTGAAGTTGAGGTTAACGACAGCTCCAGTGTTAACCATCATCGATGGCAACCAAGATTTAAAAGTCTGGACTGATGCTTTAGAGAAGGCCTTGGCGCAGTGTTAATGCAAAGAGGCCAAGTGATTGCTTATGCTAGCCGTCAACTGAAGCCGCACGAGAAGAACTACGTAACTCATGATCTTGAGTTATTGGCTATAGTGTTCGCTTTGAAAATCTGGAGACACTATCTTCTGGGTGAGAGATTTGAACTGTTTACAGATCACCAGTCGTTAAAGTATCTGTTCACTCAGAAGGACTTAAATTTGAGGCAGCAACGTTGGCTGGAGTTTCTTGCAGCATATGACTTTGAAATTATATATACTCCAGGGAAAGCCAATGTCGTGGCTGATGCATTAAGCCGAAAGAATGTAATGATCGCCAGCTTTATTATCACGACTTCCTTGATTGACAAAATATCTATTCTTCAGAAGGAGGATAACTTTATTAAAGATATGATCAAAAGGATTCGGAAAGGCGAACCCTCGTGTTTTCAAATAGATAACGACGAGACCTTGAGGTTAAAAGGAAGGATTTGTGTTCCTGACATTCCAGAGTTAAAAAGTGAAGTGTTAGACGAGTGTCACAAGTCCAAGCTGAGTATCCATCCTGGCGTGGCCAAAATGTATAACGATCTCAAAAGAACATTCTGGTGGAAGGCTATGAAAAGAGACGTTTCAATATACGTTAGTCGATGCCCTACTTGCCAACTAGTCAAAAGCGACCAACAGAAATTGGCTGGATTGTTACAACCACTAGAAGTTCCTGGTTGGAAGTGGGAACATATTTCTATGGATTTCATTGATGGTTTGCCCAGAACCAGAAAGGGAAATGACAGTATTTGGGTGATCGTAGATCGCTTCACGAAGACCGCCCATTTCATACCTGTCAGATCAAATAGAACTGCTCAGAGTCTGGCGCAGATTTACTTCAGGGAAATAGTTAGACTGCATGGAGTGCCGCTCAGTATAGTAAGTGATAGAGATACAATATTCACTAGCAAATTCTGGGAAGCATTTCAAGTCGAGCTGGGAACGAAGTTGAACTTAAGCACCGCTTATCATCCTCAGACAGACGGTTAGACTGAGAGGGTGAATCGCATTTTAGAAGATCTATTGCGGGCTTGTGTTCTAGATTTCGGTGGATCATGGGAAGACCATCTGCATTTGGCTGAATTCTCTTATAACAACAGCTACCAGGCGAGTCTGACAATGTCGCCATTCGAAGCATTGTATGGTAGACCGTGCCGATCTCCTGCTTGTTGGGTCGAGCCAGGAAATAGACTTGTGTTGGGTCCTGATATGATTTGAGAAGCTGCCGACAAAGTCGATTTTATTAAGAAACAATTACTCACCGCTCAATGCCGACAAAAGAGTTATGCCGATAGAAGAAGAAGAGATATATCCTTCGAAGTTGGCGACTATGTATATTTGAAAGTATCGCCGATGAGAGGAGTTATCAGGTTCGGTAAAACTGGAAAGTTGGCACCCAAATTCATTGGTCCATTTCCTATTCTGGAACGGAATGGAACTCTCGCTTACAGGGTCAAACTGCCTGACTGGCTGCCTGGAATTCATGATGTATTTCATATATCCCAACTTCGAAAGCACGTTCATGATCCAGACTTGATCGTGGAAGAAGCAGCTCAACAGGACATTGAAATTACTCCAGAACTAACTGTGAGAAGAGAGCCGCTGAAGATCATCGGCAAAGAAACCAAAGAGCTGAGGAACAAGAAGGTTCACTTAGTCAAAGTGCAATGGAGTGGAGATCCGCGAGATTGTACTTAGGAAACGGAGGAGAGCATTCAGAAAGCTTATCCTAGATGCCGATTAGATATCTCTGATTGACTCCGGTGCAAGGTACATTTAACCTAATTTGCACTACCATTCAATTCTCTACTCTATTGTTATTTTCTTTTCATAGATGTGCACTTTTAAATTATATAGTCTGAAAGATTTTTAAAGGGGTATAAAATTTGATTAGTATATTTTTGAAGGTTAAAAACAATTGGATTGGTTGTTGTGTTGTGTGATTGTAGATTTATCAAACCACTTTCGACTTTGTTCCTTTTCGGGGACGAAAAGTTTTAAGTGGGGGAGATTGTAACGACCCAGAAAATCTGAACCAATTTAAAATTTTTAAAATGGCTAAAATAATGGATTTTAAATATTTAAAATAATTATTTTAAATAATGGCGATGAAAACTAAGTTTGAATCGACAATTGAAAACGAATATAATTAATTATAATTATAAACAAGGCCTCAAATGGCGTGACAGTTTCAAAAATTGAATTCAAACTTTGTCGGACTGTACCGGGTGAAAAACAATCCGGATTTTAGTGAAACCAAAAACATTAGGATCTAATTGGTAATATCTTTCTAGCGAATCCGACCAATCGAAATTTGATAGCGGGAATCAAAAGATATGTCCAATTGAAAATTCTGAATAGTCGCTATGGAATCCAGGCCCTTAAAAATGGGCATTTTGCAAACGACCTCGGATTTCGATGAAACCACTTTTGTTAGATCCGCAGTGTCAAGTTATTGCTATGTTTCAAATTTCATAATTTTTCGAATCACTATGTGAGCGTGGCAAAGGAAAACGCGTTTGGCCAGTTTCAGTTGATTTTAGTTGACTGGAAATTGGCCATTTTTCAAACGGTCTCAGAATTCGACGAAACTAGTTTTGTTAGGACCGTATCGTCAATACGAAGCTAGAAAATATTTTTCTGGAATTTTTCTAGTTAGTATGTGACCCCGGTAATTTGAAATGTACGTTTAAAATTCAATATAGTGATTTAAATGTAAATTCAACGGAAACTGATTGTAACGATCAAATCAGCTTGCGATACATATCCCATTGTGTCCGGAATGGGGGTAAAACGCTATGGGCGACAGGCGGTAGGCCTCGTTTCGAGGTCGTATGTAAAAGTCAACCTTTTTGCAAAATATAAATAATTAAATAATAAAAAGGAAAAAAATTTTAATTTAATTCCCTCCCTTTATCCTTCTTTCTGGCCCCCCCCCGATTTCATTAATCAGAAAACGAAAAAAAAGGGAAAACCCTAAATCAATCGGCGACGCCACCTCCCCCGATCATCCACCTCCGCACGTCGCCACCTCCTTCTCCTGGAGCTGCTGTCGCTGCTGCTTCTTCTCTCCCCCTCGTTCGTTGATCGCCAGTGACATCGCACCCCCCTCCCCTCGTTCGTCGAACCAGTGACGAGCCCAAACCCCCCTCGAAGCCATCGCGACGCCAATTCGCGAACCCCCCCAACTGACGACTGCCTGCCACCACCGGCGAACCCCGAGCGCTCACCCTCGAGCCGCCTCCCCTCCGACGATCTGCGGAAACCCCCCCTCTCTGTAAGTCTTTTTTTTATTTTTATTATTTTATTTTTATTTTATATAAACAGAAAGAAACTGATTTTTAAAAAAAAAAGGATTTAGAAACTGATTTTTTAAAAAAGGATTTAGAAACCGATTTTATAAAAAAGGATTTAGAATACTGATTTTAGAAAGGATTTAAAACTGATTTTGAAAAGGTTTTAAAAACTGATTTTGAAAAGGTTTTAAAAACTGATTTTAGAAAGGATTTAAAACTGATTTTGAAAAGGTTTTAAAAACTGATTTTATTTTAAGATGTAAAAAGAAAAAGATTTAGATTTTAAATAGAAAAAGATTTAAACTTTAGAATAGAAAAAGATTTAAACTTTAGAATAGAAACAGATTTAAACTTTAGGATAGGAAAAAGATTTAAACTTTAGGATAGGAAAAAGATTAGAACTTTAAAATAGAAAAGATCAGATTTTTAGAATAGAAAAGATCATATTTTTAAAATAGAAAAGATCAGATTTTTAGAATAGAAAAGATCATATTTTTAAAATAGAAAAGACGGAATTTTTATTAAGTAGAAGAAGTAAGATATGATTTTTATATTTTTAAAGTAATAAAAATATAATCTTTACATCATAGGAATATTAAAAATATAATCTTTATTTTTGAAAAGGCGGAATTTATATTTTTGAAATTCGATTGTTATATATTGAATAGCATAATAAAAATTCGATTTTTATATATTGAATAGCATAATAAAAATTCGATTTTTATATTTTGAATAGCATAATAAAAATTCGATTTTTATATATTGAATAGCATAATAAAAATTCGATTTTTATATATTGAATAACATAGTAAAAATTCGATTTTTACATATGTAGAGAATACGGGCAACGAAGCGACAAAAGGCGAGATTGGCGAAGATTTCTATAAAGGAAGAGTCGTCGTTGGATAGCTATTGGTGAGATTTCTGATTTAAAAAATTATAAATGTGTGAGAATTTCTCACTCTTCAATTCCTTTTACTATATACATATATGTGTGTTGAAATAAAAATGAATTGCTATATATAAATATATATATATATATATATACGCCCCTCGTCCACAAACCATGGACGATATTTATTGATTGAAATTGTTGTGAAAATTGATTGATAGCGAATGATTGTTTGGGATTGTTTGTGGTTGATATTGATTGATTGAGGTTGAAAAATACCCGCTTGTGGTTGAAAAATATTTGGTTGAAACCACATAGGATTAGTTTGTGGAAATGAAATAAATATATACATGCCGCCTGCGTGCGAACTAGATGCATGATCCCCATTGTCAAAAACGCGAGGTTTTAAGGTAGAGCGAGGAGCCGTACTAGGGACGGTCCGGGTTTTAACTACCCTGCCGTTATGCTGCCGAAATTTTGAATAATATTCGTGTGTTTGAATTATTTTCATATGCTTAAACTATATTTATTCATTGAATAGAAAACCTTCATGTGTTGAATTGATATTCATTCGTTGATTGGAAATTCATGTGTTGAATGGTATTCGCGTTTTAAAATATAAAAATCACATTTTTATCTATATATAGAAACTACAGAAAATCTTCATGTGTTGAATTGATATTCATTCGTTGATTAGAAATTCATGTGTTGAATGGTATTCATATTTTGAAATAAATTGTTTAAAATATAAAAATCACATTTTTATCTATATATAGAAACTATAGAAAACATTCATGTGTTGAATTGATATTCATTCGTTGATTAGAAATTCATGTGTTGAATGGTATTCATATTTTGAAATAAATTGTTTAAAATATAAAAATCACATTTTTTATCTATATATAGAAACTATAGAAAACATTCATGTGTTGAATTGATATTCATTCGTTGATTAGAAATTCATGTGTTGAATGGTATTCATATTTTGAAATAAATTGTTTAAAATATAAAAATCACATTTTTTATCTATATATAGAAACTATAGAAAACATTCGTGTGTTGAATTGATATTCATTCGTTGATTAGAAATTCATGTGTTGAATGGTATTCATATTTTGAAATAAATTGTTTGATAATAAAAAACACCTTTTATCGACTATATGAACTGTGTAAAATAATCTCGTTTTAAAAGAAATTGTTTTATGATAAAAATCTCATTTTTATCACCAACATGAAATATATAACAAAATAGTGTTTTGAAATGAATTGTTTTACAATAAAAATCACATTTTTATTGTATGCATAAATCGTTGAAATGTGAAGTGTTAAAAATAGCCACTTGTTCAAAATAAACATATATGAGTTGAAATATTCATTAATTAGCTAATGAAATGATTTGCACCTATTTAAGTAACATTAGAATGAATGGTGTTTTTAAAACCAAATAGAAATCAAATATGAAGTTGAATAGAAAATGATAAAGGATAAGAACTGTATATATATGTACATGCATATTCATTGAACAGGTTATAGCAAAGGGGCTAGAGAAGAGGAATAAAATTTTGTGCCCGACAAATAGGTACACATTTACTGTTTTGTTTGGGTGATGATTTTATGAGCCTGTTGGCTAGCCACTTGCCTTTTTCCTTTTCTTTTTGAGATTAGAAGGACCGGGAAAGCTATTTGCGATTTCCCGATGCTCCCGGTGCAGGGGAGGTTATGGCGAAATTTTCCAAAAATTTAAGGCGTTAGTGAAATATTTGAAGTGAAAACGATATTGAAATCATTGAATGAACTATATTTATATATTTATATAAATATAAATAAAATTAAAACGAAACGAGGCTGTGCAGTTCGTATTTTGAAACCGTGATTTCAAACAACTAGTACGGGGAATCCGACCATTGGATTTTCCCGAAACCTCAACCGTCGGGTTCGCCTTGGAATAATCTTCCCAACGGCACCAACCTTGTAAAAATCCACAGGTTGGATTGTCTGGTATGTTTAATTCAAATTTGAAGAAAAACAGTGCCAGAAGCGATTATATTTATATATATATAAAAATATAATTATATATTTAATTGAATAACGACGCTGCAGTTCGTATTTTGAAATCGAAATTTCAAATGATTGTACCGGGAGATCCGACCGTCGGATTTTCCCGAAACTGGAACCGTTGGATTCGTTTTCAAAAGACCTTTCTAATGATGTAAATTTTGTGAAGATCCAACGGTTAGATTTTCAGATATGTGTAAATCAAATCTGAAGAAAAACAGCGCCACGGCCGCTTTATGGCCCGAAGCGTCGTTTTGAATAAATTAGCTATTTTAAAATAAATAAAAATAGCGATAAATAGTTATAAAATATCATAAACAATATGGAGTGGAAATAAACTGAATTTGCTCGATTTATGTTGTATTTGATGGTTGAATGTGTTTGGTGTGAAAATTACATTAAAGAACAATATTGGTGTTGTCGAATAATTTAACCATTGAAATAAATTGATTTGAAATTCTAAATATACGTGAATTATTTGAGAAGGCCGAGTTAATTCTCATCTCAAATAATTGACCGACGATTGAAAGTCGAAGATAAAGACGGTGGTCGAAGACCGGAGATCTTCACCTCGTTTGGATGGTAACCGAGGTCCTGATTGGGAGGCATCCCGAAATATGGATAATGAGTGGTGATCGTCCAGACGTACGTGGTGGTCAAAGGGTTTGCGAGGTATTTAGTGCCTCCGGTTTCGTTCAGACCCAGAACGGACTTGTAAATGGACTGTGTGTCCGACATTGGAATTTGCTCTGTGTGATTGATAGCCATCAGTTGCACAGTGTGAATTGCCTGTGTGGCATGCTAAGATGCAGTGATCAGGGCTTTTGTTGAAAAGCAAAGTCTTGTGGTGATGATCAAAGCACCGCCTGTGTGGCGTAGCTTTGTGTATAACGTAAATTTGCAAGCCTCACACCCCGGTATGAACCTAAAACGGGAGAGGACATCAGGGAGGGCCTGCGTTTCTTTCTAGCTAGGGGAGTGTCAGTGACCTACCAGCCCTGACATTTATATACTTTTCACCTATGTGGTTGTTGCTGTTGCGAGGCGCCTCGGTTTGATCGGACGATCCGGGTCCGATGGAGTCATTCGTTGGCTCGTTTACGCCCCAAAGGGCGGGGAGACGTAGTGTTCAGGCATAATAATCCACATCGGTGGACCGGCCCTGACGATCTAAAGGGTTGATGCGTTCTGATCCTGAGACATGGGCTAGATTGTCTTGAATTCGGTAAGGACTATCTTTTGCCTTGGTTCATGACGGAAATCCAATTTCCAAATACAACATCGTGCGGTTTTGATTGTATACCTATATATGGCGACACAGTGTTATGGGGGCATTAATGTCGTCTATGATTGATAGTTATGATTTGAAATTGTTTTCAAACATATAAACACTAGCAATAATATCAAATGCCTTTGTTTTATTCGTATCAAGCATATTTTGGCCGTTATAAGGTAAAAACTCTATCCTCCGGTTTGCGTTGCATTGTGTGATGGGAACTGAGTCTTATAACGGCTTAATTTTTATAAAAAGCATAGCGATGTTTAAAAGAAAGATTGGTTTTAAAGCACTGGCAATCCAATGGAGTAAACCCGTTCTACGAAAGTGGCGTGGTCCTGTGATTAGCCAAACTATATATGTGTTGAATGGATTTCTCATACCAGTCCCATGACTGATTCGTAGTTTGTTTCACTTTCAAACTCGGGTGCCCCTTTTTCTACACGGGCAGCCTTGTATTCAGGTTTAGCTGGTTCTTTTTCTGGATGGCTGGAGCTGAAGATGGATTCTATCATTATTTCTTTTTATGCTGTTCAGCTCCTATTGTACATATTTTGTTTATTTCCGCTGTAGACATTTATGTATAGCTGAACTGTATTTGTACTAAGTAAGATCCTGTATACTGTGTAACTCTGATGATTACTTTTATCTAGTATATTCTATTGTTCATTATCTGGTGTATTTATTTAATTCTGTTCTGCTATTATATGTTTCTGTGTTATATTCCAAAGATAACCCTGTTTCCGTGAGAACGGGATTTTGGGTCGTCTCACTGAGCCCACGGCTTAGCAAATGCTGAGCCTGAGGCTCAGCACAGGCTCACCAAATGCTGAGCCTGAGGTGTGACGGCCTGGAATTTCGCTCGATCTGAATCAGTCGTTAAACCGATCTAGACCGTTCGAAACCCCTGATCGTTGAGAACATGACAAAATAGAACGCAGACGGAAAAACATTTCATTGTTATTACAACAATTCCATCAGATACAAGAATATACAGAGTATAATTGAATAAATTACATTCGATAAATATCAGAGATTACAATAAATTACATAGCAGCGGAAAATAATACAAAGCACAACTGAAGGCGATATACGGATACAGAGCTTTCCGGATATCATTCCAGCTGTAAATCAGGATCCTGTGAATATAAATCTGCAAAACCAAAACTACTAGCTGCCCGTGTGGAAAATAGGGGCACCCAGAGTTTAGGTTAAAACAATAAACTCCAGGTCAGTCATGTGACTGGTGTGAGAACTAAAACAGTTATTTAAACTTTACTTTAAAAGAGAGTAATTCAAGGGACCACGCCGTATAACACGGAACGGGTTTCCTCCCAAGAATATCAGTGCATAGAATAAACAGCGCAATGCTTTTTCGAAAAATGAAGCTATTATAAGACCCAGGTCCCATCACACAATGCAACGCAAGCTGGAGCATAGGGTTTTCCCTTATAATAGCCAAACATGCTTGGTACATTTAAAACAAATCATTTGATACTATAATAAGTGTATAGTGTCAAAACAATTTCAATCATAAATATAAATCATAGACGGCATGGGTACCATATATCATGTCGCCATACTAGTTCTACAATTAAAACCGCAATACACGTATTGGAAATTGGATTTCCGTCATGAGTCGAGGCAAGGGGCAAGCTCCTCTCCGCGCTCGAGACACTCTAGCAAATGTCCCAGGGCTACCCACTCTGGGCAACCCTTGAATGCTTCAGGGCCGGTCCTCACTTACGTTAGAGGATTAGTATTCCTGAACACACGTTTCCCGGTCCTTACAGACCTATAATCGAGGCGCCTCGCATTCCAACAACCACATAGGTGAAAAGTATATAAATGTCAGGGCTGGTAAGTCACTGACACCACCAAAGCTAGAAAGAAACGTCGTGCTCTCCCAGCAGTCCGTATCCCGTTTTTGACTCATACCGAGGTGTGAGGCTCGCGAATACACGTTATACACAAAGCTGCCACGTAGGCGTGCTTTGATCATCAACCACAAGACTTTTCTTTTCAATAAAAGCCTTGATCCATGCAACTCAGCATGCCACACAGGCAATTCATGCCGTGCGATTGATATCTATCGATATATAACCTCTAAGCTCGTACATCTCAGAGAAGGGCGTTAAGAAAGAGAATAAATTCTCTGCCGCCAAACAGATATATATTTAACAGAAATCAATCAACACAGAATAAAATCCAATGTCAGACACACAATCCATTTTCAAGTTCGTTCTGGGTCTGAACGAAACCGGAGGCACTTTCCTCGCATATCCATCCATCTCCAAGTACGTCTGGACGACCACCAACTATTTCCATCCTCTTGGGTGTGCAGCCCAATCAGGATCGCCAGTAATTATCCAAACGATGTGAAGACTTCCGGTCTTCGACCACCGTCTTCATCTTCGACTTATCGTCGAATCGATCATTCAGAATGAGTATAAACCCGGACTTTCCGAACGACCCGCGTATATTAAAAACAAATGTTACACAAACTCAACATACGCCTCATTCCAATTCAGAATATTCATAGGGAAAAGTTCCCATTAATTTTATCCAAGATAAATTCTTTAAAATTTATCTTTTAATCTTCCTTTGGATGTCATTTCAAACCAAATTATGGTTTTCTGAACTAGTCGAGATTAGCGAACCACACCGAAGTAATTATTCATTTTATTTCCCAATCCCAACCTATTCATCCCATGAAGCAAAACTGGTAATAATCCATATCTAACACCACAGTGTTATTGGTAAAATTAATTACCATTTCACGTTCAAATCTAATTAAAGATTTATCTATCGCTTTGGAGCAAAACTGGTAATACTCCATTCTCGCTCATTTTCTAAATTTGATAATTTAGATTATCAATTCATATTTCAATCTAATTGCAGATTCGTTAAAACTCCTTTTACTGGGTTAAAGAACTAGGTGTTATTTAAAACACAGTTCACGACAAACCCAAATCACATTCTATTTGTTATCGGGTTAAAGAACTAGTGTTATTTAAAACACAGTTCACGATAAACCCATTTCACATTCTATTTGTTATCGGGTTAAAGAACTAGTGTTATTTAAAACACAGTTCACGATAAACCCATTTCAAATCCAATCGTTATATGTTAGAAATTCCGATTGTTTAAAACCCCTTTTTAAATCTAATTTATTTATTTAAAAATAAAAACCCGGGTTTTAAATTGAGTTCAAACTAGTTCATTTCGATAAAAATCTATTTTTATCTTTTCAAATATGGAGTTTTTCATCCCAATTCTTCACAAATCATTTCTTATGATTTTACACAAATTATCGATATTTTTAATAATTTTATCAAGGCCCGTACAGTCGATTTCCAACAATGGCCATCGAACTGCACTTACAGCGACCTTTTCTGAATTTGATTTGGACGTATCTCCAAATCCAACCGTTAGATTTCAAATTTCTAATATTCGTTAGAAAGCTCTTTTCGATACGAACCCAACGGTTCCGGTTTTAGGAGAATCCGACGGTCGGATCTCCCGTAATGTCCGTTTGAAATAAAGGGTCGAAATTCACGAACTGCCACGGCGCGGCGCGTTCTATTCAGGCCATTATATTATATATATAATATATATAATATATATTACGTCGATTTCTATTTAAAACGAATTATATAAATAGTTTTAAATTTGTTTCAAAAACAATTTCAACTTCCATTTCAATCCAAAGCAAAATTGAATCCTTCCCTATAAATCCGTTTTAAAATTTATTTGAATTCAATTCAAATTTCAATTCAATTTGAATTCATTTCAATTCGCTTTCAATTCAATTTGAATTCGTTTTCAATTCAATTCAATTTCAAAGTCGTTTTCTATTCGATTCAATTCAAATTGGTTTTCTATTTGATTCAATTCAAATTGGTTTTCTATTCGATTCAATTCAAATTGGTTTTCTATTCGATTCAATTCAAATTGGTTTTCTATTCAAATCAAATTCGTTATATATTCAATTGAAATCAAATTCGTTTTATATTCAATTCGAATTCAATTCGAATTCGTTTCCTATTCAATTTGATTCAAATTTCATTTCAAAATATGCGATTTCGAAATCACTTTTCAATATTCATTTTAAAATGAATAAAATCTATATAAACATCGTTCACGTCAAAATGGCGCATCTCTAATCAACACGGCTTCATATAATTCTATTTTCAAATATTCTATTTCAAATATATTGTTCAACACATGACTAATCTCAACAGATGAGTACAGTCAACACATGAACCTTTATTTTATATTGAAAAAGATGTAAATTTTATTATTAAAATATTTCGTTCAACACATGACTAATCTCAACGGATGAGTACAGTCAACACATGAACCTTTATTTTATATTGTCCTTTATTTTCTAAATGGGAATGAGGCCCAATCAATCACCATATAAATTTAATTATATGGATTTTCATATAACACATGTATATAATAGCATTGAAAAATAATCAACCATCAACCAAAGTGCACTACACTGTATAAGCATCAAATATAGATATCTAACGCTTATACAGCCTGTCAATCTATCGATCGACATATTTAATCAATCAGGATGAGTGGACTTCATATTTCATCCCAACACCCGTGTGGGGTTTCAAACAATCAAACGCATATTTTATTCGTGCAGTTGGGCGATGTGTAAAATTTATCGACCCAATCAATGTCCTTCAAATAGGTGTACATAAACAAACCGTCCGGTTTGTAAATGAATATTTATTTATTCACATTTACTATATTCATATTCATGTTAAAAATTATATTTTTAACGATAAAACATTTTATTTTAACATATGAATTTCTATTCAGTTCATTCTTTAAATAAAATGATATCCTTATTTTTCTAACATATTTTAGAAAATTTCGGCGGCATAACGGCACGATACTAGAAACAGGACAAGGCCTAGCCTTATCCCCGGTCTAGTGAAGGCCCACGCCATTCACACATCAATCAAATCCATTCATTTCACCAAACAATTCAAATTCAAATCAAATCATCTAACTAATCTATGCAACCAAACAAACAAGTCCATGGTCTGTGGACGATTGTGTCGGGTGCTACTAAGCACCGTCTGCATCCTAGTATATATATATATAAATAGAAATGAAATTGAAAGGTGAGAAATTCTCACAGATAGCTATCCTAGCTCCACGGCACTTCATTGATAGAAATCTTCATCGCTATCGCATCTTCGTCATCTTCGTTGCCCGTAGCCACTACATATATAAAAATCACACATTTTTATATTTGCTGATGTCTTTAAAATAAAAATCATATTTTTATAATCGCTTCCTACATTTAAAAATCGAATTTTTATTCCATTATTCAGTATATAAAAATCGAATTTTTACTACTATGTTATATAGATAAAAATTATATTTTTATCACGCTATTTTCCATATAAAGATTTCACCTTTTCTAAAATAAAGATTTCGCCTTTATAAAAACATAGACTTCGCCTTTTCAAATTTAAAGATTTCATCTTTATAAAAATCTCATTTTTATTTTTCTACACATATAAAGATGAAATTTTTAATATTCCTATCATGTAAAAATTATATTTTTAATTCTCTACCTAACCAAAAATCATATTTTTACATCTTCTATATAGTAAAGATTATATTTTTAATACTTTAAAAATATAAAAATCATATTTTTATTACTTTAAAAATATAAAAATCATATTTTTATTACTTTAAAAATATAAAAATCATATTTTTATTCATATGATAAAAATCATATTTTTACCTCGATAAAAATCGTATTTTTATTTCGATAGTTTCATAATAGAAATCTACATCTTTTCCATATGAAAAATCTCATCTTTTCTATTTTAAAAATCTAAACTTTTGCATTTTAAAAAATCTAAACTTTTGCATTTTAAAAATCTAAACTTTTGCATTTTAAAAATCTAAACTTTACTGATTTAAATAAACTAATAAACTAAAAATCAAAATAAAGTAGAAATCAAAATTAAAATAAAATGGGTCAAGAACTTACAGCGGGGGGGGGGGGGGCGCTGTTTTCGTCGCGATTCCTTCGAGGGGGGGGGGGGAGGAGGACGTCGGTTGCGGTGGGTTTGAAACTGGGGGGGGGGGGGGGAGGCTGCTTCGCGATAGTGGGGGTCTGGGTGGCTCGCGGCGCCGCTGGGGGGTGGGGGGTCTCGAGCGAGGTGGCGGCGATCGACTCGGGGGGTGCGCCAGCCCCTGGCGGCGGCGACAGGGTTCCCCCCCTTTCCGTCGTCTCCCTTTTTTTTTCTTTTTTTTTTTTTTGATTTCTGTTGAATGAACTTAATCGGGGGGGCCAGAACGAGATTAAGGGGAAGAAAGGGGTTTTTTATATTTTATTTTTATTATTTAATTATTTTATTTTCTAAAAAGTTGACTTTTACATACGACCCCTGAACGACGTCCACCGCCTGTCGTCCATAGCGTTTTACCCCCGTTCCGAACACAATGGGATATGTATCGCAAGCTGATTCGATTGTTTTGATCAGTTTCCGTTGAATTTTCATTTAAATCATTATATTGAATTTTAAACGTACATTTCGAATTACTGGGGTCACATACTAACTAGAAAAATTCCAAAAAAAATATTTTCTAGCTTCGTATTGACGATACGGTCCTAACAAAACTAGTTTCGTCGAATTCTGAGACCGTTTGGAAAATGGCCAATTTCTAGTCGATTAAAATCAACTGAAACTGGTCAAACGCGTTTTCCTTTGCCACGCTCACATATTGATTCGAAAAATTATGAAATTTGGAATCTAGCAATAATTTGACACCGCGGACCCAACAAAAGTGGTTTCGTCGAAATCCGAGGTCGTTTGCAAAATTCCTATCTTTAAGGGCCTGAATTCCATAGCGACTATTCAGAATTTTCAACTGGACATATCTTTTGATTCCCGCTATGAAATTTTGATTTTTCGGATTCGTTGGAAAGATATTATCAAATAGATCCTAATGTTTTTGGTTTCACTAAAATCCGGATTGTTTTGCACACGGTACATTCAATTGAAGTTTGAAATCGAATTATCGAACTACCGCGCCATTTTCAATTCTATTTATAATTATATATAAATATTTATATTCTAACGACGACGTATATAATATATACATTCGAATTATATTCAAAATAAATTTCTCGTCGATTTTATTTAAAATAATCTATTTTAAATATTCAAAATTCGCTAAAATTATCGAAATAAAATTTTTAAACTGGCTCAGAATTTGCGGGTTATTACAATCTCCCCCACTTAAAACTTTTCGTCCCCGAAAAGGAACAAAGTCGAAAGTGGTTTGATTAATCAGCTCTACGTTCGATCTGTCTTCCATTCTCCAACTTTTCAGTTTCTGAGAATTTTCAAAATTTCAAAAAATTTAGCTAACACCCTAAATTTTCGAAAAATTTCGCCATAACCTCCCCTGCACCGGGAGCATCGGGGAATTTCAAATAGCTTCCCCGGTCCTTCTAATCTCAAAAAGAAAAAGAAAAGGCCAAGCGGCTAGCCAAGCGGCTAGCCAATAGGCTCATAAAATCATCATCACCCAAACAAAACAGTAAATTATGTAGTAAACATGTACCTATTTGTCGGGCAAACAAATTTTATTCTTCGGCTCTAGCCTCCTTGCTATGACATGTTCAATGTAAGTATATGTATATGCAAGCAAATGTGACCAATTATCAATATAGTTCAATATTTGATTCAATTAGGCATAAATGTTTCAAAATTATCAAACAAATAAACAAACAACACAAACATCAATCAATTAGTGAATTAGAGTTTCAAATTCATAATTTTGATATATATACTGAAAATCTTGTTTAGGTGCCAATTCACAACAATGTGTTCTAGCTATATAAGTTTTGGTTCTCACACCAGTCTAATGGAAATATATAGATATCACACCTTCGAAACTCGAACATAAATACTGATGATGCACGTGCTATCATCAGTACCATCTCCGGGCGACTAGAATGTGATTCTATATCTATCCAGTATATTAAAACTTCGAATATACGTTCATGACGCGTATATGAAAAATCTTTATATACTCGATTGTCCATATTCAAAATAAATAAATAATCAAATACGTATAAAACGATTTAAATTTTCAAAACAAAATTTTTTTCAATTGAAAAATATACTCTTCACACCCATTCTAGGATACTACTGATCCTATCTCTAACGGGTCATTCTAATTGGATATTACTAATCCAATATCTGATGAATTCTTTAGTATGGTTCTAACGTGTCTTGTTCTCGAGCTCTGTAAACCAAAGCTCTGATACAAAATGTGACGGCCTGGAATTTCGCTCGATCTGAATCAGTCGTTAAACCGATCTAAACCGTTCGAAACCCCTGATCGTTGAGAACAGGACAAAATAGAACGCAGACGGAAGAACATTTCATTGTTATTACAACAATTCCATCAGATACAAGAATATACAGAGTATAATTGAATAAATTACATTCGATAAATATCAGAGATTACAATAAATTACATAGCAGCGGAAAATAATACAAAGCACAACTGAAGGCGATATACGGATACAGAGCTTTCCGGATATCATTCCAGCTGTAAACCAGGATTCTATGAATATAAATCTGCAAAACCAAAACTACTAGCTGCCGTGTGGAAAATAGGGGCACCCAGAGTTTAGGTTAAAACAATAAACTCCAGGTCAGTCATGTAACTGGTGTGAGAACTAAAACAGTTATTTAAACTTTACTTTAAAAGAGAGTAATTCAAGGGACCACGCCGTATAACACGGAACGGGTTTCCTCCCAAGAATACCAGTGCATAGAATAAACAGCGCAATGCTTTTTCGAAAAATGAAGCTATTATAAGACCCAGGTCCCATCACATAATGCAACGCAAGCCGGAGGATAGGGTTTTCCCTTATAATAGCCAAACATGCTTGGTACGTTTAAAACAAATCATTTGATACTATAATAAGTGTATAGTGTCAAAACAATTTCAATCATAAATATAAATCATAGACGGCATAGGTACCATATATCATGTCGCCATACTAGTTCTACAATTAAAACCGCAATACACGTATTGGAAATTGGATTTCCGTCATGATTCGAGGCAAGGGGCAAGCTCCTCTCCGCGCTCGAGACACTCTAGCAAATGTCCCAGGGCAACGCACTCTGGGAAACCCTTGTATGCTTCAGGGCCGGTCCTCACTTACGTTAGAGGATTAGTATTCCTGAACACACGTTTCCCGGTCCTTACAGACCTATAATCGAGGCGCCTCGCATTCCAACAACCACATAGGTGAAAAGTATATAAATGTCAGGGCTGGTAAGTCACTGACACCACCAAAGCTAGAAAGAAACGTCGTGCTCTCCCAGCAGTTCGCATCCCGTTTTTGACTCATACCGAGGTGTGAGGCTCGCGAATACACGTTATACACAAAGCTGCCACGTAGGCGTGCTTTGATCATCAACCACAAGACTTTGCTTTTCAATAAAAGCCTTGATCCATGCAACTCAGCATGCCACACAGGCAATTCATGCCGTGCGATTGATATCTATCGATATATAACCTCTAAGCTCGTACGTCTCAGAGAAGGGCGTTAAGCAAGAGAATAAATTCTCTGCCGCCAAACAGATATATATTTAACAGAAATCAATCAACACAGAATAAAATCCAATGTCAGACACACAATCCATTTTCAAGTTCGTTCTGGGTCTGAACGAAACCGGAGGCACTTTCCTCGCATATCCATCCATCTCCAAGTACGTCTGGACGACCACCAACTATTTCCATCCTCTTGGGTGTACAGCCCAATCAGGATCGCCAGTAATTATCCAAATGATGTGAAGACTTCCGGTCTTCGACCACCGTCTTCATCTTCGACTTATCGTCGAATCGATCATTCAGAATGGGTATAAACCCGGACTTTCCGAACGACCCGCGTATATTAAAAACAAATGTTACACAAACTCAACATATGCCTCATTCCAATTCAGAATATTCATAGGGAAAGGTTCCCATTAATTTTATCCAAGATAAATTCTTTAAAATTTATCTTTTAATCTTCCTTTGGATGTCATTTCAAACCAAATTATGGTTTTCTGAACTAGTCGAGATTAGCGAACCACACCGAAGTAATTATTTATTTTATTTCCCAATCCCAACCTATTCATCCCATGAAGCAAAACTGGTAATACTCCATATCTAACACCACGGTGTTATTGGTAAAATTAATTACCATTTCACGTTCAAATCTAATTAAAGATTTATCTATCGCTTTGGAGCAAAACTGGTAATACTCCATTCTCGCTCATTTTCTAAATTTGATAATTTAGATTATCAATTCATATTTCAATCTAATTGCAGATTCGTTAAAACTCCTTTTACTGGGTTAAAGAACTAGGTGTTATTTAAAACACAGTTCACGACAAACCCAAATCACATTCTATTTGTTATCGGGTTAAAGAACTAGTGTTATTTAAAACACAGTTCACGATAAACCCATTTCACATTCTATTGGTTATCGGGTTAAAGAACTAGTGTTATTTAAAACACAGTTCACGATAAACCCATTTCAAATCCAATCGTTATATGTTAGAAATTCCGATTATTTAAAACCCCTTTTTAAATCTAATTTATTTATTTAAAAATAAAAACCCGGGTTTTAAATTGAGTTCAAACTAGTTCATTTCGATAAAAATCTATTTTTATCTTTTCAAATATGGAGTTTTTCATCCCAATTCTTCACAAATCATTTCTTATGATTTTACACAAATTATCGATATTTTTAATAATTTTATCAAGGCCCGTACAGTCGATTTCCAACAATGGCCATCGAACTGCACTTACAGCGACCTTTTCTGAATTTGATTTGGACGTATCTCCAAATCCAACCGTTAGATTTCAAATTTCTAATATTCGTTAGAAAGCTCTTTTCGATACGAACCCAACGGTTCCGGTTTTAGGAGAATCCGACGGTCGGATCTCCCGTAATGTCCGTTTGAAATAAAGGGTCGAAATTCACGAACTGCCACGACGCGACGCGTTCTATTCAGGCCATTATATTATATATATAATATATATAATATATATTACGTCGATTTCTATTTAAAACGAATTATATAAATAGTTTTAAATTTGTTTCAAAAACAATTTCAACTTCCATTTCAATCCAAAGCAAAATTGAATCCTTCCCTATAAATCCGTTTTAAAATTTATTTGAATTCAATTCAAATTTCAATTCAATTTGAATTCATTTCAATTCGCTTTCAATTCAATTTGAATTCGTTTTCAATTCAATTCAATTTCAAAGTCGTTTTCTATTCGATTCAATTCAAATTGGTTTTCTATTTGATTCAATTCAAATTGGTTTTCTATTCGATTCAATTCAAATTGGTTTTCTATTCGATTCAATTCAAATTGGTTTTCTATTCAAATCAAATTCGTTATATATTCAATTGAAATCAAATTCGTTTTATATTCAATTCGAATTCGTTTCCTATTCAATTTGATTCAAATTTCATTTCAAAATATGCGATTTCGAAATCACTTTTCAATATTCATTTTAAAATGAATAAATTCTATATAAACATCGTTCACGTCAAAATGGCGCATCTCTAATCAACACGGCTTCATATAATTCTATTTTCAAATATTCTATTTCAAATATATTGTTCAACACATGACTAATCTCAACGGATGAGTACAGTCAACACATGAACCTTTATTTTATATTGAAAAGGATGTAAATTTTATTATTAAAATATTTCGTTCAACACATGACTAATCTCAACGGATAAGTACAGTCAACACATGAACCTTTATTTTATATTGTCCTTTATTTTCTAAATGGGAATGAGGCCCAATCAATCACCATATAAATTTAATTATATGGATTTTCATACAACACATGTATATAATAGCATTGAAAAATAATCAACCATCAACCAAAGTGCTCTACACTGTATAAGCATCAAATATAGATATCTAACGCTTATACAGCCTGTCAATCTATCGATCGACATATTTAATCAATCAGGATGAGTGGACTTCATATTTCATCCCAACACCCGTGTGGGGTTTCAAACAATCAAACGCATATTTTATTCGTGCAGTTGGGCGATGTGTAAAATTTATCGACCCAATCAATGTCCTTCAAATAGGTGTACATAAACAAACCGTCCGGTTTGTAAATGAATATTTATTTATTCACATTTACTATATTCATATTCACGTTAAAAATTATATTTTTAACGATAAAACATTTTATTTTAACATATGAATTTCTATTCAGTTCATTCTTTAAATAAAATGATATCCTTATTTTTCTAACATATTTTAGAAAATTTCGGCGGCATAACGGCACAATACTAGAAACAGGACAAGGCCTAGCCTTATCCCCGGTCTAGTGAAGGCCCACGCCATTCACACATCAATCAAATCCATTCATTTCACCAAACAATTCAAATTCAAATCAAATCATCTAACTAATCTATGCAACCAAACAAACAAGTCCATGGTCTGTGGACGATTGTGTCGGGTGCTACTAAGCACCGTCTGCATCCTAGTATATATATATAAATAAAAATGAAATTGAAAGGTGAGAAATTCTCACAGATAGCTATCCTAGCTCCACGGCACTTCATTGATAGAAATCTTCATCGCTATCGCATCTTCGTCATCTTCGTTGCCCGTAGCCACTACATATATAAAAATCACACATTTTTATATTTGCTGATGTCTTTAAAATAAAAATCATATTTTTATAATCGCTTCCTACATTTAAAAATCGAATTTTTATTCCATTATTCAGTATATAAAAATCGAATTTTTACTACTATGTTATATAGATAAAAATTATATTTTTATCACGCTATTTTCCATATAAAGATTTCACCTTTTCTAAAATAAAGATTTCGCCTTTATAAAAACATAGACTTCGCCTTTTCAAATTTAAAGATTTCATCTTTATAAAAATCTTATTTTTATTTTTCTACACATATAAAGATGATATTTCTAATATTCCTATCATGTAAAAATTATATTTTTAATTCTCTACCTAACCAAAAATCATATTTTTACATCTTCTATATAGTAAAGATTATATTTTTAATACTTTAAAAATATAAAAATCATATTTTTATTACTTTAAAAATATAAAAATCATATTTTTATTCATATGATAAAAATCATATTTTTACCTTGATAAAAATCGTATTTTTATTTCGATAGTTTCATAATAGAAATATACATCTTTTCCATATGAAAAATCTCATCTTTTCTATTTTAAAAATCTAAACTTTTGCATTTTAAAAAATCTAAACTTTTGCATTTTAAAAATCTAATCTTTACTGATTTAAATAAACTAATAAACTAAAAATCAAAATAAAGTAGAAATCAAAATGGGTCAAGAACTTACAGCGGGGGGGGGGGGGGGGGGGGGCTGTTTTCGTCGCGATTCCTTCGAGGAGGGGGGGGTTCGAATCGGGTCTGGCGGGGGGGGGGGGGGGAGGGAGGAGGACGTCGGTTGCGGTGGGTTCGAAACTGGGGGGGGAGGCTGCTTCGCGATAGGGGGGTCTGGGTGGCTCGCGGCGCTGCTGGGGGGTGGGGGGTCTCGAGCGAGGTGGCGGCGATCGACTGGGGGGGGGGTGCGCCAACCCCTGGCGGCGGCGACAGGGTTCCCCCCCTTTTCGTCGTCTCCTTTTTTTTTTTTGATTTCTGTTGAATGAACTTAATCGGGGGGGGGGGGGCAGAACGAGATTAAGGGGAAGAAAGGGTTTTTTTATTTTTATTATTTAATTATTTTATTTTCTAAAAAGTTGACTTTTACATACGACCCCTGAACGAGGTCCACCTGAACGAAGTGGGATATGTATCGCAAGCTGATTCGATTGTTTTGATCAGTTTCCGTTGAATTTTCATTTAAATCATTATATTGAATTTTAAACGCACATTTCGAATTACTGGGGTCACATACTAACTAAAAAAATTCCAGAAAAATATTTTCTAGTTTCGTATTGACGATACGGTCCTAACAAAACTAGTTTCGTCGAATTCTGAGACCGTTTGAAAAATGGCCAATTTCCAGTTGATTAAAATCAACTGAAACTGGTCAAACGCGGTTTCCTTTGCCACGCTCACATGTTGATTCGAAAAATTATGAAATTTGGAATCTAGCAATAATTTGACACTGCGGACCCAACAAAAGTGGTTTCGTCGAAATCCGAGGTCGTTTGCAAAATTCCTATCTTTAAGGGCCTGAATTCCATAACGACTATTCAGAATTTTCAACTGGACATATCTTTTGATTCCCGCTATGAAATTTTGATTTTTCGGATTCATTGGAAAGATATTATCAAATAGATCCTAAGATTTTTGGTTTCACTAAAATCCGGATTGTTTTGCACCCGGTACATTCAATTGAAGTTTGAAATCGAATTATCGAACTACCGCGCCATTTTCAATTCTATTTATAATTATATATAAATATTTATATTCTAACGACGACGTATATAATATATACGTTCGAATTATATTCAAAATAAATTTCTCGTCGATTTTATTTAAAATAATCTATTTTAAATATTCAAAATTCGCTAAAACTATCGAAATAAAAATTTTAAACTGGCTCAGAATTTGCGGGTTATTACATGAGGCTAAGCAAATGCTGAGCCTGAGGCTCAGCATCTGCTGAATGCTGAGCCTGAGGCTCAGCAAATGCTGCTGAGCCACAAGCTCAGCAAATGCTGCTCAGCTGTGGCTCAGCAAAGCTGAGCCGTAAGGCTCAGCATTTGCTGAGCCTTTTGGCTCTGCAACTGCTGAGCCGAGCCTTACCTAATTTGCAAGATGTTTTTCTGTTTTGACTTTTGTGAATTCGGTATTTCGTGCGAGATGTTTTTCTTTTTTTAACAAGAAACTAAAATTTTCAATTTAATGTGATATTCAATGAATGCAGGCACTTCTAGAGGCAGCGGAAGAAAAGAGAAAATTGGATGGTAGTTCTAGTGGCGCAGTAGATGATCTTGATAATGATCCAATTGCAGAAGTTTTTTGTTCCGACACGAAGAAAAATTATTGTCGAGCAATTAGTTCTACTTCTTCTATAAAACAAGTAAAGGTGGCTCGAGCTGTAAAAGCTGTAGCTGATAAAAAAACAAGCCGTGGATTTGTCCGTTTGGAAATTGGAGATAGAAAGGCAAGTAGCTACTCAAGTTAATAACGCCATCAATTCAATGCTTACATTCATTGAATAGAGGCAAATTTCACATGTATAGGCGTTACAAACAAATTCACATTTGTATTCCCAAACAAATTCGATGCTGTCCCTTTCGGGAAACTATTGTCGATCCCAACTGTTGGTGACAATACATTCGGTATTCCCAAGCGAAATGAGGGGCCGGTCATGTTTAGCCAGGATTGCAAGATGTTCTTGTTGAGCCCGGTGTATTCCTCTCTAGAGATATAGTACTATCGGAAGGTGGTCCCATACTTTGCCATTCGAAAATCCATTATCCAATAAAAGCCCATGGTTTTGATTGTATACTATGTATGTGGAGCCTGAGATGCAAGCTTTTCACTAGATTGATATTTATTTGTGTGAGACACTATTATAACATCGGAATAATATTGATTTCAAAAAATGTTTTTAGGTTATCGTAAGGTAAAAACCATCTGTGTTTATGTGTGGATCGGTCTTACGATTATCCTTTCTTTTAAAAAGGATTTTTAAAAGTTAAACCAAGTGGTTGGAGTTTACTCAACACCAGTCCCGTGACTGACCCAATTTTTTTTTTTTGGTTTACCCTAAACTCTTGGGTGCCCCAATTTTACGGGCAGTCAAGCAGTTCAGGTACTTACAGATATACTTGGAGGAGCTTGGAGCAGGAGGCTTCAGCGTTATCTAGTTATTGATATTTCTGCTATGTTGTAAGTGTTGTACTCTAATAGTGATACTCTGATAATGACCTGTTTATATTGTAAAAAAAATTGTATTTGAACAACTGCTATATATATATATTATATTTTATTCGGCTGCGATGTGAGATTCAGTGTTGTTGTTCAGTTCTGTCTCCTATCTATTCTCTTCTATCCAAATATTTCTTTCTGTCTATTTCTCACCCTCTAACTTCTTTCTATTTATAATCTGGTATGTTCAATTCTTGAATAGTTGACATGGGGTCATGTCGATTTTCAGGGTCGAAAATCCTAGTTCGTTACAATACCAAGAAGATGGCAATGAAGGCACGATGCTGATACCAACTTGCAATAAGCTGTTGGCTTGGTATTGGTATCAGACAATAAAGACAAAAGCATGAAGTCGATGCCAGAAGACAGTGACTCAAGAAGCGAAGACGAAACCAAATATCAAGAATTAGTGTTACCAGAGACAAAAACAAACATGAAGAAGAGAAAGTAATTAATTTGGCTCCAAATACATAAGTTTGAGATGTGAAACCGAAACCAAATACATGTAAGGGAAGAGCATGACCAACAACCAATACGGGATCAAACAAAGTGCTATCGATACCAAAAGGCTTGGTATCGATACCATTACCAAAGGCAACACCAAAATTGCAAAGGAAAGAGCATAAAGGCAGTACCCAGAAGACCCTGAGGCAGGCCGTCACCAAGAAATCGCAACCGAAGCCTAGGATAACAAAACCGGAAGTCACTGAAAGCAGACCAACACCGAAGGTAGAGGCCACAAAAAGTGGCCGATACCAGAGGATGGATGCGGAACTGAAGCTTCCAACTTGATCACTACCAAAGGGGCCCAAATATTCTATAAATAAGACCACAGTGGACACATTTTGGGGGACTTCTCCTCATTTCAAAATATTATATTCAATTCTTAGAGTCAAAACCCTAATTTGAAAGCGAATTAGGGATTTCTACATCAATTGTAATACATCCATGATAAATAAAAAGGGGAAATCGAGATCATACTTTTTCTCAAATCAATAATCATATTGTGTCCAAATTGATCAAACAGCGAGCAACTAGCCTCATATATGAAGGATTCAAGTGCAAATATATCAGAACGAGAATCATTGAGGAAAATCAATGATTCTTCCCTTACGATTCATACTTGTGCCTTAATTTTTTTGAATATATCTAACATATCATAATTTTCAAATGACCTATTGTAGCCTTATGACATGATATCTAACACAACCAAGGCCTTCCGTGTGCTGGATCGATGTTGAAGTATCACCTTTTGTTATTAAAGGTTATGATACACCATTATGTAAAAATGTTGTAATATCTTAGCCTGTTTCCTCTTAACACAATATATATTATTTTATCTTGAATCTAGGGTACTCCTTTGTAATAAGGTTTCCTACACATATGAAAGGGTCATAACCTGTATACCCTCAAATCTTTAGTACATGCGCTTAGAACGTCATCTCCGACATAACCCTGCTTCACTTAAAAATGCACTATTGATACACTCGAAGGAGGCTAACTCTTGCATTCAAGAGAAAGCATCGATATTCCAGGAGACAACTAAAGCTCTATTAACTAAGAAGGTATCATGTTCGAACTTGAAATTGCTTAGATTGACCTAACTATTAAAGGTGTCCTCTGAATTGATCATCCTCTAATGCCATTATATATACTCTGTCAGTTCCTAATTGGGTGTTGATGATTTTTATTATTAACATCTGGCTTCCTTCCAGATGAAACACTCTTCACCTTTTCACCTGTAACTTCCTCCTGTAAGCTCCGATTTGTGAAGTATCTTCTCCATTACATATCTATTTGCACTGACTTCAGTTCGATCCTATATAGTGACACATAATTTTAACACTACCATCAATATAAATAGATCTACTATTAGAGCATGATATACTACTACTTCCAATAAAATTAATATTACGAACTCTCTTTAATTTAACAAATAACACTAAATATTCTTCTTTTCTATAAAAAGTTAAAAACAAATAGCTTGTAAATCACTACCTATTTTAATAAATACATTCTCACATTCCTTAACATAAAAGAGATCAAAAGATAAAGGAGTAAAACTTTCCTTTACAAATCTTATCTCTAACACTTTAAATTAAAGAATTCAAATAAAGTTTCAAAGTAAAAGTATGGTTGTTAAAATAAAAGACAACCACAATAGATTTTACATTCCGAAAAAACAAACTAATTTATCATTATACAAAAGTGAATAAAATATATTATAAACAACTTCAGTACAAAACTTACATTTGTTCGCTAAAATTGTCAATCATAACAAATAAGATTACCAAGTTGCAAGCAAAACCAAATCATAATGTAGAAAATCCAATGACAATAAAACCCTTAAAATATTGTAAACCAATTACAAAAATATAAAATAGCCCTAAAAATACTATAATCATGGACATAAAGGTAAAAAAGCATCATAGTAGTAATAAAACAACCACAAACTGAAATTCAAACCCAAACGAATATGAATAGAAAAGAGATGACGAAGATGAAGAAAAATCAAAGTGAGTAATAAAGCAACTCTAATAATCAATATGATATTAAACATTTACAAATAGTTTGAAAAGTAAAACTTAAAAGTAATCAACATCATAGCTCATACATTTGAGAGAGAAGCATAGTTTGAGAAATAATATTTCGATCAATGTCTTATAAACTAATATTAAGTCCTTGTGTTGCAACCGAAGCAATGTAACAACCCGAAAATCTGGGCCAGTTTAAAATTTTTATTTTGGCAATTTTAGCGAATTTTGATTATTTAAAATAAATTATTTTTAAATAATATCGACGAGAAATTTATTTTGAATATAATTCGAACGAATATATTTATACGCATCGTCGTAGGAATATAAATAATTATATATAATTATAAATAAAATTGAAAATGGCGCGGTAGTTCGATAATTCGATTTCAAACTTCAATTGAATGTACCGGGTGCAAAACAATCCGGACTTTAGTGAAACCAAAAACATTAGGATCTATTTGAGAATATCTTTCCAACGAATCCGACCAATCGAAATTTCATAATGGGAATCAAAAGATATGTCCAGTTGAAAATTCTGAATAGTCGCTATGGAATTCAGGCCCTTAAAAATAGACATTTTGCAAACGACCTCGGATTTCGACGAAACCACTTTTGTTGAATCCGGGATGTAAAGTTATTGCTAGGTTTTAAATTTCATAATTTTTCGATTCAATATGTGAGCGTGGCAAAGGAAAACGCATTTGACCAGTTTAAGTTGATTTCGATCGACTGAAAAATGGCCATTTTTCTAACGGTCTCAGAATTCGGTGAAACTAGTTTTGTTAGGACCGTATCGTCAATACGAAGCTAGAAAATATTTTTCGAGAATTTTTAGAGTTAGCATGTGACCCCGGTAATTTGAAATGTACGTTTAAAATTCAATATAATGATTTAAATGTAAATTCAACGGAAACTGAGTGTAACTATCGAATCAGCTTAAGATACATATCCCATTATGTTCGGAATGGGGGTAAAACGCTATGGACCATAGGCGGTGGGCCTCGTTTAGAGGTCATATGTAAAAGTCAACTTTTTGATATAAAATAAATTAAATAATATAAAAATAAAAATATCCCTTCCCTCTCCTTATTCATTCTGCCCCCCCCCCTCTTCAAAATTAAATCGGCAGAAGAAAAAAAAAAGAAAAAAACCCTAAACTATCGCCGTCCCATCCCCTGAAGCGAACGCCACCGCCGCCCATCACCGCACCCCCCTCCCCTCGTACGTCGAACCGCCAGTGACGCATCCGCCCCCCCTGAAGCATCGCGGCGCTCGATTCGCGAGCCCCCCCCAGTTCGAGACGCTGAAGCCGCCCCCCCTAGAAGCCAGCTCCGACGAAGACGACGCCCCCCTTCTTCGAGATACAGTGAGTATTTTATTTTATTTTTATTTTTATTTTAAAAAAAAAAAGGTTTAAAACTGAATTTTTAAAAAGGGTTTAAAACTGAATTTTGAAAAGGATGTAAAACTGTTTTTTTTAAAAGCATTTTAAAGCTGATTTTTTTTAAATGATTTAAAAACTGATTTTTTTTTAAATGATTTAAAAACTGATTTTTTTATAAAGGAAAAAGATTTGAAATTTAAAAAGGAAAAGATTTGAAATTTAAAAAGGAAAGGATTTGAGATTTAAAAAGATTTGAAATTTAAAAAGGAAAAGATTTGAAATTTAAAAAGGAAAAGATTTGAAATTTAAAAAGAAAAAGATCAGATTTTTTTTAGAATAGAAAAGATCATGTTTTTAAAATAGAAAAGACGGAATTTTTATTAAGTAGAAGAAGTAAGATATGATTTTTATATTTTTAAAGCAATAAAAATATAATTTTTACATCATAGGATTATTAAAAATATAATCTTTATTTTTAAAATATGATCTTTATATATTGAATAGCGAAGTCAAAATTCGATTCTTTATTATATTGAATAACATAGTAAAAATTCGATTTTTACATATGTAGATAATACGGGCAACGAAGCGACAAAGGGCGAGACTGGCGAAGATTTTTAAAGGAAGAGTTGTAGTATTGGATAGCTATTGGTGAGAATTTCTCACCTTTCAATTTCTTTTTCTAGTTATATATATACTAGGATGTAGACGGTGCTTAGTAGCACCCGACACAATCGTCCACAGACCATGGACTTGTTTGTTTGGTTGCATAGATTAGTTGGATATTTGATTTGAATTTGGTTGTTTGGTGAATTTGATTGATGTGTGAATGGCGTGGGCCTTCACTAGACCGGGGATAAGGCTAGGCCTTGTCCCGTTTCTAGTATCGTGCCGTTATGCCGCCGAAATTTTCTAAAATAAGTTAGAAAAATAAAAATATCATTTTATTTAAAGAATGAACTGAATAGAAATTCAAATGTTGGAATAAAATGTTTTGTCGTTAAAAATATAATTTTTAACGTGAATATGAATAAATAAATATTCATTTACAAACCAGACGGTTTGTTTATGTACACCTATTTGAAGGACATTGATTGGGTCGATAAATTTTACACATCGCCCAACTGCACAAATAAAATATGCGTTTGATTGTTTGAAACCCCACACGGGTGTTGGGATGAAATTTGAAGTTCACTCATCCTGATTGATTAAATATGTCGATCGATTGATTGACAGGCTGTTATAAGCGTTAGATATCTATATTTGATGCTTATACAGTGTAGTGCACTTTGGTTGATGGTTGATTATTTTTCAATGCTATTATATGTGGGTAATGTATGAAAATCCATATAATTAACTTTATATGGTAATTGATTGGGCCTCATTCCAATTTGAAAAATAAAAGTTCATGTGTTGACAGTACTCATCCATTGAGATTGGTCATGTGTTGAACGAAATACTTTAGTAATAAAATTTACATCTTTATCAATATAAAATAAAGGTTCATGTGTTGACAATACTCATCCATTGAGATTGGTCATGTGTTGAACGAAATATTTTAGTAATAAAATTTACATCTTTATCAATATAAAATAAAGGTTCATGTGTTGACAATACTCATCCATTGAGATTGGTCATGTGTTGAACGAAATATTTTGATAATAACAACTATTTTGAAAAAGAAATATTTGAAATAGAATATTTGAAAATAGAAATTTATGAAGCCGTGTTGATTAGATTGACGCCATTTTGACGTGAACGATATTTATATCGATTTTATTCATTTCGAAATGAATTGAATTGAAAACGATTTCGAAATGAATTGAATTGAAAACGATTTCGAAATGAATTGAATTGAAAACGATTTCGAAATGAATTGAATTGAAAACGAATTCAAATTGAATTGAAAGTGAATTGAAATGAATTCAAATTGAATTGAAATTTGAATTGAATAGAAATGAATTTTAAAACGAATTTATAAAGAAGAATTCAATTTTGATTTGAATTGAAAAGGAGGTTGAAATTGCTTTTGAAACGAATTTAAAACTATTTATATAATTCGTTTTAAATAGAAATCGACGAAATATATATTATATATATAATATAATGGCCTGAGTAGAATGCGCCGCGCCGCGGCAGTTCGCGAATTTCGACCATTTATTTCAAACGGACATTACGGGAGATCCGACCGTCGGATTCTCCTAAAACCGGAACCGTTGGGTTCGTATCGAAAAGAGATTTCTAGCGAATGTTAGAAATTTGAAATCTAACGGTTGGATTTGGAGATACGCCCAAATCAAATTCGAAAAAGGTCGCTGTAAGTGCAGTTCGATGGCCGTTGATGGAAATCGACTGTACGGGCCTTGATAAAATTATTAAAAATAGTAATAATTTGTGTAAAATCATAAGAAATGATTTAGAAAGGATTGGGATGAAAAACTCCATATTTGAAAAGATAAAAATAGATTTTTATCGAAATGAACTAGTTTTGAACTAGAAATATAATTCTATTTATTTTTAAATAAATAAATTGAATTTGAAAAGGGTTTTAAAAATAACCAGAATTTCCAATGATTGCATTGGAGTGGATTTGAATCGAAATTGTCTTCGGAATATTTCGATGTTGGAATTCGGGATTATACAGATGTTGTTATGGAAATTTGAAAGATATATATATTTATATCGTTATTTCCAATACGACATTTGTTAATCGTAGAATTTGATATTGAATATAAGCCGGGATATTTTCTATTCAGAGCCTTGTATTTAATATCAAATGTGATTTGGGTTTGTCGTGAATGGTGTCTTCATTAACACTGTTCTTGAACCCAGTTGAGAAAAGATTAAATCTTTTTATTTAGATTTAATGAAGTGTACCAATTAAATAATATTTAATTGGAATTGAATTGATATTGATTTTTGGGTTTATCGTGAACAGTGTTTTAAAATAACACTCGTTCTTTAACCCGATAATTAATGGAATGTGACTTTGGGTTTATCGTGAACCGTGTTTTAAATGACACGGATTCTTTAACCCAGTTAACGATTAAAACTAAGTGGAGTTTTAATGAATCTTTAATTAGATTGAAATAATCGAAATGGAGTATCACCAGTTTTGCTCCAGGCGTTAGTTAAATCTTTAATTAGATTTGAACGTGAAATGGTAATTGAATTTACCGATAACACCGTGGTGTTAGATATGAAGTATTACCAGTTTTACTTCATGGGATGAATAGGTTGGGGATTGGGAAATTAAAACCAAGGATTACTTCGGTAAGGTTCGCTAATTCCGACTAGTTGAATCGAAATTCAAAGGAAGATTAGAGAATAAATTCAGGAATTTTATCTTGGATAAAATTAATGGGAACCTTTCCCTATGAATGTGAAATCAGAAACTAACTGTCGGTTAGCTAAGCAGAACGGTTTTCTGGATATTGATCTGATGTTGGTTTCGGCCTTCGGGATAATATTTGGGGAATTATTCTCTTGATTAATTTGCGGTTAGTGACTGAGGAATTGGAATGAGGCGTATGTTGTATTTGTGTAACACTTATTTAAAATATACGCGAGTTGTTCGGAAAGACCGGGTTTATCCCATTCTGAATAACTGATACGACGATAAGTCGAAGATGAAGACGGTGGTCGAAGACTGGAAGTCTTCACGTCGTTTGGGTGATTACTGATGATCTTGATTGGGCTGTACACCCAAGAAGATGGAAACAGTTGGTGATCGTCCAGACATACTTGGAGATCGATGGATATGCGGGGTACTAGGTGCCTCCGGTTTCGTTCAGCCCCAGAATGGACTTGTAAATGGACTGTGTGTCTGACATTGGATTTTAGTCCGTGTGATTGATCTCTATTAAATATATATCTGTTTGGCGGCGGAGAATTTATTCTCTTGCTTAACGCCCTTCTCTGAGACGTACGAGCTTAGGGGTTATATATTGATGGATATCAATCGCATGGAGTGAATTGCCTGTGTGGCATGCCTAAGTGGCAAATGATCGAGGCTTCTGTTGAAAAGCAAAGCCTTGTGGTGATGATCAAAGCACGGCCTTTGTGGCGTAGCTTTGTGTAACGTTTACTTCGCGAGTTTCACACCCGGTATGAACCAAAAACGGGAGACGGACCTCAGGGGGGACATGCGTTTTCTTTCTAGCTAGAAGTGGCATCAGTGGTTTTACACGCCCTGACGAGTTTGACTTATGTGGTTGTTACTGTTGCGAGGCGCCTCGGTTAGATCGGACGATCCGGGTCCGATGGAGTCATTCGTTGGCTCATTTATGCCCCAAAGGGCGGAGGGACGCATTGTTCAGGCATTATAATCCACTTCGTGTGGACCGGCCCTGACGATCCAAGGGGCAGTTGCGGCTGTTCCTAGACATGGGCTAGATTGTCTAAAATCGGTTGAGGACGATCCCTGGCCTCGGTTCACAGAAGGAAATCCAATTTCCAAATACGTGACTTTGTGGTTTTATTTGTAAACCTATATATGGCGACATAGTGGCATGGGACGCTCATGTCGCCTATGATTGATACTTATGATTTGAAGTTGTTTTATACACTATGCACTTATAATAGTATCAAATAATCTGTTTTAAAATGTATCAAGCATTCTTTGGCTGTTATAAGGGAAAACCCTATCCCCCGGCTTGCGTTGCATTGTGTGATAGGACCTGGGTCTTATAACAGCTTCATTTTTCTTTATTTAGCATTGCGCTGTTGTTTTATGCACTGGTGTTCTTGGGAGGAAACCCGTTCCGTGTTATACGGCGTGGTCCCTTGATTTACCTTACTTTGAAAATAAAGATAATAACTGTTTTCGTTCTCACACCAGTCACATGACTGACCTGGAGTTTATTGGTTTAACCTAAACTCTAGGTGCCCCTATTTTGACACGGGCAGCTAGTAGTTTTGGTTTTGCAGATTTATATTCACAGGATCCTGGTTTACAGCTGGAACGATATCCGGAAAGCTTTGTATCCGTATATCTCTTCTAGTTGTGTATTGTATTATTTTCCGCTGCTATGTATTTAAATGTAATTTAAATCTCTGATATTTCTGTGTAATATTCATTCTTACTCTGTATATCCTTGTAATCTGATGCATTGTTGTAATATACAATGAAATGTTCTTCTGTATGCGTTCTGTTGTGGCTTGTTCTCGAACTATCCGACACTTTCCTTTACGGGGAAGTTACGGGTTTTCACAGTTGGTATCAGAGCTTTGGTTTACAAAGCTAGAGAACAAGACACATTAGAACCTTACGAAAGAATTCATCAGATATTGGATTAGTAATATCCAACGAGAATGACTCGTTAGAGATAGGATCAGTAGAATCCTAGAACGAGTGTGAAGGGTATATTTTTCAAATGAAAACAATTTTTGTTTTGAAAATCTAAATCAACTATTCGTATTTGATTATTTACTTATATTGATTTTGGACAATTCGGTATGTAAAGAATTTACATATACGCCTTGCAAACGTATATTCAAAGTTTTAATATATTGGATAGATATAGGATCACACTCTAGTTGCCCGGGGATGGTTCTGATAATGCTGCAGCGTTACTAGCACTTATATTCGAGTGACGAAGGTGTGATATCTATATATTTCCATTAGACTGGTGTGAGAACCAAAAGTTATATAGATAGATTTATTTGTTGTGATTTGGCATCAAAAACATGATTTTTTGTATATATATCAAAATTATGAATTAGAAACGTTAAATCCACTAATTGATTGATGTTTGTGTTGTTTGTTTAATTGTTTGATAATTTTGAACCATTTTGCCTAATAGCATCAAAAATTGAATTGTATTGAAATTTGGTCGCATTTGCTTGCATATACTTGCACTTACATTGAACAGGTCATAGCAAGGAGGCTAGAGCTGAGAATAAAATTTGTTTGCCCGACAAATAGGTACATGTTTACTACATAATTTACTGTTTTGTTTGGGTGATGTTGATTTTATGAGCCTATTGGCTAGCCGCTTGGCTTTTTCTTTTTCTTTTTGAGATCTGAAGGACCAGGGGAGCTATTTGAAATTCCCCGATGCTCCCATTGCAGGGGAGGTTATGGCGAAATTTTTCGAAAATTTAGGGTGTTAGCCAAATTTTTGAAGAATTTGAAAATTCTCAGAAACTGAAAAGTTAGAGAATGCAAGCCAGATCGAACGTAGAGTTGAATAATCAAACCACTTTCGACTTTGTTCCTTTTCGGGGACGAAAAGTTTTAAGTGGGGGAGATTGTAACAACCCGAAAATCTGGGCCAGTTTAAAATTTTTATTTTGGCAATTTTAGCGAATTTTGTTTATTTAAAATAAATTATTTTTAAATAATATCGACGAGAAATTTATTTTGAATATAATTCGAACGAATATATTTCTACGCGTCGTCGTAGGAATATAAATAATTATATATAATTATAAATAGAATTGAAAATGGCGCGGTAGTTCGATAATTCGATTTCAAACTTCAATTGAATGTACCGGGTGCAAAACAATCCGGACTTTAGTGAAACCAAAAACATTAGGATCTATTTGAGAATATCTTTCCAACGAATCCGACCAATCGAAATTTCATAATGGGAATCAAAAGATATGTCCAGTTGAAAATTCTGAATAGTCGCTATGGAATTCAGGCCCTTAAAAATAGACATTTTGCAAACGACCTCGGATTTCGACGAAACCACTTTTGTTGAATCCGGGATGTAAAGTTATTGCTAGGTTTTAAATTTCATAATTTTTCGATTCAATATGTGAGCGTGGCAAAGGAAAACGCGTTTGACCAGTTTAAGTTGATTTCGATCGACTGGAAAATGGCCATTTTTCTAACGGTCTCAGAATTCAGCGAAACTAGTTTTGTTAGGACCGTATCGTCAATACGAAGCTAGAAAATATTTTTCGAGAATTTTTAGAGTTAGTATGTGACCCCGGTAATTTGAAATGTACGTTTAAAATTCAATATAATGATTTAAATGTAAATTGAACGGAAACTGAGTGTAACTATCGAATCAACTTAAGATACATATCCCATTGTGTTCGGAATGGGGGTAAAACGCTATGGACCACAGGCGGTGGGCCTCGTTTAGAGGTCGTATGTAAAAGTCAACTTTTTGATATAAAATAAATTAAATAATATAAAAATAAAAATATCCCTTCCCTCTCCTTATTCATTCTGCCCCCCCCCCCTCTTCAAAATTAAATCGGCAGAAGAAAAAAAAAAGAAAAAAACCCTAAACTATCACCGTCCCCTCCCCTGAAGCGAATGCCACCGCTGCCCATCACCGCATCCCCCTCCCCTCGTACGTCGAACCGCCAGTGACGCATCTGCCCCCCCCTGAAGCATCGCGGCGCTCGATTCGCGAGCCCCCCCCAGTTCGAGACGCTGAAGCCGCCGCCCCCCTAGAAGCCAGCTCCGACGAAGACGACGCCCCCCTTCTTCGAGATACAGTGAGTATTTTATTTTATTTTTATTTTTATTTAAAAAAAAGGTTTAAAACTGAATTTTTAAAAAGGGTTTAAAACTGAATTTTGAAAAGGATGTAAAACTGTTTTTTTAAAGCATTTTAAAACTGATTTTTTTTAAATGATTTAAAAACTGATTTTTTTTTTAAATGATTTAAAAACTGATTTTTTATAAAGGAAAAAGATTTGAAATTTAAAAAGGAAAAGATTTGAAATTTAAAAAGGAAAGGATTTGAGATTTAAAAAGGTTTGAAATTTAAAAAGGAAAAGATTTGAAATTTAAAAAGAAAAAGATCAGATTTTTTTTAGAATAGAAAAGATCATGTTTTTAAAATAGAAAAGACGGAATTTTTATTAAGTAGAAGAAGTAAGATATGATTTTTATATTTTTAAAGCAATAAAAATATAATTTTTACATCATAGGAATATTAAAAATATAATCTTTATTTTTAAAATATGATCTTTATATATTGAATAGCGAAGTCAAAATTCGATTCTTTTTTATATTGAATAACATAGTAAAAATTCGATTTTTACATATGTAGAGAATACGGGCAACGAAGCGACAAAGGGCGAGATTGGCGAAGATTTTTAAAGGAAGAGTCGTAGTATTGGATAGCTATTGGTGAGAATTTCTCACCTTTCAATTTCTTTTTCTAGTTATATATATACTAGGATGCAGACGGTGCTTAGTAGCACCCGACACAATCGTCCACAGACCATGGACTTGTTTGTTTGGTTGCATAGATTAGTTGGATATTTGATTTGAATTTGGTTGTTTGGTGAATTTGATTGATGTGTGAATGGCATGGGCCTTCACTAGACCGGGGATAAGGCTAGGCCTTGTCCCGTTTCTAGTATCGTGCCGTTATGCCGCCGAAATTTTCTAAAATAAGTTAGAAAAATAAAAATATCATTTTATTTAAAGAATGAACTGAATAGAAATTCATATGTTGGAATAAAATGTTTTGTCGTTAAAAATATAATTTTTAACGTGAATGTGAATAAATAAATATTCATTTACAAACAAGAAGGTTTGTTTATGTACACCTATTTGAAGGACATTGATTGGGTCGATAAATTTTACACATCGCCCAACTGCACAAATAAAATATGCGTTTGATTGTTTGAAACCCCACACGGGTGTTGGGATGAAATTTGAAGTTCACTCATCCTGATTGATTAAATATGTCGATCGATTGATTGACGGGCTGTTATAAGCATTAGATATCTATATTTGATGCTTATACAGTGTAGTGCACTTTGGTTGATGGTTGATTATTTTTCAATGCTATTATATGTGGGTAATGTATGAAAATCCATATAATTAACTTTATATGGTAATTGATTGGGCCTCATTCCAATTTGAAAAATAAAAGTTCATGTGTTGATAGTACTCATCCATTGAGATTGGTCATGTGTTGAACGAAATACTTTAGTAATAAAATTTACATCTTTATCAATATAAAATAAAGGTTCATGTGTTGACAATACTCATCCATTGAGATTGGTCATGTGTTGAACGAAATATTTTAGTAATAAAATTTACATCTTTATCAATATAAAATAAAGGTTCATGTGTTGACAATACTCATCCATTGAGATTGGTCATGTGTTGAACGAAATATTTTGATAATAACAACTATTTTGAAAAAGAAATATTTGAAATAGAATATTTGAAAATAGAAATTTATGAAGCCGTGTTGATTAGATTGACGCCATTTTGACGTGAACGATATTTATATCGATTTTATTCATTTCGAAATGAATTGAATTGAAAACGATTTCGAAATGAATTGAATTGAAAACGATTTCGAAATGAATTGAATTGAAAACGATTTCGAAATGAATTGAATTGAAAACGATTTCGAATTGAATTGTGTAGTGACCCGAAAATCCGGGGGAATTTGAGCTGACTAAATAACACAAGTCCAACCCAAATCGCACTGGAAATTCAAGAAACTAATAGAAAGAAGACAGAGGGTGAGGATAGATAAGATAGAAACTTAGAATAGAAGAAGAAGAAGGACACAACATCAGAGTAACACGAACCTCACAACGGAACGAATAACATATAATAGATAACATATCTTTGAAATATAACAGTTATGTATACAATAGCACTTATCAGAGTACAGCACTTACAACACAGCGGAAATAACTATAGCTATATGATCTTGAAGCCTCCTGCTCCACGCTCTTCCAGTATATCTGTAAATTCCTGACTACTTGACTGCCCGTACAAAATTAGGCACCCAAGAGTTTAGGGGAAACAAAACAAATAAACTCCGGGTCAGTCATGGGACTGGTATGAGTAAAACAGTTTAAAACAGGTATATGAACAAGTAAACGATATCTCATAAGACCACACCGCAGAACGGAACAGGTTTTTCCCTTATGAAAATCCAAACATTTTTGCAAAGAAATATCATTCTGATATTATAATAATGTCTAAGTACAAATAAATATCAGTCTAGTAGAAACGCTTGCATCTCACGTTCTACATATAGAGTATACAATCAAAACCGCAAGCACGTATTGGGTAATGGATTTCCAACTATGACAAGGTATGGAATCACCTTCCGATCAGTGTACTCTAGGAACGATACACTGGAGTTCAACAAGAACATCTTGCAACTCAGCCACACATGACCGACCACTCATTTCGCTTGAGTGTATCGAATGTAAATCACCAACGGTTGGGATCAGCAACCGTTCCCGTATATATATGGGACAGCATTGATAGATTAAAGAAACAAATGAATATTCACTAGATAGGTGATTATACACCCTACTTCGGTGCGACCGACTTAGCCATGCTGCCTGCCCGATTTCTGTCATTTACCGGTTGATGAGGCTAGAAGCTACGCTTTATCATTACATCAGATTCACTTCGAATGCTACATTGTCAAATCCATCAGAATCACTAATTGACGTCTACAACAGTACATTACGTGTCAGCTAAAAGAAGTTTCCTTCTCCGCTTCCACTCTTGGTACGGTTGAAGAAATCAACGTACGTGACCGTCTGGAAATACTATGTCAGACATCCATCTTCATTCACTTAGAAATGTCACATCGTCATACCCGCCAAATCACAAATTGACTTATTCAAAAATAACACGGGTATACAGCTAAGAGAAACGAATTCCTCCGCCACCAAACGTGAATACGTTTGAACAGATCAACTTACGCGATCCATTGGATATACTCTGTCAGACCTTCGTCCATACAAGTTGTCCTGGGACTGGACAAACCGAAGGCACTATTCTGTAAACAGGATAGCCCTTGCATTTTACTCCGTCTTCAATTATTCTTTGGCATATATGATTCGCAACGCTTATGCCAATATAGAGTGGTTCTATGGATAATAATCCAACCGGTCTCTCCATATTAACAACGTTAAAATGGTCAAAACTTCGATAGTCGGTGAGTTAACTATCAAAGAAAAACAAGTGTGCAAACAACGATATTATCTCCAAATGGAAATTATATCGAACAAACATCATTTAACATAAATCTCTTTAGTTCATTAATTTATTTATCTCCTGTTTCCCTATATTCTAAATTCTTATTTCTTTTCTTTTATCAGAAAACATTTCTGATTCTCGTTTGGAAAACATTTCCAAAACTCTTTTACGATCAAACCTTACCATTTCTTAGTTAAGAAGGAAGTCACTCAAGTTGGGGTATAATTACCTCTCAGACTTTGACTGAACAACGTTATAACTTCGAAATGGTCAAAGTTTATCTTTTAATCTTTAACAACTTCTTTACGCCTTTCTCGGATCCAATTTTACAAATCCACTTCTATATTTAAAACATTGGTTATAACGATAACGTTATAATCCCTCCTTTCGAATTATCTAACTTAAATTATAACTTCTATTCTTATTAGTGAATAGTTAACCTAACACTTATTTATTTATAAATAAATAAATTTCTATTTAAACATTGGAAAGTATAAGTACTTTCCCGAATTCGATATAATCGAATTCGCCGACTAACTCTCTTCGATAAATCTCTATTTGATTAACTCTTCTTCGAATAACCTATATTCGATTAACTTCTTTTCAAATAACTCTTGTTCGATAAATCTCACCTCGATCAACTAATATTCGATAACTTTTCCTTTTCAAATATCTCATCTTTGAAAAACCTCACTTCGATTAAACTATAATCGATAACTCCCTTCGATGAAACTAACATCGATAACTCCTTTCGATGAAACTAACATCGATAACTCCCTTCGATGAAACTAACATCGATAACTCCCTTCGATGAAACTAACATCGATAACTCCCTTCGATGAAACTAACATCGATTTATTTAACTCGACGAACTTAACTCGACTAACTTAACTTGACTCGACTAACTCGACTTACTTGGTTCGACCAATTCGATTCGATTAACTAGGCTCGACTAACTTGACTAACTTAACTCGACTTACTTGGTTCGACCAATTCGGTTCGATTAACTAGGCTCGACTAACTTGGTCGAACCACCCGATCAACTCAACCTTTTTAACTTTAACTGGTTTTACTTGGTTTGACTAACTCAATTTATTAACTCGACTGACTAATTCAACTCGATTAACCTAACTTGATTTACTTATCTCGATTAACTGAACTAATCACTTTGATTAACTCGACTAACTAATTCAACTTTGGTTAACATAACCAATTCACTTAGTTTAACTTAACTAATTCACTTAACTCCTGTCGAATAAACTATATTCGATTAACTCCTTTACTCTATTCGAATAAACTATATTCGATTAACTCTAACTGATTAGCTCTAATTGGTTAACTCTAACTGATTAACTCTAATTGGTTAACTCTAACTGATTAACTCTAATTGGTTAACTCTAACTGATTAATTCTAATTGGTTAACTCTAACTGGTTAACTCGACTTGACTAACCCCTTTCGAATAACATATTCGATTAACTAACTTCGAATACCATATTCGATTTCTCCTTCGAATGTCTATATTCGATTAACTAACTTCGAATACCATATTCGATTAACTTCTTCGAATGTCTATATTCGATTAACTAACTTCGAATACCATATTCGATTTCTCCTTTCGAATGTCTATATTCGATTAACTAACTTCGAATACCATATTCGATTAACTAACTTCGAATACCATATTCGATTTCTTTATTCACTTTATAAAGATTTCCTTTTTAACAACGTTTTATTCATTGGAAAAGATTTACTTTTAAATAACGGTTCTACCCTTTAAAAATGATTTCCCTTTTTATAATGTTTCCTTTCCAATTCTATTTGTAAATGGTTTGCAAATATTTCCTTTTCAAATTTATTCTTGAAATTATTCTAACTCCTTAAATTCCCGGGAAAATTCGCCATAACCTCCTTTGTATCGGGAGCATCGGGAAAATCCCCAAACTCGCCACACAGGCCTTTCCATTCAAAAAGAAATGTTTTGAATTTATTCCTTTTTCAAATATCTCCTATTTATAAATATCCCAATTTATAAATATTCCTTATTTATAAATATTCCACTTTATAAATATCTCTTATTTATAAATATCCCATTTTATAAATATTCTATTTTCAATATCACTTTGAAAATTCCCTTATCTACATTCCGGTATGTTATGGTATTCAATCATATCAAATCACGATGTTCAATATCGTCCATACACCCACAATCAACAATAGGTTATAATTCACATCATATATCAAAATATATGAAAAACAATAAAATAACTGTTGAGGAATCCAGTCGGATTCCTCCAACCTGTTTCCCTGCATCCACAAATGTTACACAATAAAATCAATATCACTTGCAGTTTCATATGATATATTCTGTTAAACAGAATCAATATAGAAATTCAACTAACTGACTAGCAGTTCAATCAAACAGTCAACACACAATCAATCAGTCAATATTTAACAGTCCTAAAAATACAACATGAAAATATAAACTGTTCAGAGTTAGTGAGATTTACTCACTTTGGCGCGTTAATCGTCAAATAACGGTTTGCGTTATTTGGCTCAGTCGGACAATTTATTTCGCCATAAATTGTAACTAGCTCGGATTCACTCCCAGTCAGTCTCATTGTGTTGCTCCCGTTCATACGATCCTAACGGATCTAGTTTCGTCCAAATCCGATAACATATGACCCAGATATTAGATTTACAAGTTAAACACTAATTTATATTAAATTAACTAAGGGTTTTTAGACTTGGGCCTTACCACATGAACTCAGCCCATATACCAATTTCCACCCGCAACCTCTTCTCCTACAATTTCTTCGCTCCTCCTACCCCAGGAAATACGCACCATTACTGCACCTAAACCCCCAAATCGCACATTCTCCTTCCACCAAAATTTCAAACCAAACTTACCAACATTCCTCTCATCGACCTCTCAATCAACTCATACCAAAACTTCATCACTCTATCTCCACTTCATAAATGTGTCGACTGTGTTTCTTTGTCCGCACTCCAGCACTTCGGTTGACAACAGTAATCATCGAACCCCAAAAAAAATTGCACGCAAGTGCTATTCTCTACTATGAATTCGAAAATGACAGTAAAAACATGTATCATTGCCTCGAACTCAAGTAAATATTAACCCTAACTCTACTGTAATTTTCCCCATTTCCTGAATCGTGACCGCACCTTGAAACGACGGTACCCAGTCGAAGCCCCTTGCTTGCTGAATTCAAACATACCACTTTGGTGATTTTTAGAATTGATTTTGATTTTTATTTTGATTTTATGAGGATCCAACTTTTTTCTGAAAGAACAGAAAACATACGGTGCCAGTTTTGTTGACTAATGGTAGAGGAAATTTAGGTTATAAGGTTTGTTAGGGGGGGTATTTATAATGTTGATAAATATCTATATATTTTTTTGTGTGGAGATATTTTAGTTTTATATTAATTTTATATTCGTTATTGCCTTCTAAAAATCATGTGATCACATACAATACCCAAAAATCATGAAAATGGGTATGTAGCTAGAGTTCGACATTACGGTCCCAACGAAACTGGTTTCGTCGAATTTCGACTTCGTATGCTCACACAGCGTATTTTTAACTGTCGAAATATCGACTATTTCTCACTCTAAAAATCCGTACGGTCACACAGTGACTCTAAAAATCACGAAACTAGGAATCTAACAACTATTTGATATTGCAGATCCAACAAAACTGGTTTCGTTGAATTCCGACTTCGTATGCTCACACAGTGTATTTTTAAAGCTCTGGATGACCCTTTTAAATATATAAATATATTTAAATATTATTAAATTAAATATTAATAAATTAATATTATCGTATATATCCATATACGATGTCGTCCGACTCCAGAATATCACCTCAGATTTCATGACTTGATTCCCAGACTCCAGATTATCCCGATATTCAGTTCGTATCGAAAAATCGATTTATAACGTATATAAAGCGTTGCAAATTATAAAGGAATTCCACAGCGACTTTTCTGAAATTTGATTTGGACATATCTCAAAATCTACACGACGAAATCCCGATCTTTCTCTTCCACTAGAAAGATATACTCCACCAGCTCCACACATTTCTTGTTTCACAGAAATCCGGTTTAAAACGAATCCTGTACATTCAGTTGAAGTTCGAATCGCCAATTCACGAACTGCAGCGCCATTTCGAGCTCGATTTTAATTATAGTATAATTATACGTTCAAACCGTCGTCGATTGAATATATTCGTTATTATATTTCGAATCGAAACTCCACCAAATCTCGTATGCTATTCAATTCACATGATATTGTGAATTTCACTATTTCCGACTGTTTCGACATTATAATATATTATTATATTATAATTATTTATTAAATATTCAATATTATTTAATTAAACGATCATTAACTTCTCTAAATCACCAATTATATAATTAAATAAATTAATTATAACCCTGGGAAAATGCGGGTCATTACATTCTTCCCCACTTAAAATAATTTCGTCCTCGAAATTGCTAAGTCAGAGGACGACCCCATCTATTGGAACTCCTAAGATTTGTTTACCTCTTATCGTCGGTTTCAACTGAACCAATTAATATCGACTAAAATATTAATTTATTCCGACTAACTAAATTTTCAAAAATCCTGAAAATTTTCCAACACCTTAACTTTTCGAAAAATTTCGCCAGCACCTCCTTTGTACTGGTCAATAACTCAAACTCCAACTCGCCTCTCGGGGCCTTCTTTAACTCAAAAGAAAATCAAACAGCCAAGCGGCTTGCCAATTTGGCTCATCAAAATCTCAAACTCATATCAAATATAAACTGGTACCTTTTTGTCGGGCATATCATTATATCCCTTCAATCTGTTATCACTTCAACATATACCGATGTCATTCCAATCAACTTAAATCGATTTATTCTCAAATCCAATCATTCGGTTATATCTAAACCAAATTCCATTCAAACTCCAATATCAAATTTCAAATTCTTAACTCATCAATGAAATTCCATTTCAGATTATTCTCTTATCACCCCAGTTTTACTTAACTTAACAAGTTAAATTTTAAATTCTAGAATTTAAATCCCTGGGCTCTTATTTCAAGTCAATTTGAAATCATAATACCGATTCAAAACATTTGAATTCTTAAAAAAACTTGTTTTCGCAAAACAAATTTGAAAATAAAATCTTGGGTAGTAATCCGTCACTTATAACTCGAAAATCACACTGATGATGTGTACACCATCATCAGAATTATTTTCCAGCGATCAAAGTGAGTTCAATACTATATTCATTTTCAAAATCATTACCAAATACTTCCATTTTGAAAACATTTCAAAATCTCCCAGGAACTTAAAATTTCCTTATTTTAATTCCAATCTGATTTAAATTCAGATTTTTCTTCATTTTATTTCATATACTTTACTTATATGAATTCTGATTAGTCATTTACAATCATTTTACCTTTTTATAATCTTACTCGATTATAATAACAACCAACACAACCAATTATACTATGTTAATTTCGAAACATACCATGTCGGTTCATCGTGTTCAAGTGTTTATAAAACTCCTACCGATACAGTGGATCAAACTGATCGACCAGAATTTATAAGCCACTCAACCAATAAATCTACACAATATAAATCACTTTATATTAACTAACAAATACGCACTCGTATATATACACTCAAACTCAGTCTAGGATATTACTAATCCCATCTCTACTGAATCACGCCACAGAGCCAAGGTAATAACTAAACCAATGCTCTGATACCAACTGTAGTGACCCGAAAATCCGGGGGAATTTGAGCTGACTAAATAACACAAGTCCAACCCAAATCGCACTGGAAATTCAAGAAACTAATAGAAAGAAGACAGAGGGTGAGGATAGATAAGATAGAAACTTAGAATAGAAGAAGAAGAAGAACACAATATCAGAGTAACACGAACCTCACAATGGAACGAATAACATATAATAGATAACATATCTTTGAAATATAACAGTTATGTATACAATAGCACTTATCAGAGTACAGCACTTACAACACAGCGGAAATAACTATAGCTATATGATCTTGAAGCCTCCTGCTCCACGCTCTTCCAGTATATCTGTAAATTCCTGACTACTTGACTGCCCGTACAAAATTAGGCACCCAAGAGTTTAGGGGAAACAAAACAAATAAACTCCGGGTCAGTCATGGGACTAGTATGAGTAAAACAGTTTAAAACAGGTATATGAACAAGTAAATGATATCTCATAAGACCACACCGCAGAACGGAACGGGTTTTTCCCTTATGAAAATCCAAACATTTTTGCAAAGAAATATCATTCTGATATTATAATAATGTCTAAGTACAAATAAATATCAGTCTAGTAGAAACGCTTGCATCTCACGTTCTACATATAGAGTATACAATCAAAACCGCAAGCATGTATTGGGTAATGGATTTCCAACTATGACAAGGTATGGAATCACCTTCCGATCTGTGTACTCTAGGAACGATACACTGGAGTTCAACAAGAACATCTTGCAACTCAGCCACACATGACCGACCACTCATTTCGCTTGAGTGTATCGAATGTAAATCACCAACGGTTGGGATCAGCAACCGTTCCCGTATATATATGGGACAGCATTGATAGATTAAAGAAACAAATGAATATTCACTAGATAGGTGATTATACACCCTACTTCGGTGCGACCGACTTAGCCATGCTGCCTGCCCGATTTCTGTCATTTACCGGTTGATGAGGCTAGAAGCTACGCTTTATCATTACATCAGATTCACTTCGAATGCTACATTGTCAAATCCATCAGAATCACTAATTGACGTCTACAACAGTACATTACGTGTCAGCTAAAAGAAGTTTCCTTCTCCGCTTCCACTCTTGGTACGGTTGAAGAAATCAACGTACGTGACCGTCTGGAAATACTATGTCAGACATCCATCTTCATTCACTTAGAAATGTCACATCGTCATACCCGCCAAATCACAAATTGACTTATTCAAAAATAACACGGGTATACAGCTAAGAGAAACGAATTCCTCCGCCACCAAACGTGAATACGTTTGAACAGATCAACTTACGCGATCCATTGGATATACTCTGTCAGACCTTCGTCCATACAAGTTGTCCTGGGACTGGACAAACCGAAGGCACTATTCTGTAAACAGGATAGCCCTTGCATTTTACTCCGTCTTCAATTATTCTTTGGCATATATGATTCGCAACGCTTATGCCAATACAGAGTGGTTCTATGGATAATAATCCAACCGGTCTCTCCATATTAACAACGTTAAAATGGTCAAAACTTCGATAGTCGGTGAGTTAACTATCAAAGAAAAACAAGTGTGCAAACAACGATATTATCTCCAAATGGAAATTATATCGAACAAACATCATTTAACATAAATCTCTTTAGTTCATTAATTTATTTATCTCCTGTTTCCCTATATTCTAAATTCTTATTTCTATTCTTTTATCAGAAAACATTTCTGATTCTCGTTTGGAAAACATTTCCAAAACTCTTTTACGATCAAACCTTACCATTTCTTAGTTAAGAAGGAAGTCACTCAAGTTGGGGTATAATTACCTCTCAGACCTTGACTGAACAACGTTATAACTTCGAAATGGTCAAAGTTTATCTTTTAATCTTTAACAACTTCTTTACGCCTTTCTCGGATCCAATTTTACAAATCCACTTCTATATTTAAAACATTGGTTATAACGATAACGTTATAATCCCTCCTTTCGAATTATCTAACTTAAATTATAACTTCTATTCTTATTAGTGAATAGTTAACCTAACACTTATTTATTTATAAATAAATAAATTTCTATTTAAACATTGGAAAGTATAAGTACTTTCCCGAATTCGATATAATCGAATTCGCCGACTAACTCTCTTCGATAAATCTCTATTTGATTAACTCTTCTTCGAATAACCTATATTCGATTAACTTCTTTTCGAATAACTCTTGTTCGATAAATCTCACCTCGATCAACTAATATTCGATAACTTTTCCTTTTCAAATATCTCATCTTTGAAAAACCTCACTTCGATTAAACTATAATCGATAACTCCCTTCGATGAAACTAACATCGATAACTCCTTTCGATGAAACTAACATCGATAACTCCCTTCGATGAAACTAACATCGATAACTCCCTTCGATGAAACTAACATCGATAACTCCCTTCGATGAAACTAACATCGATTTATTTAACTCGACGAACTTAACTCGACTAACTTAACTTGACTCGACTAACTCGACTTACTTGGTTCGACCAATTCGATTCGATTAACTAGGCTCGACTAACTTGACTAACTTAACTCAACTTACTTGGTTCGACCAATTCGGTTCGATTAACTAGGCTCGACTAACTTGGTCGAACCACCCGATCAACTCAACCTTTTTAACTTTAACTGGTTTTACTTGGTTTGACTAACTCAATTTATTAACTCGACTGACTAATTCAACTCGATTAACCTAACTTGATTTACTTATCTCGATTAACTGAACTAATCACTTTGATTAACTCGACTAACTAATTCAACTTTGGTTAACTTAACCAATTCACTTAACTAATTCACTTAGTTTAACTTAACTAATTCACTTAACTCCTGTCGAATAAACTATATTCGATTAACTCCTTTACTCCATTCGAATAAACTATATTCGATTAACTCTAACTGATTAGCTCTAATTGGTTAACTCTAACTGATTAACTCTAATTGGTTAACTCTAACTGATTAACTCTAATTGGTTAACTCTAACTGATTAATTCTAATTGGTTAACTCTAACTGGTTAACTCGACTTGACTAACCCCTTTCGAATAACATATTCGATTAACTAACTTCGAATACCATATTCGATTTCTCCTTCGAATGTCTATATTCGATTAACTAACTTCGAATACCATATTCGATTAACTTCTTCGAATGTCTATATTCGATTAACTAACTTCGAATACCATATTCGATTTCTCCTTTCGAATGTCTATATTCGATTAACTAACTTCGAATACCATATTCGATTAACTAACTTCGAATACCATATTCGATTTCTTTATTCACTTTATAAAGATTTCCTTTTTAACAACGTTTTATTCATTGGAAAAGATTTACTTTTAAATAACGGTTCTACCCTTTAAAAATGATTTCCCTTTTTATAATGTTTCCTTTCCAATTCTATTTGTAAATGGTTTGCAAATATTTCCTTTTCAAATTTATTCTTGAAATTATTCTAACTCCTTAAATTCCCGGGAAAATTCGCCATAACCTCCTTTGTATCGGGAGCATCGGGAAAATCCCCAAACTCGCCACACAGGCCTTTCCATTCAAAAAGAAATGTTTTGAATTTATTCCTTTTTCAAATATCTCCTATTTATAAATATCCCAATTTATAAATATTCCTTATTTATAAATATTCCACTTTATAAATATCTCTTATTTATAAATATCCCATTTTATAAATATTCTATTTTCAATATCACTTTGAAAATTCCCTTATCTACATTCCGGTATGTTATGGTATTCAATCATATCAAATCACGATGTTCAATATCGTCCATACACCCACAATCAACAATAGGTTATAATTCACATCATATATCAAAATATATGAAAAACAATAAAATAACTGTTGAGGAATCCAGTCGGATTCCTCCAACCTGTTTCCCTGCATCCACAAATGTTACACAATAAAATCAATATCACTTGCAGTTTCATATGATATATTCTGTTAAACAGAATCAATATAGAAATTCAACTAACTGACTAGCAGTTCAATCAAACAGTCAACACACAATCAATCAGTCAATATTTAACAGTCCTAAAAATACAACATGAAAATATAAACTGTTCAGAGTTAGTGAGATTTACTCACTTTGGCGCGTTAATCGTCAAATAACGGTTTGCGTTATTTGGCTCAGTCGGACAATTTATTTCGCCATAAATTGTAACTAGCTCGGATTCACTCCCAGTCAGTCTCATTGTGTTGCTCCCGTTCATACGATCCTAACGGATCTAGTTTCGTCCAAATCCGATAACATATGACCCAGATATTAGATTTACAAGTTAAACACTAATTTATATTAAATTAACTAAGGGTTTTTAGACTTGGGCCTTACCACATGAACTCAGCCCATATACCAATTTCCACCCGCAACCTCTTCTCCTACAATTTCTTCGCTCCTCCTACCCCAGGAAATACGCACCATTACTGCACCTAAACCCCCAAATCGCACATTCTCCTTCCACCAAAATTTCAAACCAAACTTACCAACATTCCTCTCATCGACCTCTCAATCAACTCATACCAAAACTTCATCACTCTATCTCCACTTCATAAATGTGTCGACTGTGTTTCTTTGTCCGCACTCCAGCACTTCGGTTGACAACAGTAATCATCGAACCCCAAAAAAAATTGCACGCAAGTGCTATTCTCTACTATGAATTCGAAAATGACAGTAAAAACATGTATCATTGCCTCGAACTCAAGTAAATATTAACCCTAACTCTACTGTAATTTTCCCCATTTCCTGAATCGTGACCGCACCTTGAAACGACGGTACCCAGTCGAAGCCCCTTGCTTGCTGAATTCAAACATACCACTTTGGTGATTTTTAGAATTCATTTTGATTTTTATTTTGATTTTATGAGGATCCAACTTTTTTCTGAAAGAACAGAAAACATACGGCGCCAGTTTTGTTGACTAATGGTAGAGGAAATTTAGGTAATAAGGTTTGTTAGGGGGGGTATTTATAATGTTGATAAATATCTATATATTTTTTTGTGTGGAGATATTTTAGTTTTATATTAATTTTATATTCGTTATTGCCTTCTAAAAATCATGTGATCACATACAATACCCAAAAATCACGAAAATGGGTATGTAGCTAGAGTTCGACATTACGGTCCCAACGAAACTGGTTTCGTCGAATTTCGACTTCGTATGCTCACACAGCGTATTTTTAACTGTCGAAATATCGACTATTTCTCACTCTAAAAATCCGTACGGTCACACAGTGACTCTAAAAATCACGAAACTAGGAATCTAACAACTATTTGATATTGCAGATCCAACAAAACTGGTTTCGTCGAATTCCGACTTCGTATGCTCACACAGTGTATTTTTAAAGCTCTGGATGACCCTTTTAAATATATAAATATATTTAAATATTATTAAATTAAATATTAATAAATTAATATTATCGTATATATCCATATACGATGTCGTCCGACTCCAGAATATCACCTCAGATTTCATGACTTGATTCCCAAACTCCAGATTATCCCGATATTTAGTTCGTATCGAAAAATCGATTTATAACGTATATAAAGCGTTGCAAATTATAAAGGAATTCCACAGCGACTTTTCTGAAATTTGATTTGGACATATCTCAAAATCTACACGACGAAATCCCGATCTTTCTCTTCCACTAGAAAGATATACTCCACCAGCTCCACACGTTTCTTGTTTCACAGAAATCCGGTTTAAAACGAATCCTGTACATTCAGTTGAAGTTCGAATCGCCAATTCACGAACTGCAGCGCCATTTCGAGCTCGATTTTAATTATAGTATAATTATACGTTCAAACCGTCGTCGATTGAATATATTCGTTATTATATTTCGAATCGAAACTCCACCAAATCTCGTATGCTATTCAATTCACATGATATTGTGAATTTCACTATTTCCGACTGTTTCGACATTATAATATATTATTATATTATAATTATTTATTAAATATTCAATATTATTTAATTAAACGATCATTAACTTCTCTAAATCACCAATTATATAATTAAATAAATTAATCATAACCCTGGGAAAATGCGGGTCATTACAAATTGAATTGAAAACGAATTCAAATTGAATTGAAAGCGAATTGAAATGAATTCAAATTGAATTGAAATTTGAATTGAATAGAAATGAATTTTAAAACGAATTTATAAAGAAGAATTCAATTTTGATTTGAATTGAAAAGGAGGTTGAAATTGCTTTTGAAACGAATTTAAAACTATTTATATAATTCGTTTTAAATAGAAATCGACGAAATATATATTATATATATAATATAATGGCCTGAGTAGAACGCGCCGCGGCAGTTCGCGAATTTCGACCATTTATTTCAAACGGACATTACGGGAGATCCGACCGTCGGATTCTCCTAAAACCGGAACCGTTGGGTTCGTATCGAAAAGAGATTTCTAGCGAATGTTAGAAATTTGAAATCTAACGGTTGGATTTGGAGATACACCCAAATCAAATTCGAAAAAGGTCGCTGTAAGTGCAGTTCGATGGCCGTTGATGGAAATCGACTGTACGGGCCTTGATAAAATTATTAAAAATAGTAATAATTTGTGTAAAATCATAAGAAATGATTTAGAAAGGATTGGGATGAAAAACTCCATATTTGAAAAGATAAAAATAGATTTTTATCGAAATGAACTAGTTTTGAACTAGAAATATAATTCTATTTATTTTTAAATAAATAAATTGAATTTGAAAAGGGTTTTAAAAATAACCAGAATTTCCAATGATTGCATTGGAGTGGATTTGAATCGAAATTGTCTTCGGAATATTTCGATGTTGGAATTCGGGATTATACAGATGTTGTTATGGAAATTTGAAAGATATATATATTTATATCGTTATTTCCAATACGACATTTGTTAATCGTAGAATTTGATATTGAATATAAGCCGGGATATTTTCTATTCAGAGCCTTGTATTTAATATCAAATGTGATTTGGGTTTGTCGTGAATGGTGTCTTCATTAACACTGTTCTTGAACCCAGTTGAGAAAAGATTAAATCTTTTTATTTAGATTTAATGAAGTGTACCAATTAAATAATATTTAATTGGAATTGAATTGATATTGATTTTTGGGTTTATCGTGAACAGTGTTTTAAAATAACACTCGTTCTTTAACCCGATAATTAATGGAATGTGACTTTGGGTTTATCGTGAACCGTGTTTTAAATGACACGGATTCTTTAACCCAGTTAACGATTAAAACTAAGTGGAGTTTTAATGAATCTTTAATTAGATTGAAATAATCGAAATGGAGTATCACCAGTTTTGCTCCAGGCGTTAGTTAAATCTTTAATTAGATTTGAACGTGAAATGGTAATTGAATTTACCGATAACACCGTGGTGTTAGATATGAAGTATTAACCAGTTTTACTTCATGGGATGAATAGGTTGGGGATTGGGAAATTAAAACCAAGGATTACTTCGGTAAGGTTCGCTAATTCCGACTAGTTGAATCGAAATTCAAAGGAAGATTAGAGAATAAATTCAGGAATTTTATCTTGGATAAAATTAATGGGAACCTTTCCCTATGAATGTGAAATCAGAAACTAACTGTCGGTTAGCTAAGCAGAACGGTTTTCTGGATATTGATCTGATGTTGGTTTCGGCCTTCGGGGTTAATATTTGGGGAATTATTCTCTTGATTAATTTGCGGTTAGTGACTGAGGAATTGGAATGAGGCGTATGTTGTATTTGTGTAACACTTATTTAAAATATACGCGAGTTGTTCGGAAAGACCGGGTTTATCCCATTCTGAATAACTGATACGACGATAAGTCGAAGATGAAGACGGTGGTCGAAGACCGGAAGTCTTCACGTCGTTTGGGTGATTACTGATGATCTTGATTGGGCTGTACACCCAAGAAGATGGAAACAGTTGGTGATCGTCCAGACGTACTTGGAGATCGATGGATATGCGGGGTACTAGGTGCCTCCGGTTTCGTTCAGCCCCAGAACGGACTTGTAAATGGACTGTGTGTCTGACATTGGATTTTAGTCCGTGTGATTGATCTCTATTAAATATATATCTGTTTGGCGGCGGAGAATTTATTCTCTTGCTTAACGCCCTTCTCTGAGACGTACGAGCTTAGGGGTTATATATTGATGGATATCAATCGCATGGAGTGAATTGCCTGTGTGGCATGCCTAAGTGGCAAATGATCGAGGCTTCTGTTGAAAAGCAAAGTCTTGTGGTGATGATCAAAGCACGGCCTTTGTGGCGTAGCTTTGTGTAACGTTTACTTCGCGAGTTTCACACCCGGTATGAACCAAAAACGGGAGACGGACCTCAGGGGGACATGCGTTTTCTTTCTAGCTAGAAGTGGCGTCAGTGGTTTTACACGCCCTGACGAGTTTGACTTATGTGGTTGTTACTGTTGCGAGGCGCCTCGGTTAGATCGGACGATCCGGGTCCGATGGAGTCATTTGTTGGCTCATTTACGCCCCAAAGGGCGGAGGGACGCATTGTTCAGGCATTATAATCCACTTCGTGTGGACCGGCCCTGACGATCCAAGGGGCAGTTGCGGTTGTTCCTAGACATGGGCTAGATTGTCTAAAATCGGTTGAGGACGATCCCTGGCCTCGGTTCACAGAAGGAAATCCAATTTCCAAATACGTGACTTTGCGGTTTTATTTGTAAACCTATATATGGCGACATAGTGGCACGGGACGCTCATGTCGCCTATGATTGATACTTATGATTTGAAGTTGTTTTATACACTATGCACTTATAATAGTATCAAATAATCTGTTTTAAAACGTATCAAGCATTCTTTGGCTGTTACAAGGGAAAACCCTATCCCCCGGCTTGCGTTGCATTGTGTGATAGGACCTGGGTCTTATAACAGCTTCATTTTTCTTTATTTAGCATTGCGCAGTTGTTTTATGCATTGGTGTTCTTGGGAGGAAACCCGTTCCGTGTTATACGGCGTAGTCCCTTGATTTACCTTACTTTGAAAATAAAGATAATAACTGTTTTCGTTCTCACACCAGTCACATGACTGACCTGGAGTTTATTGTTTTAACCTAAACTCTGGGTGCCCCTATTTTGACACGGGCAGCTAGTAGTTTTGGTTTTGCAGATTTATATTCACAGGATCCTGGTTTACAGCTGGAACGATATCCGGAAAGCTTTGTATCCGTATATCTCTTCTAGTTGTGTATTGTATTATTTTCCGCTGATATGTATTTAAATGTAATTTAAATCTCTGATATTTCTGTGTAATATTCATTCTTACTCTGTATATCCTTGTAATCTGATGCATTGTTGTAATATACAATGAAATGTTCTTCTGTATGCGTTCTGTTGTGGCTTGTTCTCGAACTATCCGACACTTTCCTTTACGGGGAAGTTACGGGTTTTCACAAGCAATTAAAGAAATTATAAACTTAAATTTAAAGAATAGTCATAGAACTTTATTACTCGTTGTTTTTTGTCACCTGGTCCTATTCCAAAATATTTAATATTTAATCTTTTTACAAAAAAGATGTATAAAACCATTATCCTTTCATAAGCGGGACAAAGTCTAAGAATGTCGAACATAATTTTCTAATAGGATTCATCATCATTAAAAAAGTATGCATTTACTTTTTGAGTAAAAAGATAAACTATTTTGTCTTTTCATTGGAAAAATAAATTCATTCGTACTTTTAATAAGAAACAAAAGCACATTTATCTTTCTGATAAAAAGGCGAATGCATTTATACTTTTAATAAAATAAAAAAAATTCATATAACTTATAAATAACAAATAAATATATTTATTTTTCATAAAATATCACCTTTTCTATAAAAATACATGGGAAAGGCTATTAAGACACAGAGTTAGAGTCACAAAGCATGGACCATTGGATTTGTTTGTTTTTATGTGGAAACTGGAATTCATGGGAAGATCTAATGGTTGAGATTTGTTGTGTTCAATTTTGTGTCATCATTTTGTGTTCAAATAGAGTTTCCCAAAAAATATTGTCATGATAAATATTCAAGAGCAATCCATTTACTCAACTAAATAGCGCACATGACTAAGAGTGATTGTAAATACATGAAAACGTTCAATCAGAAACATCATACCTAGCAAAAGAAATCCATGTAATATATAGGTAAGTAAGGGATTCACCATGTCAGTACGATGTTAATGATGTATAGTACCTATATCTATATTACTATATACATTAACACCATAATAGACAATTATTATACTTTGAACAAAATAACTAGCAAGAGTGAAAGCTGTTAAGTACATTATTTAATTATAGAGTTAACAAAAATAATAGTTTTGCAATGAAATATTACAACTGGAAACTCAAAGTAATAAAATAAATAAATTTAACAATAGATAATTTGTGATAATTATTTTATACATAGAAAAATTAATTTAATTTTTCAAAAAAAAGAGGAAATATTTTATGATTATTTACCTTTTAAAACATAATATCATCACATAAGTTTAGCAAAAAAGTGATTGGTCTTTATCTGCTAATTATAATAAAAAATTAAATTTAGTTTATACATATTTGTTTATAGCCAGTGTGCACAGTGACTACTATAAACATCAATAGGCTCAGAAAAACAATATATCAAGTTTGAAAATATGAAACATGAGGTCACGTAAAATAAAATTCGAAAACATAATCAATATAGATATAAGGTATAATGTAACAATAGATCAAAATTTGCTTGCAAAACAGTATAATCAAACTTAAACCTATTTCTATAGCCAACGGTAAAAATAACAAATTTGATATTCAAAAACTTTTGCCATCCTAAACCAATTTACTATTTGAAGTGAAAAATTGAAAAACCAAAGAGCTAATTACTTAAGTTTTTTTATTGGATTGTTGATAGATCTGCGTTCAAGAGAGAAAATACGAACTGGGAAATTAGTAAGGATTTGAACAATAAAACGTGTGGGATCCTAGTAAAGCTTTGATTTTATTAAAGAAATTGGCTAGGATCTAAGAGATTAAAACAAATTTTAGAAATTGGTCAGTGTTTGAAAATTTGTACTCATGTCATCGCGAAAGAGAAGAGAGACTAGTAGGGGAAATTATGTCAGAATAACTAGATAATTTTGTACTAGAAACATAACATTTTGATTTCGCAAGCCTTAAAATAAAATGAGGCACAAAATTAGCTATGCAAACTTCAGAAAAGTTAGCATTGTCCTTGAATATAATATAAATGGGCCGACGAGCCCTTAGACCTATTTTTTAGTTTCTTATAAGAGAAAATATTTGTCGTTGACAAAAAATTTCCTAAATATTTAGGAAAGTATGGCCTAAAATTTTCAAAAAAATATTTGCCTAGTAGGCAATCTAAAATTTTCGAATTTGTTCAGGAGGGAAACCGACCGGAGTCGTAAAACTCTCCCTAATGCACCAAGTCCTGTCCGCGGGCACCACATAAGTGAGCGTATGCACATGGTAAGCTCTTAGCATGCCATTTCGGATTTCGAACTCACAGCACTGTTACCATGGTGCAAATCTTTAACCGCTGGACTACTACTGCGGACAGTGGATCTAATTTCAGTTAAAAAGAGGGATATGAGCCAAAAATCCTCGTAAAATAATTTAGCAAAATGGACTATATTAGTTGTATTTCAATCATTTACATAATTGACCAATATAATAATATCAAGAACATAAATTAAAATGTTCACGATGACAACTACAACATTTAAGAAATAAATAGAAGAGGATGTAGGCTAAGTAAAACATATATGAGGGTGTGATTCAATTTTTTTTTTGAGTTGAATGTTAATGCAAATAGACTAATTTATATGTGAATTTTAAATTATAAAAATTGTAAAATAACTAAAACTTTTGTTATTCAAATTACAGGACAAGTCTATATAAAGAGGAACTGAAAAGCAAATTACCAAAGCACCCTATGAATTTACCCAAATAAATCATTTCTCATGTTTTGAAAAAAAAAATTCTATTTCTTTAAATTATTAAATGCTTGGATGTTGAGTAAAGAAAGAGATTGAGATGAATTAATAAATAGCGAAAGATACAAATATAATAAAATAATTTTGTTAAGACTTGAACTCATGATCACTAACATCCAACGGTGTATATGTAAAATATTTAAGTAGATGTATAATACAACATAGTGCAAAAAGATCAACGCTACGTTTTGAGAATAAGAGAGTTATTATTAAAAACTACTCTGGATATCTATCTAGGTTTTACTAGAAATACGTCACTAACTATTGCTTAAATTCTACAGTAACAAATACTATTATAGCCAAAAAAAATAAACTGAGTCACAGAAAGAGCCAAAGATCTCAAAAGTAATTCAACGAGATGCTATAAAGACAGGAGATTATTAAGAGTTGTCTACACAGTAAGAAGAAATGACGATTTTAAATTGGGATAGTCTGTTGTCGCTAAATAACTTGAGGAACTAGAATATAATTTTAGTTATTAAGCAATTTCTTTTATTACAACAAGCTGTTACAGCACAAGCGTCATTCCCTTTATTTGGTTATTTTCTTTGTAACAATTTGTCGAAATATTTGACTTTGTTTTTTCATTGAGACATTTAACTATGTTTTTGCATTGAATAATGTTTTATTGCTTTTAATTTTTCTTTTAGGTGGCATCATCTATGTTTTTTACGTTTGATTTTAGGTGAAATTAGTAAGTGGATGTTTTGAATTTATAAAAAAACTTGATTTGTTAGATAATATTTTTAAACGATACTAATATTTAATAATATTACTACTTATAGTGGACGTTTTGAATTTGTAAAATGCATTTAATTGGTTGATCTTATTTTCAAGTGATATAAAGATTTGATATTATAATCATTTTGGTAGTTTACATTGACACAAAAAAGTGAGACATTAAAGGTATTGCAACTATTATTAAAGATAAAATGCATGTCAACTTATATGCATATGTTATGTACTTAATTAATTACACAATTCAGATTGGTTGCGCGAGCACATCACTTTGAATGGTGGTGCCAACCCAAAATTCAATGTGTAGTGTATGGTTTTACATTCAAAATCGTCCTTTGCAACACGGTGGAATGACATACAAAGTAACCTAATTTAATTGAAAATTTTGTTGCTAAATGTATGTTTGGATATTTAATATATCAAACCAACATGAATTTACATAAACTTAGTTCACATTTATTAAATAATAGTAAAGTAAGATAATTTTAAGATATCTCGTTAATTTTAGGAATTCCTTCTCTTTTCCTTAATTCTCTCAGTATATTTTATTTTCAAAATAATTTGTTACTTGTTAACCATCTTTCTGGTCCGGTTCCCAAAAGTATATCAGGCCTCTTGACTCGGCCTACCGCGCGACACCAAAGCCGAAGTGTCACCAAGACATTGGAGATTCGACCCCGAAAGGAATCAAGCAAGCGATAGCCTTACAACATCTTAAAATGCGAATATCACATCACCCTGGTCCTGCCCTGCATCGCATCACCTTGGTCTTGCTTTGCATCTGATCACCTATAACCTCGCATCGCATCACCATGCCACCAACTAACCATCACATCTCCTATATGTCGCATCCATCGGAAGCGATGCAATCGCATCCACTTGATGCGATGCATCCCCCCATGTCACTCCCTGAACGAAGTAAAACGCATCCCACCCAAGGCACATAAAATCAAAAAAAACTACTAAGCCAAACTTCGATTTTTTGACCTCAATGGATGTAATAATTGAAAATTGTATAAACATCAAATAATACATTAAAATTCTCGGTTGAATCCATCTAGCTCATATGAAGATAACATACAACAGGATTTGAGTTGGATTAATGGACACCAACTACAATGTGAACCCGCCTGAACCTCAAATCTATGCATCATGAATAAAATATTAGAATTCACTCTATCATAGATTGTATATTTTGCTATCTTCCATTAAAGCATGTTCAAAACATTATCCATGAGGTTAGGTTGTAATTGTGGATGAAGAGCAGAAAGATTTTTTGAACCAGCTGATTTAATTCAGGCTGATGTAAGAACATGAATAAGATGAATGGATGAACTAAAAAAAATTAATGTAAAAACTAACATAAGAAAACATGGCCCAAGTAGATAAGAAGTTCAAGAGTTTTTTACACATTAACGATGATAGATTAAAGATGTTAAACCACATTTAAGACATATTTTTTTACCATACATAGAAAAGAACTAGAATAATATGCAAAAAAGGGATATAGATGAAAATAACAATAAACTGGTATAAGCATTAATTTACATGCACCTAGTGGCTATGTCCGAAATTTATTCAATCTTCAAAAAAAATTTGAATCAGTTAAGTAACTCTAAAAAATTAGTGACTAATTCCTTTTCTGCAATGAGATCATCACCAGTTTCGATATATTGATAACAGATAACACAATAATTATATGCAAATGACAAATATTCATGAAACTGTAATAAAAAGAGACCATTCACCACTTATTAGAATTGTAAAGCTGGATACAAACTAGATATTATACCAATTTTCCATCGGATTCCCATAAATGATGAAATTAATATATTTTATGTACATAAATGTTGAAACTCGCATAATACAAGCAAAATCTGGTTAGAAAGCATATCCCACTATCACTGACCTAACAACTGGAATAGTGGGCTACTCGTATAAGAATTGAACATGATATATATATTCAAGCGATGTGCATTGATGTTCCATGAATCTAAAAAATAAAGTTATCTAGAAAAGCGGCTGCAAAGGGATATGTAATTTCTAGCATATCGGGCTATAGTATTCAAGGCCCAAATACTCTTCTGAAGTGCTTTTGGATCGTCGGAAGCCCATTTAACAAATTATTTTGTGTAGAATTATAATTACAACATTATATCATTGTAACTATTCATTCAATATTATACTCTCTCAGTTTTCATCAATAATATCAAAACTTTACAGAAAATCTATGCTATAAATCTTCATCAATAAAGATCAGCATTTTCTCTTATGGTATTAGAGCATTGAAAGCTTCACAAAAATTATTTCTCGATCAAACCAAAGAAGAGAGAGTTCTCTTTACACCCATCAGAGTAGTTTCATCACATGGGTGTTTCTCTCATCTGAGTTAATAACCCATCATTTGAGAGTTGACTCAATTCAGACCACTGCCTTGCCTAGTTCTCAGATTGGCTGCACTAATATAAATTTTGGGGTCGTGCAGAAAATTTCAGAGAAAACCAAAATCAAGCCACCAAGAAAATCAAAAAACCAATTCAAGAAAACTTCCATATCTGTTCCAGTCATCAAAAATCTATCATCATCTGACAGGCATCAGATTGCAGAGTTACCTGAATTTTCTCCCTTGTTTTCGGCATCATTGAAAGTGATCTCTCATTGAAGATTCTCCCAATCAGTTACTATGATTTTTCTGCATCATGGGTGATGAAACTCCACCATAGGTTCAGTAGCTTCACATAATCAATCAGCTTCCTTGAATCAACTATCTCCTCCAATATCAGCAGTGGATCAACTAGTCAAGACTGTGATAAGTCCACAAAGTCAACTTATCATAGTCAAGCTAAAAGAAAACAACTTATTATGGAAATTTCAGATAGAAACTACAATCCAAGGATATGGATTAGAGGTTCGTCTCTACGGCACCCTGCAAATTCCACCAAAATTCATCACAGATCAAGAACACAGAGTTATTACCAATGAAGATTACACCATGTATCATAGGCAAGACAAATTAATAAGTGCCTGGTTATTATCATCTATCAGCAATAATCTTCTATCACAAGTTATAGGGTGTAATTCTGCTAATGAAATATGGGTTAATGTTGAAAAGAATTTCAATTCTCAATCATCTGCCAAGATCATGCACTATTGAAAACAATTTGATAACTCAAGAAAAGAAAACAACAACATGAGAGAGTATCTTGCTAAGGTGAAAACTATACGTGATCAATTAGAAGCAGCAGGGCACAAAGTCCCAAAATCAGAACAAGTTTTAACCATCCTAAATGGCCTTAGCAATGAATATAAGACAGTTGAAGCAATTATTTCATCACAAAAAATTAGCCCACCAATGGAAGAAGTTCATTCAATTCTATTGGCACATGAAGCCATATTAGAAAGTAAGAAGCCTCAAGAAAGTGAGTTAAGTATCAATTATTCAAGTGCAACAAAAATAAAGACACAAGAACCAATTTTCAAACACCAAGAGTGGTTACAGTGGAAGATTAAGAGGAAGAGGTAGAAATAACAACAATAGTAATCGACCAAAATGCCAAACTTGTGAGAAAATTGGTCATACAACACTCAAGTGCTATTTCAGATTCAACCAAAGTTTCACAACAAATCAAGCAGTAAACAATCAAAGATCTGGCAACCCTAGTGCTAATGTGGCTCATGTGCAGCAAGAATAAGGTGTATAAGGTGACAACAGATCAAGCTATCAAGCAAACATGGCTAGAGTGGAAAGCATAAATGATGAAAGCTGGTATCCAAATTCAAGAGCAACTTACCATTTGACAAACAGCCTAGACAATCTAAACATAGGTTGCAAAGAGTATAGAGGTAATCAGACTGTGTGCATGGGAAATGGTAAGCCTATTATCATTACCCATATTGGTAGTGGTTATTTACATGGAAATAATCAACTGATTTTGGATAAATTATTGAGAATTCCCGATATCAAGAAAAATCTTTCAAGTGTGTCCCAATTTGCTAAAAAAATCAAGTATATTTTGAATTTTATCCTAAATACTATTTAATTAGGGACATGCTTACTAAAAACATCTTATTGTAGGGAAATGAAGTGAAAGGGGCAGTACAAGTTCACTCAGAACAGGAACAACAATAGTGTGGAGAGTAATGTAATGTGTAATCTCAGTGAAAATGATGTGGTAGAGGAAAACAACGTTTTCAACCCATGGCATAATAAACTAGATAACCCTTGTACTAGTATTGTGAAACAAGTACTTGTAGAAACCAATATTAAGTTTGATGATATTTCTTTACTACACATATGCACTTATTGTCAAATGGGCAAAAGCCATAAGTTACCTTTTAATGACTCCAACACCGAATACATAGAACCCATAAGCTTGATAGCTACTGATTTGTAGGGCTATGCACCAATTGATTTAGATTATGGATATAAGTACTACATATCATTTGTAGATGCTTATAGCAGACATACTTGGGTATATTTCATGAAATCGCAATCTGAAACTTACAACATTGTAGTTCATTTTATTACTTAGGCTGAAAAGCAAACAAACTCTCTAGTTAAAATCATATAGTTTGATGGTGGTACTAAATACTAACCTCTGAAAGACTATTTTCTTAAAAAAGGAATAGCACATAGGACAACCTATCCATATACTTCATAACAAAATGGTCTTGTAGAAAGAAAACAAAGACATATATAGAATCTGGTCTAGCACTATTAGCATAATCCAGAATTCCATTAAAATTCTGGCTTGAATCCTTTAGTACAACAGTCTATATGATAAATAGATTGCCAATTAAAGTATAGAAAGGAATTACGCCACAAGAAAAGCTAATAGGAGTAAAACCCGATTATAACTATTTAAAAACATTTGGATATCTGTGTTATATTTAAGACCATACAAAAATCATAAATTGGAATTCAGATCAAAACCATGTACTTTTATAGGTTATTCTCAAAATCAGAATGGTTACAAATGTTTAGATAATAGTGGAAGGATATTTGTTAGCAGACATGTTGTATTAAATGAGAAAATCTTTCCATATAAATATGAAAATATTCAGACTTCCAATAAAGTAGATGATGCAAAAGTTTCCATACCATCATTACCTGTATAATCAAATTTGTTGACTACAGGTGACACTGTAAGAGCTCATGAGAAAAAAGTGCCACAACCCAGTGATATTATTCAATCATCCAGTAATAATAGAGAAGCATCTGATATACAAAGTGAGGATCAAAACATCAGTCATCAATAAGATTAAAGAACAAGCAATGACAGTCAAAATTCAAATGAAGATAACCAACCTGCACCTCAATCTCAAATAACATCCACTCACCCAATGATAACAAGAGCTAAAAGTGGAACCTTTAAGGCCAATTTATACAATGCTATCACCACAGTTGAAGAGCCAATCAGCTATGATCAAGCTAAAACCGATGCCAACTGTTGAACAGTAATGGATACTGAATATCAAGCACTTACACAAAATCAAACTTGGGAAATATCCAAACCACCAAAGAACAGATTTATCATTAGTTGCTAATGGACACACATAATTAAGAGAAAACCAGATGGAACAATAGACAGATATAAAGCTAGACTTGTGGCAAAGGATTTCTCACAACAACAAGATTTGACGACAAAGAAACATCTCCTCCCCCCAGTTGTTAAACCATAAACAATTAGAGTTGAATTGACTATAGCAGTAAGCAGAGGGTGGAAGCTCAGGCAATTAGATATCAATAATGCCTTTTTAAATGGCATATTGAAGGAAGATGTTTATATGGATCAACCTCATGGCCACAACAATCAATCTGAATATGTGTGCAAGCTTAAGAAAGCCATTTATGGCCTTAACCAGGCACCTAGAGTATGGTTTGACAAATTGACAAACACACTGTATACAATGAATTTTCAATCTGCCAAATCAGATAACTAACTTTTATCAGAATTAACAAATGTTCTACTATATACATTCAAATTTATGTTGATGATCTTATCATTACAGGAAGCATTACTGATGAAATCAATGAGATTGTCAAACAGCAAGATAAACAATTCTCAGTAAAGTATCAGGGACAATTGAACTACTTCCTAGAAATGGAAGTAAAGACAAGATTACCAACATAAATAGTTCTTTCTCAAAGAAAGTATATAGCTGAATTACTGGAAAAAACGCAAATGAGTGATGCAAATGGTCAAACAATACCCATGATCAGCAGTCAGCACTATTCTAAACACAGGGGATAACTCATATATTGCAAAACAATACAGAAGTGTAGTTAGTGCTTTACATTATGCAATAATCACTGGACCAAATATTATGTTTAGTGCTAACAAAGTTTGTCAATTTATGCAGACACCATTGGATACACACTAGAGAGAAGTCAAGAGAATTCTAAGATACTTGAAAGCTACCATGAACTATGGACTGCTAATTAAAGCCACCCACAATTCCAATGTAACAAGATTTACAAATGGAGACTGGGTTTTAGACACAGATGATAGAAAGTCAACAACTGGTTATTGCATATACATTGGAAATAATATAGTCTCGTGGTTATCAAAGAAACAATCAACAATATCTAGATCAAGTACTGAGGTAGAATACAGAAGTATAGCTAATGCAATTGCTGAAATGATGTGGCTGAAGTTCTTACTATCATAATTAAGCATAACTGTGAGCAAATCGATATTATGTTGTGATAATCTAAGTGCAATATACATGTCATCAAGCCTTATTCTACATTCTAGGACTAAACACATTGACATCGATCAATACTTTGTAATAGAACAAGTATAAAAGGGAGATCTTGAAGTTAGACATGTACCTGTTGGTTACCAAAGGGATGATACTCTTACTAAAGCACTGTCATACCATAATTTCTCAAAGTTTTGGTCAGATCTGAGATTGATCGAAACCCTAAAAAGCTGCAATCAAGTCAAATTTGTGAAAGACAAATCTAGCCTTCAATCATCAATGAAGCCGCAAAAGGAAGCAAGCATCCAACCAAAACTTCATGAATCTGAAAATAAAGACCATCAATACCTAAAGAAATCTGGATGTTATAAATTGAAGAAAAATTAAGCTACAGAAGAGAAGAAAAGAGCTGATTCATCAGAAGAATTCAATCTTAAAAGAGCTAAACTGAAGAATCATCATTGTTGTTGCAGCCATGAGAAACCCTAATACCCATTTGTAGGGGGCAAACAAAGTTATGTAGCAAAACGACTGCAAAGGGATATGTTATTTCTGGCATATCGGGTTACAGTATTCAAGGCCCAAATGCTCTTTCGAAGTGCTTCTGGACCATCAAAGGACCATTTAACAAATTAGTCTGTGTACAATTATAAATACAGCATTGTATCATTGTAATTATTCATTCAATATTATATACTCTTAGTTTTCGTTAATAATATCAAAACTTTACAGAAAATCTATGCTGTAAATCTTCGTCAATATCATCAATAAAGATCAACATTTTCTTATACTGAATGTTGCATGCCATGAGCTCGATGAATGATGCAATGATACTATAAGATGTATACGTTATATGTATATGTACGTATGTAAAGAGAGGGATACTAAGATGGAGAATTTATTTTATTTATCAACTTTCTATAGGAATGGTTACAAATCATATCTGTAAACACAACATTTTCATAGTCCTTGTCCATGACGGATAGAGCAAAACCCAAATCCATTGTTTATAGTATTTTCACATCTCTCATTACAATCCCAAGGATAAAAAAAATCCTCCCGCTTCACCCAAGTCATTGCACTCTAGCCTGGGGGGTCTTTTAATTTTACTCGAAATTGAAGTTATTGCATGAGCCTTTTCAGCAACACAGTAATAAAGTACACATAAAATAAAAGTAAACAATAATCAAAGGTCATGAATAAGTATACCTAATAATTGGAATAATCATAAGTACTCACCTATGAAGAAAGAAAGGATAACACATAGGAAATAGGCATATACTATCTTTACCATTTTTGGATTTATTGCTAAAAGGACACCTTATAGCATTTAAATGATCTACTTATAGTGATATACATCTCAATGTTCTCATGCATGGTTATTAAAATATCTATCGCATTATCAAATATTTATAACTTCATATAATATTTATTAGATTATCAATTTACGACTACAAAATAACCATTTGTTAATATCTTTTTTTATGAATTTTCAGATCAACCATTTGTTAAGAACTAATTTCTGCGTTAACTATAATGTCTATATATTATTTCATCTGAAATGAGCATTTGATATGTTGTGGTAGGCCATATTTAATGGGTATAAATTTGAGTCATACAATTAATTATTAAACTAATGACAATACAAACTAAATAAAGTGTTACATGATAAGATGTGAAAATATATTGATATGTGGAAATATATTTGTGTCTATTATAATGCTTTAACTGTTATGCCTTTTAATTTTACAGCTATAAATTTAAAATTCAACAAAGTTGCTACAGTTTTTAAAACTCCAATTTTGTCTAATGCATATGATTTTTGATAGAAGATCATATATAATTGATATTTACATTAATCCATACGACCGTATACCATTGTGTATAAACATAAATATAATTGAGAATATTTGAGGAATTGTAATTTTATGGAAAAGATGACATTTTATATTATTGATGAACTGATTGTAGAAATCATACAATGCTGAATGACTTAGATTGTACAGCGAACCGTTGTTTATATACAAATATTTATAGTTATGGGCCTTAAGCCCAATAACTTTGCAAAAGAAAATAAAAGAGTAGTGTGCAGTGAAGCTCATATATGCGTGACCCATGTATGCTGGAGATAGGTAAGAAGAAGATGTACGACACTTCATTTCTTAACTATAAACATGTTATAATGCAAATAATGTGAAGAAAAAAACATGCATACTAGTTCTAAATTGCCATATTTTTGTAAGCATGCACGAAATATTTTGCGTTCTCCATATAAATGATATAAGCGAGTAAAGTAATATGATTATTCATCTATCAGTAAGGAGACAATGAACCACATTTACAATATTACTACAAAAATATGTATTAGTCTCCTCATTTTGTGATTGAGAATCATTATTTATTAGTAGCTTACCATGTATACTGTTTTTCCTATTTATCATATTCAATAAATCGAAACCTGGGTGATAATCTCATTTTTGTTTTATATCTTTATAAACATCATCTAAGAAAATTTTGTAAAATAGATTATGAATAAAATTATCTTTAAAATGCCACTTATCTAGTTTTTCCCTTCTTCAAAAGACAACCTGATTCTTCTAATCCGGGACCTAAATTAATTCAAACTAAAAAAAATAATATTGCTCCTTATTTTAAGTTGATTATTTCTGTTTATCTCCGTATGCATTTATTTTGTAACCTTTTGTTTGGTTGAGTAGCTTTTGTAAATATTTTTAGATCAGAATATATGTAACGTCCATAGAATATATGCTTTGTTTTCAGTAGTGTAGAAGTATAATATGAAGTATAATATTATATTTCCAATTTTTGTTAAAATATATGTGAATTTTTGCTAAAATATGTTAAAATAAATTATATCGTCATCAATTTCATAATTATTGCAATTATTTTTGAAGTACTTTCTAGAGTTTGATAAGGTTATCGCTCGTTCATCATTGAGTTTTCAAATATTTCCAGAAGTCATCGTTTAATAAACATTTTTTAAAACAAAAATACCTACTAAATATACTTTAGCATTTTATTATTAATTTAAAACTTTCCTTTTCCACCTTGGATGATTCTTTTAATTTCATAAGTTGATAATGATATTGATTTCTAGTCATCTAGGTGTGAGTTTCTGTTGATCCATCTTTTTATAAGGCAGTCGCATATTGATTTTTGGGTTATCGAAGTGTTCAGGACTTGGACATAGGGTTAACGATAAAAATCATCAACACCGAATTTAGAACTAACAGAGCATATATAATGGAACTAGCAGATAATCAATCCAAATGACGCCTTTAATAAGTGGGTTGACTTAGGATATGTTGAGTATAAACATGATACCCTCTTAATTAACCGAGCTTTAATTATCTTCTAGAATATCGATGATTCCTCTTAAATGCAAGAGTTACCCTCTTTCGAGTGTAACATCAACGCATTTTAAAGTGAAACAGGGATATGTCTGGGATGGCATTCTAAGCGCCTGTATTTAGATTTGAGGGTATTCAGGTTATAACCCTTTCATATGTGTAGGAAACCTTATTACAAAGGTGTACCCTAGATTTAAGATAGAATAATGTACATCATATTAAAAAGAAACATGCTAAGATACCACAACTTTAACAAATTGGAAAATCAGAACCAATTTAAAAAATTTATTTCGGCGATTTTAATGAATTTTGATATTTAAAATGATTTATTTTAAATAATAATTACAAGAAATTTATTTTGAATAGAATTAGAACGTATAAATTTAGTTGAATCGAAGTTAGAATATAAACATTTATTTTAATTACAAAAAGAATTGGAAAAGGCGCTGTAGTTTGAAAATTCGATTTCAAATTTCAAATGAATGTACAGGATTCAAAATAAACCGAAATTTAGTGAAACCAAAAATCTTTGAATCTGTTTGAAAATATCTTTCCAACTAATCCGAAAAATTGAAATTTCATAGCGGGAATAAAAAGTTATGCCCAGGTGGAAATTCAGAATAGTCGCAATGGAAATATAGCCCTTAAAAATAGCCGTTTTGCAAATGACCTCCGTTTTCGACGAAACCACTTTTGTTGGATCCGGGATGTTAAATTATTGCTAGATGTCAAAATTCATAATTTTTGAAATCAATATGTGAGCGTGGCAAAGGAAAATGTGTTTGGTATATTTTAGTCAATTTGGATCGACCAGAAAATGGTCTTTTTCAAACGGTCTTCAAATTTGACGAAATTAGTTTTGTTAGCATGGTATCGTTAATACGAAGCTAGAAGTATTTTTTCGGGAATTTTTAGAGTCTTTATGTGGCCCCAATAAATTAAAATGAACGTTTAAAGTAATATAAACTGATTTATATTTTAATTTAAAGAGAAACTGATTGTAACAACCAAGTTGGGTTACGAAACATATCCCATTGTGTTCGGAATGGGGGTAATTAGTTAGGGGCGACAGTTGGTGGGTTTGAATTGGAATTTGAATGGAAAAGCAACTTTACGGAATTAAATAAATAAATAAATAATATATAAATTATACTCTCTCACCTCTTACAGTCAAACACAATCAGAAATTAAAAAAAAGAAGGTAATACCGCACCTCAAAAAAATCGCGTCGCCCCCTCAGGTTTTCCGCCGCCGTCGTTGGTGGCACGTGCCCCTCTCCCTAGCCCTCCTCTCTCCCCCGCAACCCCTCTCCTTCCTCCTCTACCGGCTCGCAAGACCGACGACTCCCCCCCCCCCAAACTAAAACCCTAGCCATCGCGCTTAGCCCCTCCACGCCGCCATCACCTCCTGTGCCACCTTCGATCCCCTACGCCACCGCGAGCTCTCCCACCCAACACCAAGCCGACGTGAAACCCCCCTCCTCCAATTAAAGATGTGAGTTTTATTTTTTTTCATTATTTTGTTTATTTCTTCAATTAAAACAGATTTCTTTTATTATAGTAAAATTGAATTTTTATTTAGGACATAATTTTTATTATGGAAAAGTTTGAATTTTTATTTATAAAAAGATTTAATTTTTATTGTGAATAATGATCTGAAAAGATTTGATTTTTATTGTGAATAACGATCTAAAAAGATTTGATTTTTATTATGCACAACGATTTAAAAAGAAGTGATTTTTATTTTTAGAAAGGTCAGATTTTTATAAGTAGAAAGGTCGGATTTTTAATAAGAAAAGATTATATTTGTACCATAGAAAAGATTATATCTTTAGATATGATTTTTAACATAAGAAAAATATAATTTTTGTTTATGTATCGAAATAAAAAGATGATTTTTATTTATAAAGCAGCGGTATAAGAAGAAAAATTAGATTTATATATATATATATATATATATATATAACTTCAAATTAAAAATTCGATTTTTACATATATAGATTTGAAATAAAAATGTGATTTTTACTATGAACAACGTGAAAAGAATTGCAATGGAACTGGTGGAAAACAAATTTAAATCTGAACCGTTCAGAATTAAAGAATGACGGAGTGGAACCCAAAGGTGAGAACTCCTCACTAAATTTTTTTTTATATAGTTATTTATTTTTAACTACATATATGAACTGCTCCCTGTCGTCTACAAACCATGGACGACTTGTTTGATTGTTTGATTGACTTGTTTGATTGATTGGAATATTTGTTTGAATTTGGTTTGGGATGAATAATGAATTAATATGATTTGGTTTGTGGATGGCGTGAGCCACTATTAGGCGAGGGATAAGGCTAGACCTTATCCCAGTTCTAGTATCGCGCTGTTATGCTGCCATAATTTTCTAAAATATGTTAGAACAATAAAAATATCATTTTTATTGTATAAATGAATTGAATAGATTATTCATATGTTGAATAAAATATTTTATCGTTAAAAATATAATTTTTAATGTTGATATGAATAAAATAAATATTCATTTACAAATCAGACGATTTGTTTATGAACACCCATTTTACTGATATGGATTGGGACAACATATTTTACACATCGCCCAACTACACAAATAATATTCAGTATTTGTTGGTTGAAACCCAACACAGGTGTTAGGATGATATTTGATGTACACTAATCCCAATTGTTTAGTTGTATGTCGATCGATTGGTTGATGGGCTGTTGTAAGCATTAAATATTTATATTTAATGCTTATGCAGTGTAAAATGCACTCTGGATGATGGTTGATTGTTTATCGTTGTTGTTGTATACATGTATTGTATGAAATCCATATAATCAGCATTATATGGTAATTGACTGTGTCTGATTCCAGTTCAGAAAGAACAAATATTTTAAAATAACGAATATTTTAAAATAATATTCAGAAAAGAATCAAAATCTGATTTTGATGTCCGATTTGGGATGGACACGAATAAATATAAATATATAAATCCGTGTTGATTAGATTAACGTCATTTTGACGTGAACTATATTTATATCGATTTTATTCATTTTCATAATGAATATCATAAAGGGATTGATTTCAAAATCTAATGTTTTGAAAATATTGTCATTTATAAATTAATGATACGGAATATTCAATTTTGATTTGAAATTGAATATTAAGTTGAAATCGTTTTGAAAACGAATTTAAAACGATTTATAAAATACGTTTTATATGAAAATCGATGAAATATATATATTATATATATATATCATATATATAATATAATGGCCTGAATAGAACGCGTCGCGCTGCGGCAGTTCGCGAATTTCGACCATTGACTTCGAACGGACATTACGGGAGATCCGACCATCGGATTCTCCTAAAACCGGAACCAACAGGTTTGTATCAAAAAGATCTTTCTAACGAATATTAGAGATTTGAAATCTAATGGTTGGATTTGGAATTATGTATAAATCAAATTTGGAAAAGGTAGCCGTAAGTGCAGTTCGATGGCCATTTATGGAAATCGACTGTACGGGCCTTGATAAAATTATTTAAAATATCAATAATTAGTGAAAAATCATAATAAATGATTTGGAAAGAATTAGGATGAAAAATTCCATATTTGAAAAGATAAAAACAAATTTTTATCGAAATGAACTAGTTATTAACTAGAATTATAATCCAATATTTTTAAATAAATAAATTGGATTTGAAATGGTTTTAAAAATAACCAGGATTTCCAACATATAAATTGGAATGGATTTGAATTGAAATTGTCTTCGGAATATTTCGATGTTGGATTTCGTGATTATACAAATATTGTTATGGAAATTTGAAAGGTATAGCTATATCGTTATTTCCAATACGATATTTGTTGGTTGTAGTATTTGATATTGAATATAAGCCGATATATTTTCTATTTAGAGCCTTGTATTTAATATCAAATGGAATTTATGGTTTGTCATGAAAGGTCGTTGTAAGTGCAGTTCGATGGCCGTTTATGGAAATCGACTGTACGGGCCTTGATAAAATTATTAAAAATAGCAATAATTTGTGTACAATCATAAGAAATGATTTGGGAAGAATTGGGATGAAAAATTCCATATTTGATAAGATAAAAATATATTTTTATCGAAATGAACTAATTATGAACTAGAATTATAATCCAATTACTTTTAAATAAATAATTTCTTGGATTTGGAATGGTTTTAAAGATAACTAGGATTTCCAATATATAAATTGGAATGGATTTGAATCGAAATTGTCTTCGGAATATTTCGATGTTGGATTTCGTGATTATACAGATATTGTTATGGAAATTTGAAAGATATATTTATATCGTTATTTCCAATACGATATTTGTTGGTTGTAGTATTTGATATTGAATATAAGCCGATATATTTTCTATTCAGAGCCTGTATTTAATATCAAATGGGATTCTGGGTTTGTCGTGAACAGTGTCTTCAGTAACACTGTTCTTGAACCCCATGTGAAGAGAATAAATCTTTTAATTAAGATTGTTAGAGTTTCCAATTATATTTAATAATTGGAATAAAATGGAATGTGAATTGGGTTTATCGTGAAATGTGTTTTTAATGGCATTCGTTCTTTAACCCGATTTACAGTGAAATGTGATTTGGAATTTATAGATCTTTTGTTAAGATTTAAAGGAAATTTTCCAAAGTAAAGTTTTCCAATTTAATAAAATAAATTGGAATGGAGTGGAATTCGATTTGGTAATAATCGAAGCGGACTTCTATGGAGGAAGACTGTTACTATATATAGAATTTAAGAGGCTTTGTCGTTATTCCATTTATAGTATCGGTTGGATATGGAAGTTTATATCGATTATATATATTGATCTGTTTTCCGCGAAGATTCCATTGTTAATGGAATGTGATTTTGGGTTTATCGTGAGCTGTGTTTTAAATGACATTAGTTCTTTAACCCAGTTAAAGATAAGATTTATTTCTTAACTTTAAATAATCATTAAGTAATGATTTTTGGAAATTAAAGCTGAAATAGAGTTTTAATGAATCATTAAATAGATTGATAGGTGAACCTGATAACTAAAATTATCAAATTCGAAAAATGATCGAGAATGGAGTACCACCAGTTTTACTCTAGGCGATAGTTAAATCTTTAATTAGATTTGAACATGAAATGGTAAAATTACCGATAACACCATGGTGTTAGATATGAAGTATTACCAGTTTTTCTTCATGGGATGAATAGGTTAGTATTGGGAAATTTAACAAATGATTACTTCGGTAAGGTTCGCTAATCCCGACTAGTTTGGATAAACCATAATTTGTGTTGAATTGATATCCAAAGGAAGATTAAAGAATAAATTTAAAGAATTTATCTTTGATAAAATTAATGGGAACCTTTCCCAAAGAATACGAATATTTGAATAAAAGAATATTCTGAATTGAAATGAGGCGTATGTTGTGTTTTTATACCATTTGTTATATACGCGAGTTATTCGGAAAGACCGGGTTTATCCCATTCTGAATAACTGAATCGGCGATGAGTCGACGATGAAGATGGTGGTTGAAGACCGGAGGTCTTTACATTGTTTGGATGATTACTGATGTCTTGATTGGGCTGCACACCCAAGACGAGGTAATAAGTGTTGATCGTTCCAGACGTACTTGGAGATCGAACGGATATGCGAGGACCTCTCGCTTGTATTGGACATACGGGACGAGGAATAAGGTGCCTCCAGTTTCGTTCAGACCCAGAACGAACTTGTAAATGGATGGGTGTCTGACATCGGATTTCATTCTATGTGATTGATAGACATCGGTTGCATAGCGTGAATTGCCTGTGTGGCATGCTGAGATGAAAATGATCAAGGCTTCTGTTGAAAAGCAGAGTCTTGTGGTTGATGATCAAAGCACGGCTTTAATATAGCATAGCTTTGTGTAGCGTTAATTCGCGAGCCTCACACCCCGGTGTAAACCAGAAACATGAGAGGACATCAGGGAGGGCATGCGTTTCCTTCTAGCTAGGAGTGGTGTCAGCATTTAGCAAGCCCTAACGTTTTACTTATGTGGATGATGGATAGCGATACGCCTCAGTTATTTCGGTCTCTGCGGAGCCGATGGATGGTCTTTATACAGACCAGATTTTACGCCCCATAGGGCGGGAAAACGTAGTGTTCAGGCATTTTAATCCACTTCGTGTGGACCGGCCCTGACGATCCAAAGGCCTGACAGAGTACTTGCCTGAGGCTCGGGCTAGACAGTCTCGAAGCGGTAAGGATGATCTCTTGACTTGGTTCACAGATGGAAATCCAACTTCCAATACGTGACATTTCGGTTTTGATTATAGAGCCTAGTATGGCGACATAGTGGGATGGGGCACTATACCGTCTATGATTGATACATTTATATTTGAAGATGATTTCTTCACTTATAGTAATAATAAAAGATGAAATTTCATGTACTAAGCATATTTGGCTATTATAAGGTAAAACTCTATCCTCCGACTTGCGTTGCATTATGTGATGGGACCTGAGTCTTATAATTGCTTCATTGTTCTTTATTTAGTATTGCGCTGTTTGTTTTATGCACTGGTATTCTTGGGGGTAAACCAATTCCGTGTTATATAGTGTGGTCCCTTGATTTACCTAACTTTAAAGAGAAGCTTTAAATAACTGTTTTAGTTCTCACACCATTCACATGACTGACCTAGAGTTTATTGTTTTAACCTAAACTCTGGGTGCCCCTATTTTCCATGCAGGCAGCTTGTAGTTTTGGTTTTGCAGATTTATATTCACAGGATCCTGGTTTACAGTTGGAATGATATTCATAAAGCTTTGTATCCGTATATTCTTCTCAGTGGTGTTTTGTATTATTTTCCGCTGCAATGTAACTTGTAAATGATTAATATTTAGTAAATACTCTGTATATTCTTGTATTCTGATGAAATCGATGTAATAAGCAATGAAATGTTCTTCTGTTTGTGTTCTAATTTGTCGTGTTCTCAAAACAATCCGGGCTTTCCTTCACGGGGAAGTTTGGGTCGTCTCATTTGGTATCAGAGCTTTGGTTTACAGAGCTCGAGAACAAGGCACCTTAGAACCAAACAGAAGAATTCATCAGAGATTGGATTAGTAATATCCAATGAGAATGACTCGTTAGAGATGGGATCAGAAGTATCCTAGAGTGAGTAGGAAGAGTGTTGTTTTTCAAATAAAAATCGAAAACAAATTTTGTTTTGAAAATTTAAACTTTATTATTCATACTTGAATATTTTATTTGATATTTATTAGGACAATCGAGTATATGGAAATTTTGAATATACGCGTAATTAACGTGTATTCGAAGCCTCAAATATACTGGGTAGATATAGAATCATACTCTAGTCGCCCGGGGATAATTCTGATGATGTCGCGACATCATCAGCATTTGTGTTCGAGTTTCGAAAGTGAGATATCTATATATTTCCATTAGAATGGTGTGAGAACCAAAACTAGATAGGACATATTATTGTTCCTTGGCATTAAAAAAATGATTTTTGAGTATATAAAAATTATGAATTTAAAACAATAACCAACTAATTGATTGATGGTTGTGTTGTATGATTATTTGTTATCTAATAAAACCATGAGGTGAAAGAATGGTACATATAACCAAATTGAATCAAATATTGAACTGAATTGAAAATTGTTTGAAATTGCATACATGTACATGCATATATGTGTGAACAGGTCATAGCAAGGACGCTAGAGAAGAGGAATAAAATTGTATGCCTGACAAATAGGTACATGCTTACTAATTTATTGGGTTTGGATGATTTTATGAGCCGATTGGCAAGCCGCTTGGCTTTTTCTTTTTCTTTTTGTGATGAGAGGGCCTGTGTGGCGGTTTGGGGATTTTCTCGGTGCTTCTGTACAAAGGAGGTTATGGCGAAATTTTTATAAAATTTAGGGTGTTAGCCAAATTTTTGAAGAATTGGAAAATTCTTAGAAAGTGAAAAGTTGAAGAATGAAAGCCAGAATGTAATGTCCCGGGTTTTCACTCATCACTGACACAGATAAATAAAATTATTGTAAGTACGTTAAAATTCATACTTTAAAAATTCTAAAACATGTTAATACCTATATGATAGCATTTGCATAAGCATGTAGCACAACACTTACAAAAATCCATTTTTTTCATATTCATGTATGATAGCATGGATTCAATAGCGTTTGTTTAATTTTATTTTACACATGTGTGAAGATAACACTTTTATATAGCAAGTTTTTAATGCCATTTTATTTTATGTTTTGTTCTTCATTTTTAAAAGTAATTTAGAGCTTGGTTTTTGCAAATTCTTGAATTGGAAAAACTTGTTTAAATTTGAATTAAAACTTACCAAAGACCATTTGGTTGTCAAAGCAAGTTTAAGTTTACAAATACAAGACTTTAATTTTTTTTTAAAACATATAAAAGTTTTGAATTTGCATTTCTTTAACTTTTATGTATATGTGATAGCAGGTATTTGATAACACTTGTTTAAAAGTCATTTTTAAATGTATGATAAATAACACTTGTACATAGCTATTTTAAATGACATCCTTTAGCAAACATTTTGTTCATGTTTTCAAAAGCTTTAAAAACCTTAGTTTGGCAAACTCCTTGTTTTTAAACATGATTAAACACCTTGCCTAAAACATGATTTAAACATCTCTTTATTCTCGAACCAAAATGCAAGAAAATATGTGAATTTTTATATGCGTTAAAATCAAACATGTATTGTCTAATCCTCTTTCTCACCACCTACACCATAGATTAGATGGAAAATAAGATCTCAAGGAAATCATTCATTTTTATATGCCTTAAGACAAGAGCAAGTATGGTCAAGTCCTCTTGCAAATCATGATCACATCCATGAATTTTCTACACTATAGATGTGATAACAAGTAGGATCTTTAAGGCAAATATGTGCACACGATAAAATCATTTTAAATAAAAGGATTTTCATTAAATCTTTTTATTTCCTTTCATAAGATTTCCTGAAAATTCATCCCCTTCTCATTTTTCAAAACTTTGGCCAATTTGTCAAATGAACATATGCATAGAAAGATCCACAAAATCATATATGGATATCAAGATCTTGCCTACACTAGATAAACCTCTAAACCATAGATTTTCTGAATATTTTCTATGCATAGTTCATCACATGTTATAGATTTTCTAGTATAAGATTTTCAGATTTTTTTTCTCCTTGCAAGGCAAGTAAAAGTATTTGTATGTTTGTTGTTAAAAAAAATTCCATGAGAAGATATGGTTTAAAAATCCAAGGAAAAACTGAATTTACATGGTACAAAATGATATTTTAATTTGTGTAAACCAAGATAGATTTGTAAGGAGATCAAAGAATGTACATGAGCATTGATTGTTGACAATTCATAAAAACCAATCGGAAAGGAGATGAACATGTGCATGGGTTTTCAAGGTTGATGAGGGATGAGGTAAGCCATGTGCAAGGAGGAGGGGCTGTTTTGATTTGGTGAGAGAAAGATTTGTTTTGTGTTGTCAATCATGTGTCACACAAATCTGAAAATAGTTTGTTAATGCATCAATATTTTTATAGTTTTCTATCACTATATAAGGACATAAACACACACCATTTTCACTCACACAAACACTTCAATTTGATCAGTAAAGCCAAGGGGTTCGAGCATTTTATTTTGGTGAGTAAACTCCTTCCTAAACCTTTGTTAAATATTCGTCTTAACTGCTATTGATGTTTATAGGTTGTTGGTATGTAACACATGATTGGTATATCATTTATAATTCTCACATATTGATCTTTTAAGGTCTTAACATTTGAAAACCCTTGAACATGTCCCTGTATGTGTAAACACAATAGCAAAACTAAGTATAGGCTGAAGTTTAAAAACCTGTAACTTGAATTCAAACAGGTTATAGGATTGATTCCTGTACGAAAATTTGTTTATATATCTTATAGCGCATAACAAGAATAGTTTCAGAACATATACATGAGTGGATTCCATAGATATATATATATATATATATATTTCCCTGTAACAAGTTCATAAACACAAATTTTCAACTATCGGAATTACGTATTTTAGGCATGTAAATGTAATCGTAAATGAAAATGATTAATTTTAGTATGAATACCAAGATTTTTAGTGGTATGATGGCCGACATATTGGGAGTTGATCGGAAAACTTTGGCTGATCAATTTCTGGCGATCCCGACACTCGAGTGACGACGCGTGGGGGCGGAGAGCAGCGCAAAGGATTAGCAATCGTAGGAAAAATGTAAAGAAATTTTTCTATGGATTGGTTCGAGCAAACAAAGCGGAAATACGGTTTTGGGTACTGATTTTATACTCAATTTTGGATGATGAACTACGTTGTCAGTAAAACACAGAGTTGGCTGATATTTAGTGAGGAGGTTCGGCCAGGAGTCGTGATCATTCTGATGAAGTTTGGCCGAGTTCGAAGCTTTGTGGTGGTGGTAGTAAGAATTTGAGTGACGAGGATTTTGGGGTGCTTTTTTTTTCATACTGGTCGATCATTAAAATTTTGATCAAAGTATTGGTGGAAGAATCTAGGTTGATGTATAGTTTCAGGAGACACTAATACATTTGTGGAGAGGTTCGTAACACATGCTGGGTGAGTCGATCACTTGTTCACGTGCACATGATTGCTGCGCGCTACAGAGGAGAGAAGAATGGGAGTATTAGCAGGGATTAAAAGAGTAGAAGAAGAAAGAAGGGGACTGGGTCATAGGAGCTGCGGTGATGGGTTGATCAGTGAGGTTCGGCAGGTCAGTTGGTGACCAGAAAGAGAAAGAAGTGGGAAGCAACAAAACAAGAAGAAAGGAAATTTAATGGTAGCAGAAGAAAGAAATAAGGGATAGAAAGGATAGGAATTACTAGGAGCAGGTATCGGCACATATTGTTTAAAGAGGGGTTACATGAGCTTCTGAAATGCAGCCACATGTGAAAGTATTAGTGAATTAAAATAAGGGCATGGATTCTTTCTTCTCGTGGGCTATAGGCCATGTGGAAAATTTTAAAGTAGTTAAATGGTGTGTGGGCTTAGACCAGGAATGAAATGTAAGGCCACGAGACATCAAAAGTGCGCCTGTAGTTCTTGCAGGCCGAATAAGGGTCTTAACGAGGAAAAATTATAAGGAAATAAAATAACGTTTTTGCCTTGTTGACCGTTCAACATTTTTAAATAAGAATGTTTTGTTATTTTTAAACATGATGTACTGTTAGAAGGTGATACAAATTAATTAGTTTTCACAACTTGTTCACGAGCGATCTCCAAATGCGCAGCACATAGAAGTTAGATCTAAACCATAATGGAAAATTTAAACAAACAACTTATTTAATATAAAATAATAGATTAGTATACTTATCTATAAAGCTTATAATTGTAGAAAGTCGGTAGGAAGAAACGACGGGAACAAAATGCAAAGGTAAAGTATATTCATGTATTTATCTATAATCAGTGTTGTTTTTATATGACTGAATTTAAATTATTCCTTTGAATAATTTAAAAATAAATAAAGAAGAGATTTATCCAAATCATTTTGAAACCAAGAAGTCGATAAAATTAACGCAATAATCGGAAGGTGGTTAACTGTAAATTAATAATGGAAATATTTTAATAAGCATTTGTGCTCATTTAAAATCAAATCAGGTCAAGGATCGGAAAGATGATTTCAAACTGATATAGGCAAATACTGGAATTCACTCTTGATTATAATAATATGTTAAATATCACTTGTCCCTAAAAATAAAAATATTAACGCTGATCACTTCGAAGAGTTCGGATCTATAGTCCACTTCGAATTGATTTTTACGTCACCAATCAGAGGTTATTGAAGATAATTGAAGACAGAGATATACAAGGGCTATTTTTAAATAGTGCCTTTGGTTTGTCCAATCCTAGGACAACTTGTATGGACGAATGTCTGACAAAGTAATTCTAACTGATCACATACGTTGATCTCTCCAAACGTATTTATACGATGGCAGAGGAATTCGTTTCTCTCACTGTATGCCTATAATATTTTTCTTAGGGAAGTCAATTAGTGATTGGCGAGTTTTTGACGATATGGCATTCAAAGAAAATAAACAGTGATGATGAAAAAGTAAGTCTAGCCTCACACCCAGGAAATGACAAATATCGGGCAGACAGCATGACTATGTGGGTCACTCCCATTAGGGTGTATTGTCACCATCTAGAGAATATTCATATTTGTTACTTCTTTTCATTTCTGTATCTCCCGGGAACTACGGTGGTCGCGACAAAAAGCCGTAAGGTGACAATATATTCGATGCACTCAAGAGAAATGAGTGGTCGGTCATGTGTGGGTCGGGTTGCAAGACGTTCTTGTTGAACCCAGTGTATTCGTCTCCAGAGATACACTATCGGCAGGTGGTCCCATACCTTGTCATAGTTGAAATTCCAATTTCCATGAGCTCCAAGCGGTTTTTATTTGTATACTATATAGGAGAATGTGAGATGCAAGCATTCTTCTAGATTTTAATTTATTTGTGAAACAAATAAACTCTATGATAATATCTGATTTCAAGTATACAAAGTGTTTTGATCTCATAAGGTAAAAACCCGTTCCGTATCTACGGCATGGTCTTATAAGATATTTTTATTTGTTTTTTTTTAAACTGTTTACTCATACCAGTCCCTTGACTGACCGAGAGTTTATTTTTCTGTGTTTCCCTTAAAACTCTTGGGTATTCATAACACTTGTTATGAATAGACAAGTGAATCAGGATTGGATAAACTTGGAAAGCTGAAATGGAACCTTCTGTGTGCTGATCTATCGACTGTATAATTATCAATCTGCCAGTTTGATATGTATAATTAATGATGTACTATAAATGGCTTGTATCACTAGAGATATGATGCTCTGATGTAATTTGTACTGCTGTATTATGAAGTATTATCTTTTGAAAATTCCGCTGTGAGATTCTGATGTTTTTGTGATTTTATCTTCTATCTATTCTTATTCTTATTAATGGCACGACATTTGATGTTTTCGAAAGTTGGGTCGTTACACAGAATGAAAGTTGAGTTGAATAGTAAAACAACTTTAAGCTCCGTTCCTTTTCGAGGACGAAAAGATTTTAAGTGGGGGAGATTGTAACAACCCGGAAAATCAGAATCAATTTAAAATTTTTATTTTGGCGATTTTAATGAATTTTGGATATTTAAAATGATTTATTTTAAATAATAACGACAAGAAATTTATTTTGAATAGAATTAGAATGTATAAATTTATTTGAATCGAAGTCATAATATAAATATTTATTTTAATTATAAAAGGAATTGGAAATGAAGCGGTGGTTTGAAAATTCGATTTCAAATTTTAAATGAATGTACAGGATTCAAAATAAACCGGATTTCAGTGAAACCAAAAATCTTTGAATCTATTTGAAAATATCTTTCCAATGAATCCGAAAATTGAAATTTCATAGCAAGAGTAAAAAGTTATGCCCAAGTGGAAATTCAGAATAGTCGCTATGGAAATATAGCCCTTAAAAATAGCCATTTTGCAAACGACCTCCGTTTTTGACGAAACCACTTTTGTTGGATCCGGGAAGTTAAATTATTGCTAGATGCCAAAATTCATAATTTTTGAAATCAATATGTGAGCGTGGCAAAGGAAAATGTGTTTGATATATTTTAGTCAATTTGGATTGACCACAAAATGGCCGTTTTACAAACAGTCTTCAAATTTGACGAAATTAGTTTTGTCAGGTTCGTATCGTCAAGCTAGAAGTAATTTTTCGGGAATTTTAGAGTCTGTATGTGGCCCCAGTAAATTAAAATGTATGTTTAAATTAAATATAAACTGATTTATATTTTAATTTAAAGAGAAACAGATCGTAACAGCCGAATTGGGTTACAAACATATCCCATTGTGTTCGGAATGGGGTAATTAGCTAGGGGCGACAGTCGGTGGGTTTGAATTGGAATTTGAATGGAAAAGCAACTTTATGGAATTAAATAAATAAATAATATATAAATTATACTCTCTCTCACCTCTCTCTCTCACAGTCAAACACGGTCAGAAATTAAAATAAAAAAGGGAAAACCACTCCTCAAAAAAATCGCGTCGTCCCCTCAGGTTTTCTGCCGCCGTCGATGGTGGCGCATGCCCCTCTCCTCTAGCCCTCCTCTCTCCCCCGCAACCCCTCTCCTTCCTCCTGTGCCGGCTCGCGAGACCCACGACTCCCACCTCCCTAAACTGAAACCCTAGCCGCCGCGCTCAGCCCCACCGCGCCACCATCACCTCCTGTGCCAACTCCGATCCCCTGTGCCACCGCGAGCTCTCCCACCCAACGCCAAGCCGACGTGAAACCCCCTTCCTCCAGTTAAAGATGTGACTTTTTTTTCATTATTTTGTTTATTTCTTCGATTAAAACAGATTTCTTTTATTATAGTAAAACTGAATTTTTATTATAGGAAAGTCATAATTCTTATTATGGAAAAGTTTGATTTTTATTAATAAAAAGAATTGATTTTTATTGTGAATAATGATCTAAAAAGATTTGATTTTTATTGTGAATAATGATCTAAAATGATTTGATTTTTATTATGCATAACAATATAAAAAGAAGTGATTTTTATTTATAGAAAGGTCAGATTTTTATAATTAGAAAGGTCGGATTTTTAATATGAAAAGATTATATTTATACCATAGAAAAGATTATATCTTTATAAAGGAAAACACTATATTTTTATGATAAGAAAGATATGATTTTTTAACATAAGAAAAATATAATTTTTGTATACGTATCGAAATAAAAAGACGATTTTTTTTATAAAGTAGCGGTATAAGAGGAAAAATTAGATTTATATATATATAACTTCGAAATAAAAATTCGATTTTTATATATATAGATTTGAAATAAAAATGTGATTTTTACTATGAGCAGCGTGAAAAGAATTGCGATGGAACTAGTGGAAAACAAATTCAAATCTGAACTGTTCAAAATTAAAGAATGACGGAGTGGAACCCAAAGGTGAGAACTCCTCACTGAATTTTTTTTATAAAGTTATTTATTTTTAACTGCATATATGAACTGCTCCCGGTCATACACAAAACATGGACGACTTGTTTGATTATTTGATTGATTGGAATATTTATTTGAATTTGTTTTGGGATGAATAATGAATTAATATGATTTGGTTTATGTATGGCGTGAGCCATTATTAGGCGAGGGATAAGGCTAGACCTTATCCCGGTTCTAGTATCGCACCGTTATGCCACCATAATTTTCTAAAATATGTTAGAATAATAAAAAAAATATCATTTTTATTGTATAAATGAACAGTATAAAATATTCATATGTTGAATAAAATATTTTATCGTTAAAAATATAATTTAGAACGTTGATATGAATAAAATAAATATTCATTTACAAATCAGATGATTTGTTTATGAACACCCATTTTACTGATATGGATTGGGACGATATATTTTACACATCGCCCAACTGCACAAATAATATTCAGTATTTGTTGGTTGAAACCCCATACGGGTGCTGGGATGATATTTGACGTACACTAATCCCAATTTTTTAGTTGTATGTCGATCGATTGATTGACAGGCTGTTGTAAGCGTTAAATATTTATATTTAATGCTTATGAAGTGTAGAATGCACTCTGGATGATGGTTGATTGTTTATCGTTGTTGTTGTATACATGTATTGTATGAAATCCATACAATTATCATTATATGGTAATTGACTTTGTCTGATTCCAGTTCAGAAAGAACGAATATTTTAAAATAACGAATATTTAAAATAATATTCAGAAAAGAATCAAAATTTGATTATGATGTCCGATTTGGGATGGACACTAATATATATATAAATATATAAAGCCGTGTTGATTAGATTAACATCATCTTGACGTGAACGATATTTATATCGATTTTATTCATTTTTATAATGAATATCATAAAGGGACGATTTCAAAATCTAATGTTTTGAAAATATTATCATTTATATATTAATGATATGGAATATTCAATTTTGATTTGAAATTGAATATGAAGTTGAAATCGTTTTGAAAACGAATTTAAAACGATTTATAAAATACGTTTTAAATGGAAATCGATGAAATATATATTATATATATAATATATTGGCCTGAATAGAACACGCCGCGTTGCAGCAGGTCGCGAATTTCGACTATTGACTTCGAACGGACATTACGGGAGATCCGACCGTCGGATTCTCCTAAAACCGGAACTGTTGGGTTCGTATCGACAACAGCTTTCTAACGAATATTAGAGATTTTAAATCTAATGGTTGGATGTGGAATTATGTCCAAATCAAATTTGGAAAAGGTTGTTGTAATTGCAGTTCGATGGCTGTTTATGGAAATCGACTGTACGAGCCTTGATAAAATTATTAAAATATCAATAATTAGTGAAAAATCATAATAAATGATTTCAAAAGAATTGGGATGAAAAGTTCCATATCTGAAAAGAAAAAAAAAATTATCGAAATGAACTAGTTATTAACTAGAATTATAATCCAATATTTTTAAATAAATAAATTGGATTTGAAATGGTTTTAAAAATAACTAGGATTTCCAATATATAAATTGGAATGGATTTGAATCGAAATTGTCTTCGTAATATTTCGATGTTGGATTTCGTGATTATACAGATATTATTATGGAAATTTGAAAGATATAGTTATATCGTTATTTCCAATATGATATTTGTTGGTTGTAGTATTTGATATTGAAAATAAGCCGATATATTTTCTATCTAGAGCCTTGTATTTAATATCAAGTGGAATTTTGGGTTTTTCGTGAACGGTGTCTTCAGTAACACCATTCTTGAAACCCATGTGAAGAGAATAAATCTTTTAATCAAGATTGTTAGAGTTTCCAATTATATCAAATAATTGAAATAAAATGAAATGTGAATTGGGTTTATCGTGAACTGTGTTTTTAACGACATTCGTTATTTAACCCGATTTATAGTGAAATGTGATTTGGAATTTATAAATCTTTTGTTAAGATATAAAGGAAATTTTCCAATTTAATAAAATAAATTGGAATGGAATGGAATTCGATTTGGTAATAATCGAAGTGGACTTCTGTTTAAGAAGACTGTTACTATATATGGAATTTAAGAGGCTTTGCCATTATTTCATTTATAGTATCGGTTGGATATGGAAGTTCATATATATGAATTATATATATTGATCTATTTTCCGCGAAGATTCCATTGTTAATGGAATGTGATTTTGGGTTTATCGTGAGTTGTGTTTTAAATGACATTAGTTCTTTAACCCAGTTAAAGATAAGATTTATTTCTTAACTTTGAATAATCATTAAGTAATGATTTTTGGAAATTAACACTGAAATAGAGTTTTAATGAATTATTAAATAGATTGAAAGGTGAATCTGATAACTAAAATTATCAAATTTGAAAAATGATCGAGAATGGAGTACCACCAGTTTTACTCTAGGCGATAGTTAAATCTTTAATTAGATTTGAACATTCTTTTCAGTGGTGTTTTGTATTATTTTCCACTGCATTGTAACTTGTAAATCTCTGATATTTAGTAAATGAGTAATATTTATTCATACTCTGTATATTCTTGTATTCTGATGAAATCATTGTAATAGGCAATGAAATGTTCTTCTGTTTGTGTTCTAATTTGTCGTATTCTCAAAACAATCCGGGCTTTCTTTCACGGGGAAGTTCGGGTCATCTCAACAATGGTTATATTTGATGATATATCATAGTTCTCTCCTTAATTTCAGGAGTTTTCTCATTTATCCTTAATTCTCTCCGGATATTTTATTTTTAAATTAGTTTATCACTTTACATTTATTTATTATTTCTCTCACACTATTTTACCTCTTTTATCATTTTACATCTTGATATAGATATTTCAAAGTTTACATAATTATTTATGGGGACTTTTCAAGGGACTCCACATTTGGTTAAGGGGAGGACCATTTTTTATTTATTGTATAATTGTTATGGGGAGGACAAAATAAATTAACTTCCATTTAAACATATAAATTAAAATTCCGATATTAACCCTCTATAAGCCTCATTGATATAAACCAAAAAACCTAAACTTAAATTAACGTTTGCAATTTAATGTTGTACATAAAAAATGGATATAGTTAATGTAATGGAGACACAAGAAAATTTCATGGGTGATTAGAAGACATCAGACTAGATAATTAATTGTAATTTCATATTGGAATTGGTATGTTAATTTAAAATAAATGTAGAAAAAAATTTGATCTAATATGTTGTATTGTGTTTATGTAATTGAGATATTTAGTAATTGCACGTTTGTTACTTGCGCTGAATTTAGTAAGTTGGGGTTTAACATAAGCGACGAGCCGGGGTAGTTAGGTCTTTTTTTTTAAATAACCAAGACCCCTTAACAAAAAAAAATGCTGGAGTCCCTTTGACAATCCCCTTATTTATTAACAGTTCGCTCATAACATTTTATATTTAAGTCCACATATTTAAAATTATTACAATTTAAATAAATTCAATTAACTAATATATTTTTAAATACTCGAAATGAAAATATTATGTCTTATTGGCTTCAAATACCTATACTTCAAAATTTTATATAATCATTTAAGTCTCTCTCAATTCTTTTCTAAAATTTTACATTTAGTATTATATTTTACAATTACATAATATTAAAACTATTTAAATAACTTTAGCCTATTATCTTTATTAATAATTCTCTTGGAACCACAAACTTTTGGTCCGACCGCGAAGTTCCTAAAATGCCCTTACATAAGAATCTGCATGAATATCGGGACATACCTTTTGAGCGCATTGATCATTTCCAATTAAATCATAAATCATGCATTCATTAATAGAATTAACTCATAAATATTTTTGGTTATTAATTAATAGAATTATGGTAGGATGATGCATTCTTTATATGGCAAAAACAATGCATTAACTAATAGAATTATGGTAGGATGATTTAATTTGTAAAACGCTGCATTCCTCTCTTTTTAGTCTAATTGCATTTGATTTGTATAATTACTTTGTATGGTCTATGTCATTTAATATAACTGGTAGAGTATATATTTTATCCAATTTTCATAACAGTAAATTAGCGAAATAGTGCACTGTCGAAATAGTATATATTTTATCCCATTCCTAAAATGCATTGTCGAAATAGCAAAATAAGTCAATTCGAAAAAGAAAAAAAGCCTAAGAAATAGCATCTGCGAATACACAGCAACTTCCGTATTTGAATGGTTCCAAAATTCTCAAAGTTATTATTTGATGTGTCACCTGGATTTGCGTTCAATTTAGACCGGGTTTGTAGGAAATTATTTGATGTTCCAGAGAATACCATGTTACGTATAAATACTCGTTGCTTTACCACTTTCTTTTATATCAATGCCACTTTTCTTTACAAATCTCTCCTTCCTCAGATCTAATTCTTTCTTCTTGCATAATTTTTATGCTACTTTTGAAAGCCTGACAATCAAATTGGTCCAACTGAGCAACCTCTAAGTCACCTTTGCATATGACGTGCAGGTATGATTTTATTTTTACAACATGAATTAATTGCTGAGATCTACAATCACAAAGCTATAAGCAATTTTATATCAGGTGATTCTTTTCCTTCCAAATAGTTTCTCATTCAGCAAGCTCAGGGAAATGATACTTTGCAACGATGGATTTGCGCCCAATCTATCGGCTATGTAGATTTGCTATTCTATTTTATATAATCCGCTGGAACAATTCAATCATTATTTTATATATTTATTCATCTCATTTTGTTAATTCCACCTTTGATATAACACGCTTTATCCAATTTGTGACACCCCATCTCTATTAAGGTCACTCACAAAGGAAATGCCTTAATTTTGGTGGAGAGTTTATTGTGTATAGAACAGAAAAGTAAACAAGACAGATAAACATATTGGTACTTGGAAAGTTAAAAAAACAACTCTTATTGCAGCGAAGAAATAGTTTGGTTACATAACATCAAAAACCAACTACAAGACCAAATACACTTATTATCCATCTTGACAAATAAGTTCTGAATACATAAAATAAAAGACATAACCACAACATAAAATAGCCATAAATAAGATAAGTTGAACTTTACTTCAGCAATCCAAGAAACTTCCAAAAGAAAGAGATAAAGCTGTCCAAATCAAGCTCCACTAGTACTAGTCCTACCCTGAGCACCTGGAGGGGGGGGAGAAAGGAAGAAAAGAGGTGGAAACAAAGGGGACAGACATAAAGTCTGGCGAGTGCAATAAATTTAACAATATAATCATTAAAGTAACTAGGATAAGGCATAAGCTTGTAAATAAGGAAATGACTGTGAACAAATTGGCATGACAGAGCAAACAAAGGAAATAAGATGAACAAAGATAACATTAAAGGTGCACCTAATCACTATAAGATAATTACTACATTGCACCACACCAAACACCCTAAAAGTTGATCCCCACCTACTAAACTTAGTAATCATAATAGTAGTTTCGTGTAACCCTAGCTGTCTACATAGGTGCCGCCTTCCCCTATCTCCACTAGGTGTACACACTACCCCCATGTGATCGGCTCCCTAACTCGTAGATACCCGTGCTGGCCCCATAGTGGGGTGTATCACTCGCCAAAGTGGCAACCTGATACCACCAAAGATGCACGGCTTATATCTACACGATGCAACAACGTCTTACCTACCATCCCAGTCCCACTCACGCACATGACCCCATTGGACTTGCGTTGCCACCGCTAACCTGTTTTGAAAAGGGTCCCCCCCATGCATGACACAAGCTTTCCACCTATGCTTGGTCCCCACTAAGGTTTCCCACTTAACCCCATTTTTATTCATGTCTTCTTACATGTTTCAACTTGGTTAAGTGCATCTAATAGTATTTCACATGCCACCCAAGGCACCCACTTAATTTCACATGCCACCCAAGGCACCCACTTAACCCCCCATGTCCCACCACATGTTTATCTGGTTAAGTGTTACTTAATTCGTTAGAACCGTAACCTTGTAAAGACCTCCCACATTAGACTGGCATTTGCGGTTGCTGGATTTGTCGGGCGGGTCCGGGCAGTCTTATACCGCAAATGAGCCTAACCTCGTGTCTTTACAACTGTTACGCATTTAATTCATGCCTTTGACCTCTCACATTAGACTGACATTTGTGGCTGCTGGATTTGCCGGGCGGGTCCGGGAAGTCTTACACCACAAAAGAGTCTAACCTCGTGTCTTAGGCAGTTTATTATTACATATCTTTATTTAAACCCAAATTGGATTAATATCCCTATTGAAATTTGTAAATAAATTCCTAATTGATTTATGTCCATAATTGTCTCTTAAAATTATGTCCATAAATACCAATTATGCCAATTAATGTCTTAAATTAATTAGATGCCTTTTCATGGTCGTTTATGCCAATTTCACCAGTTTTATATATTCAATATTATCCCATCATCCCCACGCTATTTGTACTTTTTCATATGACATACGTTAGACTTGCAAATAGTCTAACTCACAAAAAGAAAAACAACATCACATAACACATAAAATAGATCTAAGGATCATGACATAAGATTACATAGCCAATAAACTGCATACGAATTTCATTCAAACTAGCATATGATACAAAACTAGCATAGGTGATGGACGTAAACTTGCATAGCTTATGTACTTCTATAGATATAAACATAAAGGTGTGAACTTGCATATGGATCTAAACATAAAGGTGTAATTTTGCTTATGGATCTAATCATAAAGGTGTGAACTTGCATATGGATCTAAACATATAGATTAATGTCACATAAACTAGCATGTGCATATACATGTTTCACATATATTTTAACAACCCAACTTGCATAAGATTCATATAAGAATATATGATCCAATCACCACAAACTTGCATAAGATTTATGATTCAACTTGCATAGGATTCACATAAGAACTAACATATGATCCAACTTGCATAAAATTTACATAAGAACTAACATATGATCCTACTTGCATAAAATTCACATAAGAACTAACATATGATTCAACACCACAAACATACATATAATTTACATCACATGATTCACAATCATATTCTTATGATCCCAAATATACCTTATCATAATTAAATTAACGAATTATCTTGTGAAAGCTATCATACTCACAATAAAGAATTGTCTTGACTTTCTGGAATCTGTATTCTGAAATTGATTTAGCACGCCTTTGAAGTAGACAAATTCGTTGTTGTTGTTGTTGTTGTTGTTATAGACTTGAGTTGATTAGATTTTCTTTGCTCCTAGTTGGTGGCGGCTACTCTAGGTTGTGGAGTGATAGCATGACGACCATGGTTCTAATTTTTATTAGGTTTAGGGTTTGAGTCTACATGTGTTTATATAGAGATTAGGATTAATTTAGGCCATCCGATCAACCTAGAACAACCTGAACCATCCAAAAAGCCAACTCAGCCGTAATGACTCAGCAGCAGCTCAGAATTGGGCTTAATTCAAATCTGCCGGAGGGGGGTAGGTCGACCCCCAAGTCGACCTATAGGGTAGGTCGACACTAAGGTCGACCCCCTGGTCGACCTAGCCTGGGGTGGGAAATTTCCCGCCCTCCCGGTTCTGAGTCTGAATTCATTTTTGAATTTAAATTTGAATTTCTGGGAACTTTCGACAGCCATAACTTCTTCATACGAAGTCCAACTTATGCAAACTCGGATTCTATGTCAACCAGAATTCCGAGACTAACACAATGGCGTAACCCATTTCCCTTGATTCTCACATTTAAAATTAATTATTCCTTAATTCGTTAGTTAATGTTAACAGAAAATACGGGGTGTTACACAATTCTTCTAGACGGAAGTCGGAACTTTTTATAAAATTTTCCATAGGTTCAATTTGTTTTTTTTTTTGATATAATGAGCTATCCCTTTTGATCCCACCATCGATACTCTATTCTTTGGAACAACTGTGAAATAATGTAAGTCAATTACAGTATTTAGAGTCAGATGTATACCTCAAACCATATATAATATATACAGATATTGTCGTCGTTTGGGTGTTTCAGATTTTACATGGCCGATTCAATATGTTGATCACAGCTCTGAAATGGGAGATATAGTATCCTTCCAAGCCAATGTCGATTTATGCAACTATATGGGATGGATCGATATGAGAGATGCATGTGGTTTTCAGCTCTTCTCTGTGAAAAAATAAAGATGGAAATAACTTATTTAGAAGTTTGTATATTTGAGCTGTCCAACGTCTGCCCCCACAAGTGTTTCAAACAGAAAAAAATGAATTATTTTTGGAAAAAACTATTTATATAATTATTGTTCAACAAGAAAAATATATATTTTTATACACTGCTTTAAGAAGAAAACTCATTTGAAATGAAATAGACCTCAATGTTACAAATTGTATTATATTTAAAACTTCACTTTCGTTTATGCCATTTATATGTCAATTTACTATTTAGTGATTTCTATTTTTTTTCTTTTTAGTGACAATATAATTCACATTCAAATATATACATAAAATACACAAACATTTTAGAAATAATAATCCACACGCGGAGCGCGTGCCATGATCACGCGCGGAGTACATGCCGTCATCACGCGCTGAGCGCATGCCATTACCACGTGCGAAGCGCGTGACGTGATGCTCGTTATTCATTATTCGCCTAATAAATCACAACAGGATTACCAATATTCATTTTAATAAAAATAAAAGAAAAATCATATATATATATATATACACGTCAATCGCATAATATAGATTATACACATAAATAACTATAACAATGTAACGACCCGAACTTCCCCGGGGAGGAAAGCCCGGATTGAGTCGAGAACAAGCCACATCAGGACGCAGACGGAAGAACATTTCATTGTATATTACAACAATTCATCAGAATACAAGAATATACAGAGTATAAATAAATAATATACATTCGATAAATATCAGAGATTACAATACTTTACATAGCAGCAGAAAATAATACAAAAATACAACTGAAGGAGATATACGGATACAAAGCTTTCCGGATATCGTTCCAGCTGTAAACCAGGATCCTGTGAATATAAATCTGCAAAACCAAAACTACTAACTGCCCATGTCAAAATAAGGGCACCCAGAGTTTAGGTTAAAACAATAAACTCCAGGTCAGTCATGGGACTGGTGTGAGAACTAAAACAGTTATTAATCTTTATTTTAATGTTAGGTAAATCAAGGGACCACGCCGCTAACGTAGAACGGGTTTCCTCCCAAGAACACCAGTGCATAAAACAACAGCACAATGCTAAATAAAGAAAAATGAAGCAATTATAAGACCCAATTCCCATCACACAATGCAACGCAAGCCGGAGGATAGGGTTTTTACCTTATAATAGCCAAGAATGCTTGATACGTTTAAAACAAATCATTTGATACTATTATAAGTGCATAGTGTATAAAACAACTTCAAATCATAAGTATCAATCATAGACGGCATAAGCGCCCCATCCCACTATGTCGCCATATATAGGATTACAACTAAAATCGAAACGTCACGTATTGGAAGTTGGATTTCCATCATGAACCAAGGCAAAAGATAGTCCTTACCAAATTCGAGACGCTCTAGCCCGTGTCTCAGGCACAGCCGCAACCGTACCTTGGATCGTCAGGGTCGGTCCACACGGAGTGGATTATAATGCCTGAACAATGCATTTCTCCGCCCTTTGGGGCGTCTATGAGCCAAGGAATGACTCCATCGGTCCCGGATCGATAGATATAACCGAGGCGCCTCGCAACAGTAACAACCACATAAGTCAAACTCGTCAGGGCGTGTAAAACCACTGACGCCACTTCTTGCTAGAATGAAAATGCATATCCCCCCTGAGGTCCTCTCCCGTTTCTGGTTCATACCGGGGGTGTGAGGCTCGTGAATTCACGTTATACACAAAGCTACGCCACACAGGCGGTGCTTTGATCATCACCACAAGACTTTGCTTTTCAACAGAATTCCTGATCATTGCATCTTAGCATGCCACACAGGCAATTCACACCGTGCAACTGATGGCTATCAATCACGCAGAATAAATTCCAATGTCAGACACACCGTCCATTTGCAAGTCTGTTCTGGGTCTGAACGAAACCGGAGGCACTATATACCTCGCAAATCCATCTATCTCCACTTACGTCTGGACGATCACCACTTATTATCTATATTTCGGGATGCCTCCCAATCAGGACATCAGTTACCATCCAAACGAGGTGAAGATCTCCGGTCTTCGACCACCGTCTTCATTTTCGATTTCTTATCGTCGATTCAGTTATTCAAAATGGGATAAACCCGGTCTTTCTGACCAACTCGCGTATATAATAAACAAGTGTTACACAAACACATCATACGCCTCATTCCAATTCATCAGTCACTAACCGTAAATTAACAAGAGAATAATTCCCCAAATATTAACCCCGAAGGCCGAAACCAACATCAGATCAATACCCAGTAAACCGTTCTGCTTAGCTAACCTACAACTAGTTTCTAAATTTCGCATTCTTAGGGAAAGTTTGCCATTAATTTTATCAAAGATAAATTCCTTTAAATTTATTCTTTAATCATCCTTCGAAAATCAATTCAAACCAAATTTTGGTTTATCCAAACTAGTCGGGATTAACGAACCTTACCAAAGTAATCAATTGTTAAATTTCCCAACCCCCACCTATTTATCCCATGAAGTAAAACTGTTAATACTTCATCTCTAACACCACGGTGTTATCGGTAAATTCAATTGCCATTTCACGTTAAAATCTAATTAAAGATTTAACTATTGCCTGGAGCAAAACTGGTGATACTCCATTCTCGATCTTTTCAATCTAATTAAAGATTCATTAAAACTCCACTTAGTTTTAATCTTTGACTCGGTTAAAGAATCAGTGTCACTTAAAACACGGTTCACGATAAACCCCAAAATCACATCACAATTAAATCAGTCCCTAACCGTAAATTAGCAAGTGAGCAATTCCCTAAATATTAACCCCAAATGCCGAAACCAACATCAGATCAATACCCAAGAAACCGTTCAACTTAAATAATCTCCAGTTAGTTTCTGATTTTCTTAACTTCGTTGGGTCTAAGAACAGTATTATTGAAGATACCGTTCACGATGACCCAAAATCACATTCTATTAATTATCAGGTTAAAGAACGAGTGTTATTTAAAACACCGTTCACGATAAACCCAAGAATCAATTCGAATTCAATTCCAATTAAATATCATTTAATTGGTACACTTCATTAAATCTAAATAAAAGATTTAATCTTTTTCTCCACTGGGCATAAGAACAGTGTTAATGAAGACACCATTCACGACAAACCCAAATCGCATTTGATATTAAATACAAGGCTCTAATAGAAATTATATCGGCTCATATTCAATATCAAACTCTAAGACTAATAAATTTCGTATTGGAAATAACGATATAAATATATCTTTCAAATTCCCATAACAATATCTGTATCATCGTGAAATCCAACATCGAAATATTCCGAAGACAATTTCGATTCAAATATCTTCAAATTCAATTATTGGAAATTCTGGTTACTTTTAAAACCCTTTTTCAATTCAATTTATTTATTTAAAAATAAATAGAATTATAATTCTAGTTCAAAACTAGTTCATTTCGATAAAAATCTATTTTTATCTTTTCAAATATGGAGTTTTTCATCCCAAATCTTCACAAATCATTTCTTATGATTTTACACAAATTATTACTATTTTTAATAATTTTATCAAGGCCCGCACAGTTGATTTCCATCAACGGCCATCGAACTGCACTTACAGCGACCTTTTACAAATTTGATTTGGACATAATTCCAAATCCAACCGTTAGATTTCTAATTTCTAATATTCCTTAGAAAGCTCTTTTCGATACGAACCCAACGGTTCCGATTTTAGGAGAATCCGACGGTCGGATCTCCCGCAATATCCATTCGAAGTCAATGGTCGAAATTCACGAACAGCCGCGGCGCGGCGCGTTCTATTCAGGCCATTATATTATATATATAATATATATAATATATACTTCGTTGATTTCCTTTTAAAACGTATTTTATAAATCGTTTTAAATTCATTTCAAATTGATTTCAATTCAATTTCAATTTAATTTCAGTTTAATTCGAATTTCAATTCATTTCAATTCAATTCGAATTCAATTCTATTCAATTTGAATTTGAATTCAATTCTTTTTAATTTAATTCGAATTTCGATTATTTTCAATATAATTCAAATTTCGAAAACACTTTCAATATAATTCAAATTTCGAAAACACTTTGAACATACATTGAAAATTGAATAAAATCGATATAAATATCGTTCACGTCAAAATGGCGTCAATCTAATCAACACAGCTTCATATATTTCTACTTTCAAATATTCTATTTCAAATATTTCTTTTTCAACTATTTCTATTTCAAAACTGGAATGAGGCCCAATCAATTACCATATAATGTTAATTATATGGATTTTCTACAACACATGTACAAAATAACAACGATAAATAATCAACCATCATCCAGAGTGCATTTTACACTGTATAAGCATCAAATATAAATATTTAATGCTTATAACAGCCTATCAATCAATCGATCGACACACAACTAATTATTGGGATTAGTGTATGTCATATATCATCCCAATACCCGTGTGGGGTTTCAAACAATGAAACATAGATTTTATTTGTGTAGTTGGGCGATGTGTAAAATTTATCGTCCCAATGAAAATCAGTCAAATTAGTGTATATAAACAAATCTCCGATTTGTTTATAAATATTTATTTTAAATACATGTTAAAAATTTCTATTTTTAACTATAAAATATTTTTAACTATATAAATATTTTATTTCCTTTCACATCACATCACACAATCAACTACACATCAAAATCGAACAAACAAGAATACATGCCGTCCATGGTCTGTGGACGACGGGTGTCGAGTGCTACTAAACACCGTCTGCATCCTAGTATATATTTATAACTAGAAAACAAAATTAAGAGGTGAGTAGTTCTCACTGATAAGCTAAACCAACGCCACGACTCTTCAAATGTAGAAGTTCTTTGCAGTGCTCATCTTTTTCCACTTTCGTCGTCCGCTTTCACTTCATGTATAAAAATCGCATTTTTATATTCTCTTGTATATAAAAATCATATTTTTATTATCATATCTATATAAAAATTATATTTTTATATGCCACTAGTATAAAAATTATATTTTTACCTTTTCTATATTATAAAATTATATTTTTATTCCTTCTATAATATAAAAATCGAATCTTTCTCTTGCAAATGAATAAATAAAAATCCAATCTTATCATAATCTAAAGACTGAATTTTAAATTAAAAACTGGACTTACATAAACTGATTTATATAAACAAAAACTGATTTTATATAAGCTAAAGACTGATTCATATTTACACATAAAACTGAGATTTAAAATAAAAATAAAACAACAAAAGAACTCACATTTATCGGTATGGATGTCGAGAGCAGGGAGGCTACTGCTCATCGCAGAAATCGAGGAGGGGGGGAAAGGTCACCAGGAGCTCGGGATCGTCGGAGGTCGGACTGTCATTTCGATTTGGGGGTTCGGGAGGGAGATTCGAAAGGTTGGAGAAGTGGGTAGGGGGTTGCGGAGAGAGGGACGCAGGTGGTCGGTAGGTGGGTGCGCCGACGGTGGCATCGCTGCTGGGTAGAGGGAGGCTCGCGGTTTGCTTTGGGGGAGCGGATTCTTTCACGTCGAAGGGGGAGAATAAGGGGAGAAGAAGGCGCGGAGGAGGGAGACGATCGGAGGGGCACGGGCGCTGAGGGGACCGCCGTCGATGGCGCGTCAGGTGGGGGGCGTTCAATAGGGTTCGGTGGATTTTCTTTTTTTTTTCTTTTTTTTCCTTTAACTGACGTGGGAGAGAGAATCCTGAGGGGAGGTGAGAATATATATTTTATATTTTTAATGTTAAGTTCAAAAAGTTGACTTTCCGTCCGGATCCCAAATCGAACCCACCGACTGTCGTCCCTAGCGTTTCACCCCCATTCCGAACACAATGGGATATGTCACGTAGGCCAATTCGATCGTTACGACCGGTTTTCGTTAAAATCAAAATATAACTCTATATATTGAATTTGAACGCGCATTTTAATTTACTGAGGTCACATACCAACTCGAAAAATTCCAGAAAAATATTTTCTAGCTTTGTATTGACGATACGGTCCTAACAAAACTAATTTCATCGAATTCTGAGACCGTTTGAAAAATGGCCATTTCCCAGTCGATTAAAATCAACTAAAACTGGTCAAACGCGTTTTACTTCGCCTCGCTCACATATTGATTCGAAAAATTACGAAAATTGGAATCTAGCAATAACTTGACATCACAGATCCAACAAAAGTGGTTTCGTCGAAATCCGAGGTCGTTTGCAAAATTGCTATTTTTAAGGGCCGAAATTCCATAGCGACTATTCTGAAATTTCAACTGGACATATCTTCTTATCCCCGCTATGAAATTTCAATTTTTCTAATTCATTGGAAAGATATTCTCATTTAGATTCAAATATTTTTTGTTTCACTAAAATCCGGTTTATTTTGAATCTTGTATATTCATTTGAATTTTGAAATCGAATTATCGATCTTCCGCGCCATTTTCAATTCCTTTTATAATTTAAAATAAATATTTATATTCCAACGACGATTCGAATAAATATATACGTTCGAATTCTATTCAAAATAAATTTCTCGTCGATATTATTTAAAATAATTCATTTTAAAAAATTAAAATTCACTAAAATTTCCAAAATAAAAATTTTAAATTGGCTCGGATTTCCGGGTTATTACAGTCTCCCCCACTTAAAACTTTTTGTCCCCGAAAAGGAACGAAGCCGAAAGTTGTTTAACAAATCAACTCAACTTCCATTATTTTCACTACGGCTTAAGTTCTACAACTTTTCAGTTTCTAAGAACTTTTCAAATTTTTAAAGATTTGGCTAACACCCTAAAGTTTCGAAAAATTTCGCCATGACCTCCCCTGCACCGGGAAAATCCCGAAATTGCCATACAAGCCCTCTGATCTCAAAAAGAAAAAGAAAAAGCCAAGCGGCTAGCCAATCGGCTCATAAAATCATCATCACCCAAATAAAACAGTAAATTATGGTAAACATGTACCTATTTGTCGGGCAAACAATTTTATTCTTCTGCTCTAGCCTCTTTGCTGTGACCTGTTCAATGTAAGTACATGTATATGCAAGCAAATGCGACCAAATTTCAATACAATTCACTTTTTGGTTCTATTAGGCGTTTGGTTCAAAATTTCAAGCAAATAACCAAACAACACAAACATCAATCAATTAGTGAGTTAACGTTTCAAATTCATATTTTTTTTTTGATATATACAGAAAATCATGTTTTGATGCCAAATCACAACAATAAGCCCTATCTAGTTTCGGTTCTCACACCAGTCAATTGGAAATATATAGAAATCTCATTTTCGAAACTCGAAAATAAATACTGGCGATGGTGCCCCGTCACCAGAATTATCCCCGGGCACTAGAGTGCGATTCTATAATTATCCAATACATTAAAACTTCGAATACACGTTTGCAAGACATATATGCAAAATCTATATATATTGGATTGTCCAAATTCATATAAATTAATAATCAAATACGAATAATTGATTTAAATTTTCAAAACAAAAATTGTTTTCATTTTAAAAATATACTCTTCACACTCGTTCTGGAATACTACTAATCCCATCTCTAACGAGTCATTCTCACTGGATATTACTAATCCAATATGTGTTGAATTCTTTCGTGTGGTTCTAATGTGTCTTGTTCTCTGAGCTTTGTAAACCAAAGCTCTGATACCACGCTGTAACGACCCGAACTTCCCCGGTGAGGAAAGCCTGGATTGAGTCGAGAACAAGCCACATCAGGACGCAGACGGAAGAACATTTCATTGTATATTACAACAATTCATCAGAATACAAGAATATACAGAGTATAAACAAATAATATACATTCAATAAATATCAAAGATTACAATACATTACATAGCAGCGGAAAATAATACAAAATACAACTGAAGGAGATATACGGATACAAAGCTTTCCGGATATCGTTCCAGCTGTAAACCAGGATCCTGTGAATATAAATCTGCAAAACCAAAACTACTAGCTGCCCGTGTCAAAATAAGGGCACCCAGAGTTTAGGTTAAAACAATAAACTCCAGGTCAGTCATGGGACTGGTGTGAGAACTAAAACAATTATTAATCTTTGTTTTAATGTTAGGTAAATCAAGGGACCACGCCGCTAACGCGGAACGGGTTTCCTCCCAAGAACACCAGTGCATAAAACAACAGCGCAGTGCTAAATAAAGAAAATGAAGCTATTATAAGACCCAGTTCCCATCACACAATGCAACGCAAGCCGGAGGATAGGGTTTTTCCTTATAATAGCCAAGAATGCTTGATACGTTTAAAACAAAACATTTGTATAAGTGCATAGTGTATAAAACAACTTCAAATCATAAGTATCAATCATAGACGGCATAAGCGCCCCATCCCAGTATGTCGCCATATATAGGATTACAACTAAAATCAAAACGTCACGTATTGGAAGTTGGATTTCCGTCATGAACCAAGGAAAAAGATAGTCCTTACCGAATTCGAGATGCTCTAGCCCGTGTCTCAGGCACAGTGTAAGAACCCGTAACTTCCCCGTAAAGGAAAGCGTCGGATAGTTCGAGAACAAACCACAACAGAACGCAAACAGAAGAACATTTCATTGTATATTACAATAATGCATCAGATTACAAGAATATACAGAGTATAAAAGAATATTACACAGAAATATCAGAGATTTAAATTACATTTAAATACATAGCAGCGGAAAATAATACAATACACAACTAGAAGGAGATATACGGATACAAAGCTTTCCGGATATCGTTCCAGCTGTAAACCAGGATCCTGTGAATATAAATCTGCAAAACCAAAACTACTAGCTGCCCGTGTCAAAATAAAGGCACCCAGAGTTTAGGTTAAAACAATAAACTCCAGGTCAGTCATGGGACTGGTGTGAGAACTAAAACAGTTAATCTTTATTTTAAAGTTAGGTAAATCAAGGGACCACGCCGTATAACACGGAACGGGTTTCCTCCCAAGAATACCAGTGCATAAAACAAACAGCGCAATGCTAAATAAAGAAAAATGAAGCTGTTATAAGACCCAGGTCCTATCACACAATGCAACGCAAGCCGGGGGATAGGGTTTTCCCTTATAACAGCCAAAGAATGCTTGATACGTTTAAAACAAATCATTTGATACTATAATAAGTGCATAGTGTATAAAACAACTTCAAATCATAAGTATCAATCATAGGCGGCATGGGTACCATATATCATGTCGCCATATATAGGTTTACAAATAAAACCGCAAAGTCAGGTATTTGGAAATTGGATTTCCTTCTATGAACCGAGGTAAAAGATAGTCCTCAACCGATTCGAGACTGCCTAGCCCGAGTCTCAGGCAAGCGCGCAGGCAAGCCTTGGATCGTCAGGGCCGGTCCACACGGAGTGGATTAAAATGCCTGAGCACTACGTTTCGCCGCCCTTTGGGGCGTAAGCGAGCCAACGAATGACTCCATCGGACCCGGATCGTCCGATCTAACCGAGGCGCCTCGCAACAGCAACAACCACATAAGTCAAACTCGTCAGGGCGTGTAAAACCACTGACGCCACTTTTAGCTAGGAGGAAACGTAGGCCCTCCCTGAGGTCCGTCTCCCGTTTTTGGTTCATACCGGGTGTGAAACATGCGAGGTAAACATTACACAAAGCTACGCCACAAAGGCCGTGCTTTGATCATCACCACAAGACTTTGCTTTTCAACAGAAGCCTCGATCAATTGCCACTTAGGCATGCCACACAGGCAATTCACTCCATGCGTTTGATATCCATCAATATATAACCCCTGAGCTCGTACGTCTCAGAGAAGGGCGTTAAGCAAGAGAATAAATTCTCCGCCGCCAAACAGAAATATATTTAATAGAAATCAATCACACAGACTAAAATCCAATGTCAGACACACAGTCCATTTACAAGTCCGTTCTGGGTCTGAACGAAACCGGAGGCACCTAGTACCCCGCATATCCATCGATCTCCAAGTACGTCTGGACGATCACCAACTGTTTCCATCTTCTTGGGTGTACAGCCCAATCAAGATCATCAGTTATCACCCAAACGACGTGAAGACTTCCGGTCTTCGACCACCGTCTTCATCTTCGACACCACGTCGAATCAGTTATTCAGAATGGGATAAACCCGGTCTTTCTGAATAACTCGCGTATATATTATAAAAGTGTTACACAAACACAACATACGCCTCATTCCAATTCAGAATATTCATTTATTCAAATATTCCTATATTTTGGGAAAAGTTCCCATTAATTTTATCCAAGATAAATTCTTTAAATTTATTCTTTAATCTCCTTTGAATATCAATTCAAACTAGTCGAGATTAGCGAACCACACCGAAGTAATCATTTATTTTATTTCCCAATCCCAACCTATTCATCCCATGAAGTAAAACTGGTAATACTTCATATCTAACACCACAGTGTTATCGGTAAATTCAATTACCATTTCACGTTCAAATCTAATTAAAGATTTAACTATCGCCTGGAGCAAAAACTGGTGATACTCCATTTCGATCATTTCAATCTAATTAAAGATTCATTAAAACTCCACTTAGTTTTAATCTTTAACTGGGTTAAAGAATCAGTGTCATTTAAAAACACAGTTCACGATAAACCCAAAATCACATTCCATTAATTATCGGGTTAAAGAACAAGTGTTATTTAAAACACTGTTCACGATAAACCCAAAAATCAATACCAATTCAATTCCAATTAAATATCGTTTAATTGGTACACTTCATTAAATCTAAATAAAAGATTTAATCTTTTCACAACTAGGTTCAAGAACAGTGTTAGTGAAGACACCATTCGCGACAAACCCAAATCACATTTGATATTCAATACAAGGCTCTGAATAGAAAATATATCGGCTTATATTCAATATCAAATTCTACGACTAACAAATGTCGTATTGGAAATAACGATATAAATATATATCTTTCAAATTTCCATAACAACATCTGTATAATCACGAATTCCAACATCGAAATATTCCGAAGACAATTTCGATTCAAATCCACTCCAATGCAATCATTGGAAATTTTGGTTATTTTCAAAACCCTTTTCAAATTCAATTTATTTATTTAAAAATAAATAGAATTATAATTCTAGTTCAAAACTAGTTCATTTCGATAAAAATCTATTTTTATCTTTTCAAATATGGAGTTTTTCATCCCAAATCTTCACAAATCATTTCTTATGATTTTACACAAATTATTACTATTTTTAATAATTTTATCAAGGCCCATACAGTCGATTTCCATCAATGGCCATCGAACTGCACTTATAGCGACCTTTTTCAAATTTGATTTGGACATAATTCCAAATCCAACCGTTAGATTTCTAATTTCTAATATTCGTTAGAAAGCTCTTTTCGATACGAACCCAACGGTTCCGGTTTCAGGAGAATCCGACGGTCGGATCTCCCGCAATGTCCGTTTGAAATAAATGGTCGAAATTCACGAACTGCCGCGGCGCGGCGCATTCTATTCAGGCCATTATATTATATATATAATATATATAATATATATTTCGTCGATTTCTATTTAAAACAAATTATATAAATAGTTTTAAAATCGTTTCAAAACCTATTTCAACTTCCATTTCAATTCAAAGCAAAATTGAATTCTTCTTTATAAATTCGTTTCAAAATTCATTTCTATTCAATTCAAATTTCAATTCAATTTGAATTCATTTCAATTCGCTTTCAATTCAATTTGAATTCGTTTTCAATTCAATTCATTTCGAAATCGTTTTCAATTCAATTCATTTCGAAATCGTTTTCAATTCAATTCATTTCGAAATCGTTTTCAATTCAATTCATTTCGAAATCGTTTTCAATTCAATTCATTTCGAAATCGTTTTCAATTCACTTCATTTCGAAATCGTTTTCAATTCACTTTGAATTCGTTTTCAATTCAATTCATTTCGAAATCGTTTTCAATTCACTTCATTTCGAAATCGTTTTCAATTCACTTCATTTCGAAATCGTTTTCAATTCAATTCATTTCGAAATCGTTTTCAATTCACTTCATTTCGAAATCGTTTTCAATTCACTTCATTTCGAAATCGTTTTCAATTCACTTTGAATTCGTTTTCAATTCAATTCATTTCGAAATCGTTTTCAATTCATTTCGAAATCGTCGATTTCGAAATCACTTTTCAATATTCATTTTAAAATGAATAAAGTCGATATAAATATCGTTCACGTCAAAATGGCGTCAATCTAATCAACACGGCTTCATAAATTTCTATTTTCAAATTTTCTTTATTTTTCAAATTGGAATGAGGCCCAATCAATTACCATATAAAATTAATTATATGGATTTCCATACAACACATGTATATAATAACATTGAAAAATAATCAACCATCAACCAAAGTGCACTACACTGTATAAGCATCAAATATAGATATTCAACGCTTATAACAGCCTGTCAATCAATCGATCGACATATTTAATAAATCAGGATGAGTGAAATTCATATTTCATCCCAACACCCGTGTGGGGTTTCAAACAATCAAACACAGATTTTAGTTGTGCAGTTGGGCGATGTGTAAAATTTATCGTCCCAATCAATGTCATTCAAATAAGTGTACATAAACAAACCGTCTGGTTTGTAAATGAATATTTATTTATTCACATTCACGTTAAAAATTATATTTGTAACGATAAAACATTTTATTCCAACATATGAATTTCTATTCAATTCATTTATTCAATAAAAATGATATTTTTATTTTTCTAACATATTTTAGAAAATTTCGGCGGCATAACGGCACGATACTAGAAACGGGACAAGGCCTAGCCTAATCCCCGGTCTAGTGAAGGCCCACGCCATTCACACATCAATCAAATCAATTTCGTTATGCAAACCACAAAATTTGGAGTAAGAGTCTAACCTAGCCTTACTCCTTCGCCTTATAACGGCGCACGTCTAATCCTAACCAATTTATCGATTCGATTTTTCACCCCACAAACCACATTCAAACCAATATCGCAATCAATAACCAAACAGCCAAACAAACAAGTCCATGGTCTGTGGACGATTGTGTCGGGTGCTACTAAACACCGTCTGCATCCTAGTATATATATATATAACTAGAAAAGAAATTGAAAGGTGAGAAATTCTCATATATAGCTATCCTAGCTCCACGGCACTTCATTGATAGGAATCTTCATCGCTATCGCATCTTCGTCATCTTCGTCGTCCGCTTTCACTACCTATGTAAAAATCGAATTTTGACTTCGTTATTCAATATATAAAAATCGAATTTTTAGTTCGCTATTCAATATATAAAAATCTGATTTTTTAGTTCGCTATTCAATATATAAAAATCTGATTTTTTAGTTCGCTATTCAATATATAAAAATCTGATTTTTTATTTCGAAGTTCAACATATAAAAATCCTATTTTTATCTCGAAGTTCAATATATAAAAATTCTATTTTTATCTCGAAGTTCAATATATAAAAATTCTATTTTTATTTCGAAGTTCAATATATAAAAATTCTATTTTTATTTCGAAGTTCAATATATAAAAATTCTATTTTTATCTCGAAGTTCAATATATAAAAATTCTATTTTTATTTCGAAGTTCAATATATAAAAATTCTATTTTTATTTCGAAGTTCAATATATAAAAATATGATTTTTCTTTTTAAAGAAATCAGTCTACAATACCTTTTAAAAATCAGTTTTTATAACTTTTAAAAATCAGTTTTCAAAACCTTTTAAAAATCAGTTTTCATAACCTTTTAAAAATCAGTTTTAAATTCTAAAAAAAAAAAAACAGGTTCAAATTATTATTAAAATCAGTTTTGAATTCTTAAAAAAAACAGTTTTTAATCCTTATAAAATCAGTTTTAAATTTAATTAAAAAAAAACACAGTTTCTTTAAATCATTAAAATAAAATAACAAAATAAAAAACTTACAGAGGGGAGGGGGGGAAAGAAGGCGTCGGCGCTCGCTTCGAGGGGCAGCTCGGGGTTCGAACGGGGGAGGCGATGCTTCGAGGCTCGAACTGGGGAGGCGGTGGCTTCGGGGCTCGAACTGGGAGGCGGGAGGTCGTGCGGTGGGGGGCGGCGATTTGTTCGTCGGCGGCTTCGAGGTCAGGGGGGCGGCGCGATTTAGAATTAGGTTTTCCTTTTTTTTTTCGTTTGATTCTGTTAAATGAAGTCGGGGGGAGGGGCCAGGAAGATGACGGGGAGAGGGAATTAAAAATATATATATATATTTTTTTTTATTTAATTATTTCATAAAGTTGACTTTTACCCACGACCTCGAAACGAGGCCCACCGCCTGTCGTCCATAGCGCTTAACCCCCATTCCGAACACAATGGGATATGTATCGCAAGCTGATTTGATCGTTACAATCAGTTTCCTTTTGAATTTTCATTTAAATCACTATATTGAATTTTAAACGCACGTTTCAAATTACCGGGGTCACATACTAACTAGAAAAATTCCAGAAAAATATTTTCTAGCTTCGTATTGACGATACGGTCCTAACAAAACTAGTTTCGTCGAATTCTGAGACCGTTTGAAAAATGGCCAATTTCCAGTCGATTAAAATCAACTGAAACTGGTCAAACACGTTTTCCTTTGCCACGCTCACATATTGATTCGAAAAATTATGAAATTTGAAACCTAGCAATAACTTGACATCACGGACCCAACAAAAGTGGTTTCGTCGAAATCCGAGGTCGTTTGCAAAATGTCCATTTTTAAGGGCCTGAATTCTATAGCGACTATTCAGAATTTTCAACTGGACATATCTTTTGATTCCCATTATGAAATCTCAATTATTCGGATTCGTTGGAAAGATATTATCAATTAGATCCTAATGTTTTTGGTTTCACTAAAATCCGGATTGTTTTGCTCCCGGTATATTCAATTGAAGTTTGAAATCGAATTATCGAACTACCGCGCCATTTTCTATTTTATTTATAATTATATATAAATATTATATTCTAACGACGACGCGTATAATATATACGTTCGAATTATATTCAAAATAAATTTCTCGTCGATATTATTTAAAATAATTCATTTTAAATATTCAAATTCAGCTAAAATTGCCAAAATAAAATTTTCAAACTGGCTCGCATTTTACGGGTTATTACAATCTCCCCCACTTAAAACTTTTTGTCCCCGAAAAGGAACAAAGTCGAAAGTGGTTTGATTAACTAACCCTACGTTCGATCTGGCTTCCATTCTCCAACTCTTTAGTTTCTGAGAATTTTCAAAATTTCAAAAATTTGGCTAACACCCTAAATTTTCGAAAAATTTCGCCATAACCTCCCCTGCACCGGGAGCATCGGGGAATTTCAAATAGCTTCCCCGGTCCTTCAGATCTCAAAAAGAAAAAGAAAAAGCCAAGCGGCTAGCCAATAGGCTCATAAAATCATCATCACCCAAACAAAACAGGAAATTATGTAGTAAACATGTACCTATTTGTCGGGAAAACAAATTTTATTCTCTGCTCTAACCTCCTTGCTATGACCTGTTCAATGATATATATGTATATGCAAGCAAATGCGACTAATTTTCAATACAGTTCAATATTTGGTTCAGTTAGGCTAAATGGCTAAAAATTAGCAAACAAATAAACTAACAACACAAACATCAATCAATTAGTTGATTAGAGTTTCAAATGCATAACTTTGATATATAGTAAAAAATTAGATTTTTGATGCCAAATCACAACAATAGGCCCTATCTAATTTTGGTTCTCACACCAGTCAATAGGAAATATATAGAAAGCCCACTTTCGTCAATCGAACATAAATTCTAATGATGGAGCTCCATCATCAAAATCATCTCCGGGCGATTAGAGTGTAATTCTATATCTATCCAGTATATTAAAATTTCGAATACACGCGGATCAGACGTATACGCAAAATCTATATATACTGGATTGTCCAACTCAATATAAATAGATAATCAAATACGAATAATTGATTTAAATTTTCAAAACAAAAATTGTTTTCATTTGAAAAATATACTCTTCACACTCGTTCTAGGATACTACTGATCCTATCTCTAACGAGTCATTCTAATTGGATATTACTAACCCAATATCTGATGAATTCTTTCATATGGTTCAAATGTGCCTTGTTCTCTGCTTTGTAAACCAAAGCTCTGATACCACTGTAAGAACCCGTAACTTCCCCGTAAAGGAAAGCGTCGGATAGTTCGAGAACAAACCACAACAGAACGCAAACAGAAGAACATTTCATTGTATATTACAACAATGCATCAGATTACAAGAATATACAGAGTATAAAAGAATATTACACAGAAATATCAGAGATTTAAATTACATTTAAATACATAGCAGCGGAAAATAATACAATACACAACTAGAAGGAGATATACGGATACAAAGCTTTCTGGATATCGTTCCAGCTGTAAACCAGGATCCTGTGAATATAAATCTGCAAAACCAAAACTACTAGCTGCCCGTGTCAAAATAAGGGCACCCAGAGTTTAGGTTAAAACAATAAACTCCAGGTCAGTCATGGGACTGGTGTGAGAACTAAAACAGTTAATCTTTATTTTAAAGTTAGGTAAATCAAGGGACCACGCCGTATAACACGGAACGGGTTTCCTCCCAAGAATACTAGTGCATAAAACAAACAGCGCAATGTTAAATAAAGAAAAATGAAGCTGTTATAAGACCCAGGTCCTATCACACAATGCAACGCAAGCCGGGGGAGAGGGTTTTCCCTTATAACAGCCAAAGAATGCTTGATACGTTTAAAACAAATCATTTGATACTATAATAAGTGCATAGTGTATAAAACAACTTCAAATCATAAGTATCAATCATAGGCGGCATGGGTACCATATATCATGTCGCCATATATAGGTTTACAAATAAAACCGCAAAGTCACGTATTTGGAAATTGGATTTCCTTCTATGAACCGAGGCAAAAGATAGTCCTCAACCGATTCGAGACTGCCTAGCCCGAGTCTCAGGCAAGCGCGCAGGCAAGCCTTGGATCGTCAGGGCCGGTCCACACGGAGTGGATTAAAATGCCTGAGCACTACGTTTCGCCGCCCTTTGGGGCGTAAGCGAGCCAACGAATGACTCCATCGGACCCGGATCGTCCGATCTAACCGAGGCGCCTCGCAACAGCAACAACCACATAAGTCAAACTCGTCAGGGCGTGTAAAACCACTGACGCCACTTTTAGCTAGGAGGAAACGTAGGCCCTCCCTGAGGTCCGTCTCCCGTTTTTGGTTCATACCGGGTGTGAAACACGCGAGGTAAACGTTACACAAAGCTACGCCACAAAGGCCGTGCTTTGATCATCACCACAAGACTTTGCTTTTCAACAGAAGCCTCGATCAATTGCCACTTAGGCATGCCACACAGGCAATTCACTCCATGCGTTTGATATCCATCAATATATAACCCCTGAGCTCGTACGTCTCAGAGAAGGGCGTTAAGCAAGAGAATAAATTCTCCGCCGCCAAACAGAAATATATTTAATAGAAATCAATCACACAGACTAAAATCCAATGTCAGACACACAGTCCATTTACAAGTCCGTTCTGGGTCTGAACGAAACCGGAGGCACCTAGTACCCCGCATATCCATCGATCTCCAAGTACGTCTGGACGATCACCAACTGTTTCCATCTTCTTGGGTGTACAGCCCAATCAAGATCATCAGTTATCACCCAAACGACGTGAAGACTTCCGGTCTTCGACCACCGTCTTCATCTTCGACACCACGTCGAATCAGTTATTCAGAATGGGATAAACCCGGTCTTTCTGAATAACTCGCGTATATATTATAAAAGTGTTACACAAACACAACATACGCCTCATTCCAATTCAGAATATTCATTTATTCAAATATTCCTATATTTTGGGAAAAGTTCCCATTAATTTTATCCAAGATAAATTCTTTAAATTTATTCTTTAATCTCCTTTGAATATCAATTCAAACTAGTCGGGATTAGCGAACCACACCGAAGTAATCATTTATTTTATTTCCCAATCCCAACCTATTCATCCCATGAAGTAAAACTGGTAATACTTCATATCTAACACCACAGTGTTATCGGTAAATTCAATTACCATTTCACGTTCAAATCTAATTAAAGATTTAACTATCGCCTGGAGCAAAAACTGGTGATACTCCATTTCGATCATTTCAATCTAATTAAAGATTCATTAAAACTCCACTTAGTTTTAATCTTTAACTGGGTTAAAGAATCAGTGTCATTTAAAAACACAGTTCACGATAAACCCAAAATCACATTCCATTAATTATCGGGTTAAAGAACAAGTGTTATTTAAAACACTGTTCACGATAAACCCAAAAATCAATACCAATTCAATTCCAATTAAATATCGTTTAATTGGTACACTTCATTAAATCTAAATAAAAGATTTAATCTTTTCACAACTAGGTTCAAGAACAGTGTTAGTGAAGACACCATTCGCGACAAACCCAAATCACATTTGATATTCAATACAAGGCTCTGAATAGAAAATATATCGGCTTATATTCAATATCAAATTCTACGACTAACAAATGTCGTATTGGAAATAACGATATAAATATATATCTTTCAAATTTCCATAACAACATCTGTATAATCACGAATTCCAACATCGAAATATTCCGAAGACAGTTTCGATTCAAATCCACTCCAATGCAATCATTGGAAATTTTGGTTATTTTCAAAACCCTTTTCAAATTCAATTTATTTATTTAAAAATAAATAGAATTATAATTCTAGTTCAAAACTAGTTCATTTCGATAAAAATCTATTTTTATCTTTTCAAATATGGAGTTTTTCATCCCAAATCTTCACAAATCATTTCTTATGATTTTACACAAATTATTACTATTTTTAATAATTTTATCAAGGCCCGTACAGTCGATTTCCATCAATGGCCATCGAACTGCACTTATAGCGACCTTTTTCAAATTTGATTTGGACATAATTCCAAATCCAACCGTTAGATTTCTAATTTCTAATATTCGTTAGAAAGCTCTTTTCGATACGAACCCAACGGTTCCGGTTTCAGGAGAATCCGACGGTCGGATCTCCCGCAATGTCCGCTTGAAATAAATGGTCGAAATTCACGAACTGCCGCGGCGCGGCGCGTTCTATTCAGGCCATTATATTATATATATAATATATATAATATATATTTCGTCGATTTCTATTTAAAACGAATTATATAAATAGTTTTAAAATCGTTTCAAAACCTATTTCAACTTCCATTTCAATTCAAAGCAAAATTGAATTCTTCTTTATAAATTCGTTTCAAAATTCATTTCTATTCAATTCAAATTTCAATTCAATTTGAATTCATTTCAATTCGCTTTCAATTCAATTTGAATTCGTTTTCAATTCAATTCATTTCGAAATCGTTTTCAATTCAATTCATTTCGAAATCGTTTTCAATTCAATTCATTTCGAAATCGTTTTCAATTCAATTCATTTCGAAATCGTTTTCAATTCAATTCATTTCGAAATCGTTTTCAATTCACTTCATTTCGAAATCGTTTTCAATTCACTTTGAATTCGTTTTCAATTCAATTCATTTCGAAATCGTTTTCAATTCACTTCATTTCGAAATCGTTTTCAATTCACTTCATTTCGAAATCGTTTTCAATTCAATTCATTTCGAAATCGTTTTCAATTCACTTCATTTCGAAATCGTTTTCAATTCACTTCATTTCGAAATCGTTTTCAATTCACTTTGAATTCGTTTTCAATTCAATTCATTTCGAAATCGTTTTCAATTCATTTCGAAATCGTCGATTTCGAAATCACTTTTCAATATTCATTTTAAAATGAATAAAGTCGATATAAATATCGTTCACGTCAAAATGGCGTCAATCTAATCAACACGGCTTCATAAATTTCTATTTTCAAATTTTCTTTATTTTTCAAATTGGAATGAGGCCCAATCAATTACCATATAAAATTAATTATATGGATTTCCATACAACACATGTATATAATAACATTGAAAAATAATCAACCATCAACCAAAGTGCACTACACTGTATAAGCATCAAATATAGATATTCAACGCTTATAACAGCCTGTCAATCAATCGATCGACATATTTAATAAATCAGGATGAGTGAAATTCATATTTCATCCCAACACCCGTGTGGGGTTTCAAACAATCAAACACAGATTTTAGTTGTGCAGTTGGGCGATGTGTAAAATTTATCGTCCCAATCAATGTCATTCAAATAAGTGTACATAAACAAACCGTCTGGTTTGTAAATGAATATTTATTTATTCACATTCACGTTAAAAATTATATTTGTAACGATAAAACATTTTATTCCAACATATGAATTTCTATTCAATTCATTTATTCAATAAAAATGATATTTTTATTTTTCTAACATATTTTAGAAAATTTCGGCGGCATAACGGCACGATACTAGAAACGGGACAAGGCCTAGCCTAATCCCCGGTCTAGTGAAGGCCCACGCCATTCACACATCAATCAAATCAATTTCGTTATGCAAACCACAAAATTTGGAGTAAGAGTCTAACCTAGCCTTACTCCTTCGCCTTATAACGGCGCACGTCTAATCCTAACCAATTTATCGATTCGATTTTTCACCCCACAAACCACATTCAAACCAATATCGCAATCAATAACCAAACAGCCAAACAAACAAGTCCATGGTCTGTGGACGATTGTGTCGGGTGCTACTAAACACCGTCTGCATCCTAGTATATATATATATAACTAGAAAAGAAATTGAAAGGTGAGAAATTCTCACATATAGCTATCCTAGCTCCACGGCACTTCATTGATAGGAATCTTCATCGCTATCGCATCTTCGTCATCTTCGTCGTCCGCTTTCACTACCTATGTAAAAATCGAATTTTGACTTCGTTATTCAATATATAAAAATCGAATTTTTAGTTCGCTATTCAATATATAAAAATCTGATTTTTTAGTTCGTTATTCAATATATAAAAATCTGATTTTTTAGTTTGCTATTCAATATATAAAAATCTGATTTTTTATTTCGAAGTTCAACATATAAAAATCCTATTTTTATCTCGAAGTTCAATATATAAAAATTCTATTTTTATCTCGAAGTTCAATATATAAAAATTCTATTTTTATTTCGAAGTTCAATATATAAAAATTCTATTTTTATTTCGAAGTTCAATATATAAAAATTCTATTTTTATCTCGAAGTTCAATATATAAAAATTCTATTTTTATTTCGAAGTTCAATATATAAAAATTCTATTTTTATTTCGAAGTTCAATATATAAAAATATGATTTTTCTTTTTAAAGAAATCAGTCTTCAATACCTTTTAAAAATCAGTTTTTATAACTTTTAAAAATCAGTTTTCAAAACCTTTTAAAAATCAGTTTTCATAACCTTTTAAAAATCAGTTTTAAATTCTAAAAAAAAAACAGGTTCAAATTATTATTAAAATCAGTTTTGAATTCTTAAAAAAAACAGTTTTTAATCCTTATAAAATCAGTTTTAAATTTAATTAAAAAAAAAACACAGTTTCTTTAAATCATTAAAATAAAATAACAAAATAAAATACTTACAGAGGGGGGGGGGGGGGGAAGAAGGCGTCGGCGCTCGCTTCGAGGGGCAGCTCGGGGTTCGAACGGGGGAGGCGATGCTTCGAGGCTCGAACTGGGGAGGCGGTGGCTTCGGGGCTCGAACTGGGAGGCGGGAGGTCGTGCGGTGGGGGGCGGCGATTTGTTCGTCGGCGGCTTCGAGGTCAAGGGGGCGGCGCGATTTAGAATTAGGTTTTCCTTTTTTTTTTCGTTTGATTCTGTTAAATGAAGTCGGGGGGGCCAGGAAGATGACGGGGAGAGGGAATTAAAAATATATATATATATATATATTTTTATTTAATTATTTCATAAAGTTGAATTTTACCCACGACCTCGAAACGAGGCCCACCGCCTGTCGTCCATAGCGCTTAACCCCCATTCCGAACACAATGGGATATGTATCGCAAGCTGATTTGATCGTTACAATCAGTTTCCTTTTGAATTTTCATTTAAATCACTATATTGAATTTTAAACGCACGTTTCAAATTACCGGGGTCACATACTAACTAGAAAAATTCCAGAAAAATATTTTCTAGCTTCGTATTGACGATACGGTCCTAACAAAACTAGTTTCGTCGAATTCTGAGACCGTTTGAAAAATGGCCAATTTCCAGTCGATTAAAATCAACTGAAACTGGTCAAACGCGTTTTCCTTTGCCACGCTCACATATTGATTCGAAAAATTATGAAATTTGAAACCTAGCAATAACTTGACATCACGGACCCAACAAAAGTGGTTTCGTCGAAATCCGAGGTCGTTTGCAAAATGTCCATTTTTAAGGACTTGAATTCCATAGCGACTATTCAGAATTTTCAACTGGACATATCTTTTGATTCCCATTATGAAATCTCAATTATTCGGATTCGTTGGAAAGATATTATCAATTAGATCCTAATGTTTTTGGTTTCACTAAAATCCGGATTGTTTTGCTCCCGGTATATTCAATTGAAGTTTGAAATCGAATTATCGAACTACCGCGCCATTTTCTATTTTATTTATAATTATATATAAATATTATATTCTAACGACGACGCGTATAATATATACGTTCGAATTATATTCAAAATAAATTTCTCGTCGATATTATTTAAAATAATTCATTTTAAATATTCAAATTCAGCTAAAATTGCCAAAATAAAAATTTCAAACTAGCTCGCATTTTACGGGTTATTACACACAGCCACAACCGTACCTTGGATTGTCAGGGCCGGTCCACACGGAGTGGATTATAATGCCTGAACAATGCTTTTCTCCGCTATTTGGGGCGTCAGTGAGCCAACGAATGACTCCATCGGTCCCGGATCGACCGATATAACGGAGGCGCCTCGCAACAGTAACAACCACATAAGTCAAACTCGTCAGGGCGTGTAAAACCACTGATGCCACTTTTAGCTAGAAAGAAAACGCATGTCCCTCCTGAGGTCCTCTCCCGTTTCTGGTTCATACCGGGGTGTGAGGCTCGCAAATTCACGTTATACACAAAGCTATGCCACACAGGCGGTGCTTTGATCATCACCACAAGACTTTGCTTTTCAACAGAAATCCGGATCATTTCATCTTAGCATGCCACACAGGCAATTCACACCGTGCAACTGATGGCTATCAATCACGCAAAATAAATTCCAATGTCAGACACACCGTCCATTTGCAAGTCCGTTCTGGGTCTGAACGAAACCGGAGGCACTATATACCTCGCAAACCCATCGATCTCCACGTACGTCTGGACGATCACCACTCATTATCCATCTTTCGGGATGCCTCCCAATCAGGACATCAGTTACCATCCAAACGAGGTGAAGATCTCCGGTCTTCGACCACCGTCTTCATTTTCGATTTCTTATCGTCGATTCAGTTATTCAGAATGGGATAAACCCGGTCTTTCTGAGCAACTCGCGTATATAATAAACAAGTGTTACATACACACATCATACACCTCATTCCAATTCATCAGTCACTAACCGTAAATTAACAAGAGAATAATTCCCCAAATATTAACCCCGAAGGCCGAAACCAACATCAGATCAATACCCAGGAAACCGTTCTACTTAGCTAACCTACAGTTAGTTTCTAAATTTCACATTCTTAGGGAAAGGTTCCCATTAATTTTATCAAAGATAAATTCCTTTAAATTTATTCTTTAATCATCCTTCGAAAATTATTTCAAACCAAATTTTGGTTTATCCAAACTAGTCGGGATTAATGAACCTTACCGAAGTAATCAATTGTTAAATTTCCCAACCCCCACCTATTTATCCCATGAAGTAAAACTGTTAATACTTCATCTCTAACACCACGGTGTTATCGGTAAATTCAATTACCATTTCACGTTAAAATCTAATTAAAGATTTAACTATCGCCTGGAGCAAAACTGGTGATACTCCATTCTCGATCTTTTCAATCTAATTAAAGATTCATTATACTCCACTTAGTTTTAATCTTTGACTAGGTTAAAGGATCAGTGTCACTTAAAACACGGTTCACGATAAACCCCAAAATCACATCACAATTAAATCAGTCCCTAACCGTAAATTAGCAAGTGAGCAATTCCCTAAATAATAACCCCGAAGGCCGAAACCAACATTAGATCAATACCCAAGAATCCGTTCAACTTAACTAATCTCCAGTAAGTTTTTTATTTTCTTAACTTCGTTGGGTCTAAGAACAGTATTATTGAAGATATCGTTCACGACGACCCAAAATTACATTCTATTAATTATCGGATTAAAGAACGAGTGTTATTTAAAACACCGTTCACGATAAACCCAAGAATCAATTCGAATTCAATTCCAATTAAATATCATTTAATTGGTACACTTCATTAAATCTAAATAAAAGATTTAATCTTTTTCTCCACTGGGCTTAAGAACAGTGTTAATGAAGACACCATTCACGACAAACCCAAATCGCATTTGATATTAAATACAAGGCTCTGAATAGAAATTATATCGGCTCATATTCAATATCAAACTCTACGACTAACAAATATCGTATTGGAAATAACGATATCAATATATCTTTCAAATTCCCATAACAATATATGTATCATCGCGAAATCCAACATCGAAATATTCCGAAGACAATTTCGATTCAAATCTATTCCAATTCAATTATTGGAAATTCTGGTTACTTTTAAAACCCTTTTTCAATTCAATTTATTTATTTAAAAATAAATAGAATTATAATTCTAGTTCAAAACTAGTTCATTTCGATAAAAATCAATTTTTATCTTTTCAAATATGGAGTTTTTCATCCCAAATCTTCACAAATCATTTCTTATGATTTTACACAAATTATTACTATTTTTAATAATTTTATCAAGGCCCGCACAGTCGATTTCCATCAACGGCCATCGAACTGCACTTACAACGACCTTTTCCAAATTTGATTTGGACTTAATTCCAAATCCAACCGTTAGATTTCTAATTTCTAATATTCGTTAGAAAGCTCTTTTCGATACGAACCCAACGGTTCCAGTTTTAGGAGAATCCGATGGTCGGATCTCCCGCAATATCCATTCGAAATCAATGGTCGAAATTCACGAACGGCCGCGGCGCGGCGCGTTCTATTCAGGCCATTATATTATATATATAATATATACATTGTCGATTTCCTTTTAAAACGTATTTTATAAATCGTTTTAAATTCATTTCAAATCGATTTCAATTCATTTTCAATTTAATTTCAATTTAATTCGAATTTCAATTCATTTCAATTTAATTCGAATTTAATTCTATTCAATTTCAATTTGAATTCAATTTTTTCAATTTAATTCGAATTTCGATTATTTTCAATATAATTCAAATTTCGAAAACACTTTGAATATAATTCAAATTTCGAAAACACTTTCAACATACATTGAAAATTGAATAAAATCGATATAAATATCGTTCACGTCAAAATGGCGTCAATCTAATCAACACGGCTTCATATATTTCTACTTTCAAATATTCTATTTCAAATATTTCTTTTTCAACTAATTCTATTTCAAAACTGGAATGAGGCCCAATCAATTACCATATAATGTTAATTATATGGATTTTCTACAACACATGTACAAAATAACAACGATAAATAATCAACCATCATCCAGAGTGCGTTTTACACTGTATAAGCATCAAATATAAATATTTAACGCTTATAACAGCCTGTCAATCAATCGATCAACACAAAACTATCTATTGGGATTAGTGTATGTCATATATCATCCCAATACCCGTGTGGGATTTCAAACAATCAAACAAAGATTTTATTTATGTAGTTGGGCGATGTGTAAAATTTATCATCCCAATCAATATCAGTCAAATCAGTGTATATAAACAAATCTCTGATTTTTTATAAATATTTATTTTAAATACACGTTAAAAATTTCTTTTTTTAACTATAAAATATTTTTAACTATATAAATATTTTATTTCCTTTCACATCACATCACACAATCAACTACACATCAAAATCAAACAAACAAGCATACAAGTCGCCCATGGTCTGTGGACGACGGGTGTCGGGTGCTACTAAACACCGTCTGCATCCTAGTATATATTTATAACTAGAAAACAAAATTAAGAGGTGAGAAGTTCTCACCGATAAGCTAAACCAACGCCACGACTCTTCAAATGTAGAAGATCTTTGCAGTGCTCATCTTTTGCCACTTTCGTCGTCCGCTTTCACTACAAGTATAAAAATCGCATTTATATATTCTCTTGTATATAAAAATCATATTTTTATTATCATATCTATATAAAAATTATATTTTTATATGCCACTAGTATAAAAATTATATTTTTACCTTTTCTATATTATGAAATTATATTTTTATTCCTTTTATAATATAAAAATCGAATCTTTCTCTTGCAAATGAATAAATAAAAATCCAATCTTATCGTAATCTAAAGACTGAATTTTAAATTAAAAACTGGACTTACATAAACTGATTTATATAAACAAAAACTTATTTTATATAAGCTAAAGACTGATTCATATTTACACATAAAACTAATATTTAAAATAAAAATAAAACAACAAAAGAACTCAAGTTTATCGGTATGGATGTCGAGAGCAGGGGGCTACTGCTCATCGCAGAAATCGAGGAGGGGGGAAAGGTCGCCAGGAGCTCATGATCGTCGGAGGCGGGACTGTCATTTCGATTTGGGGGTCCGGGAGGGAGATTCGAAGGGCTGGAGAAGTGGGTTGGGGGTTACGGAGAGAGGGACGCAGGTGGTCGGTAGGTGGGTGCGCCGATGGTGGCGTCGCTGCTGGGTAGAGGGAGGCTCGCAGTTTGCTTTGGGGGAGCGGATTCCCTCATGTCGAAGGGGGAGAAGAAGGGGAGAAGAAGGCGCGAAGGAGGGAGATGATCGGAGGGCACGGGCCCTGAGGGGACCGCTGTCGATGGCGCGTCAGGTGGGGGGCGATCGCTAGGGTTCGGTGGATTTTCTTTTTTTTTTTCTTTTTTTTCCTTTAACTGACGTGGGAGAGAGAATCCTGACGGGAGGTGAGAATATATATTTTATATTTTTAATTTTAAGTTCAAAAAGTTGACTTTTTGTCCAGATCCCAAATCGAACCCACTGACTGTCGTCCCTAGCGTTTCACCCCCATTCTGAACAGGATGGGATATGTCACGTAGGCCAATTCGATCGTTACGACCGTTTTTTGTCAAAATCAAAATATAACTCTATATATTGAATTTGAACGCGCATTTTAATTTACTGGGGTCACATACTAACTCGAAAAATTCCAGAAAAATATTTTCTAGCTTCGTATTGACGATACGGTCCTAACAAGTCTAATTTCTTCGAATTCTGAGACCGTTTGAAAAATGGCCATTTCCCAGTCGATTAAAATCAACTAAAACTGGTCAAACGCGTTTTACTTCGCCTCGCTCACATATTGATTCGAAAAATTACTAAAATTGGAATCTAGCAATAACTTGACATCACAGATCCAACAAAAGTGGTTTCGTCGAAATCCGAGGTTGTTTGCAAAATTGCTATTTTTAAGGGCCGAAATTCCATAGCGACCATTCTGAAATTTCAACTGGACATATCTTCTTATCCCCGCTATGAAATTTCAATTTTTCTGATTCGTTGGAAAGATATTCTCATTTAGATTCAAATATTTTTGGTTTCACTAAAATCCGGTTTATTTTGAATCCTGTATATTCATTTGAATTTTGAAATCGAATTATCGAACTACCGTGCCATTTTCAATTCCTTTTATAATTTAAAATAAATATTTATATTCTAACGACGATTCGAATAAATATATACATTCGAATTCTATTCAAAATAAATTTCTCGTCGATATTATTTAAAATAATTCAGTTTAAAATTTCAAAATTCACTAAAATTGCCAAAATAAAAATTTTAATTGGCTCGGATTTCCGGGTTATTACAAACAAGTTCAAAATTGAACTAATTTACATTATTGTATTTACCTTATATTCCATTGGGGATTTTTCTGTGAAGGACAAATTTCATAAATTTTTTAAGCTCAAGACCAACCTATCAAAAATTTATTATTAAAGACAATTCAGAATATAAACTGATATCATACACACCGTATGATTGATACTTAGAAACTGATAGCTAAATTCTGATACCGTATACATTGTAAAACTGAACTTAAAAGCTAGTTGTCAAATTCTGATACCATGCACACTATAAAACTGTACCTAAAATACGATGCTTTGTCCTTTAGCATAAAATTTCAACAGGTCATCCTTACAGCTGAAAAAAGCCCATAACTTTGCCTTTGACACTATTTTCCTGTATTCCAGAGTTATATTATTGTCAAATGCTTACATTTTAAATTTTATTTAGCTATTTACAAATACTGCACAATATCACTTAACATTTTACGTTTAAGTCAATATGTTCAAATTAATTATGTGATTTCGAATTTAACAATTGAATTCAACCAACAAAATTATTATTAATTTATCCAATTAATTCTAAGTTTTATATTTTAAAATGTACACCGTGTTCACATCAGAAAAATGACAAAATTAGTTTTTCTTATAAATATAAAGTTAAATAAATCACACAATTTAAACAATATATATAAACAATAATAAAAAATTAGTATATTATACACTTACCTCAATAAATTTATCATAGATTGAAGAAAATAGTTTTTGCTTTAAAATATCTGCATTTTAACATTTCTACAATTTGTTGGAACTCCTCAATTCTTTCATGATATTTTATATTTCAAACCATATATATTTAAATCACTCATGAAATCTTAAATTTTAATTATTTAAATAATCCCAGATAGTATTTAGTCCATCTTTCTAATAACTCTTAAAAATATACACCAATTTTACTATATATATATATATATACATATTCATATTAGAATGGTTTCCGTGCAACTATAGGGATGTATAAATTACATAACGTGAATTGTATACCAATAATAATGACAAAGTTAATTTGTAAATTAGTTATGATTCATTTATATCAAGAATTTATCATATATTATATCAAAAATTCTTTTGAACATCAATAACTCTACAATAAATATATACATTTTTTTATAAATTTATTTTCAATTTCTTCCTGTTATTCTATACGGTTAAACTAATTTTGTAATTTTACATTGAACTTATTTGAATAAATTCTATTAATAATATTTGCTAATTTATCGAATAAATTACTAACGTACATCAATGTTAACATGTATATCTATATTAATAAAAATGATTAAAGAAATTCCTAAGTACACACACATACATATTGTTTTTATAAGCTATAGAACATAAATTACATACAAATAATACTAATAACTTTAATTGATAGTTTATGTATTTCACATCGCAATTTATCATATGTTTCTTAACAAAGCTCTCATTTTAATATTAAAATAGTAGACACTATTGTTAATAATATTATCATGTGCAACGCATGGGTTACACACTAGTTCAAAAGGATTAAGGCCCAAGTACGAATCGTGAGGGAAGAATCATAGATTTTTCTCGATGATTCTTCTTCCGATGTGCTTGCACTTGAATGTTTCATATATGGAGTTTGTTGATAACTCCCTGTTAAATCAATTTGGACACTATGATTATCGAATTGAGAATAAGAGTGATCTCGATTTCCCCTTTTAATTATCATGAATGTATTACAATTGATGTGGAAATCTTCTATTCGATTTCAAAATTAGGGTTTTGACTTTAAGAATCGAGTACAAGATTTTTTAATGAAGAGAGGTCCCCCAAAATTTGTCCCTTGAGGTCCTATTTATAGAGGATTTGGACCCCCTTTTGGTAGTGGTTTCTCAATGTCAGCCTGATTTAGTAGCTTTCGGTTTCGTTAACAACACTTTGGTATTAGCTTCCTTTAGTAGTTTCCGATTTCTATTTGGATCACGTGCCGCATATGTTTTTGTATTTCCCTTATGTAATAGTATCAACAACAAAAACATTGGTGTCGATAGTGCCTTCTTACTTCCAACATTTTTGCTATAGGCCTAATGCTTTTCCTTTATGAATTTGGTGCCACTTTAATTACTTTCACTCCTTGTGTTTGGTTTTGTTTCTAGTAGCATTGATTCTTGGTATTCGGTTGCGTCTTCAGTGCTTGAGGTTCTTTCTTTTGGTATTGACTTCATGCTTTTGTCTTCGTTGTTTGATACTGGCACCAAGTCAACTGCTTATTCCATTTTGGTATTAGTATCATCCTTTTATTGCCACCTTCTTGGTATCAACACCAAGCTATTTGCTTCCCTATGTTGGTGCCGATGGCACATGTGCCAAGTTCCTGTTTCTGTGCCATCTTTGCCAATTCTTGTCATCTTCATTTTGATGTCGACTATGTTCCTCCCGGGCTTTTTGTTTTCGGTTCCAACTCCTTGTCTGCATCCTTATGCTTTGGTATCGGCTAAGCATCCCTAACTTCTGCTTCAGTATTGAATTCATTATGATACCTAGTCACCTTGCTCTGTTTTCGGTGTCGAATTCTTGTAGTAACATCCCCCCCCAAGTGAAGGGATATACCTGACTTTTAAAGTCTACGGTTCAAATATTTTCTTCTTCCAGCATTGTTGTCTATCTTTCGGATGTAGCCATTTTGTAACATGTATTCTTAATAACCTATGGCTTGCGTATATTTGTGTTGTGCATGACTTTTATTTCGGATATCTTCGTTCAGAATTCTTCGACATTTCCTGCATAAAATACAACAACTAACACTTCTTGCGTTAGTTTTTTGCTTATAATAGGATGTATATAATGATTTGCTCATATTACGTGAGGCACCATCTGATTCGAAACCGAATAATGGATGAACTTGTGATAGAATAATACGATCATTCATATTTTATATTTTGCGGGAATAACAAATAGCAATTTAGCGTATATAAATTTAGAGAACCTCCTTATGTGAGGTGTGAGAAAACACAATCTTCATTAGAAGGTTTCGAAATAGAAAATCCGAGATACCAACTCGAGTGTTGATTTAAAAATTCTCTTTCAGAAATAAAATAGTAGGCCTGAATCCCATATTCGAGCATGATAATAGAAGTCCAAAAATCTACCTTTGGACATACATAGAAATCCTGATACCCAGATTCGGGTATCAATAATAGAAGACCAAAAATCTGTATTTGGTAATAATAGAAATCTAGATACCCAGATTTGGGTATTAATAATAGAAGACCACAAATTCGTATTTGGTAATAATAGAAATCTCGATATCCATATTCGGGTATTAATAATAGAGGACAAGAAATCCATATCTGCCAATAATATATAGAAGGCTCGAAACCCAGATTCATGCACTAATGATAAAAGACCAGAAATCCATATCTTGCAATAATAAAAATCTTGAATCCTAAATTCAGGCATTTATAATAGAATACCAGAACACCACTTATGGAAATAATAGAAGTCCTGAACTAAAACCAAGGTTCAGGTAGTTTAATAGAAGACCAGAAATCCTTATCTGACAATAATAGATAAAAGATCCAAAACCCAGATTCAGGTATTAATTATAGAAGACCAAAAATCCACATCTGGCAATAATAGATAGAAGACCCGAAACCCAAATTCGGGTATTAATATTAGAAGATGAAAAATCCGTATTTGGTAATAATAGATAGAAGACCCAAAGCCCAAATTCAGGTATTAATAATAGAAGACCAGAAATCCATATCTGGCAATAATAGATAGAAGACCAAAAACCCAAATTTGGGTATTTTTAGTTTTTGTGTCCATTTCAGGTTTATTCTTTAAAATAGAGGTTATACGTGCTTTAGTTGCTCCCTTTGAGCTTTTCGTTCCCTTTTACGGGATAAGATGTAAGCTGAAGCGAGTGCGTGCTTAGAATGCTCCCTTTGGGCTTTCGCTCCCTTCTACGGGACGTGACATAAGAAGAGGTAGAGCGTGGTCATCTCTAGAGCGGAGGCAGGGCATGCTTTAGTCAAAGCAGAGGCATGGCGTTCTCATCTTTAAAGCAGAGATAGAGCGCACTTAAGGTGCTCCTCTAGAGATTTTGTTCCCTTCTGCGGGACAAAACAAAAGCAGAGGTAGGTTGTGCTCATTTCTAGAGCAAAGGTAGGACATGCTTAGTCGAAGCAGAGGAATGGCATGCTCATCTTTAGAGTAGAGGCATGGCATGCTTAATTTTGATGCTATGACCTGGCCATCGTAAGCGTAGACATAGCTTACTATTTTGGTTCTTTAACCTAGCCCTTTCTGTTTTGGATGCGTCTAAAGGCTTACATACCACCTCTCTCCTGGAGGTGCATTGCCCTGGCCATCTCGGCAGTGACAAGGTATTTTTAACCATTGTAGGTAGTTTCACCCATTTCGGGTAGTTCCTAAATTTTAAGAGTCTCCGTACTCCTAATCATGTGGACATTCTTAAGAAGACCTTCTTTTATACAGTTTCCATTGAAAAGTATGGTCTTGGGTGTTCTGCATTCCATGTTCTAGGTACTGGATCACCATTTGGTTTGTAGAGTCAATATGTCCTGGGTACAAGTTCTCGATGAATGACCAAGGGTCCTTCCCAATTTGGTCCAAGGGGTCCGTCCGTTGGATATAGTATTTACCATTACCCTTTGTAAGACTAAATCTCCCTTTCGGAATGTTCTCATTCGTACCTTTAAGTTGTAATACATATTGATTCTTATTTGATACTCAACTATTCTAATAGTAGCTTCATCACTTAATCATTGGATTATGTCTAAGGATTCTTTTTTTCAACTCTTGTTTTGGATTGAATGCATAAGCTATTCTTCTGTGTGAAGGAATTTCAACTACGATTGGAAGCATAGCTTCACATCCGTATGTTAGTGAATATAGGGTGTGTCCTATCGCTGTCTTAGCGAAAGTTCAATAAGCACAAAGTACCAATGGCAACTCATCTGCCTAATTTCTTTTGGCTTGATTTAGATGTTTTATTTTAAGATTGTCTTTATGGTTTTATTTGTAGCCTCAACCACACCATTTTCCGTTGGATGTGCTAGTGAAGAAAAACTCTTTATGGTACCATTTTGGTTGCAAAACCGTGTAAACTCTTAGCTTTCAAACTGTGTTCCATTCTCTGTTATGATTTTATGAGGGATTCCGAATCAAGTGACGATGTTCTTTATCACAAACTTTAACACCTTTTTATATGTGATGTTCGAGAATGGTTCTGCTTCCACCCATTTTGTAAAGTAGTCGATAGCTACCACCAAATATTTAGCTCCTTCCTTAGATATATGTAGGGGTCCAAATAAACCTATTCTCGAAATATTAAAAGGTCATAGGCTTGAGATGGTGGTTAAGTCACTTGGAGGTAATCGAGGTACCCTAGAATATCTTTTGCATTTTTCACATTTCTTGACATATTCCATTGCTTGAAAAATCATTTGTGGCCAATAGAAGCCTTGTCGCATAACCTTTTTTCTAACTTGATTCCATTAGAATGGTCTCCGCAGAACCCTTCATGCGTTTTCTTTAATAATTTGAGCCCATCTTCACGGCTTACACATCTCAAATAGGGGAGTGAATTCCCTTTCTTATGAATTACTTTGTTCATAATAACAAAGGTTGGGGTTTGATGATTAATCCTTCTAGCACCTTCTTTATTGGTAGGTAATGTTCCATTTAAGAGGTAATCCACATTGGGAGTCATCCAACTATTCTCATAATGACATTCCATTTCAGATTGCACGAGTTCCTCAATAGGAATTTCATCCGTATCTTTTTCCTTTTCGGTTTCTCTTGCTAAGGCTTGGGATCTAGCTAAAACTAGTAATTCTTTTCTAGGTTCAGGTGTCTCTTCTAGGTCAACGACCCGTTTAGAATGGCTCTAAGTTTCGATGGGCCTTTTCTAGGTCGAAATTTCGGCCCATTCCGGATGGGCTGTTACAATATTGAGGTAATGTATTTGGATGCAGGGAATAACAGGTTGGAGGGATCCAACTGGATTCCTCACAATAGTTGTAAAATTTTATTATATTATAATATATGTTGAATAACATGAATTTGTGATGCACGGATTGACAAGTTGGAGAAATCCAACAGGATTTCTCAATAATATTGATATGTTTATCAATATGATTTGTTGTTTTCATTGAATGTGAAATTGGTATATATTTCATGGTTTGGTACTTTAGCAGATATTTAGCTCTTTAGTACCGTTGATAAAAGAAAAGATTTTTAAAATCGATATTACATCGATTGTAAACATTTTCAAAGTTATATTTATATATTGGAAATATGATATTTCTTTTAAATATAAACATCGAAGATTTATTTACGTTTTTAAGTTATTTAACTTATAAATTAACTAATGGAAATTCCTAGATATTAATAAATAAATGGTTAGACGGTATAAACTAAATGGAAATGTTTAAATAGTTGCGAAGAAAGGTTTAAGTGGCGTAAAGGGAATTTTAAAAGATTTTAAGATGTTAGAATGTACAAATGGAAGTGGGATATACGAGAATTGATTTAAATGATCTGAGAGATGATTTTTCATAACTCATGAATATTTTTATAAACCTTGTTTATAAATATTTGAAATGTGATAAAAAATTGGTTTTTCGTGAGTAAGATTAACGAATCAATGGAACTGGAGATGCGTATTGACTTAGGAATGGAATTTCAGATTTTTAAATGAATCAGAGTTGAAGATATGAATTTGAATTTATAAATGGGATTGGAGTTGAAATGACAAATATGAATTTATAATTGGATTTAAATCCGATAGTTGAAATAGTTTGCTAAATCAAGATTTTCCGAAAATATAATGTAACGACCCAGATTTTTAGCCATTTAATTCTGAATATTTAATTTGGTTTTAAATATTTTATTTGAATTATATAAAGGATTTTTTTAACGAATTTATTTATAAAAAAAAGTTTTAAACATATAAATTTATAATATTATTTAAAATGAGCTCGTAATGGTGCGGTAGTTCATAATTTGACGTTTTGAACTTCAATTGGATATACAGAACCCAATATAAGTCGGATTTCTGTGAAATAAGAAACGTGTGAATCTATTAAACAGTATCTTTCTAATGGAAGCAAAAAATCGAGATTTCGTCTTATATATTGTGAATTACGCCCAAATCAAATTTTCAGAAAGTCGTTGTGGAATCGTATATAGGCCATAACGGTTATTTGAATATATTTAAATATCGGTCTTGAATTTGGACAAGATTCTTTTGAGGCATAGTTATAATTTAATTTTTAGATTTTTACTGAAATTTTTAATTAATTAAATACACAACTTTTTTACTTGGTGTATTTTGCACCCTATATCAATATTTTGGGGTTTCATAATATAAGTTAAACTACCGATATTATTATATTTCTGGGATCATGGTACCTCGCTGGACACGACCGTGCTCTTATTTTTGTCCGCAGCAGTTTGTAGATTAATGAAATTCTGTATAACATATTCCGCATAAATTTTTAAATACAAATATACATTCTATAGTTTACGGTTAATCGGTTTGTATCATTGTTCATATCTTAGAACGGTTGTGGTACCAAGAAGTTTCCTCTAATCCCTTTCAAAATCTGCATTTATCTTCTTCGAAGTCCACACAGTATTTTTCAAAGATACCGACGCCTGCTATGCTGTATTATCAAAAATCTTGCACATGCCTAGTTTGACATCTTTCTACCCTAACTTTACCTTCATGAACCGACTCCCCATCCTGCTTTTATTTATGCCATCATGTTCCCCCATTTCTTTTTTTTTCATGAAAAGATCAGCGCTTTCAAACAAAGAAAATGGCAATAGTTCAAATAAAAACATATATTTTCTACAGACACTAGCACATGCAAGTTCTAAAACAGTGAGCGAAAATCAAGGTAGGCACATGCAAGTGTCGGTGAGAAATCTTTCACATGCCTTCTGTGTGCAAAATTAAATTAACCCACATGCAAGTCCTATCCTAGCCTAAACAGACTATAACCGTGTTGCCCAAGGTGTTTCGTATTATAAATAACAGGGACATTTCTTCTTTTTGGCAAGCAGAGAAAAAACTGAAGCCAAGGCTTCTTTATGGCTTTATATATATATATATATATATATATATATATATATATATATAAAGGATGCTTGTTGTGGACGAATAACAACTCAAGCGATGCAAACTGGTGGCAACAGGAAGATAGCACTTGAGTTGGGAAGAAGGCTGCGAACTTGGAATTGAAACAATGGGAGGAAGGCTCGAGCGAAGGAGAGATCAATGGTGAAGTTTGTTGGGTTTTCCATGAAGGTGGAGGTTTGTGTAGACGCGGTGATGGATGGAAGTCTGGTGAGCCGCTTGATTGGATGAGGGTGCGTATAGGAGGAAGACGATGTCGGCTTCGGAAGGAAACAGTTGAACGAGCAAGGGGAGACTTGTTTGTAAACGTGAAGTGAAGATGGGAAAATGGAGTGAGGTTGAAGATGCGGCCTCTTCAGATTTGGGTCATGTAAGGAAAAGAACGGAGTTCTGTGGTTGGGTTAGTTTACTGAAGAAGCGGCCTGGTGTAAAAAGAGCAAAGGAGTATTAGAGAAACATGTGGATTAAGGAAAACTTGATTAACGTGGAGTAGAACGTTCCTCCATTATCAAAAGCAATTTAAAACTATGTCCAGTCTTCATCAAACTGACTTAAGCTCCTACTGATTTTGAGTTACCGATCCATAGCACAATTGATCCAACTTTAATTGCTGGTGTTTGAAGATGTATCGGTGATCATGCAGACTGACATGCTTCACTTTCATGTCACTTCGAAACCAAACAAAGTCCTTGGTCGATTACACTTTGGTCCAGGCATTTGCTACTCGGTAAGGTGCAAGTATAAGGGATTAAAATAAATACGTAATTATCGTAATGTCTATCTTAATGTCATGACGCGTATATCTTATACGTACGTGAACAGAACTTGACGAAAACCATCACGTTGAAATCGTAGTGAGGAGATCCACTTTGTAGAACTTACGTAGCTGATAACGGAGCTACTGAAATTTTGATACAAAATCAAAGTTGTTTGATTTTAACGAAAATAAAGGCAGAATCGTCAACTGCGAACCAATGTGAGTAAACTCACTAACCCTGCCTTGTTAAATTTTTATATAAACAAGTTTTAAATTTTACACTATGTGATGGTTGTTCGGTTGAATAGTTGATAAAATTGGTTGATGTGATTACATCGTTGATCGATTATTAGTTCTGATATTTCATATTGATGTGAAATAATATTATTGATGTTAATTAATGTCTGTGGATGCAGGAGAACAGGTTGGAGGGATCCAACTGGATTCCTCAAAATTTATATTACTGTTTGATATTTGATTTTGATATATGATGTGATTATATAGAATTACCCTACCTAGAAATTTGATATTTAAAAACTGTAAATATTTTCGAATATAGAAAAGGAATTTGGAATTTAATAAAAAGAAATTAATTTTCAAAATAGAAATTAAATTCCAAATATACTTCACATGAAAATCTGGTTTAAATGGGTAATACAAGAAGTGATTATAAATGATGTTTATAGATTCAGTGAAATATTTATCTTGGGTAAATTGAAATAAAATTCAAGTTGAATTTATATAGAAAAGTGGAAATCGGGTTTGAAGTCGATAATTGTAACTGGATTTGGAGTTAGCGTTATAAAGAAAATTATTAAAGAGATTTAAAATACTTGAAGGGAAAAGATATTTTTGTATGGATAATTATAAATGAATAAAGGAAATCTAAAGAGAAATTAGAAAATTTAGATTTGAGATATTATTAACTAATTGATTTTATAAGAAACAATATTAATATTTTTACTAATAAACTTGTTGGCTATTAAAGAGCTCTATAAAGGGGGAATCCTCTCGAGATTTTTGATCGAAATAAAATTAACAAATGGAATTTTATAAGAGAAATCTTATAAATTAGAATATAAAAGGATAGAGGTTTTGAAAATGGATGGAGTGAAACATGAAGTAAATTTATAAAGTAACTCGATAAGCAGTAATTTAACCTGTAATGCTATTTACAAATGAAAATCGAGTGGATTGACAAAACAGGTTCAGATGTCTTATTATGGAATGATATTCATTTTTGAAAATGAATAACATTTCGAAATATATGTTTTGCAAATGGGTATAGTCATAAGGTAAATTTGAGTTGACCTGAAATGGAAGATAAATTCCGTAGTTCGGAATAAAATCGAATATAGATTATTCAAGAGAAAATTATTTATTGGAATTCGATTATATCGAATTGAGGGAAGTATTTATTTTTACTTTCCGATTTGAATCAAATTTAATTATTTATTTACTTACTTATTAATTTATTTATTGAAATTTATAAGTGCAAATTATATTTTTATAAACCAAATATTTGTAAATAGCGATTTTTAACGCTGCCGTTATAATAAATGTTTGTAAATCTAAACAGCGATCTTAATGCTATTGTTAAAATAAATGTTCTATAATACTACACAGTGATTGTAACGGTATTGTTAAAGCAATGTTTTATAAATCAAATATTTGGAAACAGCGATTATAACACTACCGTTATAATCAATGTTTTTCGTAAAGGAAGTGGATTCTTAGATTGAATCTGAGAGTCCCGTAAGCGATATTTTGTTTGAGGTTATGAACTTTGGCTATTTCAAAGTTGAGAATGTTGTTCAGTTAAGGTATGAGAGGTAATTATACCCCAACTTGATTGACTTCATGATTGATGGAGAAATAGTTAAGGTTCAATAGTGAAGATTGGCTAGCGATATGTTTAGTTGATAAATGTTAAACGGTTTGAGTTATAATAAGACAAGGGATATTTTCTACGTGTAGAAAATGAAATGAATTGGTCAACGAGGAATTAAGAAAGGGAATATGGAAATATTTTCTGATGTTAATAAGGCATATTTTCTAAATATAGAAAATGAGGACTCGTGAATATTTATAAATGTTTTCTAACTGGAATAAGAGATATTTTCTTGAATAAAGGAATTATAATATTGAAAATGTTTTTCAAAGAATCGAGAGGGGAAATCGAGCTTCAAAAGAATACGAAAGGTGGGAAATGAGAATTGTAAATGATAATATAATAAGGAATTGATTTAAAAGGGGCCAATGTTGATTGATGATTGATCGATCGAACTCCTACCTGGAAATAAGATAGTTGGTTGTACACTTATTTTTCTTTGATAGTTAAATCAACGACTATCGAAGTTTTTGACCATTTTTCCGTCGTCAATACAGAGAGACCACGATCAGATTCATCATCTGGAAACCACTCTGTATGGGGCGTTAGCATTGCGATCAAATATGATGAAAATAATTGAAGACGGAGTTATGCAAGGGCTATCCTATTTACGGGATAGTGCCTTAAGTTTGTCCGGTCCCAAGACAACGTGAATGGACGAATGTATGACAGAGTATATCTAACGGACCGCGTAAGTTGATCTCTTCAAACGTACTGACGTTTGGTGGCGGAGGAACTCGTTTCTCTTAGCTTTATACCCATGGTATTTTTAGGGAAATCAATTTGTGATTTGGCGGGTATGACGATGTGGCATTCAAAGCGAATGGTGGCCAGGTATTCTGAAAGATAATTTAAACCTCAAGCCTCACTACTGGGAATTGACAAAAATCAGGCAAGCATCATGGCTATGTGGGTCACTCCCATTAGGATGTATAGTCACATATATAGAGAAATTCCATTGCTCCTTTAATCTATCGATGTTGTACCTTTCGAGAAACGATTGCTGATCCCAACCGTTGGTGATATACATTCGATACACTCAAACGAAATGAGTGGTCGATCATGTATGGGCCGGGTTATAAGACGTTCTTGTTGAACCCCAGTGTATTCCACTCTAGAGATACACTATCGGCAGGGGGTTCCATACCTTGTCATGTTGGAAATCCAATCTCTAATAAGCGCCCTGCGGTTTTTGATTTAATATTATATATGGAGCGTGAGATGCAAGCGTTCCGCTAGACTCTATTTATTTGATGTAGACATTATTATAATATCACTGGATTTGATATCAAAAATATTTTTGTTTATCGTAAGGTAAAAACCATCCGTGTTTATGTGTGGATCGGTCTTACGATTATCATTTCTTTCGAAAGAATTTTTGAAATTTAAACAAATAGTTGGAGTTTACTCACACCAGTGCCAAATTTATTTTATTTGTTTTCCATAAACTCTTGGGTGCCCAAATATTTACGGGCAGTCAAGTAGTAGGGATTTTAAAAATTCACTTGGAGGAGCTCGAAGCAGGAGGCTTCACCAATTAGCTATAGACTATCATATTTTCCACTGTGTACTATGTTGTATCTGGAAACAGGTGTTTATAACTGTTTCAGGAATAAGTGTTATGCTCTGATAATGGTATGTACATAAAATTCCTGAATTATATTTCAAATTTTATGTTAATTAATATATTTTATTCGTTCCGCTGTGAGTTTGTGATCTTCGTTTTCTTCTATTCTAACTATTCTTTCTTTCTATTTCTCATCCTCTAACTTCTTTCTAATAATGATTTGTATTTCTGTGCAATTTGGGTTGGACGTGTGGTGTGATTAGTCAACTTAAAGAGTACGGAAATTCGGGCCATTACAGTTGGTATCAGAGCCGAAGGTTGGGTGATAAACTTGGCTCTGTGGCGTGATTCAATAGAGATGGGGTTAGTACTACCCTAGATTGAATTTGAGTGTATTTGTATGAGCTCGTATTTGTAGAGTTGATAAAAAATTGTTTTATATTGTGTTGACTGGTTTGTTGAGTGGTTTATGAATTCTGGTCGGTACAGGATGTACAACTGTCTCGATAGGTGTTTCTAAACTCTCGAACAGAACAATTAGACACAATATTGTTTTAAAGTGGGTAAAAGATATAATTTTGCCCAAAAATTATTTTTATATAAAAGGAATAATTTCTGAATTATTATATATAAATGTGTTGATTGTTATTACAATTAAACGGAATTATAAAATATTGAAATGGTTATATAGAACCAAAATAAATTTGTATAAGAATGGAGTATACAAACAAGACGAATTAAAATTTGATTCAAACCAGAATTTGGAATTTAAATCCTAAAGGATTAGAAATATTTACTGAAGTATTTTTAAAAGTAATATAACATTACTTTGAAGAATTTTTGAATCAGAATGATTTTAAATGGATTTTTATAGTAATTAAGCACCGAAATCGCTTTTGTGGTGAGAAAGTAATTCTGATAATGGATCACGACATTATCACTGTTCATTTTCCAGTTTCTAAGTGACGGATTGCTACCATAGTAATTTGGGAATGAAAACTTGTTTGAAAATGACAAGATGATTTAGGAATTCAGATGTTTTGAATTGATTTGATTATAAATATATGTGCATAAATATTTATGATTTCAAACTAATTTGAAACAAAAGCCACGAATTTAAATTTTTAAATTAAAATTTAACTTGTGTAAATTGAACTGGTGGAAGTAAATCAAACTAATTGAAGTTTAACGTAAGTATAAATGGAATTAGATTGGATAGAGATAATCCCGAGGAAAATTAAATAAAGGGGAATGTTGGGATTCGAAATATAAATATGAATTCGACCTATGTATAAACAAGTTGAATATATATTGGATGTTGTTGTTTGGAATTAAACTGTGATGGAATTGAACTCAAGCAGGATAAGGGGGTTGATTTTTGAAAACGGAACTCAGTTTGGATTAGTGAATGGAGGTGATCTAATCAGAAGTTGATTAAAATGTTAAAAACTGGAAGTTGGATTGGTTTGGAACCAACAGGAAATGGATATGTGTATACTGAGAAGATATTGAATGGAAGCAAATGCAAGAGGCAAGATTATGCCCGACAAAAGGGTACATGCTTACAATATTACTTGGGTTTGATGATTTTATGAGCCTATGGGGCAAGCCGCTTGGCTTTTTGATTTTCTTTTGGATTGGAGAAGGCCTAGAAAGGCGTGTTGTGGTTGTACCTATTGAGCCGCGCAAAGGAGATGCTGCTGAAATTTTTTAGAATTTGAAGTGTTAGAAAACTTTTGGAATTTTTGAAAATTTTCGTTAGTAAGAATAAATTAATATTTTAATTGAAATAAATTGGTCCAGTTAAACTGAAGTTAAGAATTGAACAAAAAGGAATTTTGGACCTAGTTAATAGGGAATGTAGCATCTTTTCCTACCTTAGCAATTTCGAGGACGAAATATTTTAAGGGGGAAGGAATGTAATGACCCAGATTTTTAGCCATTTAATTTTGAATATTTAAGTTGGTTTTGAATATTTTATTTGAATTATAAAAAGGATTTTTTTTAACGAACTTATTTATAAAACAAAGTTTTAAACATATAAATTTATAATATAATTTAAAATGAGATCGTAATGGTGCGGCAGTTCGTAATTTGACGTTTTGAACTTCAATTGGATATACAGAATCCCATATAAGTCGGATTTCTGTGAAATAAGAAACTGTGAATCTATTAAACAGTATCTTTCTAATGGAAGTGAAAAATTGAGATTTCGTCTTATATATTATGAATTACACCCAAATCAAATTTTCAGAAAGTCGCTATGAAATCGTATATAGGCCATAACGGTTACTTAAATATATTTAAATATCGGTCCTGAATTTGGACAAGATTCTTTTAAGGCGTAGTTATAATTTAATTTTTAGAATTTAACTGAAATTTTTAATTAATTAAATACGCAACTTTTTACTTGGCGTATTTTGCACCCTATATCAATATTTTTGGGTTTCATAATATAAGTTAAACTACCGGTATTATTATATTTCTGGGATCATGGTACCTCGCTGGACACGACCGTGCTCTTATTTCTGTCTGTAGCAGTCTGTAGATTAATGAAATTCCGTATAATATATTACGCATAAAACTTTAAATACAAATATACATTCTATAGTTTACGGTTAATCGGTTTGTATCATTCTTCATATCTTAGAACGGTTGTGGTACCAAGAAGTTTCCTCTAATCCCTTTCAAAATTTGCATTTATCTTCTTCGAAGTCCACATAGTATTTTTAAAAGATACCAATGCCTGCTATGTTGTATTATCAAAAATCTTGCATGTGCCTAGTTTGACATCTTTCTACCCTAACTGTACCTGCATGAACCGACCCCCATCCTGCTTTTATTTATGCCATCATGTTCCCCCATTTCTTTTTTTTAATGAAAAGATCAGCGCTTTCAAACAAAGAAAATGGAAACAGTTCAAATAAAAACATATATTTTCTACAGACACTGGCACATGCAAGTTCTGAAATAGTGAGCGAAAATCAAGGTAGGCACATGCAAGTATCGGTGAGAAATCTTTCACATGCCTTCTGTGTGCGAAATTAAATTAACCCACATGCAAGTCCTATCCTAGCCTAAACACCCTATAACCGTATTGCCCAAGGTGCTTCATATTATAAATAGCAGGGACGTTTCTTCTTTTTGGCAAGCAGAGAAAAAATTGAAGCCAAGGCTTCTTCGTGGCTTTATATACATACAAAAAAAAAGGATGCATGCTGTTGACGAACAACAACTCAAGCGATGCAAACTGGTGGCAACAGGAAGACCGCGCTCGAGTTGGGAAGAAGGCTGTGAGCTTGGAACTGAAATGTTGGGAGGAAGGCTCGAGAGAAGGAGAGATCAATAGTGAAGTTTGTTGGGTTTTCCGTGAAGGTGGAGGTTTGTGTAGACGCGGTGATGGATGGAAGTCTGCTGAGCCGCTTGATTGGGTGAGGGTGCGTATAGGAGGAAGACGATGTCGACTTCGAAAGGAAACAGTTGAATGAGCAAGGGGATACTTGGTTGTAAACGTGAAGTGAAGATGGGAAAATGGAGTTTGGTTGAAGATGCGGCCTCGTCAGATTTGGGTCACATGAGGAAAAGAAAGGAGTTCTGTGGTTGGGTTGGTTTACTGAAGATGCGGCCTGGTGTAAAAAGGGAGAAGGAGAATTAGAAAAACATGTGGATTAAGGAAAACTTGATTAACGTGGAGTAGAACGTGCCTCCATTGTCAAAAGCTATTTAAAGTTATGTCCAGGCTTCATTAAACTGACTTAAGCTCCTACCGATTTTGAGTTACCGATCCATTGCACGATTGATCCAACTTTAATTGTTGGTGTTTGAAGATGTATCGCTGATAATGCTGACTGACATGCTTCACTTTCATGTCACTTCGAAACCAAACGAAGTCCTTGGTCGATTACACTTTGGTCCAGGCATTTGATACTCGGTAAGGTGCAAGCATACGGGATTAAAATAAATACGTAATTATCGTAATGTATATCGTAATGTCTTAACGCGTATATCTTATACGTACGTGAACAGAATTAGGCGAAAACCATCACGTTGAAATTGTAGTGAGGAGTTCCACTTTGTAAAACTGACATAGCTGATAATGGAGCTACTGGAATTTTGATACAAAATCAAAGCTGTTTGATTTTAACGAAAATGAAGGCAGAATCGTCAACTACGAACCAATGTGAGTAAACTCACTAACCCTGCCTCGTTATATTTTTATATAAACGAGTTTTAAATTTTACACTATGTGATGGTTGTTCAGTTGAATAATTGATAAATTTGGTTGATGTGATTACATCGTTGATCGATTATTAGTTCTGATATTTCATATTGATGTGAAATAATATTATTGATGTTGATTAACGTTTGTGGATACAGAAGAACATGTTGGAGGGATCAAACTGGATTCCTCAAAATTTATATTACTGTTTGATATTTGATTTTGATATATGATGTGATTATATTGAACTACCCTGCCTAGAAATTTGATATTTAAAAACTGTAAAATATTTTCGAATATAGAAAAGGAATTTGGAATTTAATAAAAAGAAACTAATTTTCAAATAGAAATTAAATTCCAAATATACTTGACATGAAAATATGGTTTAAATGGGTAATACAAGAAGTGATTATAAACGTTGTTTATAGATTCAGTGAAGTATTTATCTTGGGTAAATTGAAATAAAATTCAAGTTGAGTTTATATAGAAAAGCAGAAATCAGGTTTGAAGTCGATAATTGTAACTGGATTTGGAGTTAGCGTTATAAAGAAAATTATTAAAGAGATTTAAAATACTTGAAGGGAAAAGAGATTTTTATAAATGAATAAAGGAAATCTAATGAGAAATTAGAAAATTTAGATTTGAGATATTATCAACTAATTGATTTTGTAAGAAACAATATTAATATTTTTACTAATAAAATTGTTGGCTATTAAAGAGCTCAAGAAAGGGGAAATCCTCTTGAAATTTTTTTAATTGAAATAAAATTTACAAATGGAATTTTATAAGAGAAAACTTATAAATTAGAATATAAAAGGATAGAGGTTTTGAAAATGGATGGAGTGAAACGTGAAGTAAATTTATAAAGTGACTCGATAAGCAGGAATTTAACCTGTAATGCTATTTACAAATGAAAATCGAGTGGATTGATAAAATAGATTCAGATGTCTTATTAAGGAATGATATTCATTTTTTAAAATGAATAACGGTTTGAAAGTATATGTTTTGCAAATGGGTATAGTCATAAGGTAAATTTGAGTTGACCTGAAATGGTAGATAAATTCCATAGTTCGGAATAAAATCGAATATAGATTATTCGAGAGAAATTTATTTATTGAAATTCGATTATATCGAATTGAGAGATGTATTTATTTTTACTTTCCAGTTTGAATCAAATTTAATTATTTATTTATTTACTTATAGATTTATTTATTGAAATTTATAAGTGTGAGTTATATTTTTATAAACCAAATATTTGTAAATAGCGATTTTTAATGCTGCCGTTATAATAAATGTTTGTAAATCTAAACAGCTATATTAATTCTATTGTTAAAATAAATGTTCTATAATACTAAACAGCGATTGTAACGCTATTGTTAAAAGCAATGTTTTATAAATCAAATATTTGGAAACAGCGATTATAACGCTACCGTTATAATCAATGTTTTCTGTAAAAGAAGTGGATTCTTATATTGAAACTGAGAGTCCCGTAAGAGATATTTTGTTTGAGGTTGTGAACTTTGGCTATTTCAAAGTTGAAAATGTTGTTCAGTTAAGGTCTGAGAGGTAATTATACCCCAACTTGATTGACTTCATGATTGATGGAGAAATAGTTAAGGCTCGATAGTGAAGATTGGCTAGCGATATGTTTAGTTGATAAATGGTAAACGGTTTGAGTTATAATAAGATGAGGGATATCTTCTACGTGTAGAAAATGAAATGAATTGGTCAATGAAGAATTAAGAAAGGGAATATGGAAATATTTTCTGATGTTAATAAGGTATATTTTCTGAATATAAAAAATGAGGACTCGTGAATATTTATAATTGTTTTCTAACTGGAATAAGAGTATTTTCTTGAATAAAGGAATTATAATATTGAAAATGTTTTTCAAAGAATCGAGAGGGGAAACCGAGCTTCAAAAGAATACGGAAGATGGGAAATGAGAATTGTAAATGATAATATAATAAGGAATTGATTTAAACAGGGCCAATGTTGATTGATGATTGATCGATCAAATTCCTACCAGGAAATAAGATCGTTGGTTGTACACTTATTTTTCTTTGATATTTAAATCACCGACTTCGAAGTTTTTGACCATTTTTTCGTCGTCAATACGGAGAGACCGGGATCAGATTCATCATCTGAAAACCACTCTTTATGGGCGTTAGCGTGGCAATCAAATATGATGAAAATAATTGAAGACGGAGTTATGCAAGGGCTATCCTGTTTACGGGATAGTGCCTTCGGTTTGTCCAGTCCCAGGACAACGTGAATGGACGAATGTATGACAGAGTATATCTAACGGATTGCGTAAGTTGATCTCTTCAAACGTACTTACGTTTGGTGACGGAGGAACTTGTTTCTCTTTTCTTTATACCCCTGGTATTTTTGGGAAAATCAATTTGTGATTTGGCGGGTATGACAACGTGGCATTCAAAGTGAATGGTGGCCAGATATTCTGAAAGATAATTTGAACCTCAAGCCTCACTACCGGGAATTGACAAAAATTAGGCAGGCAGCATGGCTATGTGTGGTCGCTCCCATTAGGATGTATAGTCACCTATCTAGAGAAATTCCATTGCTTCTTTAATCTATCGATGTTGTCCCTTTCGGGAAACGGTTGCTGATCCCAACGATTGGTGATATACATTCGATACACTCAAGCGAAATGAGTGGTCGGTCATGTGTGGGTCGGGTTGCAAGACGTTCTTGTTGAACCCCAGTGTATTCCACTCTAGAGATACACTATCGGCAGGTGGTTCCATACCTTGTCATGTTGGAAATCCAATCTCCAATAAGCGCCCTGCGGTTTTTGATTTAATATTATATATGGAGCGTGATATGCAAGCATTCCGCTAGACTCTATTTATTTGATGTAGACATTATTATAATATCACTGGATTTGATATCAAAAATATTTTTGGTTATCGTAAGGTAAAAACCATCCGTGTTTATGTGTGGATCGGTCTTACGATTATCATTTCTTTCGAAAGAATTTTTGAAAGTTAAACAAATAGTTGGAGTTTACTCACACCAGTCGCATGACTGACCCAGAGTTTATTTTGTTTGTTTTCCCTAAACTCTTGGGTGCCCAAATTTGTACGGGCAGTCAAGTAGTCGGTATTTTACAGATTCACTTGGAGGAGCTCAAAGCAGGAGGCTTCACCAATTAGCTATAGACTATCATATTTCCCGCTGTGTATTATGTTGTATCTGGAAACAAGTGTTTATAACTGTTTCAGGAATAACTGTTATGCTCGGATAATGGTATGTACACAAAATTCTTGAATTATATTTCAAATTTTATGTTATTTAATATATTTTATTCATTCCGCTGTGAGTTTATGATCTTCGTTTTCTTCTATTCTAACTATTCTTTCTATTTCTCATCCTCTAACTTCTTTCTAATAATGATTCGTATTTCTGTGCAATTTGGGTTGGACGTGTGGTGTGATTAGTCAACTCAAAGAGTACGGAAATTCGGGCCATTACATATAATATAACTAGATATACCAATATGAGTTGATTTATTCATGAAAGAATTGTTAAAAAAACTCCTAGGATAGAGGAATTGGATAAATATAAATTGAGAAATTAGGAAATGATATGAAATGGCTAAGATGATTTTTATTCCGAGGTTCAGAATGTGATATTCCAAAGTTCGGGAATGTTAAGCGAAGTTGAGAATATAAGCTAAGTTAAAGTTTGAAAATGACAAAAAATATTAGTCGTCGCTAATGATTCACAAAAGATATTTGTAAATGAAATTAAAGGTTTTGAAATTAGATGTGTAACATTTGTTACAAGTAATAATAAATTGAACTATTTGATTAATAAATAGAAAATCTTTGTAAAAGATCGTTATATGAATTATACAATGAATAAGCTGTTGGAATTGATCTCGAAAGGATATGATAAATAAAGACTAAAGGTTTTGAAAATAAAATCTGCAACATTATTACAGACGTTAAATGTAGTGATTTGGGTTAATAGTATATAAGTTTTGTAAAGAATAATTATATAAGAATGGTAACAATATTTATATCAGAATTGTAAACAATATTTACATATGATTTGAAATGTATATATATAAGGATATTTTAAGAAATTTATAAAGTATTCTATTTATAGAATCGAAGCTAGCAGTATGAAATGTTGTAAAGGATGAATAAAGTAAAAGGTAGAGCTTGAATAAGAGTTTACTTAAGAATTTATTTAGTAAACGTATTGAGATTTAAATAGGGTTTTCAAAGGAAAACAGATGGTTTAATAAATATCTATCTATTCTGAAGATGAGAATGTTGTTGATCAAGGAAAACAAATCGGGTAGGCCGCATGTCTATGAGACGACCCGATTTCCCGTTCTCACGGAAACAAGGTTATCTTTGGAATATAACACAGAAACATATAATAGCAGAACAAAATTAAATAAATACACCAGATAATGAACAACAAAATATACTGGATAAAAGTAATCATCAGAGTTACACAGTATACAGGATCTTACTTAGTACAATTACAGTTCAACTATACATAAATGTCTACAGCGAAAATAAACAAAATATGTACAATAGGAGCTGAACAGCATAAAAGAAATAAATGATAGAATCCATCTTCAGCTCCAGCTATCCAGAAAGAACCAGCTAAACCTGAATACAAGGCTGCCCGTGTAGAAAAAGGGGCACCCGAGTTTGAAAGTGAAACAAACTACGAGTCAGTCATGGGACTGGTATGAGAAATCCACTCAACACATATATAATTGGCCAATCACAGGACCACGCCACTTTCATGGAACGGGTTTACTCCATTGGATTGCCAGTGCTTTAAAACAAATCTTTCTTTTAAACATCGCTATGCTTTTTATAAAAATGAAGCCATTATAAGACTCAGTTCCCATCACACAATGCAACGCAAACCGGAGGATAGAGTTTTACCTTATAATGGCCAAAATATGCTTGATACGAATAAAACAAAGGCATTTGATATTATTGCTAGTGTTTATATGTTTTGAAAACAATTTCAAATCATAACTATCAATCATAGACGACATGAGCGTCCCATGCCACTATGTCGCCAAATATATATACAACTGAAACCGCACGATCACGTATTTGGAAATTGAATTTCCGTCATGAACCAAGGCAAAAGATAGTCCTTACCGAATTCGAGATGCTCTAGCCCGCCCCTCAGGACCCAGACTCAGGTGGGCCCTTGGATCGTCAGGGCCGGTCCACCGATGTGGATTAAAATTCCTGAACAATACGTTTCCCCGCCCTTTGGGGCGTAAACGAGCCAACGAATGACTCCATCGGACCCGGATCGTCCGATCAAACCGAGGCGCCTCGCAACAGCAACAACCACATAGGTGAAAAGTATATAAATGTCAGGGCTGGTAGGTCACTGACACCACCCTAGCTAGAAAGAAACGCATGCCCTCCCTGAGGTCCTTCTCCCGTTTTAGGTTCATACCGGGGTGTGAGGCTCGCGAATTCACTTTATACACAAAGCTACGCCACACAGGCGGTGCTTTGATCATCTCCACAAGACTTTGCTTTTCAACAGAAGCCCTGATCACTGCATCTTAGCATGCCACACAGGCAATTCACGCCATGCGATTGATGTCCATCGATATACAACCTCTGAGCTCGTACGTCTCAGAGAAGGGCGTTAAGCAAAAGAATAAATTCTCCGCCGCCAAACAGATGTATATTTAACAGAGATCAATCAACACAAAATAAAATCCAATGTCGGACACACAGTCCATTTACAAGTCCGTTCTGGGTCTGAACGAAACCGGAGGCACTAAATACCTCGCAAACCCTTCGATCACCACGTACGTCTGGACGATCACCACTCATTATCCATATTTCGGGATGCCTCCCAATCAGGACCTCGGTTACCATCCAAACGAGGTGAAGATCTCCGGTCTTCGACCACCGTCTTCATCTTCGACTTTCAATCGTCGATCAATTATTTGAAATGAGAATTAACTCGGCTTTTTCAAATAATTCACGTATATTTAGAATTTCAAATCAATTTATTTCAATGGTTAAATTATTCGACAACACCAATTTCGTTCTTTAATGTAATTTTCACACCAAACACATTCAACCATCAAAAGCCACATAAATCAAGCAAATTCAATTTATTTCCATTCCATATCGCTTACGATATTTTATAACTATTTATCGCTATTTTTATTTATTTTAAAATAGCCATTTTATTCAAAACGACGCTTCGGGCCATATAGCGGCCGTGGCGCTGTTTTTCTTCAGATTTGATTTACACATATCTGAAAATCTAACCGTTGGATCTTCACAAAATTTACATCATTAGAAAGGTCTTTTCAAAACGAATCCAACGGTTCCAGTTTCGGGAAAATCCGACGGTCAAATCTCCCGGTACAATCGTTTTGAAGTTTCAATTTCAAAATACGAACTGCAGCGTCGTTATTCGATTAAATATATAATTATATTTATATATATAAATAAATATAATCGTTTCTGGCGCTGTTTTTCTTCAGATTTGAATTAAACATTCCAGACAATCCAACCGTTGGATTTCTACAAAGTTGGTGCCGTTGGGAAGATATTTCCAAGGCGAACCTGACGGTTGAGGTTTCGGGAAAATCCAATGGTCGGATTTCCCGCACTAGTCGTTTGAAATCACGGTTTCAAAATACGAACTGCACGGCCTCGTTTCGTTTTAATTTTATTTATATTTATATATTTATATAAATATAGTTCATTCAATGATTTCAATATCGTTTTCACTTCAAAAATTTTCTAACACCTTAAAATTTTGGAAAATTTCGCCATAACCTCCCCTGCACCGGGAGCATCGGGAAATTGCAAATAGCGTTCCCGGTCCTTCTATTCTCAAAAAGAAAAAGAAAAAGCCAAGCGGCTAGCCAACAGGCTCAAAATCATCACCCAAACAAATCAGTAAATGTGTACCTATTTGTCAGGCACAAAATTTTATTCCTCTTCTCTAGCCCCTTTGCTATAACCTGTTCAATGAATATTGCATGTACATATATATACAGTTCTTATCATTTATCAATTTCTATTCGACTTCATATTTGATTTCTATTTGGTTTAAAAACCCCATTCATTCTAATGTTACATAAATAGGTGCAAATCATTTCATTAGCTAATTAATGAATATTTCAACTCATATATGTTTATTTTGAACAAGTGGCTATTTTTAACACTTCACATTTCAACGATTTATGCATACAATAAAAATGTGATTTTTATTGTAAAACGATTCATTTCAAAACACTATTTTTCTATATAGTTCATATAGTCGATAAAAGGTGATTTTTATCATCAAACAATTTATTTCAAAATATGAATACCATTCAACACATGAATTTCTAAACAACGAATGAATATCAATTCAACACATGAATGTTTTCAATAGTTTTTTTTTTATATATAGAGAAAATGTGATTTTTATTATCGAACAATTTATTTCAAAATATGAATACCATTCAACACATGAATTTCTAAACAACGAATGAATATCAATTCAACACATGAATGTTTTCAATAGTTTAAGCATATGAAAATAATTCAAACACACAAATATTATTCAAAATTTCGGCAGCATAACGGCAGGGTAGTTACACCGGGACCGTCCCTAGTACGGCTCCTCGCTCTACCTTAAAACCTCGCGGTTTTTGACAATGGGGATCATGCATCTAGTTCGCACGCAGGCGGCATGTATATATTTATTTCATTTCCACAAACTAATCCTATGTGGTTTCAACCAAATATTTCACAACCACAAATGGGTATTTTTCAACCACCATCAACCAATATCAATCACAAACAATCCCAAACAATCAATCGCCATCAATCAATTTTCACAATGATTTCAACCAATAAATATCGTCCATGGTTTGTGGACGAGGGGCGTATATATATATATAGATATTTATATATAGCAATTCACTTTCATTTTCAACACATATATATAATTTTTAAATCAGAAATCTCACCAATAGCTATCCAGTACCACGACTCTTCTTCGCCTATCTCTCTTTCTGTTGCTTCGTCGCCCGTATTCTCTACATATGTAAAAATCGAATCTTTACGATGCTATTCAATATATAAAAATATGATTTTTACTTTCGACTTTCGATATATAAAAATATGATTTTTCTTTCGACTTTCGATATATAAAAATATGATTTTTCTTTCGACTTTCGATATATAAAAATATGATTTTTCTTTCGACTTTCGATATATAAAAATATGTTTTTTCTTTCGACTTTCGATATATAAAAATATGATTTTTACTTCGGCTTTCCATATATAAAAATCTGATTTTTACTTTTAAATTTCAGTTTTCATTTCTAAAACAAAATCAGTTTTTTATACTTTAAAAAAATCAGTTTTCATTTCTAAAACAAAATCAGTTTTTTATACTTTAAAAAAATCAGTTTTCAAATCATTATAAAATCAGCTCTGAATTCTTTTTTAAAAAAACCAGTTTTTAAATTATTAAAATAAAATTACAAAATACTTACAGAGGGGGGGGGGGTTTGGAGACGTCGGCGGCAGCTTCGAGGTGGCGGCGCTCGGGGTTCGAACGGGGTGGCGATGCTTCGGGGTTCAAACGGGGTGGCGATGGCTTCGGGTTCGAACGGGGTGGCAATGGCTTCGGTAGTCTCGATCGGGGAAAAGGCGGTGGGGTTTCGAACAGAGGAGGCGGTGGGGTTTCGAACAGAGGAGGCGGTGGGGTTTCGAACAGAGGAGGCGGTGGGCGGCGTCGCTACTGCTCCGATCTTCTTCTTTTTTTTATTTCTGAAGAATGAAATCGGGGGGGGGGGGGCAGAACGAAGATAAAGGGAGGGAATTTTTTTTTATTATTATTTAATTATTTAATTTTTTGCAAAAAGGTTGACTTTTACATACGACCTCAAAACGAGGCCCACCGCCTGTCGTCCATAGCGTTTCACCCCCATTCTGAACACAATGGGATATGTATCGTAAGCTGATTTGATCGTTACAATCAGTTTCCTTTTGATTTTCATTTAAATCACTATATTGAATTTTAAACGCACATTTCAAATTACCGGGGTCACATACTAACTAGAAAAATTCCAGAAAAATATTTTCTAGCTTCGTATTGTCAATACGGTCCTAACAAAACTAGTTACGTCGAATTCTGAGACCGTTTGAAAAATGGCCAATTTCCAGTCGATTAAAATCAACTAAAACTGGTCAAACGCGTTTTCCTTTGCCACGCGCACATATTGATTCGAAAAATTATGAAATTTGAAACCTAGCAATAACTTGACACTGCGGATCCAACAAAAGTGGTTTCGTTGAAATCCGAGGTCATTTGCAAAATGTCCATTTTTAAGGGCCTGAATTCCATAGCGACTATTCAGAATTTTCAACTGGACATATCTTTTGATTCCCGCTATCAAATTTCGATTGGTCAGATTCGTTGGAAAGATATTATCAATTAGATTCCACTATTTTTGGTTTCACTAAAATCCGGATTGTTTTGCACCCGGTATATTCAATTGAAGTTTGAAATCGAGTTATCGAACTACCGCACTATTTTCAATTCTATATATAATTATAATTAATTATATTCGTTTTCAAATGTCGATTTAACTCAGTTTTCATCGCCATTATTTAAAATATTTATTTTAAATAATTAAAATTCATTATTTTAGCCAATTTAAAAAATTTAATTTGGTTCAGATTTTCTGGGTCGTTGCAATCTCCCCCACTTAAAACTTTTCGTCCCCGAAAAGGAATAAAGTCGAAAGTGGTTTGATAAATCTACGATCACACAACACAACAACCAATCCAATTGTTTTTAACCTTTTAACTTTTCAAATATATATCTTTTATATATTCAAAAATTATATTTCTAAAACCAGACTATATATATAATCACAAATACGTTATTTAAAAAACATATTACTCTCGACTCGTTCTGAGGCACTTCTGACCCCATCTCTAACGAGTTGTTCTGATTTTGCTATACTCATACTAGGATATTGCTGATCCTATCTGTATAGAGTTACCCGTCCTAGAACACTACTGGTTCCATTTCTGACGAGTTCGTTCAAATGTTATATTCCAGAACTAAGCTTAACCAAAGCTCTGATACCACGATGAGACGATACCGCAAAATCCGGTAGGCTTTGCAACCATCCCTTCATCCTCCAGTACAGCAGGTAAAACCCACCGTGGCTCCCAATGGTACCCCAACCACTTGTTTTACGGCGACCCTCTCGAGTCTCGCGCCCACTGGCGAACCAACCCTCAACAGGGACATGTAGGGGTAAGAGTCTCCCGTTCGCCACCAAACTGCGAAGCGAGAACCCCCTATCACGCGTACCCAGCCCACACAGGGCCAGCAACTGGGACTGGTATGAGAAATCCACTCAACACATATATAATTGGCCAATCACAGGACCACGCCACTTTCGTGGAACGGGTTTACTCCATTGGATTGCCAGTGCTTTAAAACAAATCTTTCTTTTAAACATCGCTATGCTTTTTATAAAAATGAAGCCATTATAAGACTCAGTTCCCATCACACAATGCAACGCAAACCGGAGGATAGAGTTTTACCTTATAATGGCCAAAATATGCTTGATACGAATAAAACAAAGACATTTGATATTATTGCTAGTGTTTATATGTTTTGAAAACAATTTCAAATCATAACTATCAATCATAGACGACATGAGCGTCCCATGCCACTATGTCGACAAATATATATACAACTGAAACCGCACGATCACGTATTTGGAAATTGGATTTCCGTCATGAACCAAGGCAAAAGATAGTCCTTACCGAATTCGAGACGCTCTAGCCTGCCCCTCAGGACCCAGACTCAGGTGGGCCCTTGGATCGTCAGGGCCGGTCCACCGATGTGGATTAAAATTCCTGAACAATACGTTTCCCCGCCCTTTGGGGCGTAAACGAGCCAACGAATGACTCCATCGGACCCGGATCGTCCGATCAAACCGAGGCGCCTCGCAACAGCAACAACCACATAGGTGAAAAGTATATAAATGTCAGGGCTGGTAGGTCACTGACACCACCCTAGCTAGAAAGAAACGCATCCCCTCCCTGAGGTCCTTCTCCCGTTTTAGGTTCATACCGGGGTGTGAGGCTCGCGAATTCACTTTATACACAAAGCTATGCCACACAGGCGGTGCTTTGATCATCTCCACAAGACTTTGCTTTTCAACAGAAGCCCTGATCACTGCATCTTAGCATGCCACACAGGCAATTCACGCCATGCGATTGATGTCCATCGATATACAACCTCTGAGCTCGTACGTCTCAGAGAAGGGCGTTAAGCAAAAGAATAAATTCTCCGCCACCAAACAGATGTATATTTAACAGAGATCAATCAACACAGAATAAAATCCAATGTCGGACACACAGTCCATTTACAAGTCCGTTTTGGGTCTGAACGAAACCGGAGGCACTAAATACCTCGCAAACCCTTCGATCACCACGTACGTCTGGACGATCACCACTCATTATCCACATTTCGGGATGCCTCCCAATCAGGACCTCGGTTACCATCCAAACGAGGTGAAGATCTCCGGTCTTCGACCACCGTCTTCATCTTCGACTTTCAATCATCGATCAATTATTTGAAATGAGAATTAACTCGGCTTTTTCAAATAATTCACGTATATTTAGAATTTCAAATCAATTTATTTCAATGGTTAAATTATTCGACAACACCAATTTCGTTCTTTAATGTAATTTTCACACCAAACACATTCAACCATCAAAAGCCACATAAATCAAGCAAATTCAGTTTATTTCCATTCCATATCGCTTACGATATTTTATAACTATTTATCGCTATTTTTATTTATTTTAAAATAGCCATTTTATTCAAAACGACGCTTCGGGCCATATAGCGGCCATGGCGCTGTTTTTCTTCAGATTTGATTTACACATATCTGAAAATCTAACCGTTGGATCTTCACAAAATTTACATCATTAGAAAGGTCTTTTCAAAACGAATCCTACGGTTCCAGTTTCGGGAAAATCAGACGGTCAGATCTCCCGGTACAATCGTTTGAAGTTTCGATTTCAAAATACGAACTGCAGCGTCGTTATTCGATTAAATATATAATTATATTTATATATATAAATAAATATAATCGTTTCTGGCGCTGTTTTTCTTCAGATTTGAATTAAACATTCCAGACAATCCAACCGTTGGATTTCTACAAAGTTGGTGCCGTTGGGAAGATATTTCCAAGGCGAACCCGACGGTTGAGGTTTCGGGAAAATCCAATGGTCGGATTTCCCGCACTAGTCGTTTGAAATCACGGTTTCAAAATACGAACTGCACGGCCTCGTTTCGTTTTAATTTTATTTATATTTATATATTTATATAAATATAGTTCATTCAATGATTTCAATATCGTTTTCACTTCAAAAATTTTCTAACACCTTAAAATTTTGGAAAATTTCGCCATAACCTCCCCTGCACCGGGAGCATCGGGAAATTGCAAATAGCGTTCCCGGCCCTCTAATCTCAAAAAGAAAAAGAAAAAGCCAAGCGGCTAGCCAACAGGCTCAAAATCATCACCCAAACAAATCAGTAAATGTGTACCTATTTGTCGGGCACAAAATTTTATTCCTCTTCTCTAGCCCCTTTGCTATAACCTGTTCAATGAATATTGCATGTACATATATATACAGTTCTTATCATTTATCAATTTATATTCGACTTCATATTTGATTTCTATTTGGTTTAAAAACCCCATTCATTCTAATGTTACATAAATAGGTGCAAATCATTTCATTAGCTAGTTAATGAATATTTCAACTCATATATGTTTATTTTGAACAAGTGGCTATTTTTAACACTTCACATTTCAACGATTTATGCATACAATAAAAATGTGATTTTTATTATAAAACGATTCATTTCAAAACAAAATTTTTCTATATAGTTCATATAGTCGATAAAAGGTGATTTTTATCATCAAACAATTTATTTCAAAATATGAATACCATTCAACACATGAATTTCTAAACAACGAATGAATATCAATTCAACACATGAATGTTTTCAATAGTTTTTTTTATATATAGAGAAAATGTGATTTTTATTATCGAACAATTTATTTCAAAATATGAATACCATTCAACACATGAATTTCTAAACAACGAATGAATATCAATTCAACACATGAATGTTTTCAATAGTTTAAGCATATGAAAATAATTCAAACACACAAATATTATTCAAAATTTCGGCAGCATAACGGCAGGGTAGTTACACCGGGACCGTCCCTAGTACGGCTCCTCGCTCTACCTTAAAACCTCGCGGTTTTTGACAATGGGGATCATGCATCTAGTTCGCACGCAGGCGGCATGTATATATTTATTTCATTTCCACAAACTAATCCTATGTGGTTTCAACCAAATATTTCACAACCACAAATGGTTATTTTTCAACCACCATCAACCAATATCAATCACAAACAATCCCAAACAATCAATCGCCATCAATCAATTTTCACAATGATTTCAACCAATAAATATCGTCCATGGTTTGTGAACGAGGGGCGTATATATATATATATAGATATTTATATATAGCAATTCACTTTCATTTTCAACACATATATATAATTTTTAAATCAGAAATCTCACCAATAGCTATCCAGTACCACGACTCTTCTTCGCCTATCTCTCTTTCTGTTGCTTCGTCGCCCGTATTCTCTACATATGTAAAAATCGAATCTTTACGATGCTATTCAATATATAAAAATATGATTTTTACTTTCGACTTTCGATATATAAAAATATGATTTTTCTTTCGACTTTCGATATATAAAAATATGATTTTTCTTTCGACTTTCGATATATAAAAATATGATTTTTCTTTCGACTTTCGATATATAAAAATATGATTTTTCTTTCGACTTTCGATATATAAAAATATGATTTTTACTTCGGCTTTCCATATATAAAAATCTGATTTTTACTTTTAAATTTCAGTTTTCATTTCTAAAACAAAATCAGTTTTTTATACTTTAAAAAAATCAGTTTTCATTTCTAAAACAAAATCAGTTTTTTATACTTTAAAAAAATCAGTTTTCAAATCATTATAAAATCAGCTCTGAATTCTTTTTAAAAAAAACCAGTTTTTAAATTATTAAAATAAAATTACAAAATACTTACAGAGGGGGGGGGGGTTTGGAGACGTCGGCGGCAGCTTCGAGGTGGCGGCGCTCGGGGTTCGAACGGGGTGGCGATGCTTCGGGGTTCAAACGGGGTGGCGATGGCTTCGGGTTCGAACGGGGTGGCGATGGCTTCGGTAGTCTCGATCGGGGAAAAGGCGGTGGGGTTTCGAACAGAGGAGGCGGTGGGGTTTCGAACAGAGGAGGCGGTGGGCGGCGTCGCTACTGCTCCGATCTTCTTCTTCTTCTTTTTTTTCTGAAGAATGAAATCGGGGGGGGGGGGGGCAGAACGAAGATAAAGGGAGGGAATTTTTTTTTATTATTTAATTATTTAATTTTTTGCAAAAAGGTTGACTTTTACATACGACCTCGAAACGAGGCCCACCGCCTGTCGTCCATAGCGTTTCACCCCCATTCTGAACACAATGGGATATGTATCGTAAGCTGATTTGATCGTTACAATCAGTTTCCTTTTGAATTTTCATTTAAATCACTATATTGAATTTTAAACGCACATTTCAAATTACCGGGGTCACATACTAACTAGAAAAATTCCAGAAAAATATTTTCTAGCTTCGTATTGTCGATACGGTCCTAACAAAACTAGTTTCGTCGAATTCTGAGACCGTTTGAAAAATGGCCAATTTCCAGTCGATTAAAATCAACTAAAACTGGTCAAACGCGTTTTCCTTTGCCACGCGCACATATTGATTCGAAAAATTATGAAATTTGAAACCTAGAAATAACTTGACACTGCGGATCCAACAAAAGTGGTTTCGTCGAAATCCGAGGTCATTTGCAAAATGTCCATTTTTAAGGGCCTGAATTCCATAGCGACTATTCAGAATTTTCAACTGGACATATCTTTTGATTCCCGCTATCAAATTTCGATTGGTCAAATTCGTTGGAAAGATATTATCAATTAGATTCCACTATTTTTGGTTTCACTAAAATCCGGATTGTTTTGCACCCGGTATATTAAATTGAAGTTTGAAATCGAGTTATCGAACTACCGCACTATTTTCAATTCTATATATAATTATAATTAATTATATTCGTTTTCAAATGTCGATTTAACTCAGTTTTCATCGCCATTATTTAAAATATTTATTTTAAATAATTAAAATTCATTATTTTAGCCAATTTAAAAATTTTAAATTGGTTCAGATTTTCTGGGTCGTTACAGTCTAAGTGGGTCGCACCCAAGTAGGTGTATTGTCCCCATCTAGAGAATATTCATTTTTGTTACTTCTTTTGATTTTTGTATCTTCCGGGAGCTATGGTGGTCGCGAAAAAATCCGTAAGATGACAATACATTCAGTACTCTCAAGTGAAGTGAGGGACCGGTCAAGTTTAGCCTTCATTGCAAGATGTTCTTGTTGAACCCGGTGTATTCCTCTTTAGAGATACACTGTCGGAAGGTGGTCCCATACCTTTCCAGGAAATCCATTCTCCAATAAGTGCCTGCAGTTTTGATTGTATATTATGTATGTGTATGTGAAGAATGAGATGCAAGCGTTCTGCTAGATTAATATTTATTTGTATTTAGACATTATTATAATATCAGAAAAGATATGATTTGAAAATGTTTTGGGTTATTGTAAGGTAAAACCGTCCGTGTTTATGTGTTGATGGTCATACGGTTATCCTTTTCTTCCAAAAGGATTTTGAACTTTAAAATCAAGTTGGATGTTGTTTATAAACTTAGTCGGTTTCTCACTCTGGTTCACCCGACTGATCCGGCGTTTGTAATGCTTGGGTTAGACCGGGTTATACAGGTTCAGGTTATTAGATGCTCTGAAGGTACGAGCTGGAAGAGTTCAGACTTATGATATTATATAATATTTTTCCGTTGCGTGTTGTAGATAAGCACAGGTTGTTATAACTATCCAGATGTACTCTGATGATTGTAAGTTTTATTTCCAACTCTCAATAAAGATTTATTTCTATATTATATTTTGTTCCGCTGCGAAGTGAGACTCTGTGTTGTGTTGGTTCTTCATCTTCTTCTTCTATTCTAATGTTTCTTTCTTTCTTATTTCACCCTCTAATTTCTTTCTAATAACTATTTGGTGTTTTCGATACTTGGGATTTGGCAAGCAATACGGTTTATGTATTATTGTCGGAATTTTAACATCAAATTCCTACCGGGTCATTACATAGCATTTTAAAATATAAAATTTATACTTTTTGCTATTAAACGCAGTTAGACATTATGAAATATCAAATTTAGGTCTAAGTACAAAACCGTTGACACTCAAAATGCTTAAAGTCTAAAAGGCCTAAGCCCAAAAATTTCCGATGATAAAATTTTATAAATGTTTGAGTGTGAATATGCCCAAAATTTCCATTGTTTAAAATTTTGAAGCTTCAAATACCAAAATTCAAGAGCTAAACGTTGGAATATACCCACCAATAGTCATAGAATGAGAACCACATAAGTCTGAAGCTACTAAATAAGAAAAGTCAAAATTTCAAATTGTAATGCTTTCACTCCACATTTCAAACCACCAATATCAAAATGTACATAATTACATATTTTATGTTTAAAAGGTTTTTAAGGTTAGTAACAATGAGAAAAACGATTCTACATTTTCAAATATCATGCATCTTAATTCTGTGACTGAATGAAATCAATTTAATCATATTTCTACTTTAGATGAGCATGAAATACAAAATCTTGCTTATGTCATAATGAAATCGAAATTAAATTAAGGTCCTCTTTAGACTTACGGCTCCACAAACAAGGAGCATGACAAATCTCATTACTTGTATGAACAATGATGTTAACCGTACACCAGAAATGGCAAAGAATAATTTTTGAATCAATAAATTTTTGGAAACATGTTTAGCATACATCAAGGAAAATCTGCACTGTAATAAAGCAGGGATTAAAATATCTTAACAAAAATATATGGAGAGATATTTGTAATGGTGATCTGAACAGTAGACAAATAAATCTGCACCACTTGCCTCTCCTTCCCACGCCAGAAAACGCCTTCAGCCCCTAATCCTCAATCCATGGCCCCACCTCCCCTTTAAAAGCCCTAAATTCCAGGTTTTCCCTCTTAAAACCCAAATCACTACCCCTTATCCCCAAATTCACCCAAAATACCCAACACAACCACCCCTACAGCCCACGCCTAACCCCCACTCGAGCTGATCAGCACATGTGGGCCCTATCTCCCCACGTCGTAGGCCCCACTTAGGCTTCCAAGCCGTTAAAACCCCTAAAAATCTCATTTTTTTCGTCTTCCTATTACAAGTATAAGTATATATATTATAAATAGTTAGTGATTTAGAGTGATAAAGTCATTCTTTTCAATATGTAGATGTTTGAGGAGTTCCTACCTAGAAAGATCGTGGTGTGGATAGCCTTTGGTGAGAACTTTTGAACCGATTAAGGGATAGTTTAATTTTAATTGTTGTTGTGAATTTTTTGAGTTATATATTAATGTGTGATGGATGATTTGTGATCATAATAGTTTTTAATAATGTTTAGCATGATAAAAATATGATTTTTAAGTGAACAACCGATAGTTGCTTGGATATGTCACACTTAAAACTAATGATATGGACATTAGCAATTGATTGAACCTTAAATGGTCATTAGAAAGCAATTAACTAATTATTGGTTAATGGATATCTGTATGAACCCTATTTGGTAATTGAATGACGATTGGTTAGACATTAACGATTGACATTGTTTGATATTTCGGTTAAATTGTTGATTGACAAACCCATATAAGTGTTAATGGTTTAAGGCTTATAAGGTGTATATACCACGATATGTGAATTGGATGTTAAATTGATTGTTGATATATGGTAGATAGTTAATAAATGGTTTGAAATTATAGTCTACTCGATTTTATTTAAAAATCGAAATTTGGTCAGAATAGAACTAGTCGCGCAGCTGTAGTTCGCGAATTTCTACCATTGACTTCAAAATGATATACCAGAAGATCCGACCATCGGATCTTCCTAAAAATTAAAATTTTGGGTCCGAAACGAAAAGATTTTTCAAATGATATGTAGAGATTTAAAGTTCAGTAGCTAAATTTAGAGATAAGTTCAAATCAAAATTGAACAAAAATAGTGTTAGTGCAATTTAGGAACCGAAACGAGATCTGATTGAAATGGCTTATATTTAAATTATTAAAAATAGGGATAAAGTATGATAAATCATTATAACTAATTTGAAAGTGATTTTATTTGTTAAAATGAAGTTTAGGATGACACTTACTTAATTTGACTAGATTAGCTGATATAAACCTTATTCGTAATGCTTTTTGTAACGCTTTGATTTAGCGATTGTGTGCAATTCACTTAAATATGAACGTAAATATGAAATTAAAGTCTAACTTCGAGGAACTACAAAATATTTTAAAATAAATATTTGAATTGATGAATGGTGTATAAAAGATGTTTTGTAAATAAAGAGAATTTGATGGCTTAAACCCCAATGTTCAAATGATTTGATATGACTTGAGAATGACTGGGATCACCTTCCGATAGTGTATCTCTAGAGCGGAATACACTGGGTTCAACAAGAACATCTTGTAACCCAACCATTCATTCGACTTGAGTATGTCGAATGTATATCACTAAAGGTTGTGATCAACAACTGTTACTGAAAGCATACAACAACGATAGAATAAGAAGCAATTAAATTTAATCTAGATTAGGTGATGATAAATCCTAATGGGTATGACCCACATAGCTATGTTTCCAGACTGATTTCGGTCATTGCCAGGTTGATGAGGCTTGAGGCTATGTCTTACCATTAGAATATCACAACATCATTCACTTTGAATGCCACATCGTTAGATTCATCAAATCACTAATTAACATCCTCAAAAATACACTGGGTGTTAAGCTAAGAGAAGTTTACTTCTCCGCCAACAACTATGGTACATTTGAAGAAATCAATGAATGTGACCCTCTGGAAACACTTTGTCAGACATCCGTTTGTAGACGTTGTCTTGGGACTGGATAAATCGAAGGCACCATCCCATCAATCCATCTTAAGCAATTTCTACCTTGGATTAACAAAACAACCCTTGCACTTTACTCCAGCTTCAATTATCTTCAGCATAATTTGATTTGCAATGCTTATGCCCATACGAGGTGGTTTTCAGATAATAAGCCTGATTCCGGTCTCTCCGTATTGACAACGGAAGTACAAAATAAACCAAACCTTTGATAACAGGTTATTTAACTATTAAAGTAAACATCCATACAATCAACGATCCTATTCCCAAATCGAAATTCTACCGATCAACCATCAAGAAACATTGGGCTCTCTAAATTAATTTCTTATTAATTTATCTCCCAATTTCCTATATCTTTCCAGATATTTTTCCAAAACCTGTTTTCCTTTCACGATTCTTAGAAAAAAACAATTCCACATCTTTCACAAATTATTATTTTCTATATTCAGAAAATATACGTTAACATTGGAAAACATTTCCAATTTCTTGAATTCTCATTAACTAAATCATTCTGTTTTCTATGCTTAGAAAATATCTCTGATTTTTATTTAGAAATGTTTCCAAAATTCTTTTATTGGATTAAACTGATGTTATATAAAACATCGTTACTATACTCAACCCATTAATCATTCATATACTAAACATATCCCTAACCAATCCTTGCTCCCGAACCTTAACCATTCCTTCGTTAATCAAAAAGTCAGTCAAGTTGGGTTATAATGACCTCTCAGACCTTAACTGAACAACATTCTTAACTTCGAAATAGTCAAAGTTCACAACTACAAATTCCAACAAAATTTTTGCCTACGTAACTCTCGGATTCACATTAAGAATCTATTTCTTTTACGAAAAAATTGATTATAGTGATAGCATTATAATCTACGCTTCCTAAATAATTAATTTAAAGATATTACTTTTATTCATTTATATGAATAAATAAATAGAAAAATAAATAATTAAATCTTGATTAAAATGGAAAGTAAAGAGTACTTTCCTGAATCCGATATAATCGAATTTCAATTAATAACTTTCTTTCGAATAATCATATTCGATTAATATACCGAACTTCATAATAAATCTAACATTTCATGTAAACTCAAATTGCCTTATAATTATTTCCATTCGCAAAACATTTGCTTTCAAATCGTTATTCACTTTTAAATATGAATATCATTCGTAATACGAATGTAGACTCGTTTATCAAATCAACTTGATTTCATTTGATATCATCACAAGTTTTGATCCCATTTATCTAGTCATTTTATAAGCCCACTTCATATTCTACTTCATTTATAAACTCTGTTTATGAAATTGCTCAATTTACCCTTTTCTGTTTAAAACTATTCAACTTTTCCTTTGAATGTATTTACGAATTGTGCATTCCATAACTTCTGAAATCCACTTTATTTGATCTCTACAAACCCTTCCCGTTTAATAATTCTAACTTAGAATAATATTATACTATTACAAAACATAGGATTTTATTTTAATAACTATAATATTGAAATATTAGGCTCTTAATATATTTCAATTTAAATTATAGTTTCATGCTAAATAAAATTTAAATATCCAGCTTGAAATAAATTATTCTAATAAAATTGACATAGTCGGATTCCAATTATAAATCCCTTTTGAGTATATCTCAACTCAATTTACATTTTGAACATCGAAATAGAATTCATTGTTTCTTTTGAATCAATTTTCCAGTTTCCCTTTTTAAATTCACATTTGAATTTAAATTTCTCAATTATCAAATGATAATTATTCTACTTCATTAATAATCATCATTCATAATGTTCTTGTTTTATCCACTTAAACAAGTTTCTATTCTCAAATCCATTCGAAATTAAATTTCCACTTTTGAAATAATTTTCCTTTCTAAATCTCAAATTCCTTTTCAACATTTAAAAATATTTTATGGTATTTAAATACCAAAATTCTAGGGCCAGTATTATTCCAACACAACATAATCAATCACATATTATATATCACCTCATATATCACAACAAATAAAAACAGTAATATAAATGTTAAGGAATCCAATTGGATCCCTCCAACCTGTTGCCCTTCATCCATAGATGTTAATCAACGTATATATCACCGTTTTCAGTTCAGTATGAAATATAATAGTTAATAGGAGCAATATTCACTAAACGACTTAGCTATATATATATATATATATATATATGTATATGTGTGTGTGTGTGTGTTATTTTGACCAATTTATTTGCAATTCATCCAAGCAACCATCACATAACATTCAATCATCATTTTTAAATTCTAAAATATGTTTATAATTTATAAACTGGATAGAGTTAGTGAGTTTACTCACATTGGTCATTTATCGCTAAATAACGATAAATGTCGATGATTCGAATCAGGCATTTTATCTCGCCATAAATCCCAAACGAGCTCCAAATTACTCCAAACTAGCTCCGTCACGTAGTCTATGTCCATACGGACCCAACGCAACTAACAACATTAAATTTCGACCACGTTGGAAAAGATATGACTATTATAAGTTTGATTATGTTAATTAAGTTAATAAACTTTAATTAACTAGTTTTAGGCCTTACCCACGAAGCCCACCCAACACCCTATTATAAAATCCACAACCGGCATCTATCCTGCAACATTTCCTTCCCCATCTTAATAACCATGCTCATGCTTCTGTATCACCATTTCTGAATACTTTCAAGCCCACACCACCTTCATTTCATTACCATTCCCAAAACCTAGACCATCGCTTTCTACTCCTCCAAGAGCTCTACCATGCCATCTTCATGTCATCACCCGCGACCCCTTTCTTTGTAATATGCTGAATCCAAGGCCCAACACACCATAAAAAAATGTGAACATTTTTTCCTCATGAATCCCCTTCGAACTTAGCCGACTTGCTCCTTTTTCCACCTTGAGACAGACCGTATCCACTTCCACCCCTCTAGCATCACGCAGCACCACCAAGACTTGGTCCATCATCCGCTGTTTACCTTTTCACCTCAATAAAACCGCATGCATATAAGAAATGTACTGAGAGCATAGCCATATAATCTCATAGTAATATAATATGACTTTTTTCTGCTATTTTTTACTTTGGCATGCTGTGAAGACAAACTAGAGCCTTGCTTTATATTTTGTTGGAAAAATCAATGGGCACAATATATATATATATATATATATATTAGGAGAATTGTAAAGGCCTGCATATCCGTACCCTTTGAGTTGACTAATATTACGCACGTCTAACCCAAAGTGCAAGAAAATATGAATCTTAATAGAAAGATAATTAGAAGATGAGAAAAGAAAGAAAGAAATATTAGAATAAGAAGAAGCAACACTACATACGGTCTCACATCGCAGTAGAATAAATACAATATAGAAATAAATTTTTATTGAGGGCTTGAAAAATACTTACAATCATCAGAGTACATCAATACATTTGGACAGTTATAACAACTTGTCCACATATACATTACACAACAGAATAATACTATATTGCTCATATGCCTGGACACCTCCATCTTATCTCCAGACTTCACAACATCCGATAACATGACCCTGTAAAACTCGGTCTGACCCGAGCATTGCAAGCGCCACAGATCAGTCTGGTGAATCAGCGTGAGAAAACTCACTAAGTTTAAGTATCATCCAAATTGCTTAACTTTAGAAAATCCCTTTGAAAGAAAAGGATAATAGTAAGACAAGCCCACATATAAACAGGGACGGTTTTTACCTTACTATAACCCAAAACATTTTTGTTATCAAAATCCAGTGATATTATAATAGTGTCTACCAAAGAAATAACCAAATAGCAGAACGCTTGCATCACACTCTCTACATATATAATCTATAATCAAAAACCGCAGGGCGCTTGTTGGAGATTGGATTCCGACTATGACAAGGTATGGAACCACCTTCCGATCAGTGTACTCTAGAGGGGATACACTGGGGGTTAAACAAGAACATCTTGCAACCCAACCACACATGACCGGTCACTCATTTAGCTTGAGTGGACTGAATGCATTATCACCCACGGCTAGCCAACCACCATTTCCGGGGAGATACAGAAGCGAAAGAAGAACAAATAGAATTTTCTCTAGATGGTGATAATACACCATCCTTGGGTGTGACCCAACTAGCCATGCTGCTTGCCCTATTTTTATCATTTCCCGGTTGATGAGGCTTAAGGCTACTAGTGGCGAGTAGTCCTTGCAAATCCGTAAAATCTCACTTATGACTGAATCACCTCAGAATAACTTTGGTTGCACTCTAGAGAATATTTGACAAGTAATCCTTCCACTTATGAAGATCCACGGCCTTCATTTGCTCCACTTTCATCAGCTTCTTCCATCTTCAGCGTTTACGTATTTGCTGGTCGTAGTAGTTTTCGAATTCCAATTTGATCCATGTCTTCACGTACCAACAATCGAATTGGCCAGATTTTGATGGTTGGTGTTTTAACTATCAAAATAAACAACCATCATCCATATAAAAAAAGAACAAATCCTTTGGTTCAGTATATAGCGTCACTTTACCTCTTTAGTTAAACGGTTGTTAAGTAAATTTCTCATTCTTCCAATATTTATTCCAACACTTCTATCTACTATAGGATCTCTATTATAACCACTTACCTTAGTTTTTTTTTAAATAAACTCCTTCCACATTAAAATATTTACCTCCAGATCTTATCGTTAGATCTTCACCTTTACAATCAAATTCAATTCACTTAAGCTTCCATTGGATTTCAAATCATATTAAATCTTGTTTTAAAACATTCCTTTTTATAGAATCCCTTTCAGGAAATAAACCAAACTTCTAACTCATATAAGTATGAATAAAATTTATTTAAATTTCCTATGTGCTTATAATCAGGTTCTTACTCAACTCAATTTCCTTTATCACCATTTCTGTTTCAACATGTTCACTTTCAAACATTATTCACTTTAAAAGTTAATATTATTCCTTTTATTGAAAACTGGACTCGATATATCAAAACAACTTGATTTTATTTGAAAATACTATTATAGGTTTAAATCTTGTTTATCGGGTCACTTTATAAATTCATATGCTTGGTTTATAACTTACTAGATAAAAATAATTATTTCATTTCCTTTAATAAACTTTCGTTTAAAAATAATCCATATAAAATAGATTCAAAATCTATCTTTAGTTATAAAAACAAATTTTATAACTTCCTTTCTATTTATTTTTCTGATGGTAAATCAATCTTTATAAACTGATTCATTCTTAGGCCATCTACTGAAAATTACTCAACCTGTCCATATAATATGAAAGTAAACAACATATTTCAGGAATCCGGTTGGATCGCTCTAACCTTTCCTTCCCTGTATCAGAATGGATTACATCAATTTCAATAAAACACTGCATTTTTATTCATCACTATAAATGAAAATAAACAGTTTTAATAAAAATCAACAATCAATTAATAACATCTAATTATTTAACTTACTATGTTTATATTATTACAAATGTAACCAACAAGGTAAGTTACCTCGTTTGGAATCTAATCATTGAAACAACAATTTGCTTCGATTAAATTAAACAAACGTTTAATTTAATCAATGAACATTATAATTGTTAGCCTACTTTGTGAACTAGGCAACACAAAGTCAAGAAACCAAACATTGAAGGGTATTTTTAAGTATAAGACTTCGGTTCGGATTGAAGGAAAACACTACAATTCAGATTGATAGCTGCAGTTGTTCGGATCGGGTCAGAGCAACATATCGGGTCGGATCGGATAGAGTCCTCTGTTCGGATCGGTGATCTCTTACTGGGTAGATTGGTAAGGCATATCTAATCGGATCGGAAGGCAACTAAATCTCGAATGGATCGGAAAGCCACCTGTTTGCCACAACAACGGATCGGAGCGGAGCAGATTAGAGAAGAAGAGAACGTTGCATCCAAGCCAATCCGGTTCGGATCGGATATCCCGATCCGACCCCCTTGTCTGTGCGTCTCCGATCCGAACCCATGTTCCCTGTTATTCTCCTGCAAAAGCGCCTGGATATCCGGACCGGCTATGACCAGTTCATACCCATAACGTCCTTCCCTTTGATGCGTTGTCAACGTGATGGTTCATCCGAACCCGAAGAGAATGCGATGGGCGACACGTGGCCCGACCCGGATCAAGTCTCAAGCAAATTCACACCTATAAATACCCCGTCTGGAGACAAAGAAAAGGATCTTTTTTGAGCACTTAGAGAATTCAATCACCTCCATCATCCGAACTCCATTACTCCCGGAGAATCCAAATCATCTTTCATTTCTTGTTTTAGTCAATTGAGTGAACAAAAGTGAGTTGTGAGTGAATCTTACATTGTATTTGCAACTGAATTATTGAATATAGTGAAAAATAAGTGGACGTAGGCATTTGTTCGCCGAACCACTATAAATCCTGCGTGTTCATTTTTATTTTTATCTCATTTTATCTTGTTTCAAATCAATTTGGGTGTTAGAACCACTTTTGGGTCTAACATTTTGGTGCTTTCACTGAGAATCCTCATCTAAATTCTTTATTTTCCGGGATCTCTTTCTACTTTTTGGACCGTTGAGTTCAAAGAAGTGAATCCTTAAGTTTCTCCGCTTTCTTACATTCGTTGAAGTAATTGTCAAAGACTCATGGCCAAAGGAAAAGGCAAGGAAGTTCAGTCTGTTCAAGGAAATGGAGCTGGCGAGGATCAGCAACATGCTGTTGTAACAAGGTCTCGGGGGCAGAGTTCAGCAGCAGGAAGAATCAATGCAGGAAATCCGAACCGACAGCAAGGGGAGAGCTCCGATCCGATCCGGGTAGGAGACTCTGAAGCAGTGCACTCCCCCAATCTGAACCGACCCGAGCTGCTCGCTGCACACCGATCCGACCAGGCACCCCAGCTCCGATCCGACCCGACTTCCTACCTCCGATCCGACCCGATGCTTGGTGAAGCTGGAACCTCTACTCGAGTCCCTACGAATGCTCCAATTCCAACTGCCAGGGTTGGTGATCAGGTCAATCCATCTGCGCCCATCACTCAAGGAGTTTTCTCGCGCTTGCTTGATATGCTTGAGAGCACGAGGGAGGCCATGAAAGTTCACGAGCGCACTAATCTCATGATGCAGGAAAATATGAGGCTCATGAGTCGGGAGATCAGTGAGCTCCGTCGACAGAGAACTCCATCACCGGTTCGTCACACACCAGTAGATCAATCTTCATCTTCCGAGGAAGAGAGGCCCCGTGAACGGAGGCCCCTCGAACGACCTCAGAATGTGGAGCAGCTGACATTTGGATCTTTGGGATCTCGCGAGGATATCGCACGAGCATTAGGAAACAATGACCCTACTCGGGGGCAAAGACTCCAGTCCCCTCTTCCCGAGATCGACCGGGAACGCAGGGAACGGAATCGAGCAGAGGCAGCTCGAAGAAGAAGGGCATCTCCTGAGCAAGAGCCCAGAAGGAACTCGGATACTAGGGCCAGGGAACCTGAGCAACCCCTAACTAGTGCTGATGTACAGGCAATGGTTCGCCGAATTATGTCCGAGAGCCGGAATTATACAAATGAAGACTATGGCATTGAGCGAAGCCATACTCCGTTCACCAACGATATCCTCGACTTCCAGTTTCCCCGACGCTTTAACTTGCCACAGATGGACAAGTATAACGAAAGGACTGATCCGGGACAGCATTTGATGCGGTATTCGTGGCTCATGAACGCCGCTGCTGCCCCTGATGAAGTGAAGTGCAAAGCATTCCCAATCTACCTAGAAGATGTGGCATTGTTCTGGTTTACCCGACTTCCTCCTCGTTCAATTTCTAATTACAAAGAACTAAGCGAGCGTTTCATGAACCAGTTCCGACTACATGCCCGAAAGTCCAAAAGTGTTATTGAATTATCGAGAATCAAACAGGCACCAGGAGAATCTTTAAGGGCATATCTTGATCGTTTTAACCAAGCTGTAACTGAGGTCAGTGACCCGCATGAGCCCACTATTCTGATGGCATTGAAGGAAGGAGTTGATCCTGAATCTGAGTTTGGAGACTACCTTTCTGGGAAGACACCCCCCACAAGGGAGATATTCTACGAAAAAGCCGATATTTATTTAAGGCGAGAGGAGGCTAGGGCAAATCGAAAGAGAAAGTCTGAGACGGCTTCAAAGGAGAATGTGCAGAGTAATATCGCCGTGAAGCAGTCAGGGGAGAATTCTGGCAAGGTTGAAGTAAATGTAGGAAACAAGGGTGGAAATAGCAATACTGGAAGTGGAGGAAACAACAACAATAACCGTAATTCGAGCGGTAATAGAAGAAACAGAAATAGGGGAAGTGACCCTAATAAAAGACCCCGATTCCAGAACTATGAGAACTATACACCATTGAATGACACCCTGGAAAATATTTACCTGGATACGTACAATGTGTTGCAGTACAAAAGACCGCCACCTCGTGATTCGACCGAGAAAGAAATGGCGACAGGGAAATTCTGCTTGTTTCATGGAACTCATGGACATTCGACCAATGAATGTCGGCATTTGAGGGATGTAATTGAAAAGCTGCTGCGTGAAGGAAAGTTGGATGAGTACAAGGTTGCCCCGAGAGACAGGGGGCAAAGTGAGCAGGCTCCAAAACAGATTCTACCTGCTCCCAAGCCTACAGCGCAGCAGAAAGGTAAAGGAATTGTCATCAACTCCATTGTAGGCGGACCTCACCCGGCAATCCGAAGTTTTAGGTCAATGGACCAATATGTGAATGTTGCCAAGCATCTAGATGTGAATGAAGGTGACGATTTGGAAGATGTCGCCCCCATAAAACAACAGAAGACCATGTTCGACGACGTGGTATTTCGAAGCCGAGACAATACTGGGATTCAATCACCCACCAATGATCCGTTGGTTATTACTACCACCATTGGGCCGGCCTTGGTCCATAAGGTATTAGTAGACAACGGAAGTTCCGTTAATATTTTGTTCAAGAAGTCATTTGATCAGATGAAGCTTGAGCTCGAAGATCTGAAACCTTGTGAAGGATGGATTAGAGGCTTCAACGGAGCGACGACAGCTCCCATGGGATATATAGAGTTGCCCGTGACCCTGGGGCAAGGAGAACGTAGAAGAGTGCGAATGCTTCAGTTCGTAGTACTGGACGTAGATTCGCCTTACAACGCGTTTTTGGGGAGACCTGCCCTCGCTGAATTTAGAGTTTGTATCGCCCCTTGGTGTCTGTTACTTAAGTTCCCAACCGAAGCCGGAACTGGAGTAATGAGAGGGGATCAGGTTTCCGGACGAGCCTGCTATGTGGCCGAGTTAAAAATGTTGATGAAAGGACTCGACGTTGAGAGTAGGGATGCCTCGTCTCCCCCAAAAGGGGACTCGGCATAGCAATTAGAGAAATTGACCCCAAAGGAGTTGCCCAAAGGAACACCTGAAGACCTGGATCCTAGAAAAGACGAGGAACCAGAGGCTAGGAATGCAACTCCTAATGAAGCGACCGTGGAAATTCCCATTGATGAAGCTGATCCGACAAAAGTTTTGAAAATTGGTTCTCAATTGGATCCACGTCGAGCTAAAGAACTGACGGACTTCTTGAAGGCAAACTTAGATGTGTTCGCCTGGACCCATGCTGACATGTGTGGGATATCACCTTCCATTATAAGTCACAAATTGAATGTAAATCCAAAGCATCCGCCTGTGAAGCAAAAGAGACGCATGCTGGGCCCAGAGAGGTCGGCTGCTCTCAAAGAGGAAGTAGAGAAGTTGAAGCAGAATGGATTTATTCGAGATTCGACTTATCCCGACTGGATATCGAATCCCGTCTTAGTAAAGAAGCCAAACGGAAAGTGGCGGACTTGCATTGACTTTTCAGATTTAAATAAAGCCTGCCCGAAAGATAGTTTCCCACTTCCCAGGATTGACCAGCTTGTAGACTCGACAGCAGGTCATGAACTTCTTTCTTTCATGGACGCATATTCTGGATACAACCAAATTCCTATGCACGTACCAGACCAAGAACATACGAGTTTCATTACGAATTTGGGGCTATATTGCTATGTTGTAATGCCATTCGGGTTAAAAAACGCTGGAGCTACTTATCAGCGCTTGGTAAATAGAATGTTTTATGATCAAATAGGAAAAATTATGGAAGTTTATGTAGATGATATGCTTGTTAAATCAAAGCAGTCTTCCAGCCATACGCAAGACTTAGCGGAAATGTTTAGTATCTTGCGAAAGTACCGTATGAAATTGAATCCTTTAAAATGTTCATTTGGAGTGGCGTCGGGAAAGTTCCTTGGCTTCATTGTGAGTTCCCGAGGAATTGAAATCAACCCTAGCCAGATAGCAGCGATTAGAAACATCGAAGAACCGAGGAGAATTAAAGATGTCCAAAGTCTGGCAGGGAAGGTAGCGGTGCTGAGTAGATTCATCTCCAAAGCCACCGATAAATGTGTTCCGTTTTTTGATTTAATAAAAAGGGGAAAGAAGAACTTCCAATGGACTCCTGATTGTGTTGAGGCCTTTCAAAATCTGTTAGAGCTGCTAGAGAAACCGCCAATTTTATCAAAGCCCGTAGATCACAAAGAATTATTTGTTTATTTGGCAGTCTCGGCTCACGCTGTCAGCACAGCCCTGGTTCGAGAAGAAGACAAAGTACAAAGGCCGGTGTACTATGTGAGTAAGAAATTAGCAGCGGCAGAGCGCAACTACCCAAAAATTGAGAAGCTCGCTTACAGCCTCTTGATCGCGTCCCGAAAGCTTCGTCATTATTTCCAAGCTCATCCAATAACCATATACACTGACCAGCCCTTAAGGCAGGTGTTGCAGAGACCCGAAGCATCGGGGAGGTTGATCAAATGGAACATAGAACTAAGTCAGTTTGATTTGAATTTTCAACCTCGAAAGTCGATCAGGGGGCAAGCCCTAGCAGACTTTATTGCGGAGTTCACCATTCCAGAAGAGGAAATAATCAATGACCGAGTGGTTAAATCCGAGGATGAGATAGAGATGAATCCGTGGAAATTATATACAGATGGAGCTAAGAATGACCGAAGGTCCGGAGCTGGAATTGTCTTAGTTACTCCCGAGGGGCGATCGCTATATTACGCCCTAAGATTAGAATTTTCGGCAACAAACAATGATTCCGAATATGAAGCCCTGATTGCCGGGCTGAAACTTGCTAAAGACCTTGGAGTAAAAATGTTAGATGTATTCTGCGACTCTAAAATTGTTGTTTGCCAAGTGCGAGAGGAATTTGCGGCTCGAGGACCTCGGCTTATCGCCTACCTCAAGAAAGTGAAAGAGCTATTGAATAGCTTAGAGCGGTACAACATAGCACATATTCCCAGAGTTGAAAACCAGAAAGAGGATAGACTGGCAAAACTGGCTAGTTCCGACAATCCAGAAGAGACTGAGGTAATTCCAATTGAAACGTTGGAGTCGCCAATCTTTGAGTCAATGGAAATTGAATTCGCTTTTGAAGTGGAACCAGAGAAGGAGTCATGGATGACTCCAATTAAGAATTTTCTTAAGAATGGGACACTCCCATCGAAGAAGAGTGAGAAAAGAGCTGTAGTTCGCAAAGCTACCAGATATGTTATACAAGACGATACTCTCTATAGACAAGGATTTTCTATGCCCCTGTTACGATGTATCGCACACGACGACATCAAGCGTGTACTAAGAGAAGTACACGAAGGTGAGTGTGGAGATCATACAGGAGGTCAAACTTTAGCAAAGAAAATATTGCGGTACGGATACTTCTGGCCTACGATCAACAAAGATGCAGCTGATTATTCACGACGCTGCGATAAGTGCCAGAGATTCGCCAAAATCCCCAGGGCACCGTCAACCCAGCTTAAATCGATGGTGAGTCCTTGGCCATTTGCCACATGGGGAATTGATATCATTGGAGTTTTACCAATTGCTAAAGGAGGAGCTAAGTATGCAATAGTGGCTGTGGACTATTTTACGAAATGGGTGGAAGCTGAGCCCTTGACCAAGATCACAACAAGAAAGGTGATAAGTTTTGTGGTCAGAAATATTATATGCCGATTCGGGATTCCAAGGACGATCATAACTGACAACGGAACCCAGTTTGATAGTACTGAATTCAGAAATTTCTGTCAGAAGTATAAGATAGACAAGCGATATACTGCAGTTGCCTATCCGCAATCGAATGGACAAGTAGGGGCAATAAACAAAGTTATAAAATCCATCCTCAAGAAACGGTTGGAGCGTGCAAAGGCAAGATGGGTTGACGAATTGCCCCTAGCTTTGTGGGCATATCGAACAACATTTAAAACGGCTACCGGTCATACCCCTTTCTCTCTCTCCTTTGGCTCAGAAGCAGTAATTCCAGTTGAACTGGAAGTTCCTTCCCACAGGGTGACATATTATGACCCGATGACGAATCGGGCGCTCTTACTTGAGTCTCTTGATGAAATCGAAGAGAAAAGGGATGAAGCAGACTTGCGTGCAGCAAGACATCGGCGTCAGATGGCACGCTATTATGATAAAAAAGTTCGCCTCAGAACTTTTGAACCAGGAGATTTGGTGCTAAAGAGAGTTTTTCCATCCCTTCCTCACCTTGGCCCAAAATGGGAAGGGCCCTTTGTCATCCAACGGAAACTTGAAAAAGGAACCTTCAAGTTAACGACCGTAGATGGCGAAGAAGTCCCTCGAGCATGGAATGCCCAACACTTAATGCGATATTTGGATTAGAAATGCTATACTTTTTGTTATTTTTCCTGTGAACTCTGTAATAAGGCACGCCTTGCCTTGGGAAAATCTGATGATATGAATAAAGGACTATAAAGTGGATGTAGGCTACGACTTAGCTGAACCACTATAAAAATATTGTGTGTTATTTACTTTTATGCATTTACATTCATTAGTTATTCTGTTGTGATTATAAAATACAGGATAACTCAGAGCCTAAAAAGGAGCACAACGATTATTTGTGCAATAAGACATAAAAGAATGAGAAATTCTCTTCTTAACTTTAACTCTCCAGAGAAAGAGAGAGAGTATAAAAGCGTCTCTGACTGAGCGCTGAAAAATAAATTCTCTTCTTAACTCTAACTCTCCAGAGAAAGAGAGAGAGTATAAAAGCGTCTCTGACTGAGCGCTGAAAAAGAAATTCTCTTCTTAACTCTAACTCTCCAGAGAAAGAGAGAGAGTATAAAAGCGTCTCCGACTGAGCGCTGAAAAAGAAATTCTCCTCCTAACTCTAACTTTCCAGAGAGAAAGAGAGTATAAAGGCGTCTCCGACTGAGCGCCGAGAAAGAAGTCTTTCCCCGTTGAACGACCGGGGAATAAACAAATGACTGAACTCGAACTCTAACTCTCAAGAAAAAGAGGGAGAGTATAAAAAATGCCAGAAAAAACGACAGGTACTGACGACACAGGAAGTGCTATCCCGTCAAAGAATTGGGAGCATTCAGATTGCATGGTTAAGCATTGAATAACTTATGGAAATTGACTGGGGACACATATGCATACACATATTTCCCCCCTCCACAACTTCGTTTAATAGCTATAGACATGCATTTTTACATAAGTGCAGAACTACTAACAAATAAACATTGCAAAAAGTGAATTATTTTTATTTACAAATGAATGAATTTGTACAGGGAAATAACTAAAGAAGAAAGTGCAGGAGCTGCTTTTGTAGCAGCAATTATTGGTTCACAAAGATGCTAAAAAGATACAGGGGAACCAACTATTTGGGTTTGGAATGAGCCTTGGATTTCTTGGCGGCTTTTTCCGCATCCTTTGCTTCCTTCTCGGCTTCAGTCAAGATTCGTTTTGATTTCTTTTTCCCTGAAGATGCGGTACTGGAGCCAGTAGACTTCTTTCCGGAGGGCGGGACACTGGAATCAAGAGAAGATTTTTTAGCAAGTTCTTCGGTAATAGATCTAGTTGAGAGCTTAACAACTAACCTTGAACCCGCATCCACAACTGCGAGGGGCTTGAGGACCTCAGGGTCTAGTTCTTCGGCCTTTAATTGCAAACGCTTGTCTTGGTCAGCTTTCATTGCAGCCAAGGTAACGTCATCAGCGCTTTTCGATTCCCCAGTTATTGCAACCTCCGGTTCCTCATCATGCCCCTCGTCTCCTCCGTCGTCTTTTAAAGCTGCAATCATTTCTTCATCATGGGGAGTGGTGACCTTAGTTGGCTCACTTCCTTCCCCCAAGTCTATGGAAGCAGCCTTGTCTTCCCCTTCTTTGGCCCTATCAGCGGGCTTTGTCCCAGCGACAGCTCCTTGAGCTACATCTGTCTTTGCAGATGATTCAACACCTACAGAATGAGAAACATCGGTTATCAACTCAGGCGAAAACAAAGGGTCTCTCATCGAATGTTCAATCACGTAGCGAAAAGTAGTAATAGCTTTGGCAAATTGAGGAGAAAAGATAGCGATACCTTCCGAAGACTTTTCAGCGGGGGTGACTACTTCCTCTGGGGTTATTTCAGGAATGGGAGATAGCAAAGTTGTCCGGGGAATTCCCGGGTTTTCGGGATCATACCCTTCTACTTCGGGAGTTGCAGGAGCAGAAGAAGAGGAGCCAGCTTCGGGAATGGTTTTTTGTTTAGACTTCCGTCTCTCTTCTTCCATAGCCTCAGCGATGAGGCGGCGCCCTTCAGCTAGACGCTCCGGTTCATCATCTCTCAAGTATTTCTCCATCAGTTTATCTTCTCAAGGGAATCGACCTTAAGTTCTTCTTTTTCCCACTCAACAATTTGATTCCATACTTGAACCAGAGTGGATGGATAGTCCTCGATCCAAGAAATGTTTCGACGACGAATAATGTGTGCGAAGAATTCAATCATTAGCTCGCTGAAGCCCTGAATATCAGCCTCCGCCTCTGATAGTTGCTTGCGGGTTTCCTCCGCAGATTTAATAGCACATTCCACATTGCCCTCGGCCAGAGCCGCCCTGTTCTCTGCCTCCAACAATTTTGAAGCCAAGTCAGCGTTCTTCTTTTCTAATTCAGCACTCCTCTTCGCTAACTCGGCGTTTTTCTACTCAAGCTCAGCATAAGCAAGGCGTGTCTTAGCAGCCTCTGATTTGGCCTCGTCAGCTTGCTTCTTCAACTCAGAACGCTCCTGAGTGTGGGATTCAAGCAAGTCATGATAGCGTTTTTGCGTGTCCTCAAACTGTTGTTTGAAATTAGAAGCGTTCTTTTGAGCGACAGCTAGTTGAGCTTGAGTGTCTTCCAAATCTTTTCCTAGGGCTTTTAGAGCCTTGGCATCCTCCTCCGCGGTCTTTTGCATTGAATCAGTATTTGTCATTAGAGTGCGGATGATTCTAGAAAGATTGCGGGAATACTTGAACATCTCGGTATATTGTTTTTCCACCAAATCAATCTTTGCTTTGGCCTCATCTGCCCAATTAGACGAAATAGGTTCAAGGGCAGGCAAAAAGGTCAGAGTTTCGAAGTAGTGTTCGGGAAATTGCTCTTTCAAATATGCCCGTTTTATCGCAGTTCCCGCATCTGGTGGAGGAGGAGCGAGGATTGTTAATTCGGTGTCCCTTCCTGAAGAGGATTCTGTAGTACCTTTGTCTGTCCTAGGTCGTTTAGTAGCAGGGACTTTTTGCTTACTTCGAGACCCGGTTTCCTTTGGAGGAGTTTTCTCTCTACTCCGCTTTTCATGGGAGGAAGTGGAGTCCTTAGATGGTGGTCTATCCTCCTCCCCGCGACCTTGATAGCTCTTGTATTTCTCTTGTTCCGGTCGAACTGGTGAGCGGGAGCGTGAGGGCCGAGATCGATAGGGATCATAAGGTCTTCTCTCCTCCCTACCACGATCATCCCGGCGATCATACTCGACATCCTGAGGAGGAGTGGACATGCTGCGACGAAGCTTTCTTATATCATAATAGGATCGAGACATTGTACCTGCACGATAAAATAAACGAAGTTTAGAATCAATGGATTCATGGAGAAAGAAGTGCAATGAATGCTAATGCTGTGGTGTAAAGTGCATCCTAAGTGGTGTGTGTCCCCCCAACCAACCCGAGTCTGAAGCTAGACTGGTGCGGGCAGGCTCTTTGGCCTTAGCGGGAGTAGTTTCTTCAGAAGAGGTGAAGACTAAAGGGTCCTTCCTGAAATCCTCTGAAGTATATATAGTCTCAGGTAAGGGGAGATCCCCCAAACCCTGAAATATGTGCTCATCAGTGCTAGGAACATCCCTTCGGAAGCATGAAGTGGCGACTCTTGGGAAGATTTTGACTTGTCTAGAGAAGTAGTTTCCTCGGGGGCAATATACCCTTCACGATGTTTTTCGGCCAGATTAGCCAGTTCATCATCTTGTGTGGAAGAGGGAGAAGGTGAAGTTTGGAGAGGAGCTGTAGGAATTCCCGAGCCTTCTCCTATCTCTGGAACTGTTTCCACTGGAGGAATGTATGCATAAGGGACCATCCCATGACCGATGCTACGGAAAACGGATAGCAGCCCGTGAAAGTGAAGGTATTCATCTTTAAGGACCTCGTCGATAGTCAGGAATTTTTGATCGCCATTAAGAAGACGGTGCATCCGATCAAAGAACACCTGATCTGATATCTGTTTGGGATTGTCGACTGCAAACAAAAAGGAAAACAAGTCAGGGTGATGATTCAAGTGTACAGAGTCCGGGTTCAAAAAATCAACGCTTTACTTGATTTTGTCCATCTCCTGGCGCATCCAGACTGTTGCTTTATATAGAACCATTCTAGTCTGGAATCCCCAGCTTTACTGCTAAATGGTGCAGAGATTATCTTTCTCTTTGGGACTGATTCAAAGTAGCAGAAGGATGGAGTCTCTCGAGTCCGATGCTTGAAATAATAAAAAAAATGAACGTCATCGAATGTGAGCTCTAGGCCTAGGATTTCACGATATGCTATGTACAAGGTGTGCAAATAGGCATATGAATTGGGATGCAACTGCATGGGGGCAATCCGCATTTGTCTTAAGAAATCAACAATGAAAGGAGAGAATGGAGGAATGGCGCCGACCATGCACATCAATCGAGTGACCGTCATGTATCCTTCTGGAGGGTTGTGGGGACGGTCAGAGCGTGAGGGCACTAGGGTGTCCCTTTTCATTATTCCATACTTTAAGCAAATTCGAACAAGTCGGTCGTTGTCAATTGTCGATTCTACGGAATCTGGAGGTGACTCCAATATAATGGCTGAGTCAAATTCATCGGGTGCTCGATTGTCACCAATCCCTCCTTCCTCCTCAAAGCCCAGGGAAACTTCATTCTCTGAAGACACTTCGTCGCTTTCCCGATGACCAACTCCGTAATCCGGACCTTCACTGTCCCATTCTGGATCAGACGAAGAAGATATATCCTCAAGAGTGGTTTTGTTGGAAGTTTCCGGGGCTTCTTTCCTCTCAGCAAGACGGGAAGAGCGTCTGGGCCTCATTGTCATGGAACTATTGAAGAAGCAATAGCACGGATTAGAGTAAATTATCCCGTGCCCCCCTTTGTGTATGTGTGTGAACTAAAGTGTGTGCAGCAAATGTGGGAAATGCAAAATAAAAGTACAGCAATGTAAGACGAAGCTTTGAAGAGAAAGTGATAGTCAGAGTTGTTCTTAATTCTCGTTTATGTTCGCAGGGCACTATCCTAACTGTCCGCGAAGTTATTGTCTAGAGTAAATGTTAGTTGAATTAGTTGGGTAGTCTTTGTGTGCCAAGTTTGATACGTTCGGTTCGGTTCGGATATGCACATGATAATTGGCTCAATACAAATACAGATATAGGGTCGGTTCGGATGCTTCATTAAAGCAAGATCAGTTCAAGGCAAGGGAGACAATGGGTTCGGATAAAGGACTGATCTGATCGGATCGGGTGACCTGATCCGAACCGAACCAGCATCACTTAACCAGTCCATTTACTTCAACCCCTTATCCCATTCTCTTCTCCGACCCGAACCGACATTTTCCTTCCTTCCCGTCTTTCTAAAGTATGCAACCCGAACCGATCCCCTTTCCTTCTCCTTCCTTTCTGCTCCTTCGTCTCCTACCCGAACCAACTCCAATTTGTCATCACGCTCTTCATCTTCTTCCTCTTTCTCCCCACTCACAAACAAATCCATTCTATCACCAAAGCTCCAGTTGAGGACAAATATTTGCCCTCTCCAGCCTATCAGCGCCTCGAAGTGATGGCGGATCCACCAGTAACGACGTGGAGTTCAAGCAAAGCCCCGTGGCTAAACCATCCCAATCAACCACGAATTGAAATCAAGAGCAGTTACAACGAAGTTATTCGAGATTAAAAAAGCTACCTATATGTTTGATTTGAGAAATCTACAAGGAATAGTTTCAGGATATTGGAGTTTCTGAAGTTTTCGATACTAGGGTTTGGAAGCGGCGGTAGAAAAGAAGAAGAAAAGAAAGAAGACGGTGGTGGATTTATATAAGGGGTGGTGTTGACTCCTCATATTCCTATTCTTTCTCACCCGCTCGAACCGGAGTGAAGGCCCAGTAGCACAACTCTACCTGAAGGCCCAATGTCCAAGAACCAAATCCACGAAAACGCATCGGATCGGAATCCGAACCGATTAAATTTCACACATTAATTTAGCATCCGACTCGAATTGAGTTCAAAAGAGAGATAAAAGAAAAGCATACCCGAGAGAAGCACTATGTGTCGTGAAGAACTTCCAAACTTAAATCAAAAGTGAAGAAAATGAATCAAACATTTCATGACATATATATAGGCGATAAAAGACATGGTTTCATGGAGCAACGCATCTCCACAAACGAATAGAAATGACTTTCTGAAGATTCAATTTCAAGGACTAATATTCGAACAACATCAAAGCACGCTTCATCTCCAACAGAAGCATCCTTTGAGGGGGCAAAATGTTAGCCTACTTTGTGAACTAGGCAACACAAAGTCAAGAAACCAAACATTGAAGGGTATTTTTAAGTATAAGACTTCGGTTCGGATTGAAGGAAACACTACAATTCAGATTGATAGCTGCAGTTGTTCGGATCGGGTCAGAGCAACATATCGGGTCGGATCGGATAGAGTCCTCTGTTCGGATCGGTGATCTCTTACTGGGTAGATTGGTAAGGCATATCTAATCGGATCGGAAGGCAACTAAATCTCGAATGGATCGGAAAGCCACCTGTTTGCCACAACAACGGATCGGAGCGGAGCAGATTAGAGAAGAAGAGAACGTTTCATCCAAGCCAATCCGGTTCGGATCGGATATCCCGATCCGACCCCCTTGTCTATGCGTCTCCGATCCGAACCCATGTTCCCTGTTATTCTCCTACAAAAGCGCCTGGATATCCGGACCGGCTATGACCAGTTCATACCCATAACGTCCTTCCCTTTGATGCGTTGTCAACGTGATGGTTCATCCGAACCCGAAGAGAATGCGATGGGCGACACGTGGCCCGACCCGGATCAAGTCTCAAGCAAATTCACACCTATAAATACCCCGTCTGGAGACAAAGAAAAGGATCTTTTTTGAGCACTTAGAGAATTCAATCACCTCCATCATCCGAACTCCATTACTCCCGGAGAATCCAAATCATCTTTCATTTCTTGTTTTAGTCAATTGAGTGAACAAAAGTGAGTTGTGAGTGAATCTTACATTGTATTTGCAACTGAATTATTGAATATAGTGAAAAATAAGTGGACGTAGGCATTTGTTCGCCGAACCACTATAAATCCTGCGTGTTCATTTTTATTTTTATCTCATTTTATCTTGTTTCAAATCAATTTGGGTGTTAGAACCACTTTTGGGTCTAACAATAATTATCCAGCAACATGCAAACAATAATCAACCATTAGCAAACACTGCACACAAATTAAAAACCCTACTTATATAAAATATAAGTGGGCTAAACTGAATGAGTTGAACTCACCTTGATTTCCATCCATCGCTGAAACGGTTCATTTTAATTAAATTAAACTACCATTTAATTTAATTAAAAATTCCTATAACAACCAACTCTGACCAAACCAACTTCATCGTGTTGTGATCGTCGACATGGTTCTGATGTCACTTGTTCGCCCGATTCCGTTGCTGCATGACAACGTTAAATTTTTTGAATGTTTCTCATCATTATAAATAATATTATTAAACCCTAAGTAATGATTTAATTACTAAATCCTACTTATGCTAATTTAAGCAGGATTAGTCGTGTCAACTAGGATTAGACACAACATAATATTTTAACTTTAGGTCACATTAATTGTTAAACTTAATTGGGCATGAATATAAATTTCGATCAAGTCTTCTAACGCAATTACACACAACTAAAAAGGTGTTAGGCACATTTAAATATATGTTCAGGCGGTTTATAATCTTTGTGTCCTTGCCTGCTTTAATATTAGATATTAATTTCTTGATTATACATACAAAGTCGGCCATGAAAAAAGATTCGGCACGTGCTCTTAATTATCACCTGCTCTATTATTAGTACCTTCAAAAATGTTATTAGCTTTCATTAGGAACAAATAAGTTTGATTAGGCACATGAAACACTTTAGATTATGCAAAATATATAGGTATAGGTCACGTAAAAAGTAGAGTTAGCCATATCAAAAGGTAATTAGGCATATTTTGATACTATTGTTTAAACAATTAGGCACAATTAAACATCCCAAAAATGTGCAGAAGCCTCCACAAAAATGTGCGAATGCCACCTGAGATCCGAGAAGCCCGTCCCTACTTCGTCCAAAGCTCTATGTTGACACTTCCTGCTTCAGAAACCGCAATTCCTCACTCGTACCACCTATCTCGACTGCCTGCAAACCCAGCTGCTTCTTCGTGAACCAGATCCCCATGGATCTTCATACATTTGAAATTTTGCAGGACAGTTTTGTTTTATGTATATCAATAGCTTACACTATTTGTGGATGAAGCTTCACTGATCTTGTTTTTATGTAAAGAGTTTGTTTTGATTTACATGGAAGAAGGGTTTGTAGTTACATTATTTCAGTTGGGAAGAAGAAAGAAGGTTTTCGGTTACTTTTGTTAATGGAGCTTGCTGGTTTAAATGGGAAGATGGTTTGCCAAGGAAAAATGAAGAATCGCTTGTATATTTATAGGCCAGAGAACGATGAATAGGAACGATTTCTTCTCAGCTGAATGTTACAACATCGGGTAGGTCTGCGTATGAATATTAGGTCAGATGTAGTTTTTAGTTTAATGGGGACGTTTCGTAGATAGGCCTGAATAAATTTCAATAGGTAGGGGTACTTCATTTATTTTTTAATTTATCTTATGTATTAAGCATCTTTTTATTTTATTTTATGGTTAATTTTACAACCGCTATTTATCGTTAAAATACACAAAACCACATCTAAACCCCAAACACAACGAAAGTGAACGTATCGCTACATCTTAACATTGCGAACCCAACGAACCTCGTTTTGTCCAAATTCGACTCCGTATGCAAAAATGGCATTATTTTAATTCCAATTTATTTATTGGTTCACTTTTACATTGCACGCACAGGTAAAACAACTCCGATTGGCTCCAAATTGAAAATCTAGCAATAACTAACTACACATATTCCAATAAATTTTGTTTCGTCGAAAACGGAGGTCGTTTGAAAAACAACTATTTTTAAAACTTATATATATCGATAATATATATTTAAACTCAAAAAAATCATATTTAAATAGTAATAAATTATTATGATCATATCTCTCCAAATAAAATCTTATTCTGCTTCAAAATAAATCAATATAGATTTTAAACTCAATAGTTAAAATTCCAAGTTAAACGATATTCAAATTATATAAAAACTATTAATATTTTATTAAATAAATGTTATTGTTTATTAACAAATTCCATAGCGACTATTTGAAAATTTTAATTGGACATAACTTGCAATCCATAATATGAAATCTCCAATTTTCTCTTTATTTAGAAAAATATAATCCAATCGATCCGGATGATTCTTGTGTCATAGAATTCCGACTTATATTGGATCCAGTTTATTCAATTGAAGTTCAAATCGTAAATTACGAACTATCACGACGTTATGGGCTTGATTTATATTAATTTTAAATAAGAAAAAATTGACAAGGACAAAAATTTTAAATTATTTATTCAAAAGGACAAGCCTTTTAAAAATTAACGTCAAGGACAAAAGCATAGTCTGCTAACTATTCAACCAAAAAACACTTTCATTCCATTCCTTTTCAATCCGCTCAATTCCACTAATTTCGATAATTCGTACTCTCCAAAAGTTCAAAAAATGTCCGCTGAAAATCCTATCGTTTCTTCTGAAAATCGACTACCAGAACAAGCAGAAATTGAATCGATAGAAAAAAACCCAAATACCATGTGATCAACATCAGACGGACGCCGAAACCCTAAAAATGATGAAAGAACAAGCAGAAATCGAAAAAATCAGACCGGTTCAAATGTTGAAGCCCTAAAAATGGACGAGTAACAAGGACAAGGCAATCAGGAAACGGATGGGCCAAAAACACTGACTAAATAACCTAGAGAAACAATAGAAAATTCTACTGCACAATAACTTGGACCTAAAAAAACCCTAGAACAAATGAAAGGAAAAATTCTTTAACAGAGAGAAAGAAGGACCCAAAAAAGAAACGATGGAAAAAGTACTATGAAAGATCAGAGCCGTATTGGAAAGAAGGTTGAAGAGGCTAAAAGAGGAGAAGAAATATCGGTAATAATATTCCATAAAAACTTATAGTTAGAATATTGTTAAAAAAATGATACCATAGTGTTTTTAAAATCTGATACCAGAATGCTTTCAAAATTGGTACATTACCTTCAACATCCAAACTTAATTTGCAAAACCGATACCATATTCACATAATCAGAATCTTAGTATCAAAACCGATATCACTTAGCCTGTAAAATAGATATCATATATGTTCAAACAGAATCGTAGTATGGAAACCGATACCAGTGAGCTTTCGTTTTGAAATATTGTATAAAAAATATTACAAGGTTGCAATTCAGTTTGAAATATTGTATAAAAAATGATAGTTAGAAATGTTAAAAACCGATGTTATGTTGTATAATTTGTACGAAAAAGAGGTTTGAAAACAAAATTTTGATCAAGCTAAATACGGATACTATGTCAAATTCAAATAGAAATATTCTATGGAAAATGATAGTTATTGATTTCCATATATCATGTACTAATTGTATTGGTATGATTTATATCTTAAATGTTGCAATATATATTATCATGGTATCAGTTTTAGAAGCACACTGGTATCAATGTTGATAATAAAATAATGTTTGCATGAAATTGGTATATGTTTTAGAAGCACACTAGTATCAGTTTTGATAATGAAATTTTGTTTATGTGAATATGGTATCAGTTATGCATGTAAACTAGTATTAGTTTTGATACTGAGATAATATGGTACAATTTTTGAAAGCATTTTGGTATAAGTTTTGAAAACATTGTGGTATCACTATTATTACTGAGTGTCTATTTACAAGAATATGGTGTTGTTTGGTTGTAAATAGGATTATATCATTTTTCAATAATGTTTCTATTTACATTAGGATGGTGATTTTGTTAATCCACGACCACGATAAACAGAAGATAAAACAACCGCAAAAGTCAAAAAGGAAACTACATTTAGATGTGGGCTGCACCATGTTTTAAAATGATAAAACTTGTGAAGGAGAAGAAAGCATTGACCAAAAAAAACAAGTAGATTTATTGAAAAAATTCCCAGTCTTCAACTTTGTCAATGTTTTCTATGAAGGAAAAATAAATTTGAAGGAATGCAAGAAATATACAGAAAATATGGATGCGGTATACATGTGCTATTCAACGGAAGAAGAAGCTTTTATCTTTGGAAAAGAAAAAATGATAGTAACGACCAAAGATATTAGCTTACTTTTTGGGATGCCGATGCTTGGAAATAATATAGAGTCAATCAAAATGATGACTAGCAAAATAATTCAATCGGCTTGTAAAAATTATGCCTCACGAAATTTTGGATCATCGGCATATGACTAGAACTTTGATTGAAAATAGAATAAAGGAAGAAGCAAATAAAAAGAAGAAGCAAAATGAGGAAGACTTGCCTACTCTTCCTATCATGGATGTTTTATTTACTTTTTTCTTCCCAAATAATTAACAGAAATTAAGATGGGGACTTCTTGAGTACTTATGTGATTTGGAAAAAATGAAGATAGTTTCTTGGTCGTTGACCACAAAAAGAATTTTCACAAATTTGTTAAAAATTTCATTCATAATCCGAGAAATATGTCTGGATGTGCAATGCTTCCGCTAGTAATTTATTTGTTTTTATCTATTTATTTTCTAACATTTGTGAACTTGTTACACCATTTATTAATATATATTTTTGACATAGTATTGCATGTGCGAAAAGATGAAGATAATAAAGTCAAGATGCAATGTTAGCGAGACATACCCAAGATTTGCTAGGTGGGATTTACGAAGCTTGAAGAAATATGTTACTAAAAAATTTCAATATCTTAGAAGGAGAGGTATATGTTTTGTTTTTTGCAGTTAAAGATATCGGTTTTAGGTTCCTGGTAGTATCAATTTTTACGATTATTTGTTAAAATTAATTTTCAACTCTTTATATAATATCAGTTTTAGGAGCCTGGTAGTATCAGTTTTTTTAGAGTTATAGTTACAATTTATTTTTGTAGTTTCTTGGGATTAGTTTTCCAAGCCTGATAGTATCAGTTTATTTGAGTTCTAGTTAAAAATTATCTTTCAAGTTTCTTGGTATCAGTTTTTCAAGTCTGGTAGTTTCAATTTTTTTTGAATTCTAGTTAAAAATTACTTTTCCAATTTTTTGGTATCAGTTTTACAAGCCTAGTAGTATCATTTTTTATGAGTTCTAGTTAAAAATTATTTTTCCAGTATCTTGGTAACAGTTTTAATTATTTTTTATTGAAATTTAATTTTCTACTTTCTACATATCATTTTTAAGTGCCTGGTAGTATCAGAACTTATACAATCTTAATATCAAAAATGATATTCTATTATTAAACAATAATTTTGATTGAAAACAATTTTTTTTTTTTTGAAGATGTAAGAAATTTTAGATATACATCCACATGAATAAAAAATATTGGAAACGGCAGCTGAAATTATTTCTAGATCAAAGAAAGGAAAAGAATGTCCAGCAACACGAAAAAGAAAATGTCAAAAACAACAAACACCAGTGGATTCTTTTGTGGAAGACGTGACTATGAGAGTTTTGAAGATTCATATTGAAAGTATTGAGGTAGAAAACATGAAATTTAAAAACGAACTGAAAAATGAATGATTTTTTAGGAGAGAAGCAGAGAAAAAGCTTTATATTTCGGAACAACAGTTCAAAGGAAAAAATACAGATTTTGAAGAGATAGAAATTCCGAAATCTGATTTGGAAGAAATTGAAAGTGATTCACCTTCTCGACATAATGAAGAAAAAGAAAAAACCGACAACGAGAATGTAGAGAATGAAAATCAAGGCAGTATTCAAGTTGAGAAAGGTGAATGTGAAGAAAAAAAATACAAAACTGTGGAAAAAATAATCATAGCTGCAGAAGACCCAGAAATCAGCAAAAACGTACCAGGCAAAGTCATTCCACCCATCCTTAACTTGGGTATGACACAAATTACTAAGGAAATACAAACAAGAAAATCAACTCGGCAAGAAGAAAAAAATGCCAACAAAAGATGAACCGCCTTCATATGTAGACAGAATAAAAAAGAAACAAAGGAAAAGGACAGGAAGAAAAGAATCGTTTGATTATCCAACAATTTCGGTAAAAAGGGAAAGAAAACAAATGTTGAAGCATGAAAAATAGCAAAGATCATCCTAGAGTAGAATCAGAAAATGAAAAAAAAAACAGGAGCAGCATAAAGAAAAACAAACTGCAAAAACAAAGAGGAAAAATGAAGGAAAATCTAGAGCAAGAACCAATTTTAGTTGGAAAGTCACCAGCTATTTTGGAATAATCATGGGAAGAAATGAAACTGTTGCATTGCGAAAGTGTTAAATATCTGAATAAAGAACAACAAATCATGGTTAAACAAAATTTCTCTGTTATAAAAGCAAAAAATTGGTAAGTACATAGTTTATTATCGATATTAAAAGAGATTTGTTCAAAAATTAACTATAATTTTCATTTCTACAAAACAAGGATATTATGATAAATGATGACACAATTTTAGGTGGTTGCGCCATAACGAAACAAAAGCTTGTTCATGTTCTAGAAGGAGACTTCACGGATGGACAGGTGTGACGAAAAGGGATTTCGCTCGGTCTGAACCAGTCGCTAAACCGACCCAGACCGTTCGAAATGCCCTGTCGTTTGAGAACACGACGAAACAGAACGCAGACGGAAGAACATTTCATTGTATATTACAACAATGCATCAGATTACAAGAATATACAGAGTATGAATAAATATTACACAGAAATATCAGAGATTTAAATTACATTAAATACATAGCAGCGGAAAATAATACAATACACAACTAGAAGGAAATATACGGATACAAAGCTTTCCGGATATCGTTCCAGTTGTAAACCAGGATCCTGTGAATACAAATCTGCAAAACCAAAACTACTAGCTGCCCGTGTCAAAATAAGGGCACCCAGAGTTTAGGTTAAAACAATAAACTCTAGGTCAGTCATGGGACTGGTGTGAGAACTAAAACGGTTATAAATCTTTATTTTTAAAGTTAGGTAAATCAAGGGACCACGCCGTAAAACACGGAACGGGTTTCCTCCCAAGAACACCAGTGAATAAAACAACAGCACAATGCTAAATAAAGAAAAATGAAGCTATTATAAGACCCAGGTCCTATCACACAATGCAATGCAAGTCGGGGGATAGGTTTTTTACCTTATAATAGCCAAGAATGCTTGATACGTTTAGAAGAAATCATTTGATACTATTATAAGTGTATAGTGTATAAAACAGCTTCAAATCATAAGTATCAATCATAGGCGGCATGAATGCCCCATACCACTATGTCGCCATATATGGGTTATACAATCAAAATCGCAAAGTCACGTATTTGGAAATTGGGTTTCCATCTATGAACCAAGTCAAAAGATAGTCCTCAACCGATTCGAGACGCTCTAGCCCGCCCCTCAGGCAAGTACTCAGTCAAGCCTTTGGATCGTCAGGGCCGGTCCACCGATGTGGATTAAAATTCCTGAACACTGCGTTTCCCCGCCCTTTGGGGCGTAAATGAGCCAACGAATGACTCCATCGGACCCGGATCGTCCGATCAAACCGAGGCGCCTTGCAACAGCAACAACCACATAAGTCAAACTCGTCAGGGCGTGTAAAACCACTGACGGCACTTCTAACTAGAAAGAAACGCATGCCCTCCCTGAGGTCCGTCTCCCGTTTTTGGTTCATACCGGGTGTGAAACTCGCGAAGTAATCGTTACACAAAGCTACGCCACAAAGGCCGGGCTTCGATCATCAACCACAAGACTTTGCTTTTCAACAGAAGCCTTGATCATTCGCCACTTAGGCATGCCACACCGGCAGTTCACTCTATGCGTTTGATATCCATCAGTATATAACCTCTAAGCTCGTACGTCTCAGAGAAGGGCGTTAAGCAAGAGAATAAATTCTCCGCCGCCAAACAGATGTATATTTAATAGAAATCAATCACACAGACTAAAATCCAATGTCAGACACACAGTCCATTTACAAGTCCGTTTTGGGTCTGAACGAAACCGGAGGCACCTAGTACCCCGCATATCCATCGATCTTCAAATACGTCTGGACGATCACCAACTGTTTCCATCTTCTTGGGTGTACATCCCAATCAAGATCATCAGTAACCACCCAAACGATGTGAAGACTTCCGGTCTTCAACCGCCGTCTTCATCTTCGACTTATCGTCGTATCAGTTATTCAGAATGGGATAAACCTGGTCTTTCCGAATAACTCGCGTATATTTTAAATAAGTGTTACACAAACACAACATACGCCTCATTCAATTCATCAGTCACTAACCGTAAATTGATCAAGAGAATAATTCCCCAAATATTAACCCAGAAAGCCGAAACCAACATCAGATCAATACCCAGGAAGTCATTCTGCTCAGCTAACCGACAGTTAGTTTCTAAATTTCACATTCATAGGGAAAGGTTCCCATTAATTTTATCCAAGATAAATTCCTTGAATTTATTCTTTAATCTTCTTTTGATTTTCGATTCAACTAGTCGGGATTAACGAACCTTACCGAAGTAATCATTTGTTTCAATTTCCCAACCCCGACCTATTCATCCCATGAAGTAAAACTGGTTATACTTCATATCTAACACCACGGTGTTATCGGTAAATTCAATTACCATTTCACGTTCAAATCTAATTAAAGATTTAACTAACGCCTGGAGTAAAACTGGTGATACTCCATTCTCGATTATTTCAATCTAATTAAAGATTCATTAAAACTCCACTTAGTTTTAATCGTTAACTGGGTTAAAGAATCAGTGTCATTTAAAACACGGTTCAAGATAAACCCAAAGTCACATTCCATTAATTATCGGGTTAAAGAACGAGTGTTATTTAAAACACTGTTCACGATAAACCCAAAAATCAATATCAATTCAATTAAATATTATTTAATTGGTACTCTTCATTAAATCTAAATAAAAAGATTCAATCTTTTTCTCAACTGGATTCAAGAACAGTGTTAGTGAAGACACCATTCACGACAAACCCAAATCGCATTTGATATTCAATATAAGGCTCTGAATAGAAAATATATCGGCTTATATTCAATATCAAATTCTACGATTAACAAATGTCGTATTGGAAATAACGATATAAATATATATCTTTCAAATTTCCATAAAAACATCTGTATAATCACGAATTCCAACATCGAAATATTCCGAAGACAATTTCGATTCAAATCCACTCCAATGCAATCATTGGAAATTCTGGTTATATCTAAAACCCTTTTCAAATTTAATTTATTTATTTTTAAAAATAAATAGAATTTTAATTCTAGTTCAAAACTAGTTCAATTCGATAAAAATCTATTTTTATCTTTTCAAATATGGAGTTTTTCATCCCAAATCTTCACAAATCATTTCTTATGATTTTACACAAATTATTACTATTTTTAATAATTTTCTCAAGGCCTGTACAGTCGATTTCCATCAACGGCCATCGAACTGCACTTACAGCGACCTTTTTCAAATTTGATTTGGACATAATTCCAAATCCAACCATTAGATTTCTAATTTCAAATATTCGTTAGAAAGCTCTTTTCAATACGAACCCAACGGTTCCGGTTTTAGGAGAATCCGACGGTCGGATCTCCCGTAATGTCCGTTTGAAATCAATGGTCGAAATTCACGAACTGCCGCGGCGCGGCGCGTTCTATTCAGGCCATTATATTATATATATAATATATATTTCGTCGATTTCTATTTAAAACGAATTATATAAATAGTTTTAAATTCGTTTCAAAAGCAATTTCAACTTCCATTTCAATTCAAATCAAAATTGAATTCTTCTTTATAAATTCGTTTTCAAATTCATTTCTATTCAATTCAAATTTCAATTCAATTTGAATTCATTTCAATTCGCTTTCAATTCAATTTGAATTCGTTTTCAATTTAATTCAATTCCAAAGTCGTTTTCTATTCGATTCAATTCAAATTGGTTTTCTATTCGATTCAATTCAAATTGGTTTTCTATTTGAATCAAATTCATTATATATTCAATTGAAATCAAATTCGTTATATATTCAATTCGAATTCGTTTCCTATTCAATTTAATTCAAATTTCATTTCAAAATATGCGATTTCGAAATCACTTTTCAATATTCATTTTAAAATGAGTAAAATCGATATAAACATCGTTCACGTCAAAATGGCGCATCTCTAATCAACACGGCTTCATATCATTCTATTTTCAAATATTCTATTTCAAATATTTCTTTCTCAAATATTTCTTTTTCAAATATTTCCTATTCAAATATTTCTATATTAAAATATTTCGTTCAACACATGACTTATCTCAACGGATGAGTACAGTCAACACATGAACCTTTATTTTATATTGATAAAGATGTAAATTTTATTATTAAGATATTTCGTTCAACACATGACTTATCTCAACGGATGAGTACAGTCAACACATGAACCTTTATTTTATAATATTCTTTATCTTCTAAATTGGAATGAGGCCCAATCAATCACCATATAATGTTAATTATATGGATTTTCATACATCACACGTATATAATAGCATTGCAAAATAATCAACCATCAACCAAAGTGCACTACACTGTACAAGCATCAAATATAGATATCTAACGCTTATAACAGCCTGTCAATCAATCGATCGACATATTTAATCAATCAGGATGAGTGAACTTCAAATTTCATCCCAACACCCGTGTGGGGTTTCAAACAATCAAACACAGATTTTAGTTGTGCAGTTGGGCAATGTGTAAAATTTATCGACCCAATCAATGTCCTTTAAATAGGTGTACATAAACAAACCGTCCGGTTTGTAAATGAATATTTTATTTTATTCACTTCCACGTTAAAACTATATTTTTAACGATAAAATATTTTATTTAACTTATGAATGTTCTATTCAGTTCATTTATTCAATAAAATGATATTTTTGTTTTTCTAACATATTTTAGAAAATTTCGGCGGCATAACGGGACGAGGTCTAGCCTTATCCCCGGTCTAGTGAAGGACCACGCCATTCACACATCAATCAATCCAATTTTATTTCATCAAACAAACAAATTTCAATCAAATACTCTAACTAATTTTTTGCAATCAAACAAACAAGTCCATGGTCTGTGGACGATTGTGTCGGGTGCTACTAAACACCGTCTGCATCCTAGTATATATATATAACTAGAAATAGAAATTGAAGAGTGAGAAATTCTCACCGATAGCTATCCAATCATCTTGACTCTTCATTTATAGAAGTCTTCATCGTTATCGCATTTCTGTCATCTTCGCTACCCGTAGCCACTATATATATAAAAATCACATTTTTACTTCGATGTTCAATATATAAAAATCACATTTTTACTTCGATGTTCAATATATAAAAATCACATTTTTACTTCGATGTTCAATATATAAAAATCACATTTTTACTTCGATGTTCAATATATAAAAATCACATTTTTACTTCGATGTTCAATATATAAAAATCACATTTTTACTTCGATGTTCAATATATAAAAATCACATTTTTACTTCGATGTTCAATATATAAAAATCACATTTTTACTTCGATGTTCAATATATAAAAATCACATTTTTACTTCGATGTTCAATATATAAAAATCACATTTTTACTTCGATGTTCAATATATAAAAATCACATTTTTACTTCGATGTTCAATATATAAAAATCATATTTTTACTTCGATGTTCAATATATAAAAATCACATTTTTACTTCGATGTTCAATATATAAAAATCATATTTTTACTTCGATGTTCAACATATAAAAATCATATTTTTACTTCGATGTTCAATATATAAAAATCACATTTTTACTTCGATGTTCAATATATAAAAATCACATTTTTACTTCGATGTTCAATATATAAAAATCACATTTTTACTTCGATGTTCAATATATAAAAATCACATTTTTACTTCGATGTTCAATATATAAAAATCACATTTTTACTTCGATGTTCAATATATAAAAATCATATTTTTACTTCACGGCTTCATATGTAAAAATCATTCCTTTACAACGCTACCTCCATGATAAAAATTATACTTCTATCTTGCTATCATTTTAGTAAAAATTATATTTTTATTACTCTACATGAATAAAAATCATATTTTTATACCTCCTACATAATAAAGATCAAATTTTTAATACTTCTATAATATGAAAATTATATCTTTAGCTTTCCCATAATATAAAAACCATATTTTTAACGCGTTAAAATTCTAATTTTTATATCGTTATACTCTTTATATATAGATCAAATTTTTCCACAATGCTTTTCATATTAAAATAAAACTGATTTAAACTAATTTCATTGAATAAAATTAAATAAAACAATATGAAAACTCACAGTGATTTGTTAAGGAGGAGGGGTAGCTGCGTTCGAACAGCAAAGGGGAGAAGGGGGCTGCCGAGTTCGTCGCGCTGAGGTCAGAGGGGATCGGCGGGAAGGGGAGGAGGTAGCTGGATCGGGCGGAGGGAGGCGCAGTTAGGGTTTGGGCGCGGCGCTCTTGGGTTGATTGGAGGCTAGGGCTTCGCTTTGGAGGGGCTTGGGGTTCGTACGAAGCAGAGGGGGCGGAGGAGGGCGATGGCGAGATGGCGGAGCTACGGCGAAGTGGCGCTTCTGACGAGGTGGCGCGGTGAACGATAGGGGGGCGACGGGGGAGGAACATCAGGTTTTTTTTTCTTCTGATCAGAATGAAAGAGAGAGTGGGGGGCTTTATAAATAATTATATATTTAATTAATTTCTCAAAGTTGACTTTTACATACGACCTCTAAACGAGGCCCACCGCCTGTCGTCCATAGCGTATTACCCCCATTACGAACACAATGGGCTATGTCCCGTAGGCTGATTCGATCGTTACAATCGGTTTTCGTCAAATTTACATTTAAATCACTATATTGAACTTTAAACGTACATTTCATATTACCGGGGTCACATACTAACTCTAAAAATTCTCGAAAAATATTTTCTAGCTTCGTATTGACGATACGGTCCTAACAAAACTAGTTTCGTCGAATTCTGAGACCGTTTGGAAAATGACCATTTTCCAGTCGATTAAAATTAACTGAAACTGGTCAAACGCGTTTTCTTTTGCCACGCTCACATATTGATTCGAAAAATTATGAAAATTGGAACCTAGCAATAACTTTACATCACAGACCCAACAAAAGTGGTTTCGTCGAAATCCGAGGTCGCTTGCAAAATTTCCATTTTTAAGGGCCTGAATTCCATAGCGACTATTCAGAATTTTCAACTGGACATATCTTTTGATTCCCGCTATGAAATCTTGATTTTTCGGATTCGTTGGAAAGATATCATCAATTAGATCCTAATGTTTTTGGTTTCACTAAAATCCGGATTGTTTTGCACCCGGTACATTCAATTGAAGTTTGAAATCGAATTATCGAACTACCGCGCCATTTTAAATTCCTTTTATAATTATATATAATTATTTATATTCTAACGACGACGTATATAATATATACGTTGGATTTCCATTCAAAATAAATTTCTCGTCGATATTATTTAAAATAATTCATTTTGAATAATCAAACTTCGCTAAAATTGCCAAAATAAAAATTTTAAACTGGCCCAGATTTTCGGGTTGTTACAATCTCCCCCACTTAAAACTTTTCGTCCCCAAAAAGGAACAAAGTCGAAAGTGGTTTGATTAATCAACACTACGTTCGATCTGGCTTCCATTCTCTAACTATTCAGTTTCTGAGAATTTTCAAATTCTTCAAAAATTTGGCTAACACCCTAAATTTTCGAAAAATTTCGCCATAACCTCCCCTGCAACGGGAGCATCGGGAAATCTCAAATGGCTTCCCCGGTCCTTCAGATCTCAAAAAGAAAAAAGAAAAAGCCAAGCGGTTAGCCAATAGGCTCATAAAATCATCATCACCCAAAAAATTGTAAATTATGTAGTAAACATGTACCTATTTGTCGGGCAAACAAATTTTATTCTCTGGTCTAGCCTCCTTGCTATGACCTGTTCAATGTAAGTACATGCATATGCAAGCAAATGCGACCAAATTTCAATACAATTAACTATTTGACCAATTTGGTTAAAGCTTCAACATTTAATTATTCAAACAATAATCAAACAACACAACCATCAATCAATTAGTGAATTATCATTTCAAATTCATAACTTTGATATATAGTCAAAAATCAGATTTTTGATGCCAAATCACAACAATAGATCCTATATAGTTTTTGGTTCTCACACCAGTCAATAGGAAATATATAGAAATCCCACATTCGAAACTGTAACAACCCGAAAATCTGGGCCAGTTTAAAATTTTTATTTTGGCAATTTTAGCGAATTTTGATTATTTAAAATGAATTATTTTAAATAATATCGACGAGAAATTTATTTTGAATGGAATTCAAACGTATATATTATATAGATCGTCGTTAGAATATAAATAATTATTTATATATATAAAAGGAATTGAAAATGGCGCGGTAGTTCAATAATTCGATTTCAAACTTCAAATGAATGTACCGGGTGCAAAACAATCCGGATTTTAGTGAAACCAGAAACATTGGGATCTAATTGTGAATATCTTTCCAACGAATCCGAAAATTCGAAATTTCATAGCGGGAATCAAAAGATATGTCCATTTGAAAATTCTGAATAGTCGCTATGGAATTCAGACCCTTAAAAATGGACATTTTGCAAACGACCTCGGATTTCGACGAAACCACTTTTGTTGGGTCCGTGATGTAAAGTTATTGCTAGATTCCGATTTTCATAATTTTTCGAATCAATATGTGAGCGTGGAAAAGGAAAACGTGTTTGACCAGTTTCAGTTGATTTTAATCGACTGGAAAATGGCCATTTTTCAAACGGTCTCAGAATTCGACGAAACTAGTTTTGTTAGGACCGTATGGTCAATACGAAGCTAGAAAATATTTTTCTGGGATTTTTCGAGTTAGTATGTGACCTCAGTAAATTGAAATGCGCGTTCAAATTCAATATATAGAGTTATATGTTGATTTTGATGAAAACTGATCGAAACGATCGAGTCAGCTTGTGATACATATCCCATTGTGTTCGGAATGAGGGCAATTAGCTAGGGGCGACAGTCGTTGGGTTTGGTTAGGAGTTTGTGGTGTTAAATAGGTAATTATCGAATTAAATAAAATAAAATAACTATATATACTTCAGAGGGGTCAAACCCTAGTGTTTTAATTCTCACGGTCAAAAAGGAAAAGGCCGCCTCCTTCTTCAACAAGCGGGTGCCGTCTCCAAGCTTCTCCCCCCTCTTTCTCTTAATCCACAAACCCATTCGTGAGATTATAAAAACCAAATCGTTCAGCATCGCGGGGTCCTTCTGACCATCGGCCAAGATCGGTTGTTAAACCCTAAACTGCTCAAATTTCGTCTTGAAATCCACGACGTTTGAAGGGGGTCTGGGAACACCTGGGGGGATCGAACGACCTAAGGTTTCCGGCGGTGGTCGAGGGAACTCCGACGCGTCTTCTGATAGCCGCCGATCATCTTCTGGCGCGGCATTCTGGAGTACGGCAGGTGCTAGAGGAGCGCGACATTGGGTACTGCGTTGCAGCAGTAAGAAATCAGTGCAGAGAAAATAACAGTGAGTTTCTATGAATTTTAGTTTAACAATAAAAACTGATTTTTATTTGCTTATAAAAACTGATTTTACATAGTTATAAAAAACTGATTTTTATTTGCTTATAAAAACTGATTTTACATAGTTATAAAAACTGATTTTTATTTGCTTATAAAAACTGATTTTACATAGTTATAAAAACTGATTTTTATTTGCTTATAAAAACTGATTTTACATAGTTATAAAAACTGATTTTACATTGTTAGAAAAAAATATGATTTTTATATTTTTAAAGAATTAAAAATATGATTTTTATATTTTTAAAGTATTAAAAATATAATCTTTATTATATAGAAGAAATAAAAATATGATTTTTGTTTATGTAGAGAATTAAAAATATAATTTTTACATGATAGGAATATTAAAAATAGCATCTTTATATGTGTAGCAAAATAAAGATGTGATTTTTATAATGATATATTTGAAAAGGCGAAATCTTTATAATAGAAAAATAGGATTTTTATATATTGAATAACAAAGTAAAATTTTGATTTTTATATATTGAATAGCAGATTAAAAGGACGATTTTTATATATTGAATAGCGAAGTAAAAATTCAATTTTTATATATTGAATAGCAAAATAAAAATGTGATTTTTATATATGTAGAGAATACGGATATCGAAGATGACAAAAAGGCGAGGACGATGAAGATTTCTACCTAAGAAGTGCCGTGGAGTTAGGATAGCTATGGGTGAGAATTTCTCACTCTTTAATTTAGTTTCTAGTTATATATATATATATACTAGGATGCAGACGGTGCTTAGTAGCACCCGACACAATCGTCCACAGACCATGGACTTGTTTGTTTGGTTGCATAGATTAGTCAGATTATTTGATTTGAATTTGGATGTTTGGTGAATTTGATTGATGTGTGAATGGCGTGGGCCTTCACTAGACCGGGGATGAGGCTAGGCCTTGTCCCGTTTCTAGTATCGTGCCGTTATGCCGCCGAAATTTTCTAAAATAAGTTAGAGAAATAAAAATATCATTTTATTTAAAGAATGAACTGAATAGAAATTCATATGTTAAAATAAAATGTTTTATCGTTAAAAATATAATTTTTAACGTGAAGTGAATAAAATAAAATATTCATTTACAAACCGGACGGTTTGTTTATGTACACCTATTTGAAGGACATTGATTGGGACGATAAATTTTACACATCGCCCAACTACACAAATAAAATCTGTGTTTGATTGTTGGAAAACCCCACACGGGTGTTGGGATGAAATATGAAGTTCACTCATCCTGATTGATTAAATATGTCGATCGATTGATTGACAGGCTGTTATAAGCGTTAGATATCTATATTTGATGCTTATACAGTGCAGTGCACTTTGGGTGATGGTTGATTATTTTTCAATGCTATTATATACATGTGTTGTATGAAAATCCATATAATTAATTTTATATGGTGATTGATTGGGCCTCTTCCAATTTAGAGAATAAAAAAAAATTTATTAAATAAAGGTTCATGTGTTGACTGTACTCATCCGTTGAGATTAGTCATGTGTTGAACGAAATAATTTAACAAAAATAGTCACACGTGGACAGTACTCATTCGTTGAGATTAGTCGTGTGTTGACAAAAATAAATATTCATTTGTTGAATAGAATAAAGGAATATATGAAGCCGTGTTGATTAGATTGACGCCATTTTGACGTGGACGATATTTATATCGATTTTATTCATTTTAAAATGAATATTGAAAAGTAATTTTGAAATCGAATATTTCGAAATGAAATGAATTGAAAACGATTTCGAAATGAAATGAATTGAAAACGATTTCGAAACGAAATGAATTGAAAACGATTTCGAAATGAAATGAATTGAAAACGATTTCGAAATGAAATGAATTGAAAACGATTTCGAAATGAAATGAATTGAAAACGATTTCGAAATGAAATGAATTGAAAACGATTTCGAATTGAATTTAAAACGAATTTGATTCGAATTGAATATATAACGAATTTGATTTCAATTGAATATATAACGAATTTGATTTGATTAGAAAATGAATTGAATTTGAATTGAATAGGAAAACGATTTTGAATTGAATTGAAAAGAAAATGAATTCGAATCGAATTAAAATCGATTTGAATTAAAATCAAATAGAAATGAAAGTAAAAAGGATTTATAATAGAAAAATTCAATTTCGATTTGAATTTGAAATAAAGGTTGAAATTGGTTTTGAAACGAATTCAAAACTATTTATAAAATTCGTTTTAAATAGTAATCAACGAAATATATATTATATATATTATATATATAATATAATGGCCTGAATAGAATGCGCCGCGCCGCGACAGTTCGTGAATTTCGACCATTTATTTCAAACGGACATTACGGGAGATCCGACCGTCGGATTCTCCTAAAACCGGAACCGTTGGGTTCGTATCGAAAAGAGCTTTCTAACGAATATTAAAAATTTGAAATCTAACGGTTGGATTTGGAGATACGTCCAAATCAAATTCGAAAAAGGTCGCTGTAAGTGTAGTTCGATGGCCGTTGATGGAAATCGACTGTACGGGCCCTGATAAAATTATCAAAAATAGTAATTATTAGTGTAAAATCATAAGAAATGATTGAGGAAAAATTGGGATGAAAAACTCCATATTTGAAAAGATAAAAATAGATTTTTATCGAAATGAACTAGTTTTGAACTGAAATTAAAACCCATTTATTTTTAAATAAATAAATTGGATTTGAAATGGGTTTAAATAGAATGGATTCATGGGTTTATCGTGAACTGTGTTTTAAATAACACTAATTCTTTAACCCGATGATAAATAGAATGTGATTTGGGTTTATCGTGAACTGTGTTTTAAATGACACTAGTTCTTTAACCCAGTAAAAAGAGTTTTAATGGATCTTCAATTAAATTGAAATGTGGATTGATAATTTAAATTATCAACTTTAGAAAATGAGCGAGAATGGAGTATCACCAGTTTTGCTCCAAAGCGATAGTTAAATCTTTAATTAGATTTGAACGTGAAATGGTAATTAATTTTACCGATAACACCATGGTATTAGATATGGAGTATTACCAGTTTTTCTTCATGGGATGAGTAGATTGGGATTGGGAAATAAATCAAATAATTATCTCGGTATGGTTCGCTAATCTCGACTAGTTTGGGAAAACCATAATTTGGTTTGAAATGACATCCAAAGGAAGATTAAAGGATAAATTTTAAAGAATTTATCTTGGATAAAATTAATGGGAACCTTTCCCTAAGAATTGAAATTTAGAAACTAGCTGTAGGTTAGCTAAGAAGAATGGTTTCCCTGGGTATTGATCTGATGTTGGTTTCGGCCTTCGGGGTTAATATTTGGGAAATTGTTCTCTTGTTGATTTACGGTTAGTAGCTACTGAATTGGAATGAGGCGTATGTTGTGTTTGTGTAACATTCGTTTTAATATACGCGGGTTATTCGGAAAGGCCGGGTTTATACCCATTCTGAATAACCGATTCGACGATATGTCGAAGATGAAGACGGTGGTTGAAGACCGGAAGTCTTCACATCGTTTGGATAATTACTGACGATCCTGATTGGGCTGTACACCCAAGAGGATGGAAATAGTTGGTGGTCGTCCAGACATACTTGGAGATGGATGGATATGCGAGGAAAGTGCCTCCGGTTTCGTTCAGACCTAGAACGAACTTGTAAATGGATGGTGTGTCTGACATTGTATTCCTTTATATTGTATTCGTTGATCTCTGCTAAATATTTATCTATTTGGCGGCGGAGAATTTATTCTCTTGCTTAACGCCCTTCTCTGAGACATACGAGCTCAGAGGTTATATATTGGCAGAAATCAGTGGTACGATATGGATTGATAATGTGGCATGCTGAGATGTAGTGATCCAGACTTTTGTTGAAAAGCAAAGTTTGGTGGATGATGATCAAAGCGCAGCTGATATGGCATGGCTTTGTGTATAGCGTTGATTCGCGAGCCTCACATCTCGGTGTGAACCAAAAACGGGGAGGACCTCCGGGAAATGGACATATGCTGGTTTTTAGTTAGAAGTGGTGTCAGTGCTTAAACTGGCTGGCATTACTTATGTGGATGTTGCTTATCATTACTTATTGCCCAGCGGGGCGTCTCGGTTAACGGTGGTTGCAGAGGCTTACGGGTCCCAAATCACTATGAGGTTCCATAGAACCGGCTAGCATATCGTTTACGGCATTACTAACCATCGACGGGTGGCCGGCCCCGTTGTTCCGGGTGCAGTCGCGGCTGCAACCTGAGGCTCGGGCTAGAGAGTCTCGAATTAAGCACAGGATATTCCCTTTGCCTTGGTTCACAGGATGGAAATCCAATTTCCAATACGTGTATTGCGGTTTTAATTGTAGAACTAGTATGGCGACATAGTGGTATGGGGCATTCATGCCGCCTATGATTGATACTTATGATTTGAAGTTGTTTTATACACTATACACTTATAATAGTATCAAATGATTTCTTTTAAACGTATCAAGCATTCTTAGCTATTATAAGGTAAAAACCTTATCCCCCGGCTTGCGTTGCATTGTGTGATAGGACCTGGGTCTTATAATAGCTTCATTTTTCTTTATTTAGCATTGCGCTGTTGTTTTATGCACTGGTGTTCTTGGGAGGAAACCCGTTCCGTGTTATACGGCGTGGTCCCTTGATTTACCTAACTTTAAAATTAAAGATTAATAACTGTTTTAGTTCTCACACCAGTCACATGACTGACCTGGAGTTTATTGTTTTAACCTAAACTCTGGGTGCCCTTATTTTCGACACGGGCAGCTAGTAGTTTTGGTTTTGCAGATTTATAATCACAGGATCCTGGTTTACAGCTGGAATGATATCCGGAAAGCTTTGTATCCGTATATCTCTTCTAGTTGTGTATTGTATTATTTTCCGCTGCGATGTATTTAAATGTAATTTAAATCTCTGATATTTCTGTGTAATATTCATTTATACTCTGTATATTCTTGTAATCTGGTGCATTGTTGTAATATACAATGAAATGTTCTTCTGTATGTGTTCTGTTGTGGCTTGTTCTCAAACTATCCGCGTTTTCCTCACCGGGGAAGTTTAGGGTTTTTACAGTTGGTATCAGAGCTTTGGTTTACAAAGCTCAGAGAACAAGACACATTAGAACCATACGAAAGAATTCATCAGAAATTGGATTTGTAATATCCAACGAGAATGACTCGTTAGAGATGGGATCAGTAGTATCCTAGAACGAGTGTGAAGAGTATATTTTTGAAAGTGAAAACAAATTTTTATTTTGAAAATTTAAATCAATTATTCGTATTTGATTATCTATTTATATTGAGTTGGACAGTCCAGTATATAAAGATTTTGCGTATACGTCTGATCTACGTGTATTTGAATTTTTAATATACTGGATAGATATAGAATTACACTCTAATCGCCCGGAGATGATTTTGATGATGGAGCTCCATCATTAGAATTAATGTTCGAGTGACGAAAGTGAGATTTCTATATATTTCCTATTGACTGGTGTGAGAACCAAAACTAGGTAGGGCTTATTGTTGTGATTTGGCATCAAAAATGTGATTTTGACTATATATCAAAGTTATGAATTTGAAAAGCTAATCAACTAATTGATTGATGGTTGTGTTGTTTGATTTCTGTTTTGATTAGTTGAGATTTTAACCATTATGCCTAATTGAATTATGGTCGCATTTTCTTGCATACATGTACTTACATTGAACAGGTCATAGCAAGGAGGCTAGAGCAGAAAATAAAATTTGTTTGCCCGACAAATAGGTACATGTTTACTACATAATTTACTGTTTTGTTTGGGTGATGATGATTTTATGAGCCTATTGGCTAGCCGCTTGGCTTTTTCTTTTTCTTTTTGAGATCAGAAGGCCTATATGGCAATTTCGAGATTTTCCCGTGGCTCCCGGTGCAGGGGAGGTTATGGCGAAATTTTTCGAAAATTTAGGGTGTTAGCCAAATTTTTTGAAGAATTTGAAAATTCTCAGAAACTGAAAAGTTGGGGAATGAAAGCCAAATCGAACGTAGAGTTGATTAATCAAACCACTTTCGACTTTGTTCCTTTTCGGGGACGAAAAGTTTTAAGTGGGGGAGATTGTAACAACCCGAAAATCTGGGCCAGTTTAAAATTTTTATTTTGGCAATTTTAGCGAATTTTGATTATTTAAAATGAATTATTTTAAATAATATCGACGAGAAATTTATTTTGAATGGAATTCAAACGTATATATTATATAGATCGTCGTTAGAATATAAATAATTATTTATATATATAAAAGGAATTGAAAATGGCGCGGTAGTTCGATAATTCGATTTCAAACTTCAAATGAATGTACCGGGTGCAAAACAATCCGGATTTTAGTGAAACCAGAAACATTGGGATCTAATTGTGAATATCTTTCCAACGAATCCGAAAATTCGAAATTTCATAGCGGGAATCAAAAGATATGTCCATTTGAAAATTCTGAATAGTCGCTATGGAATTCAGACCCTTAAAAATGGACATTTTGCAAACGACCTCGGATTTCGACGAAACCACTTTTGTTGGGTCCGTGATGTAAAGTTATTGCTAGATTCCGATTTTCATAATTTTTCGAATCAATATGTGAGCGTGGAAAAGGAAAACGTGTTTGACCAGTTTCAGTTGATTTTAATCGACTGGAAAATGGCCATTTTTCAAACGGTCTCAGAATTCGACGAAACTAGTTTTGTTAGGACCGTATGGTCAATACGAAGCTAGAAAATATTTTTCTGGGATTTTTCGAGTTAGTATGTGACCTCAGTAAATTGAAATGCGCGTTCAAATTCAATATATAGAGTTATATGTTGATTTTGATGAAAACTGATCGAAACGATCGAGTCAGCTTGTGATACATATCCCATTGTGTTCGGAATGAGGGCAATTAGCTAGGGGCGACAGTCGTTGGGTTTGGTTAGGAGTTTGTGGTGTTAAATAGGTAATTATCGAATTAAATAAAATAAAATAACTATATATACTTCAGAGGGGTCAAACCCTAGTGTTTTAATTCTCACGGTCAAAAAGGAAAAGGCCGCCTCCTTCTTCAACAAGCGGGTGCCGTCTCCAAGCTTCTCCCCCCTCTTTCTCTTAATCCACAAACCCATTCGTGAGATTATAAAAACCAAATCGTTCAGCATCGCGGGGTCCTTCTGACCATCGGCCAAGATCGGTTGTTAAACCCTAAACTGCTCAAATTTCGTCTTGAAATCCACGACGTTTGAAGGGGGTCTGGGAACACCTGGGGGGATCGAACGACCTAAGGTTTCCGGCGGTGGTCGAGGGAACTCCGACGCGTCTTCTGATAGCCGCCGATCATCTTCTGGCGCGGCATTCTGGAGTACGGCAGGTGCTAGAGGAGCGCGACATTGGGTACTGCGTTGCAGCAGTAAGAAATCAGTGCAGAGAAAATAACAGTGAGTTTCTATGAATTTTAGTTTAACAATAAAAACTGATTTTTATTTGCTTATAAAAACTGATTTTACATAGTTATAAAAAACTGATTTTTATTTGCTTATAAAAACTGATTTTACATAGTTATAAAAACTGATTTTTATTTGCTTATAAAAACTGATTTTACATAGTTATAAAAACTGATTTTTATTTGCTTATAAAAACTGATTTTACATAGTTAGAAAAAATATGATTTTTATATTTTTAAAGAATTAAAAATATGATTTTTATATTTTTAAAGTATTAAAAATATAATCTTTATTATATAGAAGAAATAAAAATATGATTTTTGTTTATGTAGAAAATTAAAAATATAATTTTTACATGATAGGAATATTAAAAATAGCATCTTTATATGTGTAGCAAAATAAAGATGTGATTTTTATAATGATATATTTGAAAAGGCGAAATCTTTATAATAGAAAAATAGGATTTTTATATATTGAATAACAAAGTAAAAATTTGATTTTTATATATTGAATAGCAGATTAAAAGGACGATTTTTATATATTGAATAGCGAAGTGAAAATTCGATTTTTATATATTGAATAGCAAAATAAAAATGTGATTTTTATATATGTAGAGAATACGGATATCGAAGATGACAAAAAGGCGAGGACGATGAAGATTTCTACCTAAGAAGTGCCGTGGAGTTAGGATAGCTATGGGTGAGAATTTCTCACTCTTTAATTTAGTTTCTAGTTATATATATATACTAGGATGCAGACGGTGCTTAGTAGCACCCGACACAATCGTCCACAGACCATGGACTTGTTTGTTTGGTTGCATAGATTAGTCAGATTATTTGATTTGAATTTGGTTGTTTGGTGAATTTGATTGATGTGTGAATGGCGTGGGCCTTCACTAGACCGGGGATGAGGCCAGGCCTTGTCCCGTTTCTAGTATCGTGCCGTTATGCCGCCGAAATTTTCTAAAATAAGTTAGAAAAATAAAAATATCATTTTATTTAAAGAATGAACTGAATAGAAATTCATATGTTAAAATAAAATGTTTTATCGTTAAAAATATAATTTTTAACGTGAAGTGAATAAAATAAAATATTCATTTACAAACCGGACGGTTTGTTTATGTACACCTATTTGAAGGACATTGATTGGGACGATAAATTTTACACATCGCCCAACTGCATAAATAAAATCTGTGTTTGATTGTTGGAAAACCCCACACGGGTGTTGGGATGAAATATGAAGTTCACTCATCCTGATTGATTAAATATGTCGATCGATTGATTGACAGGCTATTATAAGCGTTAGATATCTATATTTGATGCTTATACAGTGTAGTGCACTTTGGGTGATGGTTGATTATTTTTCAATGCTATTATATACATGTGTTGTATGAAAATCCATATAATTAATTTTATATGGTGATTGATTGGGCCTCATTCCAATTTAGAGAATAAAAAAATATATTATTAAATAAAGGTTCATGTGTTGACTGTACTCATCCGTTGAGATTAGTCATGTGTTGAACGAAATAATTTAACAAAAATAGTCACACGTGGACAGTACTCATTCGTTGAGATTAGTCGTGTGTTGACAAAAATAAATATTCATTTGTTGAATAGAATAAAGGAATATATGAAGCCGTGTTGATTAGTTTGACGCCATTTTGACGTGTACGATATTTATATCGATTTTATTCATTTTAAAATGAATATTGAAAAGTAATTTTGAAATCGAATATTTTGAAATGAAATGAATTGAAAACGATTTCGAAATGAAATGAATTGAAAACGATTTCGAAATGAAATGAATTGAAAACGATTTCGAAATGAAATGAATTGAAAACGATTTCGAAATGAAATGAATTGAAAACGATTTCGAATTGAATTTAAAATGAATTTGATTCGAATTGAATATATAACGAATTTGATTTCAATTGAATATATAACGAATTTGATTTGATTAGAAAATGAATTGAATTTGAATTGAATAGGAAAACGATTTTGAATTGAATTGAAAAGAAACTGAATTCGAATTGAATTAAAATCGATTTGAATTAAAATCAAATAGAAATGAAAGTAAAAAGGATTTATAATAGAAAAATTCAATTTCGATTTGAATTTGAAATAAAGGTTGAAATTGTTTTTGAAACGAATTCAAAACTATTTATAAAATTCGTTTTAAATAGTAATCGACGAAATATATATTATATATATTATATATATAATATAATGGCCTGAATAGAACGCGCCGCGACAGTTCATGAATTTCGATCATTTATTTCAAACGGACATTACGGGAGATCCGACCGTCGGATTCTCCTAAAACCAGAACCGTTGGTTTCGTATCGAAAAGAGCTTTCTAACGAATATTAAAAATTTGAAATATAACGGTTGGATTTGGAGATACGTCCAAATCAAATTCGAAAAAGGTCGTTGTAAGTGCAGTTCGATGGCCGTTGATGGAAATCGACTGTACGGGCCCTGATAAAATTATCAAAAATAGTAATAATTAGTGTAAAATCATAAGAAATGATTGAGGAAAAATTGGGATGAAAAACTCCATATTTGAAAAGATAAAAATAGATTTTTATCGAAATGAACTAGTTTTGAACTGAAATTAAAACCCATTTATTTTTAAATAAATAAATTGGATTTGAAATGGGTTTAAATAGAATGGATTCATGGGTTTATCGTGAACTGTGTTTTAAATAACACTAATTCTTTAACCCGATGATAAATAGAATGTGATTTGGGTTTATCGTGAACTGTGTTTCAAATGACACTAGTTCTTTAACCCAGTAAAAAGAGTTTTATTGGATCTTCAATTAAATTGAAATGTGGATTGATAATTTAAATTATCAACTTTAGAAAATGAGCGAGAATGGAGTATCACCAGTTTTGCTCCAAAGCGATAGTTAAATCTTTAATTAGATTTGAACGTGAAATGGTAATTAATTTTACCGATAACACCATGGTATTAGATATGGAGTATTACCAGTTTTGCTTCATGGGATGAATAGATTGGGATTGGGAAATAAATCAAATAATTATCTCGGTATGGTTCGCTAATCTCGACTAGTTTGGGAAAACCATAATTTGGTTTGAAATGACATCCAAAGGAAGATTAAAGGATAAATTTTAAAGAATTTATCTTGGATAAAATTAATGGGAACCTTTCCCTAAGAATTGAAATTTAGAAACTAGTTGTAGTTTAGCTAAGAAGAATGGTTTCCCTGGGTATTGATCTGATGTTGGTTTCGGCCTTCGGGGTTAATATTTGGGAAATTGTTCTCTTGTTGATTTACGGTTAGTAGCTACTGAATTGGAATGAGGCGTATGTTGTATTTGTGTAACATTCGTTTTAATATACGTGGGTTATTCGAAAAGGCCGGGTTTATACCCATTCTGAATAATCGATTCGACGATATGTCGAAGATGAAGACGGTGCTTGAAGACCGGAAGTCTTCACATCGTTTGGATAATTACTGACGATCCTGATTGGGCTGTACACCCAAGAGGATGGAAATAGTTGGTGGTCGTCCAGACGTACTTGGAGATGGATGGATATGTGAGGAAAGTGCCTCTGGTTTCGTTCAGACCTAGAACGAACTTGTAAATGGATGGTGTGTCTGACATTGTATTCCTTTATATTGTATTCGTTGATCTCTGCTAAATATATATCTGTTTGGCGGCGGAGAATTTATTCTCTTGCTTAACGCTCTTCTCTGAGACATACGAGCTCAGAGGTTATATATTGGCAGAAATCAGTGGTACGATATGGATTGATAATGTGGCATGCTGAGATGCAGTGATCCAGACTTTTGTTGAAAAGCAAAGTTTGGTGGATGATGATCAAAGCGCAGCTGATATGGCATGGCTTTGTGTATAGCGTTGATTCGCGAGCCTCACATCTCGGTGTGAACCAAAAACGGGGAGGACCTCCGGGAAATGGACATATGCTGGTTTCTAGTTAGAAGTGGTGTCAGTGCTTAAACTGGCTGGCATTACTTATGTGGATGTTGCTTATCATTACTTATTGCCCAGCGGGGCGTCTCGGTTAACGGTGGTTGCAGAGGCTTACGGGTCCCAGATTACTATGAGGTTCCATAGAACCGGCTAGCATATCGTTTACGGCATTACTAACCATCGACGGGTGGCCGGCCCCGTTGTTCCGGGTGCAGTCGCGGCTGCAACCTGAGGCTCGGGCTAGAGAGTCTCGAATTAAGCACAGGATATTCCCTTTGCCTTGGTTCACAGGATGGAAATCCAATTTCCAATACGTGTATTGCGGTTTTAATTGTAGAACTAGTATGGCGACATAGTGGTATGGGACATTCATGCCGCCTATGATTGATACTTATGATTTGAAGTTGTTTTATACACTTATAATAGTATCAAATGATTTCTTTTAAACGTATCAAGCATTCTTGGCTATTATAAGGTAAAAACCCTATCCCCCGGCTTGCGTTGCATTGTGTGATAGGACCTGGGTCTTATAATAGCTTCATTTTTCTTTATTTAGCATTGCGCTGTTGTTTTATGCACTGGTGTTCTTGGGAGGAAACCCGTTCCGTGTTATACGGCGTGGTCCCTTGATTTACCTAACTTTAAAATTAAAGATTAATAACTGTTTTAGTTCTCACACTAGTCACATGACTGACCTGGAGTTTATTGTTTTAACCTAAACTCTGGGTGCCCTTATTTTCGACACGGGCAGCTAGTAGTTTTGGTTTTGCAGATTTATAATCACAGGATCCTGGTTTATAGCTGGAATGATATCCGGAAAGCTTTGTATCCGTACATCTCTTCTAGTTGCGTATTGTATTATTTTCCACTGCGATGTATTTAAATGTAATTTAAATCTCTGATATTTCTGTGTAATATTCATTTATACTCTGTATATTCTTGTAATCTGGTGCATTGTTGTAATATACAATGAAATGTTCTTCTGTATGTGTTCTGTTGTGGCTTGTTCTCGAACTATCCGCGCTTTCCTCACCGGGGAAGTTACGGGTTTTTACAGAAACTCAAACATAAATGTTGATGATGCGATCGCTATCATCAATATCATCTCCGGGCGACTAGAGTGTGATGCTGTATCTATCCAATATATTAAAATTTCAAATACACGTTTGCAAGGCGTATATGCAAAATCTTTATATACTGGACTGTCCAAATAAATACAAATAAATAATCAAATACGAATAATTGATTTAAATTTTCAAAACAAAATTTGTTTTCATTTGAAAAATATACTCTTCACACTCGTTCTAGGATACTACTGATCCCATCCCTAACGAGTCATTCCCGTTGGATATTACTAATCCAGTTTCTGATGAATTCTTTCATATGGTTCTAATGTGCCTTGTTCTCTGAGCTTTGTAAACCAAAGCTCTGATACCAACTGTGACGAAAAGGGATTTCGCTCGGTCCGAACCAGTCGCTAAACCGACCCAGACCGTTCGAAACGCCCTGTCGTTTGAGAACACGACGAAACAGAACGCAGACGGAAGAACATTTCATTGTATATTATAACAATGCATCAGATTACAAGAATATACAGAGTATGAATAAATATTACACAGAAATATCAGAGATTTAAATTACATTAAATACATAGCAGCGGAAAATAATACAATACACAGCTAGAAGGAAATATACGGACACAAAGCTTTCCGGATATCGTTCCAGCTGTAAACCAGGATCCTGTGAATATAAATCTGCAAAACCAAAACTACTAGCTGCCCATGTCAAAATAAGGGCACCCAGAGTTTAGGTTAAAACAATAAACTCCAGGTCAGTCATGGGACTGGTGTGAGAACTAAAACAGTTATAAATCTTTATTTTTAAAGTTAGGTAAATCAAGGGACCACGCCGTAAAACACGGAACGGGTTTCCTCCCAAGAACACCAGTGCATAAAACAACAGCGCAATGCTAAATAAAGAAAACTGAAGCTATTATAAGACCCAAGTCCTATCACACAATGCAACGCAAGCCGGGGGATAGGGTTTTTACCTTATAATAGCCAAGAATGCTTGATACGTTTAGAAGAAATCATTTGATACTATTATAAGTGTATAGTGTATAAAACAGCTTCAAATCATAAGTATCAATCATAGGCGGCATGAATGCCCCATACCACTATGTCGCCATATATGGGTTATACAATCAAAATCGCAAAGTCACGTATTTGGAAATTGGGTTTCCATCTATGAACCGAGGCAAAAGATAGTCCTCAACCGATTCGAGACGCTCTTGCCCGCCCCTCAGGCAAGTACTCAGTCAAGCCTTTGGATCGTCAGGGCCGGTCCACCGATGTGGATTAAAATTCCTGAACACTGCGTTTCCCCGCCCTTTGGGGCGTAAATGAGCCAACGAATGACTCCATCGGACCCGGATCGTCCGATCAAACCGAGGCGCCTCGCAACAGCAACAACCACATAAGTCAAACTCGTCAGGGCGTGTAAAACCACTGACGCCACTTCTAACTAGAAAGAAACGCATGCCCTCCCTGAGCTCCGTCTCCCGTTTTTGGTTCATACCGGGTGTGAAACTCGCGAAGTAAACGTTACACAAAGCTACGCCACAAAGGCCGTGCTTCGATCATCAACCACAAGACTTTGCTTTTCAACAGAAGCCTTGATCATTCGCCACTTAGGCATGCCACACCGGCAGTTCACTCTATGCGTTTGATATCCATCAGTATATAACCTCTGAGCTCGTACGTCTCAGAGAAGGGCGTTAAGCAAGAGAATAAATTCTCCGCCGCCAAATAGATATATATTTAATAGAAATCAATCACACAGACTAAAATCCAATGTCAGACACACAGTCCATTTACAAGTCTGTTCTGGGTCCGAACGAAACCGGAGGCACCTAGTACCCCGCATATCCATCGATCTCCAAATACGTCTGGACGATCACCAACTGTTTCCATCTTCTTGGGTGTACAACCCAATCAAGATCATCAGTAACCACCCAAACGATGTGAAGACTTCCGGTCTTCAACCGCCGTCTTCATCTTCGACTTATCGTCGTATCAGTTATTCAGAATGGGATAAACCCGGTCTTTCCGAATAACTCGCATATATTTTAAATAAGTGTTACACAAACACAACATACGCCTCAATCCAATTCATCAGTCACTAACCGTAAATTGATCAAGAGAATAATTCCCCAAATATTAACCCCGAAAGCCGAAACCAACATCAGATAAATATCCAGGAAGTCATTCTGCTCAGCTAACCGACAGTTAGTTTCTAAATTTCACATTCATAAGGAAAGGTTCCCATTAATTTTATCCAAGATAAATTCCTTGAATTTATTCTTTAATCTTCTTTTGATTTTCGATTCAACTAGTCGGGATTAACGAACCTTACCGAAGTAATCATTTGTTTCAATTTCCCAACCCCGACCTATTCAATCCATGAAGTAAAACTGGTTATACTTCATATCTAACACCACGGTGTTATCGGTAAATTCAATTACCATTTCACGTTCAAATCTAATTAAAGATTTAACTAACGCCTGGAGTAAAACTGGTAATACTCCATTCTCGATTATTTTAATCTAATTAAAGATTCATTAAAACTCCACTTAGTTTTAATCGTTAACTGGGTTAAAGAATCAGTGTCATTTAAAACACGGTTCAAGATAAACCCAAAGTCACATTCCATTAATTATCGGGTTAAAGAACGAGTGTTATTTAAAACACTGTTCACGATAAACCCAAAAATCAATATCAATTCAATTAAATATTATTTAATTGGTACTCTTCATTAAATCTAAATAAAAAGATTCAATCTTTTTCTCAACTGGATTCAAGAACAGTGTTAGTGAAGACACCATTCACGACAAACCCAAATCGCATTTGATATTCAATATAAGGCTCTGAATAGAAAATATATCGGCTTATATTCAATATCAAATTCTACGATTAACAAATGTCGTATTGGAAATAACGATATAAATATATATCTTTCAAATTTCCATAAAAACATCTGTATAATCACGAATTCCAACATCGAAATATTCCGAAGACAATTTCGATTCAAATCCACTCCAATGCAATCATTGGAAATTCTGGTTATATCTAAAACCCTTTTCAAATTTAATTTATTTATTTTTAAAAATAAATAGAATTTTAATTCTAGTTCAAAACTAGTTCAATTCGATAAAAATCTATTTTTATCTTTTCAAATATGGAGTTTTTCATCCCAAATCTTCACAAATCATTTCTTATGATTTTACACAAATTATTACTATTTTTAATAATTTTCTCAAGGCCTGTACAGTCGATTTCCATCAACGGCCATCGAACTGCACTTACAGCGACCTTTTTCAAATTTGATTTGGACATAATTCCAAATCCAACCATTAGATTTCTAATTTCAAATATTCGTTAGAAAGCTCTTTTCAATACGAACCCAACGGTTCCGGTTTTAGGAGAATCCGACGGTCGGATCTCCCGTAATGTCCGTTTGAAATCAATGGTCGAAATTCACGAACTGCCGCGGCGCGGCGCGTTCTATTCAGGCCATTATATTATATATATAATATATATTTCGTCGATTTCTATTTAAAACGAATTATATAAATAGTTTTAAATTCGTTTCAAAAGCAATTTCAACTTCCATTTCAATTCAAATCAAAATTGAATTCTTCTTTATAAATTCGTTTTCAAATTCATTTCTATTCAATTCAAATTTCAATTCAATTTGAATTCATTTCAATTCGCTTTCAATTCAATTTGAATTCGTTTTCAATTTAATTCAATTCCAAAGTCGTTTTCTATTCGATTCAATTCAAATTGGTTTTCTATTCGATTCAATTCAAATTGGTTTTCTATTTGAATCAAATTCATTATATATTCAATTGAAATCAAATTCGTTATATATTCAATTCGAATTCGTTTCCTATTCAATTTAATTCAAATTTCATTTCAAAATATGCGATTTCGAAATCACTTTTCAATATTCATTTTAAAATGAGTAAAATCGATATAAACATTGTTCACGTCAAAATGGCGCATCTCTAATCAACACGGCTTCATATCATTCTATTTTCAAATATTCTATTTCAAATATTTCTTTTTCAAATATTTCTTTTTCAAATATTTCTATATTAAAATATTTCGTTCAACACATGACTTATCTCAACGGATGAGTACAGTCAACACATGAACCTTTATTTTATATTGATAAAGATGTAAATTTTATTATTAAGATATTTCGTTCAACACATGACTTATCTCAACGGATGAATACAGTCAACACATGAACCTTTATTTTATAATATTCTTTATCTTCTAAATTGGAATGAGGCCCAATCAATCACCATATAATGTTAATTATATGGATTTTCATACATCACACGTATATAATAGCATTGCAAAATAATCAACCATCAACCAAAGTGCACTACACTGTATAAGCATCAAATATAGATATCTAACACTTATAACAGCTTGTCAATCAATCGATCGATATATTTAATCAATCAGGATGAGTGAACTTCAAATTTCATCCCAACACCCGTGTGGGGTTTCAAACAATCAAACATAAATTTTAGTTGTGCAGTTGGGCAATGTGTAAAATTTATCGACCCAATCAATGTCCTTCAAATAGGTGTACATAAACAAACCGTCCGGTTTGTAAATGAATATTTTATTTTATTCACTTCCACGTTAAAACTATATTTTTAACGATAAAATATTTTATTTAACTTATGAATGTTCTATTCAGTTCATTTATTAAATAAAATGATATTTTTATTTTTCTAACATATTTTAGAAAATTTCGGCGGCATAACGGCACGATACTAGAAACGGGACGAGGCCTAGCCTTATCCCCGGTCTAGTGAAGGCCCATGCCATTCACACATCAATCAATCCAATTTCATTTCATCAAACAAACAAATTTCAATCAAATACTCTAACTAATTTTTTGCAATCAAACAAACAAGTCCATGGTCTGTGGACGATTGTGTCGGGTGCTACTAAACACCGTCTGCATCCTAGTATATATATATATATATATATAACTAGAAATAGAAATTGAAGAGTGAGAAATTCTCACCGATAGCTATCCAATCATCTTGACTCTTCATTTATAGAAGTCTTCATCGTTATCGCATTTCTGTCATCTTCGCTGCCCGTAGCCACTATATATATAAAAATCACATTTTTACTTCGATGTTCAATATATAAAAATCACATTTTTACTTCGATGTTCAATATATAAAAATCACATTTTTACTTCGATGTTCAATATATAAAAATCACATTTTTACTTCGATGTTCAATATATAAAAATCACATTTTTACTTCGATGTTCAATATATAAAAATCACATTTTTACTTCGATGTTCAATATATAAAAATCACATTTTTACTTCGATGTTCAATATATAAAAATCACATTTTTACTTCGATGTTCAATATATAAAAATCACATTTTTACTTCGATGTTCAATATATAAAAATCACATTTTTACTTCGATGTTCAATATATAAAAATCACATTTTTACTTCGATGTTCAATATATAAAAATCACATTTTTACTTCGATGTTCAATATATAAAAATCACATTTTTACTTCGATGTTCAATATATAAAAATCATATTTTTACTCCACGGCTTCATATGTAAAAATCATTCCTTTACAACGCTACCTCCATGATAAAAATTATACTTCTATCTTGCTATCATTTTAGTAAAAATTATATTTTTATTACTCTACATGAATAAAAATCATATTTTTATACCTCCTACATAATAAAGATCAAATTTTTAATACTTCTATAATATAAAAATTATATCTTTAGCTTTCCCATAATATAAAAACCATATTTTTAACGCGTTAAAATTCTAATTTTTATATCGTTATACTCTTTATATATAGATCAAATTTTTCCACAATGCTTTTCATATTAAAATAAAACTGATTTAAACTAATTTCATTGAATAAAATTAAATAAAACAATATGAAAACTCACAGTGATTTGTTAAGGGGGAGGGGTAGCTGCGTTCGAACGGCAAAGGGGAGAAGGGGGCTGCCGAGTTCGTCGCGCTGAGGTCAGAGGGGATCGGCGGGAAGGGGAGGAGGTGGCTGGATCGGGCGGAGGGAGGCGCAGTTAGGGTTTGGGCGCGGCGCTCTTGGGTTGATTGGAGGCTAGGGCTTCGCTTTGGAGGGGCTTGAGGTTCGTACGAAGCAGAGGGGGCGGAGGAGGGCGATGGCGAGATGGCGGAGCTCCGGCGAAGTGGCGCTTCTGACGAGGTGGCGCGGTGAACGAGAGGGGGGCGACGGGGGAGGAACATCGGGTTTTTTTTTCTTCTGATCAGAATGAAAGAGAGAGTGGGGGGCTTTATAAATAATTATATATTTAATTAATTAATTTCTCAAAGTTGACTTTTACATACGACCTCTAAACGAGGCCCACCGCCTGTCGTCCATAGCGTATTACCCCCATTATGAACACAATGGGCTATGTCCCGTAGGCTGATTCGATCGTTACAATCAGTTTTCGTCAAATTTACATTTAAATCACTATATTGAACTTTAAACGTACATTTCATATTACCGGGGTCACATACTAACTCTAAAAATTCTCGAAAAATATTTTCTAGCTTCGTATTGACGATACGGTCCTAACAAAACTAGTTTCGTCGAATTCTGAGACCGTTTGGAAAATGGCCATTTTCCAGTCGATTAAAATTAACTAAAACTGGTCAAACGCGTTTTCTTTTGCCACGCTCACATATTGATTCGAAAAATTATGAAAATTGGAACCTAGCAATAACTTTACATCACGGACCCAACAAAAGTGGTTTCGTCGAAATCCGAGGTCGCTTGCAAAATTTCCATTTTTAAGGGCCTGAATTCCATAGCGACTATTCAGAATTTTCAACTGGACATATCTTTTGATTCCCTCTATGAAATCTTGATTTTTCGAATTCGTTGGAAAGATATCATCAATTAGATCCTATTGTTTTTGGTTTCACTAAAATCCGGATTGTTTTGCACCCGGTACATTCAATTGAAGTTTGAAATCGAATTATCGAACTACCGCGCCATTTTAAATTCCTTTTATAATTATATATAATTATTTATATTCTAACGACGACGTATATAATAAATACGTTGGATTTCCATTCAAAATAAATTTCTCGTCGATATTATTTAAAATAATTCATTTTGAATAATCAAACTTCGCTAAAATTGCCAAAATAAAATTTTTAAATTGGCCCAGATTTTCGGGTTGTTACAACAGGTACTATATATATGTGGCTAATGTTGCTAGTTTTGCATATCAGATTTTCTAATTAAATATTGTGCTTATTAGTTTTGCATATCATGTTCTGGTGGTATCAGTTTTGCAAGCTTGGTAGTACCAGTTTTTATCAAGTATAGTGAAAATTTATTTTTCTAGTTTCTTGTATCAGTTTTAGGAGCCTGATAGTATCGATTTTACCGATTTCTCGTTAAAATTTATTTTTCCACTTTCTTGGTATAAGTTTTACAAGCCTAGTAGTATCAGTTTTATGATTTCTGGTTTAAAATTAAATTTTCCATTTATCTTGTATCATTTTTATTTAGCAATATCATATGCCTTCTTATATACATATGTATGGGTATTACGAACTGTTGATTAGTTTACAAAATATTGCGCATTAATTGAGAACAATTATGCAATGCCAACAATGTGAATGGCAAGTAAAATTTCAGATCACATGTGTGCGGTATTTTTTTTCTAAATTAGCAAATAACAATAACAATATTATTTATGACCAGAAAGCACCAGCTGACAAAATGGAATCAATTATAAAGATAATAGCTCTTCCTGTTTTAGAAAAAGTTGTGAAAATTGCATACACGGAGGTTATTTACTTTCCACTATATTGTTAAAGTCACTGAATGTTAGTTGTAACAACCCAGAAAATCAGAACCAATTTAAAAAATTTATTTCAAGTAATTTTAACAGAAATTTGGCCAAAATTTAAAAATTCCATTTTTAAATAACAACAAAGCCCTTAAAAATGACCATTTTGCAAACGACCTTCGCTTTCAATGAAACCACTTTGGTTGGATCTGGAATTTCAATTTATTGTTAGATTTAAAATTTCATAATTTTTGGAATTAATATGTGAGCGTGGTAGAAGAAAACGTGTTTTGCAAATACAGTGCAAATTGGATCGACCAGAAAAAGACCATTTTTCAAACGGTCTCCAAATTCAACGAAATCAATTTTGTTTTGACTGTATCGTCCCAACATAGCTAGATTTATTTTTCTGGAATTTTTGGAATCAGTATGTGGCCCAGTAAATTAAAATGTACACTCAAATCTAAAATTGAATGTTTTATATTTTAATTTGAAGAATAGCTGACTAAAACAGTTGAATGGGCTTACGAAACATATTCCATTGTGTCCGGAATAGGGGTATTTAGCTAGGGAGATAGCCATTGGTTTTGATTTGGAGTTCGTATAGAGAAACAAATATTTTTGGATTTAAGAAAGAATTAAATAATTAAATATAAATATTAACCAATAGGAATTCTCTATTCACTTTCTCGCTTTAGGAGAAAACACCCGTAAACCCTCAAACTGACGACGGCCACAGCTTCTCCCCTTTTCTCCTCGATTCCGGCTAAGATACTCAATGAAATTCAATGACTATTTAGAGAATTTTGTAGAGCATCCCTCAAGCTTCAAATCCATACCAAGTTTGTGAATTATAATTGCGTGTTGAGTGAGATCTGGGCTTCGAAAGTTTGCCCGCCTCTTCGCCGATTCCGCTATCGTCAGAGCGCCGAGCTGGGCCCCACCACTGTCGACAGGCGCATGCCTCCTAGCTCTACGGCGTGGCTAAACCCAATCGTCACCTCGTGTTTCTGATTGGAAGATAAAATCAAGCCTAGTTTTGAACAGGTTGAACTGAGGTACAATTTTGATTTATTTAAACTATTAATAACACTTTAAAGCATTGCAAAGTTCAATTTATTTATAAAATTCGTATCTTTTTCGTATGTTGTCCAAATCCGGTGAAACAAGAGACATTGGGGTCGTGACATCGTACACTACATTCTAGAAGAGACTGGAACGTGTTTGGAGCTATCTACAATTTAAGATAGAGTGGAACCCAATGTGAGATTTCTAAATTCAAATTGGAATGGAAAAGCAATGTATAAATTATATACGCATTGTATACCTCATATATGGGAGTTGCATAAATTATATAAGCGATGTATAAATTATACATACATTGTATAAATCATATATGCGTTGAATGAGATTGAAATGGAAATAAATATGTTTATATATGTATGTATGTATGTATGTATACTCCCCTCATCCACAGACCATGGACGATATAAATATTGTGTGATGATTGCGTTGTGGAAATTGATTGTGGTTGTGAGTGATTGACTGTGGTTGCAACAAAATTGGTTGTGTTTGTGGTAAATTCATTGTGTTGTGAAAATGAATTTTATTGTGGAAATTATAGAAATGAAACGATTGTATTGCCGTAAGGACTAGGATAGCAGAGGAGCCGTGTTGGACACCGTGCCCGTGTTAAATACCCTGCCGTTATAATGTCGAATTTTTCTTAAATATTCATGTGTTGAAAAATATTCATGTTTGAAATAAATTGTTTGAACAATAAAAATCACATTTTTATTTTATGCATGAAGTATATAAAATATTCATGTTTGAAATAAATTGTTTGAACAACAAAATAACATTTTTATCATATGTATGAAGTATATAAAATATTCATGTTTGAAATAAATTGTTTAAACAATAGAAATCACATTTCTATTGTATGTATGAAGTATATAAAATATTCATGTTTGAAATAAATTGTTTTAACAATAAAAATAACATTTTTATCTTATGTATGAAGTATATAAAATATTCATTTTTGAAATAAATTGTTTGAACAATAAGAATCACATTTTTATTGTATGTATGAAGTATATAAAATATTCATGTTTGAAATAAATTGTTTGAACAATAAAAATAACATTTTTATACTATGTATGAAGTATATAAAATATTCAAGCTTGAAATAAATTGTTTGAACAATAAAATCACATTTCTATTGTGTATATGAAGTGCTAAAAATATTCATGTTTGAAATAAAGTGTTTTAACGATAAAAATATTATTTTTATCACATGTATGAAGTGTTAAAAATAACCACGGGTTGAAATAAATGTTTGTTCATTAGAAATATTATTTTTAACATGTATAGGAAGTGTTAAAAATAACCACGGGTTGAAATAAATGTTTGTTCATTAAAAATATTATTTTTAACATGTATAGGAAGTGTTAAAAATAACCACAGGTTGAAATAAATGCTTGTTCATTAGAAATATTATTTTTAACATGTATAGGAAGTGTTAAAAATAACCATGTACGGAAATTATTATTTGTTCGCTAAAAATATTATTTTTAGCTTGGATATGCATATATATATACATATGCTGAAAGGGAAAATGGATTAGCTGTTGGGTAAAGAATTTATTTACGTGCCTGACAAATAGGTAAGCCTTGATGAGTTGGCCGCGCAATTGTATTATTATAAGCTCCTGTGAATGCCATTGGATGCGGTGTGCTTGTTGTTTCGTGTGAGATTATAAACATCGCCGTAGGATAGCAACAATTAATTTTGAACTACACTACATGGCGTACTTCGTGAAGATAGCATACTCTAACATATACCACATAAGCATTTGGATTTTATGTGACGTGGTTGGAATTACCATACAAGCAAGAGGCTTGTATAGCGATGATTAAATTACAGGTTGAACCGAGGACTGATCTGGACTAAATAAAACATAATGGTAAATTGTCATATTTAATTAAAAAAAACCCACACGGGTCTGGAGTTGACAGTAATCACGTCTCTCTAGTTATTAGATACGACACATGGATTATTTATTTTCCAACACTGGACAAGGTGACGAGAATTTTTTCTCTGGAGTAATGATTTTTACACACTCCCTTGGACATAGAATAGGTCACTAAAAATTGTATATGCTTATTCTGGATTTATATGGTGCCTAATATAGCTCAATAAATTTCCAAACTCCTCTCCGTACAAAGGAGGCTATGGCGAATTTTTTGAAATTTAAAGGCATTAGCCAAAATTTTGAAGTGAAAGCGGTTTGGAAATCGTCGAAAGAATTATATATATATATGTATATAAATTAAAATAATACAAATTGCGCAGCTACAGTTCGCGTTTTGGAATCGTATTTTTAAACGATGATACGAGAGATCCGACCATCGGATTTTCCCAAAGCTAGAATCGTTGGGTCCGCTTTGAAAAGATCTTTCCAAGGATATAAAATTTGTTAAGATCCAACGGTTAGATTTTGAGAAATGTGTAAATCAAATCTGAAGAAAAACAGCGTTAGGGCCGCGTAATGACCTGAAGCGTCGTTTAATTAAAATGACCTATTTTTAAATAAATAAAAATAGCAATAAATCATTTTAAAATATTATAAATGATATGGAATGGAAATAAACCTATTTTAGTTGGTTTATGGATACTTTGATGGTTAGATGTATTTGACATGAAATTATTATATTGAATTGAAACGTGAATGTCAAATAATTTAACCATGAAAAGAATTGATTTGAATTCTGTGTAAACGTGAATTATTTGATAAAGCCAAGTTAATTCTCACTTCAAATAATTGATCGACGATTAGAAGTCGAAAATATGAAGATGGTGCAAGACCAATAATCTTCACATCGAATGGATGGCTGCTGATGCCTTTTATTGGTGTTGCTACCTTGAAAGAGTTGCAGTGGTAGTTGTCTGGACGTATTTTTTGATTATTTGGATGTGCGATGGCCTCTCTCCTGCATTGGACATATGGGACGAGGAATAAGGTACCTCCGATTTCGTTCAGACCTAGAACGAACTAGTAAATAGATGTGTGTCTAACATTGGATTTTATTCTGTGTTGATTTATTTCTATTAAATATATATCTGTATGGTGGCGGGGAATTTATTCTCTTGCTTAACACCCTTCTCTAAGATGTACGATCTTAGAGGTTATATATCGATAGACATCAGTCGCATGGCGTGGAATGTCAATGTGGCATGTTGAGATGCAAGTGATCAAGGCTTTTGTTGAAAAGCAGAGCCTTGTGGTTGATGATCAAACACGACTTTAAATAGCATAGCTTTGTGTATAGCGTTAATTCGCGAGCTTCACACCTTGGTATGAACCAGAAACGGGATGAAGGACGGCAGGGAGGACATGCGTTTCTTTCTAGTTAGAAGTGGTGTCATGGTATGGAGCCCAGACATTTTTACTTATGTGGTTGTTGGAAAGCGAGGTACTTCGGATATATCGGTCACTACGGGGCCGATGGATGACATGGTCGACATACTGACCATTACGCCCCAATAGTTTGGGGAAACGTATTGTTCAGGGATTACTAATCCACTAATGAGTGGACCGGCCCTGCATTCTCCTAGGTGCATTCTCCTAGCCTGAGACACGGTAGGCTAGATTGTCTCGAATTCGGTAAGGACAATCCCTTGCTTTGGTTTATGATGGAAATCTAACTTCGAATACGACACTGTGCGGTTTTGATTATAAACCTATATATATGGTGACATGATATATGGTACCCACGCTGTCTATGATTGATATTATGATGGAAATTGTTTTTGAAACATATATGCACTAGTAATAATATCAAATGATTTTTTAATACGTATCAAGCATATTTTGGCCATTATAAGGTAAAACTCTATCCTCCGGTTTATGTTACATTGTGTGAGGGACTTAAGTCTTATATTGCTTCATTTTCTATAAAAAGCATTGTGTTGCTTAAATGATTTATTTTATTTATGAACTAACAATCCAATGGAGTAAACTCGTTCCGCGTTAGCGGCGTGGTCCTGTGATTAGCCTTATTATTAAATAAGTTAATTAGATTTCTCATACCAGTCCCATGACTGACTCAAAGATTGTTTCACTTTGCAAACTCGGGTGCCCCTATTTTCTACACAAGCAACCTTGTATTCAGGTTTTAGCTAGTTCATTCTGGATAGCTATGGAGCTGGAGATGGATTCTATCATTTCTATTATGCTATTCAGATTACATTGTGTATATTATGTTTGATTCCACTGCAGACATTTTATATTAATCTGAAACTATATTCTGTACTAAGTATGATCCTATTATGCTGTGTAATTCTGATGATTATAATACTTCCTGTGTAATTTGATGTACCTTATCTGGTGTAGTTCTATATTTCTGTTCTATTGTTAATTGTTTATGTGTTATATTCCACTGATTATCCTTGCTTCCGTGGCATGGGGTTTGGGGTCATCACAGTTGGTATCAGAGCTTTGGTTGATCTTAGCTTCGGAATATAACATATTAACGAACTCATCATAAATAGAATCAGTAGTATTCTAAGACGAATAATTCAATATAGATAGGATTGGTAAAGTCCTAGAATGAGTGTAGCAGAATGAAATACTCCCCAATAGATGCATTTACATTTAAATATATGTCTCTATGCTTTATAATATATTTTATGTTGGCCTGACTCTTTTTTTCTATTTACAGACATAGTAGAAAATGAGTAGCAGAAACAGAAGAAGTAATTCTATGGTTCAGCAATCTAATGAGCCAATCGTGCTCCCATAGTCAGAACCAGATCTAAAAGCTCTAGTAAAGAAGTATCGAAATCTGGGTAGAGTAACATTCGTGGAAAAAGAATCTATTATTGAAACACAAGCGTGGATGCATTCTTCTGAGAGAATTTTAGAAGGTTTAAAGCTGAGAGATGATCAGAAAAGATTACTGGCATCTTGGGCACTCAAAGACGAAGCTTTAATTTGGTGGAAAACCATTCCAAAGGATAATCTAGAAGGTAATATTACCTGGGATAGATTTAAAGAAATTTTCAAAGAAAGATGTATTCCTCCAAAAGCAACTGAGCGGTTATATGATGAGTTCTGCCACCTGAAACAAGGAGATATGACCATTCAAGAGTATCAGAATAAATTCAACGAACTTTCCCGTTTTGGCCCGATGCTAATTGAAGATCCTTTGAGGAAGAATCTGAAATTTGTTAACGGACTTCAAAGAAAATACGAAGGTAGAGCTGCCCATGTGAATCTTCAGTTTTCTAAGATGATACAAATGGCCTATCGCTATGAGGATCTTAATAAGCAAGGTGGTTTGGAAGACGAAGAGGAAGGCAGTTCTAGCAACAAAAGGAAGTTCGAAACTGATAGCCTTGAGGCAAGTACAAAGCCTGAGGTCAGTAAGAAGCCTAAAGTTAATAAGAAAGGGGTTAAATCTAAGGAGGAACCCGAGTCAGGTAAAAGATCTGAAATAGGTAAAAAGAAGAGAGTAAAAACAATTGTATGTCTCAAGTGCAGTAAGCAAGGGCATTCGATAAGGAACTGTAAATCTTTGAAGAAAGATGGATCTAAGTCCAATTAGAAGCTTCAAGAGAGCAGGGGATGCTATAATCGCCATCAGTTTGATCATCTTGCAAAGGATTGTCTACTATTAAAGAAGGCTGAAGTAGCTCATGTAAATGAAGTAGCATAAACTCCAGTACCCTCAGCTAGTCAGCAAAGGCCAGATGTCTTGGAAAGCACGCTCACTGTCAACAATATTCCAGTTAAGGTACTGTTTGACATGGGCGCGCCACGAAGCTTTAATTCAAGTGATATGGTTAAGAAATTGAAATTGAGAAATCTTGAAGAATCGATTAGTGTCCACAATCCGATTGGTGGTTCTCTTGTTATCAGTCTATATTGTAGAGTGCATGTCTCCTATTCTCATCATCGATTTTCCTTTAATCTGATTGTCATGAATCTTTCTAAGTTTGATATCATTCTTGGGCTGGATTGGTTAACCAAATATGAAGCCGAAGTTAAGTGTGCAGAAAGAATAGTTAAGGCGAAGACCAAGTTTAGAGATTATATAACGATACCATGCATAGGCCCAGATTTAGATAGAAAAGAATTTTGGGCTGCTCTTGATGTTTGTCCTGCTTCTATAGAAAATATTTCGATCATCAAAAATTATGCGGATGTGTTTGAAGAAGTGGATAGCTTACCTCCATGTAGAGAAATTGATTTCAAAATTGATTTAATTCCGAATGCAAGGCCAGTAGTGCACACAATTCGAAGAATGACCTTAAAAGAGAAAGAAGAGTTAGGAGATCAAACGCGACAATTGTAATGGAAGGGTCTGATCAGGCCTAGTTTTTCGAATTGGGGAGCAGCAGTAGTGTTTGTTCCAATGTCAGACGGTACTCTTAGACTATGTGTGGATTACCGAGACCTTAATAAGCAGACATTGAAGAATAAATATCCATTACCCCGCATCGTTGATTTTTGGATCGTTTGAACGGAGCGCAAGTATTTTCAAGAATGGACCTATAACTACAGGTTTCCATCAACTTTGTATTGCCGAAGAATGTGACAGCATTCAGAGGTCCAGACTTATTCTATGAGTGGTTAGTAATGTCATTCGGCTTATATAATGCTCCAGCTTATTTCGTTGATTTAATGAATCGAGTGTTTCGAGAAGTGCTGAATAAATTCGTACTGGTTTTCATTGATGACATATTGATCTTCTCTAAGTCAGCTTGCGAGCACGTGAAACATTTAGAACAAGTTTTGGAAATTCTGAGAAAGAATGTTTTAAAAGCCAAATTTTCCAAATGTATATTCTGGCAAGAAGAAGTGAAGTTCCTTAGTTACGTCGTATCAAAGTAAGGAATTTCAGTGGATCCAAGAAAAACTACAATTATTCAAGATTGGAAACAGCCTGGCATGCCCACAGAAGTCCGAAGTTTTCTAGGATTGGTTAGTTATTATCGGAAATTCGTTAAAGATTTTTCGAAGCTATCTAGTCCAATGACACAGCTTACTAAGAAGCACGCAAGATTTAATTGGAATCCAGGATGTGAGGCAGCTTTCCAAGAGCTGAAATCAAGATTGACTACTACTCTAGTATTAACAATTATCGATGGCAATCAAGATTTGACGGTCTATACTGATGCTTCTCTTGAAGGTGTTGGTGCGGTATTAACGCAAAGAGGCCAAGTGTTGCTTATGCTAGCCGTCAGTTGAAGCTACATGAGAAGAGATAAGCTACTCATGATCTTGAGTTGTTAGCTATCGTGTTTGCTTTGAAAATATGGATGCACTATCTTTTGGGTGAGAAGTTCGAATTATATACAGATCATAAGTCATTGAGATATTTGTTTACCTAGAAAGACTTGAATTTAAGACAGCAACATTGGTTAGAATTTCTTGCAGTGTACGATCTAGATATTTTGTATACTCCAGGGAAAGCCAATGGTGTAGCTGACGCGCTCAGCAGAAAGAATGCGATCATCGCTAATCTTATTATTACGCCTTCATTGATTGATAAGATCTCTGCTCTTCAGAAGGATGATCACTTCATTCAGAGGATCAGAGAGGGAATTCAGAAAGGAAAAACCTCGAGTTTCCAGATTGATAATAAGGGGGTTCTGAGGTTAAAAGGACGAATTTTTGTATCGAATATTCCTGAGCTTAGGAGAGAATATTAGATGAATGTCACAAGTCCAAGCTTAGTATACATCCAGGAGTGAGTAAAATGTATAATGATATCCAACGCACTTTCTGGTGGAGATCAATGAAAAGAGACATTTCCATATATGTTAGCAGGTGTTCTACTTGCCAACAGGTCAAGAGCGATCAACAGAAACTTGCAGGGTTATTGCAACCATTGGAGGTTCCCGATTGGAAGTGGTACCAAATTTCCATGGATTTCATAGATAGTTTTCCCCGAATCAGGAAAGGAAATGACAGTATATGGGTGATCATAGATCGTTTCACAAAGACCGCCCATTTTATACCTGTCAGATCAAATAGAACAACTCAAAGTCTGGAACAGATATATTTTAAAGAAATTGTCAGACTACATGGAGTTTCCCTAGTATTGTTAGTGATCATGATCCGATATTCGCTAGTAAATTCTGGGAAGCATTCCAAGAAGAATTGAGAACAACGTTAAATCTCAGCACCGCATATCATCCTCATACAGATGGCCAAACTGACAGGGTGAATCACATATTGGAAGACTTGTTGTGGGTAGTATTCTTGATTTTGGCGGATCGTGGGAAGATCACGTGCATTTGGCTGAGTTTTCATATAATAACAGCTGCCAAGCGAGCTTAAAAATATCACTGTTCGAAGCCTTGTATGGTAAGCCATGTAGATCTCCCGCATGTTGGGTAGAATCAGACAATCTACTAATATTAGGTCCCGATATGATTCGTGAAGCTTCGGATAAAGTCGATTTCATTAAGAAGCGACTGCAAAAAGCTCAGAGCCGACATAAGAGTTATGCAGACTCCAGATTATGTATATTTGAAAGTTTCTCCGATGAGGGGAGTAGTCCGATTTGGTAAAACAGGGAAGTTGGAGCCTAGATTTATTGGTCCATTTCTTATATTTGAAAGGATTGGAACTCTTGCTTATAGGGTTCAGTTACCAGACTGGTTGCCAGGAGTACATGATGTACTTCACGTGTCTCAACTTCGACAGCATGTGCATGATCTAGATCAGATTGCAGAAGAAGAAGCACAACAGGATTTGGATATTACTCCAAAATTAGCTATGAGAAGAGAACCACTGAAATTATTGTTAAAGAAACCAAGGTTCTGAGGAACAAGAAGATTCACTTAGTCAAAGTACAGTGGAGCGAAGATCCTAGGGGACTGTACATGGGAGACTGAGGATAACATTAAACAGGCTTATCCCCAGTGCAGAGTGGGCATCTTTGATTACCTCTGGTGCAAGGTACATTTACAATATTTCGCATTTCCGTTTTGTTTCCTACTTTACTGTTGTTTCCTTTTCGAGGACGAAAAGTTTTAAGTGGGTGAGTTTGTAACAACCCGAAAAATCAGAACCAATTTAAAAAGTTTATTTCAAGTAATTTTAATAGAAATTTGGCCAGAATTTAAAAATTCCATTTTAAATAACAACAAAGCCCTTAAAAATAGCCATTTTGCAAACGACCTCCGTTTTCGACGAAACCACTTTGATCGGATCAGGAATGTCAATTTATTGCTAGGCTTAAAATTCTATAATTTTTGGAATTAATACGTGAGCGTGGTAAAAGAAAATGTGTTTTGCAAATACAGTGCAAATTGGATCGACAAAAAAAGACCATTTTTCAAACGGTTTCCAAATTTGTCGAAATCAGTTTTGTTGGGACCGTATCGTCCCAACATAGCTAGATTTATTTTTCTGAAATTTTTGGAATCAGTATGTGGCCTTGATAAATTAAAATGTACGTTCAAATCTAAAATGGAATGTTTTATACTTTAGTTTGAAGAATAACTGACTGAAACAGTCAAATGGGCTTACGAAACACATTCCATTATGTCCGAAGTGGGAGTATTTAGCTAGGGGCGACAGTCGTTGGGTTTTATTTAGAGTTCATATGGAGAAACAAATATTTTTGGATTTAAGAAAGAATTAAATAATTAAATATAAATATTAACCAATAGGAATTCTCCATTAACTTTCTCGCTTCAGGAAAAAACACCCGTAAACCCTCAAACTGACGATGACCACAGCTTCTCCCCTTCTCTCCTCAATTTCGGCCAAGATACTCAATCAAACTCAATGACCCTTTAGAGAATTTTGTAGAGCTTCCCTCAAGCTTAAAATCCATACCAAGTTTGTAAATTTTAGTTGCGTGTTGAGTGAGATCTGGGCTTCGAAAGTTCGCCCGCCTCATCGTCGATTCCGCCATCGTCAGACCATCGAGCTGGGCCCCACCACCATCGACAAGCGCGTGCCTCCTAGCTCTACGGCATGGCAAAACCCAATCGTCATCTCGTGCTTCGGATTGGAAGATAAAATCAAATTTAGTTTTGAATAGGTTGAACTGAGGTACGGGTTTGATTTATTAAAACTGTTAATAACACTTAAAAGCGTTGCGAAGTTCAATTTATTTATAAAAATCGCATATTTTTCGTATGTTATCCAAATCCAGTGAAACAAGAGCAATTGGGACCCTGACATCGTACACTACATTCTAGAAGGGACTGGAACGTATTTGGAGCTCTCTACAATTTTAGGAGGAGTAAAACCCAATGTGAGATTTCTAAATACAAATTGGAATGGAAAAGCAAAGTATAAATTATATAAGCGATGTATAAATTATACATACGTTTTATATATCATATATGCGTTGAATGAAATTGAAATGGAAATAAATATGTTAATATATATATATATATATATATATATGTGTGTGTGTATGTATGTATGTATGTATGTATACTCCCATCGTCCACAGACCATGGACGATATAAATATTGTGTGATGATTGCGTTGTGGAAATTGATTGTGGTTGTGAATGATTGATTATGGTTGCAGCAAAATTGGTTGTGCTGTGGTAAATTCATTGTGTTGTGAAAATGGATTGTATTGTGGAAATTATGGAAATGAAACCATTGTATTGCCGCAAGGCCTAGGATATCAGAGGATCCATGCTGGACACGGTGCCGGTGTTAAATACCTTGCCGTTGTAATGGCGAAATTTTCTGAAATATTCATGTGTTGAAAAATATTCATGTTTAAAATAAATTGTTTGAACAATAAATGTCACATTTTTATTGTATGTATAAGTATATAAAAATATTCATGTTTGAAATAAATTGTTTAAACAATAAAAATCACATTTTTATTGTATGTATGAAGTATACAAAATATTCAAGTTTGAAATAAATTGTTTGAACAATAAAAATAACATTTTTACCTTATGTATGAAGTATATAAAATATTCATGTTTGAAATAAATTGTTTGAACAATAAAAATCACATTTTTATTGTATGTATGAAGTATATAAAATAATCATGTTTGAAATAAATTGTTTGAACAATAAAAATAACATTTTTATCTTATGTATGAAGTATATAAAATATTCATGCTTGAAATAAATTGTTTGAACAATAAAAATCACATTTTTATTGTGTATATGAAGTGCTAAAAATATTCATGTTTGAAAAAAAGTGTTTGAACAATAAAAATATTATTTTTATCACATGTATGAGGTGTTAAAAATAACCATGGGTTGAAATAAATGTTTGTTCATTAGAAATATTATTTTTAACATGTATAGGAAGTGTTAAAAATAACCACGGGTTGAAATAAATGTTTGCTCATTAGAAATATTATTTTTAACATGTATAGGAAGTGTTAAATATAACCACGGCTTGAAATAAATGTTTGTTCATTAGAAATATTATTTTTAACATATATAGGAAGTGTTAGAAATAACCACATGTTGAAATAAATGTTTGTTCACTAAAAATATTATTTTTAGCTTGGATATGCATATATATATATGCATATGCTGAATAGGAAAATGGATTAGCTGTTGGGTAAAGAATTTATTTGCATGCCTGACAAATAGGTAAGCCTTAATGAGTTGGCCGCGCAATTTTATTATTATATAAACACCTGTGAATGCCATTGGATGCGGTGTGCTTGTTGTTCTGTATGAGATTATAAACGTCGTCATAGAATAGCAATAATTAATTTTGAAATACACTACATGGCATACTTCGTGAAGATAGCATACCCTATCATATACCAAATAAGCATTTGGAGCGTATATGACGAGGTTGGAATTACCATACAAGTAAGAGGCTTATTTGGCGATGACTGAATTACAGGTTGAACTAAGGACTGATATGGACTAAATAAAACATAACGGTAAATTATTATATTTAATTAAAGAAAACCACACGGGTCTGGAGTTGACAATAATCACATCTCTCTAGTTATTAGATACGGCACATGAATTATTTATTTTCCAACACTGGACAAGGTGACGAGAATTTTTTCTCGGGAGTTATGATTTTTACACACTCCCTTGGACATAGAATAGGTCACTAAAAATTGTGTATGCTTATTTTGGATTTATTGGGTGCCTAATACGGCCCAATAAATTTCCAAACCCCTCTCCGTACAAAGGAGGCTATGGCGAATTTTCTGAAATTTAAAGGCATTACCCAAATTTTTGAAGTGAAAACGGTTTGGAAATCGTTGAAAGAATTATACATATATATATATATAATAATACAAATCGCGCAGCTGTAGTTTGCATTTCGCAATTGTATTTTTAAATGATGATACTAAGAGATCCGACCGTCGGATTTTCCCGAAGCTGGAATCGTTGGGTCCGCTTTGAAAAGATCTTTCCAAGGATATAAAATTTGTTAAGATCCAACGGTTAGATTTTGAGAAATGTGTAAATCAAATCTGAAGAAAAACAGCGCTAGGGCCGCGTAATGACCTGAAGCGTCATTTAATTAAAATGACCTATTTTTAAATAAATAAAAATAGCGATAAATCATTTTAAAATATTATAAACGATATGGAATGGAAATAAACCTATTTTAATTGGTTTATGGATATTTTGATAGTTAGATGTATTTGACATGAAATTATTATATTGAATTGAAACGTGAAAGTCAAATACTTTAACCTTGAAAAGAATTGATTTGAATTCTGTGTATACGTGAATTATTTGAAAAGGCCGAGTTAATTCTCATTTCAAATAATTGATCGACGATTAGAAGTCGAAGATATGAAGACGGTGCAAGACCGATAATCTTCACATCGAATGGATGGCTACTGATGCCTTTGATTGGTGTTGCTGCCTTGAAAGAGTTGCAGTGGTAGTTATCTGGACGTATTTTTTATTGTTCGGATGTGCGAGGGCCCCTCTCCTGTACTGGACATATGGGATGAGGAATAAGGAGCCTCCGGTTTCGTTCAGACCTAGAACGAACTAGTAAATGGATGTGTGTCTGACATTGGATTTTATTCTGTGCTGATTAATTTCTACTAAATATATATCTGTTTGGTAGCGGGGAATTTATTCTCTTGCTTAACACCCTTCTCTAAGACGTACGAGCTTAGAGGTTATATATCGATAGACATCAGTCGCATGGCGTGCAATGTCAATGTGGCATGCTGAGACGCAAGTGATCAAGGCTTTTGTTGAAAAGCACAGCCTTGTGGTTGATGATCAAAGCATGGCTTTAATTAGCATAGCTTTGTGTATAGCATTAATTCGCGAGCTTCACACCCTGGTATGAACCAGAAACGGGATGAAGGACGGTAGGGGGACATGCATTTCTTTCTAGCTAGAAGTGGTGTCATGGTATGGAGCCCATACATTTTTACTTATGTGGTTGTTAGAAAGCGAGGTACCTCGGATATATCGGTCAGTACAGGGCCGATGGATGATATGGCCAACATACTGACCATTACGCCCCAAAGGGCGGAGAAACGTATTGTTCAGGGATTACTAATCCACTAATGAGTGGACCGGCCCTGCACTCTCCTAGGTGCAGTTGCGACTGTAGCTTGAGACATGGTAGGCTAGATTGTCTCGAATTCGGTAAAGACGATCACTTGCCTTGGTTCATGATGGAAATCCAACTTCCAATATGACATTGTGCGATTTTGATTGTAAACCTATATATATGACGACATGATATATGGTTCCCATGCCGTCTATGATTGATATTATAATGGAAAATGTTTTTGAAATATATATGTGTTGGATCTTGATTAACCCTAGAGGGGGGTGAATAGGGTTTATCACAGTTTTTAAACTGAATTGAAAAAATGACAGGATTTTAAAATAATAAATAGATCACAGAGTGCAGCAGAAATAAAAGTGCAGAAAATAAATTACACACAGATATACCCAGCTTCGGCAAAACCCTGCCTACTGCTGCATTCCTAAGGTTTCTACTAGGTGTTAAAAACAGATCGCGCATACAAGACCATGTACACTCGCAGCGCTTGCTCCTGTCCTAACCCTATGCTCAAATCCCTAGACTGATCGATATCCCCTCAATCAGATTTTCCTCGAATTACAACCCCGCAATCCGTAACATAGATTTTACAGACTCTGAAACTGACAGTCAGCACCCTAACTGGATTCCTCTAGGTTTTACAGACTCTAGAACTGTTCAGTCAACCCCCTACTGACTTCCCTAGTTTAACAAACTAGAAATCAAACGAGATTACAAGAGAAACACAAAAGAAAAATACAAAAAAAAAAGTAGAAAATGAATTAGAAAACCCTAGAACTTAAGAATAAAAGGGTCATTCCCTTTTAATATTAAATCAAAACTTGGCCGGCCCTAAAGCAAATAGATTGCACCCTTCTTTTATATTCAATCTGATCTCTTTTTGCTTCTGGATGAAAAAGAATGGCGGCTAGGGTTTTATTTAATCCCCAAATCTCGATCGTGTATGATTGTTTGGATTGATTCTCGGATTGTACTCTCTGGGGCTTTGTATTTCTCTCTCTTTCGTCGCTGATTTGGGATAAAACTAATCGATCGAAAATCTGTGAGTATGAGTAAATTTTTTGATATGATTTTGAATTGTTTTCTATTTTTTTCGATCCTCAAACTGCCTGTGATGATAGGTGTGTAAATAGGGATTAGAAAACCCTAATAGCACTCTGATTTCTCCGTATGATTTGCTTCTGATTTATGGCATGCTTTCCCTTTTTCGATTCGTGATAAAATCGACTTTTAATTGCCTGATACATTGCGTGAAAAATCCTTTTGATATGTTGCCTGATTTTGCTCGACTTTGAATGAAAAAAATGAGCCTCGAATTCTTTAATAAATTCTGGATATTAATACATGATTCCATGTCATATATTCCAGAAACGTTGCCTTTGTGAGTTTGTGTGTTTCCTCTTGTGATTTGCGAGATTTTTGTTGCTATGATTTTCCATGATTTATATTTCCATTTTTGCTCGGCTTGCCATATTATCCACTTGAGTGATTGATTCCCTTGAAATCTTGTTGAAAAAATTGTTTGATTGATTTGTTGCTGAAAACACTTCATCAAAATAAATCTGCATTGTAAAACTGATTTGTAAAAAAGAATTCTTGCCAAAAAAAACAGATTTGATGAAAACAGGAAATGGTTTAAAGCCTTGTTCACATTCCATGATTGATTAATAATATCTGAAATGAATTCATACCAATTTTGATCCATGAATTTTAACTTTAATGCTTTAAAGAAAAAGGAAACAAAAATAATACTAATTTGTTTCACGTCAAACATTTATTGTGCATTTCCGTTTGTTGCTGAGATTTCTGGACATTAAAAAACTGCCTTGTTCTCTCTGATTTTGCTTGGCTTGAATCTGTTGATAAACCTGGAAATTGTTTGATTTTTGTCCCTTTAAAAAAGGTCAAAAATGCTTGCTTCATTTCCAATAATACTTTCTTATTTCTCGCCAAACATGAAAACGAAAGATTTCCATTTCCTGATTTGTTGAGTTTGCCAAATATTGAACTTCATGCCCTATCCCACTTTGCCGTTGCCATATCTTGACCAACTTATTTGATAAGAACAGATACTATACTTGAACACACTGCAACTTTATTTGTTTCCTGTTATCATGTTGTCTGTGTTTTGCCTTTGTGCTCATGCATGTCCATGCTTGGCATTTGCTCGAACTTGATTCATACTATTTTTTGTGTACATGCAATATTGATTACCTGCATATGTTTGTGATTGACAATGTTTGCACCATGCATGCTTGTCTTGTGCTCTGTCCAGTTGAGTGTGTTCATTTCCTTGAGAAAATTGATTGACACTTGAATAAATTCATGCCGAATTTGCTTGATAAATTCCTTGCCAAGTTTGAGCCAGATTGCATAATTCTTGTGTGCTCTGTCATTTTTGCCAATATGTTGCCATCTTTAAAATCTGCACTTGAAGCAAGTATGTTGGCTTCACCCTTGTGCTCGACCACATGCTTACCTTGAACTTGATCATTACTGCACAGACTTGCACCATGCTGCTGCACTATATATGCACACCCATACATGAACTTTGTTGACATATTTCACCTTGTTTTTGCTGCTACACCATACAGTATTGACATGCTTGACCCAATATGACATGTACTCTTTGTTTCATTGTGCTCGGCCATTTATATTTGGCTGCCTAGATCACTTTGCTGCTGTCTTGTTTGTATTTGAACCATTATGTTAAATGCCATTGTCTCGACCACTTTTGCACTTGAACTGTCTTGACTCTTGCTTGTCATTTCTGAAAATATACTTGTACTGGTTGCTTGGCATTTGAATATTTGCTTTGTACTTTAAGATGTGTTGACTTTGTTTTCATATGCACTGAGTTGAGAGGGTCCACGTGGCTACTCCTCAGTTGCACACTGAATTGGCGTGGCAGTGCACACGTGTATATATATACACGTGTGTATATGCGGCCATTCAGAAAATTTCCTGTCCCTGTACATATACAAACTGTCTGTCTAGACACAGATTAATCAGATCAAGTCATGAAAAATGATGAGAAACACACCAGAAATCTGAGGCAAATAAATATATATTTTTAAAAAAAAATTATATTCACATGTATTCAGTTTTACTCTTGTTGCAGTGTACTGTGTGTTTCTGTTTCATGTGACAGGTATGAAGACGGTGACTGGACTGACAGTGAAGATGCTGTGAAGACAGAAGACTGAAGACAAGAACAGTGTGAAAAAGTGTATATGTATACGAGTCTTTGTAAAAGAATGAATGAGTGAAACTGTGACTGAAAGATAGAGTGTTGTAGTGGATCACACTGTATATGAAATTGTATTTGATATGTAATACAATGATGTACAAATAGTGGAGTTAAAAAATTTGTACTGTTTGAATATTGAAATAAAATATTATATTTAAATAAAACACTGTGAATATTTGAATTTCTGTACAGTCGTATTTTATTTAAATATAAATATTATATTCCTGTCTGTAATGTGATATAACAGTACAATAACAAACACATTCAAAATAATATATACTTGTTTGTTATCATCAAACAAAAATCATATAATTGTGTATACAACACTGTTATATACAACAATCTCCCCCTTTTGATGATGACAAACAAATAAAGATTTTGAATATAGTAAATGTGTTTGTTCGTGAATATTTGAACTCCCCCTATTTAAATGCTCCCCCTACAACAGAAACTCCCCCTATAACTATGCATGAGTGAAATGTATGAATAAAAAAATATTTATCAAAATAAATTATTTATAAAATATTCACTCATAAATCAAAATCTAATCTATTCTCCCCCTTTTGTTATCATCAAAAGGATACAGATTTTAAAATACAAATGAAAATTGACAAAAAATATAATTTCAGTTTAAGAGGAAGAATACTCATCATAAATCTCAATCAGTCAAACAAAAATCATAATAAACTAAGAACTGGTGGCATATCTCACATTGTAGAGAATGACGGATTTACGATGAATTTTATATAAAATGGGGAGAGTAAAAAAATGTATTCCAATTATTTTCCAAAAAAAATGATGTTCAAAAACAGAGATGGAATTTGGACTATAATCAATAATTCAATTTAAGTGACAAGATCGAATAACCTCAAATCCCAATACCTATCAATCAACAAATCATAATACGTCATAAAATTTCAACATATTTCACAGAATAGAAGATGGATTGATAGGCTGGCTTTTATACTCAGAGGAGAATTTCAAAATTTATTTCTATTTTTAGCACTTTATTTCCTTTTTATTTAAGAGCACACTGACCACACATAACCAGAGCTTGGATTTTTAAATGGGGTCAGTCGCAACTTAAATTATAAGTCGTCTCATAACCATGCATGACCAGAGCTTGGATTTTTAAATGAGATTAGAGACAAAAATTATGTATTAAATATATATTTATCATTTCAGCTTTAAAAAGAAAATAAACTCCTCGGTATATAAAACCAAATATAGATAATAGAAACGTGGTAGGTACAGAGATGGACTGTGAAATAAATTTCAAAGTTAATTATATTATGAAATATGCTTGACTGTACTGGGATTATTGAAAATTATCAATTATCACTAATTCTGAATAATAATAACATAGCCACAATTCCATCACAAATATTTTCACTGTTTTAAAAACAAGATAATTTTTTCTTAAAAAAAATAAACTCTCCATATTAATATAAAATCATGATGGATGGCAGACGGGTGATAGAAAAAGGAGATGGTCGTGAATATTTGCCAGTTCAAAGATATTATAATTAATATTCAACCATCATGAAAATCCAAATAAAATCTCCTCTTTTTGTGAAATACACTGCAGTCACAATTCATCACAATTTCAAAAACTGATAATAATTTTGATGAATTATAAACACAGCACAAATTGGATATTGATTTCAATTTCTGAATGAATAAAAAATAAATAATTTTAAAATTGAAAAACAATTACAAGAAGAAATTAAACAGATTAAAAAAAATTGAACCTATACAGGGTGATAATTCAAAAAACAGATGAGTGATACCAAATGTTCTCGCTTATCGAGGAATTTAATTACACCCTGATGGACTATCATGGACATCTCAGGCTAAAGAAATTTAGACACAAACCCAGCCAGACAAATTTAGCACATTTATTTGTATAAGGCAAAAAAAAATGTATAGATCTATACAAGGTGAAAATTTGAATCTCAGTACAGATGGGTGAAACAAATATAAGGCGCTTCTGATACCACTTGGTGTCTCTATTTACGAGGAATTTTAACATGATACTTAATAATAATGTCATAGACAAAAGAATTATTAAGTATCAAGCCCAAAAAGACAGATAATAGATTATGCACATGTATCAGAGCAGCAAGCATGTGATTCCAGAACAACATTTTTCAAAACAGTATCAGAGCAACACAGAACATAGTTCCAAATCATACTTGTCAAGATGATGGCCATATATGATGATTCATGATCTAATGATTAAAATACTGTTTACTTGAAATCATTTGAGAAATATGAAAATATCAGAATTTAATGAATCAATCACACCAGATTATAAATTTTTGATTTGAGATATGTGTGAGATTCAATAAATCAATAATTTCAAATGATTTTAAACAAACAAATAATTAGATCAAATAATCATGAAATAGGAGTGAATTTCAAGACAAGATTTTCAAGGAAATTTTTCACAAAATTTCTAAGAATGATTCAGATCATTTACATCAAATAATTAAGAGATATTCATGATCCATAAATAAATAATTTATTTGAAATCACTTGAATCAATGTCAAGTTTGAGATATAATGAATTATTCACACAAGATTGATTATTTCAAATTCAAGAGGTGTGTGATATTCAAAATATCAGGAATTTCAGATGATTTCAAACAGACATATTCTAACCATAATGATCATGAATAAAGATGGAATTCAGGATGTATCACTGATTCAAGCCAATCCGAAAATCAGTGAAATTATCACAACTGATAAATAATAGAGTGCTGTAATGAGTACAATATTTTCAGCTTTTCTAAAATGAATTAGAATAAACTCAGAATAGCAAAGGTGTGTGAAATTTCATTAAATATTCAGATCTTCAAAAAATTTAGAATTCAAATTAACAGTGTTCAAGATATGACATGAATGCTTCAGCACTGTTATGAATTCAAGAATAAAATAAACTACTAAACAATTGCAGATAATTACAAGATTAAATTCAGAATCTGGAAATGATTATAAACAAGAGAGTTTTATTCAAATAAAATGAATTTCCAGAAAATTATGAGAACTGCAATTGGAAGTTTAAGAAGCACAAAATAAACAAAGAGATATGGTAGTGACAAATCAAATAAAAACAAATAGAAGAAAATAAAATAGAAAGGGGTAGAAGAAGCAGAAATAAACAATGAAAAAAATATTTACAAGGATGAGGTTAGAAATCATACCTGATTCACAGAAGACGTTGTGGATCTCTAACTCATCAGACTTGGCTAAGGAACAGTAGATGATTCAATGATGTGAAGCAGTTTGAATCAGTTTCTCTTTTCAGCACAGTTGTTCCTCAGCCTCCTTTGGTACCTAATGATTGAGATGATCAAGTGGTCGAACAAAATTAGTAAAACCACTCACAGTTGTATTCATTTGTTTTGGTACCCAAACTCGTTTATATAACAAACCATTCGAATCTACCTTTGTACCTTTCGGGACCCAAATCTGTTTGAATTTAGTCGAAGCCGTTTTATTTTTATTTGGGATCCAAGATTGTTTAAATGATTTGTTATCAATCAAAATCACATCACGTTTTTGATTTAAGAATCCTTTGAGAATGTTAGAGTTCAAATTTTCAAAAAAAAACATTTCCAAAGTGATTTGAAGGATTTTTAAGACCGATTGAATTCCGTTTTTCAAACTCATTTGTTTTTCCAAGAACATCATTTTTTTCGAAGCCAAGACCCGATTTATTTCCAATAGAAACTTGGTTTTGTAACAACATATTCAACGATTTTTCCCCATTAGAAAATTTATCCAAAGTGGATTCTAATCGTTGAATTTTGGATTTTAGATCGCCATTTTCATTTAATAAATTTGAGCAATTATTTATAGCGATCATCTGTTCAGCATTGGTCTGTTTTAAAACCAAATTCTCATTTTCAAGCAATCTAATTTTGGCTTGAGATTCCGAGATTTCAAATCGTTTTTGTTTTTCAAACTCAAAAATCTTGGATTTTTCAATCTCATTTTCAAGTTCTTTCAAAATCAAATCACTTCTCACCAAATTTTCATTTTCAGCAATCTCAAATTTGGAACTTATATCAGTCTTAAAAACTTCAAATTCCTTTTGTAGAAGATTGTTCAAATTTGATAACTCAATCTTGTTTTCTTTTAAGATCAGAATTTCCTTTTCAAACTTTTGAATATTTTTATTGAGATGAACAAGATTGGTTTTCAATTTTAAACAATTTTTGCAATCTGAATTTGAAGAATTTTTAAAATATTCAAGTTGTGATTCCAAATCATCAATTTTGCTGGTCAACTCAGTATTCCTATATTTCAGAGATTTGTTTTTAGATAGGAGTTTATCAATAGATTTAGTTAAATCAACACACATATAAACCAAATCTTCGTATGAAAAATTTTCAACTTCAGCATCTGTTGATTCTCCATCATCTGATCCTTCTGAATTTTCATTTGTAAATCCTATTAAACAGAGTTCTGAATCTGAGTTGACTTTCTCGGGTTTTGAGCTGCCGTTGTCAGATTTTCCATACTTCGTATTGAGTGTATCCCAGATTTCCTGCACAGTTAAACAATGTGAGATCAGACTGTATTGATCATCATCAAGATAAGAATATAAAATATGTGTAGCACGAAAATTAAAAACTTTATCTACCATATCGTACCCATTGATAATAACATCCCAACATTTAATATTAACAGTTTTTAGATAAAATTCCATTCTGGATTTCCAGTTTAAAAAATCTGTTCCAGTGAAAATAGTTGGAGATGAACTGGACTGACTCTCACTAAACTGACAACTAGGATTACCCATGTCTATAGAGTTAAAGAAAAAACTGGCTCTGATACCAAATGTTGGATCTAGATTAACCCTAGAGGGGGGGTGAATAGGGTTTATCATAGCTTTTAAACTGAATTGAAAAACTGACAGGATTTTAAAATAATAAACAGATCACAGAGTGCAGCAGAAATAAAAGTGCAGAAAATAAATTACACACAGATATACCCAGCTTCGGCAAAACCCTGCCTACTGCTGCATTCCTAAGGTTTCTACTAGGTGTTAAAAACAGATCCTGCATACAAGACCATGTACACTCGCAGCGCTTGCTCCTGTCCTAACCCTATGCTCAAATCCCTAGACTGATCGATATCCCCTCAATCAGATTTTCCTCGAATTACAACCCCGCAATCCGTAACACAGATTTTACAGACTCTGAAACTGACAGTCAGCACCCTGACTGGATTCCTCTGGGTTTTACAGACTCTAGAACTGTTCAGTCAACCCCCGACTGACTTCCCTAGTTTGACAAACTAGAAATCAAACGAGATTACAAGAGAAACACAAAAGAAAAATACAAAAAAAAGTAGAAAATGAATTAGAAAACCCTAGAACTTAAGAATAAAAGGGTCATTCCCTTTTAATATTAAATCAAAACTTGGCCGGCCCTAAAGCAAATAGATTGCACCCTTCTTTTATATTCAATCCGATCTCTTTTTGCTTCTGGATGAAAAAGAATGGCGGCTAGGGTTTTATTTAATCCCCAAATCTCGATCGTGTATGATTGTTTGGATTGATTCTCGGATTGTACTCTCTGGGGCTTTGTATTGCTCTCTCTTTCGTCGCTGATTTGGGATAAAACTAATCGATCGAAAATCTGTGAGTATGAGTAAATTTGTTGATATGATTTTGAATTGTTTTCTATTTTTTTCGATCCTCAAACTTCCTGTGATGATAGGTGTGTAAATAGGGATTAGAAAACCCTAACAACACTCTGATTTCTCCGTATGATTTGCTTCTGATTTATGGCATGCTTTCCCTTTTTTGATTAGTGATAAAATCGACTTTTAATTGCCTGATACATTACGTGAAAAATCCTTTTGATATGTTGCCTGATTTTGCTCGACTTTGAATGAAAAAAAATGAGCCTCGAATTCTTTAATAAATTCTGGATATTAATACATGATTCCATGTCATATATTCCAGAAACGTTGCCTTTGTGAGTTTGTGATGTTTCCTCTTGTGATTTGCGAGATTTTTGTTGCTATGATTTTCCATTATTTATATTTCCATTTTTGCTCGGCTTGCCATATTATCCACTTGAGTGATTGATTCCCTTGAAATCTTGCTGAAAAAATTGTTTAATTGATTTGTTGCTGAAAACACTTCATCAAAATAAATCTGCATTGTAAAACTGATTCGTAAAAAAAAAATCTTGCCAAAAAAAACAGATTTGATGAAAACAGGAAATGGTTTAAAGCCTTGTTCACATTCCATGATTGATTAATAATATCTGAAATGAATTCTTACCAATTTTGATCCATGAATTTCAACTTTAATGCTTTAAAGAAAAAGGAAACAAAAATAATACTAATTTGTTTCACGTCAAACATTTATTGTGCATTGCCATTTGTTGCTGAGATTTCTGGACATTAAAAAACTGCCTTGTTCTCTCTGATTTTGCTTGGCTTGAATCTGTTGATAAACCTGGAAATTGTTTGATTTCTGTCCCTTTAAAAAAGGTCAAAAATTCTTGCTTCATTTCCAATAATACATTCTTATTTCTCGCCAAACATGAAAACGAAAGATTTCCATTTCCTGATTTGTTGAGTTTGCCAAATATTGAACTTCATGCCCTGTGCCACTTTGCCGTTGCCATATCTTGACCAACTTATTTGATAAGAACAGATACTATACTTGAACAGACTGCCACTTTATTTGTTTCCTGTTATCATGTTGTCTGTGTTTTGCCTTTGTGCTCATGCATGTCCATGCTTGGCATTTGCTCGAACTCGATTCATACTATTTTTTGTGTACATGCAATATTGATTACCTGCATATGTTTGTGATTGACAATGTTTGCACCATGCATGCTTGTCTTGTGCTCTGTCCAGTTGAGTGTGTTCATTTCCTTGAGAAAATTGATTGACACTTGAATAAATTCATGCCGAATTTGCTTGATAAATTCCTTTCCAAGTTTGAGCCAGATTGCATAATTCTTGTGTGCTCTGTCATTTTTGCCAATATGTTGCCATCTTTAAAATCTGCACTTGAAGCAAGTATGTTGGCTTCACCCTTGTGCTCGACCACATGCTTACCTTGAACTTGATCATTACTGCACAGACTTGCACCATGCTGCTGCACTATATATGCACACCCATACATGAACTTTGTTGACATATTTCACCTTGTTTTTGCTGCTACACCATACAGTATTGACATGCTTGACCCAATATGACATGTACTCTTTGTTTCATTGTGCTCGGCCATTTATATTTGGCTGCCTAGATCACTTTGTTGCTGTCTTGTTTGTATTTGAACCATTACGTTAAATGCCACTGTCTCGACCACTTTTGCACTTGAACTGTCTTGACTCTTGCTTGTCATTTCTGAAAATATACTTGTACTGGTTGCTTGGCATTTGAATATGCTTTGTACTTTAAGATGTGTTGACTTTGTTTTCATGTGCACTGAGTTGAGAGGGTCCACGTGGCTACTCCTCAGTTGCACACTGAATTGGTGTGGCAGTGCACACGTGTATATATATACACGTGTATATATATACACGTGTATATATATACACATGTGTATATGCAGCCATTCAGAAAATTTCCTGTCCTTGTACATATACAAACTGTCTGTCTAGACACAGATTAATCAGATCAAGTCATGAAAAATGATGAGAAACACACCAGAAATCTGAGGCAAATAAATATATATATTTTTTAAAAAATTATATTCACATGTATTCAGTTTTACTCTTGTTGCAGTGTACTGTGTGTTTCTCTTTCATGTGACAGGTATGAAGACGGTGACTGGACTGACAGTGAAGATGCTGTGAAGACAGAAGACTGAAGACAAGAACAGTGTGAAAAAGTGTATATGTATACGAGTCTTTGTTAAAGAATGAATGAGTGAAACTGTGACTGAAAGATAGAGTGTTGTAGTGGAGAACACTGTATATGAAATTGTATTTGATATGTAATACAGTGATGTACAAATAGTGGAGTTAAAAAATTTGTACTGTTTGAATATTGAAATAAAATATTATATTTAAATAATACACTGTGAATATTTGAATTTCTGTACAATCGTATTTTATTTAAATATAAATATTATATTCCTGTCTGTAATGTGATATAACAGTACAATAACAAACACATTCAAAATAATATATACTTGTTTGTTATCATCAAACAAAAATCATATAATTGTGTATACAACACTGTTATATACAACAATATGCACTAGTAATAATATCAAATGATTTTGTTTTATACGTATCAAGCTTATTTTGGCCATTATAAGCTAAAACTCTATCCTCCGGTTTGTGTTGCATTGTGTGATTGGACTTGAGTCTTATATTGGCTTCATTTTATATAAAAAACATTGCGTTGTTTAATTGATTTACTTTATTTATGCACTGGCAATCCAATGGAGTAAACCCATTACGCATTAGCGGCGTGGTCCTGTGATTAGCCTTATCATTAAATAAGTTAAGTAGATTACTCATACCAGTCCCATGACTGGCTCGTAGTTTGTTTCACATTGCAAACTCAGGTGCCCCTATTTTCTATACGGGCAGCCTTGTATTCAGGTTTTAGCTGGTTCATTCTGGTTAGCTATGGATCTGGGATGGATTCTATCATTTCTATCATACTGTTCAGATTACATTATGTATATTATGTTTGATTCCGCTGCAGACATTTTATATTGAACTGAAACTGTATTTTGTACTAAGTATGATCCTATTATGCTATGTAACTCTGGTGATTATATTATTTCCAATGTAATTTGATGTACCTTATCTGGTGTAATTCTATATTTCTATTCTGTGTTAATTGTTTATGTGTTATATTCCACTGATTATCCTTGCTTCCATGGCATGGGGGTTTGGGGTCATCACATTGGTGACTTTAACATATGCAAATATGCAGTGGTCACATTATGAATCCAATCGCCTTAGAAGATTAAACCAAACAATAATGATAGTTTGAAAGCTACAATGACATTGGTATGTAATACTTCTCAAAAATGAAACAATATAATTGCTACAACTCTTATATTTATAAATACAAAGTCACTACTTGTATATCTATTTTTTTTTACAGAGGGCTGGAGTTGAGAAACTATTGCTGCAATTATAGGAAGAAAAAATATTACAAATATGAAGCTCAACAAATGTGAAATGCATCAAGATGAGTATGCACAACAAGTCCGTGACACGTAATTCTTTATCATATATTAATTTTCATACCCAGCATGCATGAGTATTGATACAACTAACAACATAATTTCCTTTGTACAGGTTTGATTGCGGGATATATGTAACGATATTTGTAATAATAATGAACACGAAAGAGATACCTCTAAAGGTTGCCAACAAGAACATGTTAAAATGTAGGGTGCATCTAGTCTACGAAATTTTGGCAAACAAGGGGTATAGTTGGGATTTAGGAGACTTTACATCTAATCTTTATTTGGAGGAAAATTGAGTACAGTTGGTAGTTGAATTTGCTTGGCTGTTAGAAATGAAAACATGTTGATATTAGTTTCAAAACTACTTGTTTTTAGCTGTTGTATATGATGCTAAATGTTGCAAATGTTCAACGTTTCTTGTGTGGAAAACTATTTTTTAATATGATGATATAATATTAGATTGAAATAGCTGGGTTGTTGCAAATGTTCGACATTTCTTTTTGTGAAAACTGCTATTTTTTATATGATGATATGATATTAGTTTGAAATAGCTGGACTGTTGAAAATGTTCGACATTTCTTATGGTGAAAACTTTTTTTATATGATGATATGATATAAGTTTGAAATAGTTGGGCTATTGCAAATGTCTGACATTTCTTGTTGTGGAAAATGTTTTTTTATATGATGATATGATATTAGTTTGAAACTGCTAGGCTATTGCGAATGAGTTTTATGCTGTCAAAATGTATAGTATCATGTGTTGTGAACTGTTTTATGGTCATTTCTATGAAACTGATATCTCATTTTTTTCAAAATAGATACTACAAATTTTTTTCTAAAAATAACTGATACCAACATAGACACAAAACTGATAACCACTTACTGCAATTTTAACAAAACATGACAAACAGTGAAAAACTGATACCAGATTTGGTTCAAAACAGATACCCTAGTGTTGTTTAAAAAAAAAATCCAAAACTGATACCAGTGTGAATGAAAGACTAATACTAGAAAACTGCTAACTATACAAGCAGTCAACATTATAGAGCAGATCATACCAAGACTTCCACCACCATGTGATTTGTTATACGCTCGGTTATGAGCTCGATCATGTACTCGGTTATGTGCTCGGTCATATGCTCGGTTATAGGCTCGATCATGTGCTCGGTTATGGGCACGGTCATGAGCTCGGTCATGTGCTCGTTCATGTGCTCGGTCATGTGCTCGGATTATGTGCTCGGTTATGTGCCCGGTTATGGGCTTGGTTATGTACTCAATTATGTGCTTGGTTATGGGATCAATTATGTAACTGGTTATGGGCTTGTTATGTACTCGATTATGTGCTCGGTAATGGGTCCGGTTATGGGTTCGGTTGTGGGATCATTCATGGGATTGATCATGGGCTCGGTCATTGGCATGGTCATGGGCTCAGTTATGAAACCGGCCTGGACCCGATTATGTAACTGGTTATGGGCTCGGTCATGTGCTCGGTTATGGGCTTTTTTATATAAACATAATCTTTGTAAGAAAACCGATACTAGAACTCTTGTAAAATTGATACCATTATCATGTAAACATAATATTAGAAATAAACTGAAACCATCACATTTTCAAAACTGATACACTATTCATGTTGGAGAATGGAGATTGTTGGAGAATGGAGTTTTGATGACAAACACTTTATTTCAATTATTATTGATTATAAAATATATGCTAACACTTTTTGTGCAGAATATATATATATATATATATATATATATATATATATATATATATATGCAGGAATTATATACTAGACATATTACTGAAGACTGTACAGTTATAAAGGTGATAGAGATTCAAAGATTAGAGAAATTTCAAGACTTGTGAGTAATCAAGATTTCAAGAGTTCAAGGGTTCAAGATCAATATATTTATCGAGTTTAGAATTTGTAAGACTCTAAATAGCACTCCAGGTTCAGATTAAAATTCTAATTTTCTATCCTCAATGCTCTCCATTTTTTTTTATTTTATTCTCAATTCTCTTTATTATTTTTCTATTTGTTTTTATTTTTATTCTTCTTTGTTTTCAAAATCTAAATTTTTTATATACTTTATATTTATACTTTATATGGTTTAAAACCTTATAATTTTATAAATACATTTATATAGTTTAAAAATATATTTTCATATGTTTTCCTATTATATATTATTAATTTACAACACTAGAATTTTACTCAAGAATTTCCAGAATTAGTTTTATATCAAAACACTTGAAAATATTTTGAAAATAAAAAATGTACATGGGTATGTCGACATAACAAAAAGAGCATGTTGACATATAACAACTATTTTTTCTAATTTTGAAGGGAAATGTCTTTTCACTATTTGAAACGCTTCAGAACCATTGCAACATACTCTTTAAAAAGATGTTAAAACCAATTTTTTTAACATCTCTTCTTCTCTAACTTCATCCTCTTTCATCCCTCCATTATTCTTAATAATTTTATGGTTTTTATACATATACTCTGCCGAATTAAATTCTGTTTTGATAAGACTTCTTCTCTCTACACTCTTTACTCTCTACTCTCTGAATCAAGTGCTATTGAAGAGTTATAGGGATGTTTTGTAATTGGTTGGGTTGAATAAACCTTTTTGTGAGTCAAAGAGGATTCGATGTTTCCTAGAGGGTCGTGAAATCAAGGAAATAGGAGTCAGTGTGTTCTTATGAGCCGTGAAATCAAGAAAATAGGATTCGGTGTGTTCTTTTGAGCCATGAAATCAAGAAAGTAGGATCAGTGTCCCCTTGTGAGCCATGAAATCAGGGAGGGGGTAATTGACTATTGAAAGAGTAATAAAACTCTGCACAATCCAACGTTCTGCGGGACTGGACATAGGAGTAATCCGAACCAGTGTGAAATCCGGTGTGTTCTTTCCTTTTCTGCATTTTTATTTCTGTTTATTTTGCATTTATGTATGTGATTGTATTTGTGGTGTTTGATTCATTCCATAATTCTCTTTATTTTTAAGTTTTGCTTAAATTCTTACAAACACTATTCACCCCTCCTCTAGTGTTTTCTTTGCCTGAACGATCCATTCCGCTATCCCTAACAATTGGTATCAGAGCAAGGTCTTTCAAAAGTTCATAATCTGATTTTTGAAATTTGGTAAAATGGCAAAATTTGGAATCTTTGATAATACTAGCATCAATTTATGCATTGCATCAATGTTAAAAGAGTTTGCATTTTAAAGAAGCATATGATCTACTAAAATATTGTTCAATACAGAAAAAGATGACTTCTATGACTTTTGAAAAATCAAAAGTTGAAAAGATGGGTGAAGTGGCTATTGGCAATTCAAATTCTGAAAAGGTGGCTATTGGAAATTCAAATCTTGAACTGGTGTGTTACATGGCTATTGAAAATTCAAATTCTGGAAAGCAACTGGTGGAAATGAAAAAGGACAAATGGATTGTAACAACCCGTATTTTCAATAACCTGTTATAACGTAAATCGAGGCAGAATTTAATTCTAAAATCTGAATCAAGGGAAACGGGCTATGCCATTGCGTTCGTCTCGGAAAAATACACGAAATAGAGTCCAAGTTTTCGAAAATCGGAGTCCGTATGACCCGATTAAGGCCTAACGAAGTTTTCAGAAAATTCCAAGGTAAAAACAGATTTCAAATTCAAACTTGAAATTGGAAAAATTGGGCCAGGCGGGAAAATTCCCACCACAGTACCCAAGTCGACAGCCCTGTCGACTTGGGAGTCGACTTGGTCTGACCAGGTCGACAGCCCTGTCGACTTGGCTCAGACGGCAAGTCTTGCCTGGTGCACCATTTTGAGAATGTGTTGAGCTTGGGGGCCAGATTCGGTTTAGAGGGCTGAGATTGGAACTAGGGTTTAATCCTATGGTCTAAATCACTAGCCTAATCTATAAATAAGACCCTAACCTACCCTAAATCATTCATTATTCATTCTAGCAACTAAACTATGTCAAAATCAAACCTCTCATGGCCTCCACTCTCTTCATACAATTCCTAAATCAATTCCTAAGTGATTTTCCATGCATACAAGTGTTTTTAGACTTGTATGATCATCATTAGCTTGCATTCAAGTCTTGTTTCTCTATTGGCATCTTAAAGGGAGAGTTTTGATCAAGTTTGCTTGCATTTTTGGGGTTTAATTAGTTGCATAAGGGGTTTCTTACATTTGCTAAACTCATTTGAGTCCGCATAAGCATTGTAAGCCCTATTCCTTTCATACTTGAACTTTAAGGTTAAATGTATGATATGCAAGTTTTGTATGCAAGTATGATATGCAAGTTGTCATATGTTATGCAAGTTTTGTATGCAAGTTTGATATGCAAGTTGTCATATGTTATGCAAGTTTTGTATGCAAGTTTGATATGCAAGTTGTCATATGTTATACAAGTTTTGTATGCAAGTTTGATATGCAAGTTGTCATATGTCATGCAAGTTTTATTATGCAAGTATGATATGCAAGTTGTCATATGTTATGCAAGTTTTATTATGCAAGTATGCAAGTTGTCATATGTTATGCAAGTTTTGTATGCAAGTTTGATATGCAAGTTGTCATATGTTATGCAAGTTTTGTATGCAAGTTTGATATGCAAGTTGTCATATGTTATGCAAGTTGATATGCAAGTTTATCATGTTGTAATATGCAAGTTGATATGCAAGTTTATCATGTTGTAATATGCAAGTTTATAGGCAAGTATGTCATGTTATGGTATGCAAGTATGTTATGCAAGTTTGGGGTTGAACATTTTGTTCATGCTATCATGTTATGCATGCTTTTGAGGCCTAATGCAAGTATATGAACCTATGTACATTTCATATGCCACCATGTTGAACTTGTGGCTTCAACACTTTTATGTCATGATTATGCCAAGTTCCCTCTTTCTATCCTTTATGCGCTATTGCGATATGTAAGCGATGGGATTGCGTTTGGGGTTGGGTAAACTTAAAAGACATAAAAACATAAGCTTGGGAATTTACCTATTAAGTTAGGTCTACCCATTGGGAATTTACCTATTAAGTTAGGTCTACCCAATTGCTTGAAAAACTTGTAATGTGTTTTGGAAACATGGTGGACATGACACTTAGAAAAGATAAGTGTGACCAACTCGAGGTTGGGTTGAGTTTGTAGCGTAAACCTACCCGGAACCGACCGGCTTAACTAGTTGCTACAAACAATAGGACCCAATGTGAGAAGTTGGTCATGTTGTACCTTGAACCCGAGGTTAGACCAAGTTGTGGTGTAAAGCTACCCGGACCCGCCGGCTTAACTAGTAACCACAACAAAGTCTAATGTGAGAGGTTAAGGCGCATTAATTAATTAATGCCTTGTGATTAGGGTTAAGTCATGGACCGCTGGAATACTTAACCAATGAAAACACGATGGGTTGGTTGGGTTAAGTCATGAACCTTGGGTACACTTAACCAACTTGGTACTTGAATGAGTTGGGTTAACCACGTTAACCCATTAAGGAAACCTTAGTTGCGTGGTCCTTTGCACCAGTAACCCTCTTAGTTGTATCATGACACCCTAGGGACTAGGCTAGGGAGGGGCACGATTACTGGGATGCCATGTAAGCGACCAAACGACGGCTGAGTAGGTGCGCCGGTGTGGGTTCAGGCGGGCCATGATCGTGCACATGGTCCGGAGTTGAAAAAGCAGGCACGGGCACCAGTAGGTTTAAAACTGTGCGTGCTTGGTTTGTGTCGGCGGTTGACACCCTAGGACTTGATACACCCTAGGGTGGACCTAGCACAGTTTAGCTACACTTCGTAGTTGGGCCGTATGACACAGACACTTGACGAGATAGGCTTATAGGGAGCCGATCGACTAGACCGTGCTAGTTGGACCTTGGTTTGGGTCATTCATGATGTTGGGCCAAACTTGGGCCTGGGGATCACTTCTTGTTTACACTTTGGACCTCGTATTGGGGTCACTTCATGTTATTGGGCCAAAGCTTGGGCCAAGAGATCAATACTTGTTTATTCAAGTCATGTTAGTTTACTAGTACACCTATGGTGCAAAACCTTAATCCTGATTATGCGATGACACCTTTATCTACCTTGATAGTTAATCATCATGCTAGTATGTTGTTATCCTTATGTTCATCCCTTGCTGCCCATACCAGTTAACTTTATCAGTTTACATTGATTGTAGTAGGGCTTACTCAGTCTTTTTGACTGACCTGTTTTCTTGCGCCTCTTTTCTTCCGTTCCCCCCCCCCCCCCCCAGGTCCTCAGGGAGGGAATACAGGAGCCTAGCTTGGATTACTTGCTTGTGGGATTTCAGTACATGTACGCTTTCTACATGAAGCTAGCTATGGTTCTCACGTATTTTGGGGATAGCACTTATGTATTTCTGTTTTCAGATGATGTTGTTTTATCTAGACTTGTTTATTGGGAAAATTGATATTATGTTTTACCAGACTTGTTTTGAAATGGTTTAAATCTTCCGCTGTTTTATCTATGTTATTTACTCTGTTTACATATATACATATGTTCTTGTTCTGCCTTGATATATCATTATGCATGTTTACCTGATTCAAACGCCCCTCCAAAGTCAGTGCACTTGCAAGAGTGGTACTGGCGGAGGTGGGGTGTTACATTTGGTATCAGAGCATACGGTTTACGAGAAGGAACAAAAAGGTTTTTTTTAGAAAACTTTTGGAAAACTATTTTCAAAACTAAGTATAAAGTATTTTCCAAAGAAAAGTCTAGTTTATTTTAAAGGCTATTCCCCAAAAAGCCATTAGCAAAATCCCTTCGTTTTTCTCCACTTTGAATCTATCTTTTTCTTCGTTTCCAGTATGGCCAATAACTTTGCCATTCCGGAGGGAGTACGCGTACCTTTTTGGTATAGGAGACTTTTTGAGGCTAGGGCGACCGAAGCCGGCCCCGCTGATGTTCCCCCTCCTCCAGTAGTTAATGTTCCTCCTCCCCCTCAGCATCCACAAGAGGATTTCGCGGAGATTTGTTATAACTTTAAGGCGTTGGGTTGCAAGAATTTCATTGGAACCGAGACATATGTAGAGGCCAGAAATTGGTTGAAAGAAACCGAAGATCTTTTTACCTTCTTTAATATAGATGACCGTAGGAAGGTTGTATTAGCAGTGTGGTTGCTAAGGGAAGAAGCTGCACGTTGGTGGGTGGTCACCACCGTTACTAGGCCAATTGAGACTTGGGATGACTTTCGGGGAAAGTTTGGACTAAGGTTCCTATCACTGAAGCAAGGGGACATGACTATTAGGGAATACATAGATCAGTTTAATCAACTGGCTCAGGTCGGTTTAGACTTGGTTAGCACAGTTCAGAAGAAGGCCCTATACTTTGCTCTAGGATTAAACGAGCCATTACATGGTTTGGCCATGACTCATATACCCTTGGGGGAAACTTTTGAGAGTTTGGTGAATATGGCCCTACTTAATGAAGAGAGTAGGAGTGACAAGGAGGAGATCAAGATGAATGATACTCAAGCCAAGAAGACTGATTCCCAGTGGAAAAGAAATCAGGGTAATCCAAGCGGTCAGAGCAGTCAAGGCAATAAGAACAAGAACAAGGGCAAGAACAACAAGAGGAAGTGCCATTATTGCGGTTCAGTTGGGCATCTTAGTAAGGATTGTCGGAAGAGAAAAAGGAATAATGGTGAATGCTTTTTCTGCGGTGAGACTGGACATTTCAGTAAGGATTGCCCGAAGAAGCAAGGGCAAGGCCAGGGTCAGACTCAGCGTGCTGGACCTTCGAGAGGGCAAGTTCATGCTCTCAATGCTGCTCCAGTTCCCGATCGAGGTAGTATTTCTGTTGAAAGCCTTGTATACATTTCTGATTTTCCTGTTCGTACCTTGTTTGATTTTGGTGCATCGCATAGCTTATTTCATCTGATCTAGTTGAAAGTTTGCACCTGAGTACTAGTCTAGTTTATGATCCCGTGTGTGGTTCAAATCCAATTGGGGTTTTTCGCCCACTTGTCTATTATCTACGTGGATTTGAAAAACTCCATCTCTAGTGTAGAGTTCTCATGTGATGCTTGTATTCTCGGTTTCATGGGGTATGAGTTGATTTTGACCATGGATTGGTTGTCCAGTTTTGGAGCCATTCTTGATTTTTGGAGCATAGGGTTGTGAGGCTCATGACTCGCCTCGGTAATACCCTAGGAATTTCTAGTAACCCTATGAGTCTCGTCATGTTGTGTTATCTTAAATCCCTCGACTCGTCTATCGATAGTTTGCAATCGGTGAGGGTGGTCCGAGAATATCCTGATATCTTGGGTGAAGTGAAGGGGGTTAGCCCTAAACGAGAGATAGATTTCCGCATTTATCTGGTTGATAATGCCAAGCCAGTTATGTGGCCGGTAAGGCACATGGTCCCGTGAGACGGGAGCTAAGTAAGCAAGTGAAGGAGTTGCTTGAGAAGAACTCCATTCGATGAAGCATTTCCGAGGAAGGTGCTCTAGTAGTATTCGCTACTAATGTGGACAGTTCGCTTCGCCCGTGTGTTGATTATCGTGGGTTGAACAAGAAGAATAGACAACCATTACCAAGGATCGATGGTCCGGTTGATCAGCTTGTAGGAACATCTGTTCTCTCTTGATCTTGCTACTGGATTCCATCAGCTCAGAGTAGCTGAGGAAAGTATAGACAAAGCTGCGTTCAGAACTCCAGATAGATTCTTAGAATGGCTGGTCATGCCATTCGGTTTGACTAATGCACCCGCATATTTCGTGGACTTGATGAGTAGGATGTTCAGGGAGTTCTTGAACAAGTTTGTCGTGGTCTTCGGAGATGATATTCTGATCTTCTCTAAGGATAAGGAAGAGCACGCAAGGCATCTCGTGGAGGTGATGGATACGCTCAGAGCGCATCAGTTGAAAGCCAAGTCCTCCAAATGTCATTTTGGAGAAAAAGGAGTTAGATTTCTTGGGCACATAGTTTCTAAGCAAGGCTTAGCGGTGGATCCCGCTAAAATGGTCGCGGTTCAAGACCGGAAAGCTCCGACGAGGACAATTGAAGTAAGAAGTTCTCTCAGTTTAATTAGTTAGTTAGCGTCCCTTGAGCTTAGACCTACCCTTCTGGATCAAGTAAGGACTTCACAGAAAGAAGACCCGCAGTTAGTCGAGATCATGGACATGTTGATTCGAGGCGAGATGTTAAGACACCTCGCTATAGATGACAAGGGATAGCTAGGATGCAATGAGAGAAAGAAGGCTCTTGAAGATGCACATTACACAGGGAAGTGGCCGAGTTTGTCCCAAGGTGCATGTTGGGCCAACAGGTTAAAGGCCAAGTCATAAAAAGACCGGTGGGCTATTACATCCATTGGAGGTCCCCGCAATGGAAGTAGTAAAGCGTCACGAAGGATTTCGTGGATGGACTGCCTAGATCAAGGCAAAGGGAATACGAGCATGTGGGTCATAGTAGGTAGACTCACGAAGAGTGCTCATTCCACTCCGGTAAAGAGCGAAAGGATTGCATCATAGCTAGCGACAGTTCACTTTCAAGAAATAAAGCGGTTGCACGAGGTTCCGTAAAGTATAGTTAGTAACCACGACTCAATCTTCACCAGTCAAGTTTTGAGATAGTCTACGGGAAGTCATGGGCAAGCAACTGAATCTAAGTACAGCCTACCATTCGCAGGCAGATGACCCATTTCGTTCAAGCATGAGTTATAGAAAATCCTGTTGGTAAGAGCAATTGGCAACATGGATTGGTATTTCCAAGAAAAGTTCTGCTGCGTGGAATACTTTATATTAAGTAGACGAGATCCAGGATTCACTAGTGAATTTTGGAGAGCTTGCACGAATCCATGAGGTCATGGTTATGTTTAATCCAAGAATGATAGAAGAGTAAGAAAAAGACGGTCAAAGCACAGTGGAGTTAAGCTCAAGGAAATGTGACTTAGAAGACTGAATGCTAGATACGCGCATCATATCTCTTTTTAAGAGCATATCCTTGATCCTTGTTTTCCTGTGGAACTTACTCGCGTATCATCTTTTTATGTATATCCTCTCGGTCCCATTTTCGGTCCTATTTCTGTCGGGAGGTATGGCTTATTGGCTAGTAATACATGTCAGGGTTTGAAGGGGTCCGTTAGGTTGACTAAACCTTTTGGGCTTTTATGGAATATGGGTTGGGTTAGGAAGGGATTTCTTGTAATCCAAAAGGAGTATATCTTGCTTATCCTCCCGATCTCTTTAGCATATCTTTTGCTATCCATGTTTGTCTTGTTTATCTAGTTTATCGTGTTAATCTTGTCATGAGAATCTTAGGTAGAAACCCTTTGGTTGAAACATGTGTTTGAAACATGTTATGCTTGATGGTTGCAAGTGGTTGCAAGTGTTTGCAAGTGGTTACTCGTTGATGCATTATACACGATTAGGCACTAGATCGGCTCACACACTCCTCATATTGCATATGCATGAGTGTTTATGCTTATTCATGGATGAAAATTTGTGTGTTATCACATGGATGTTGCATATGGGTGTATGTTATGTGCACACATATAGATGATATACATTATGTTAGAAATTGCATACATATGGATTCATTTCACTAACATAATTTGCATTGATGATATTCGCATTAGATAAGTACATATACACACACCTTTGCATATGTTCATCCAGCATTTAGAATCTTGTAAGGACAATGATTGCTCGTGGATGATGTTTTGAGTAGATGGATGTTGGATGGTAGGATACGTTCTTCCTAACTTGAAGATTTCGGGGACGAAATCCTTTAAGGAGGGGAGAATGTAACAACCCGTATTTTCAATAACCTGTTATAACGTAAATCGAGGCAGAATTTAATTCTAAAATCTGAATCAAGGGAAACGGGCTATGCCATTGTGTTCGTCTCGGAAAAATACGCGAAATAGAGTCCGAGTTTTCGAAAATCGGAGTTCGTATGACCCGATTAAGGCCCAACGAAGTTTTCAGAAAATTCCAAGGTAAAAACAGATTTCAAATTCAAACTTGAAATTGGAAAAATTGGGCCAATTGGGCCAGGCGGGAAAATTCCCGCCACAGTACCCAAGTCGACAGCCCTACCGACTTGGGAGTCGACTTGGTCTGACCAGGTCGACAGCCCTGTCGACTTGGCTGTCGACTTGGCTCAGACGGCAAGTCTTGCCTGGTGCACCATTTTGAGAATGTGTTGAGCTTGGGGGCCAGATTCGGTTTAGAGGGCTGAGATTGGAACTAGGGTTTAATCCTATGGTCTAAATCACTAGCCTAATCTATAAATAAGACCCTAACCTACCCTAAATCATTCATTATTCATTCTAGCAACTAAACTATGTCAAAATCAAACCTCTCATGGCCTCCACTTTCTTCATACAATTCCTAAATCAATTCCTAAGTGATTTTCCATGCATACAAGTGTTTTTAGACTTGTATGATCATCATTAGCTTGCATTTAAGTCTTGTTTCTCTATTGGCATCTTAAAGGGAGAGTTTTGATCAAGTTTGCTTGCATTTTTGGGGTTTAATTAGTTGCATAAGGGGTTTCTTACATTTGCTAAACTCATTTGAGTCCGCATAAGCATTGTAAGCCCTATTCCTTTCATACTTGAACTTTAAGGTTAAATGTATGATATGCAAGTTTTGTATGCAAGTATGATATGCAAGTTGTCATATGTTATGCAAGTTTTGTATGCAAGTTTGATATGCAAGTTGTCATATGTTATGCAAGTTTTGTATGCAAGTTTGATATGCAAGTTGTCATATGTTATACAAGTTTTGTATGCAAGTTTGATATGCAAGTTGTCATATGTCATGCAAGTTTTATTATGCAAGTATGATATACAAGTTGTCATATGTTATGCAAGTTTTATTATGCAAGTATGCAAGTTGTCATATGTTATGCAAGTTTTGTATGCAAGTTTGATATGCAAGTTGTCATATGTTATGCAAGTTTTGTATGCAAGTTTGATATGCAAGTTGTCATATGTTATGCAAGTTTATCATGTTGTAATATGCAAGTTGATATGCAAGTTTATCATGTTGTAATATGCAAGTTTATAGGCAAGTATGTCATGTTATGGTATGCAAGTATGTTATGCAAGTTTGGGGTTGAACATTTTGTTCATGCTATCATGTTATGCATGCTTTTGAGGCCTAATGCAAGTATATGAACCTATGTACATTTCATATGCCACCATGTTGAACTTGTGGCTTCAACACTTTTATGTCATGATTATGCCAAGTTCCCTCTTTCTATCCTTTATGCGCTATTGCGATATGTAAGCGATGGGATTGCGTTTGGGGTTGGGTAAACTTAAAAGACATAAAAACATAAGCTTGGGAATTTACCTATTAAGTTAGGTCTACCCATTGGGAATTTACCTATTAAGTTAGGTCTACCCAATTGCTTGAAAAACTTGTAATGTGTTTTGGAAACATGGTGGACATGACACTTAGAAAAGATAAGTGTGACCAACTCGAGGTTGGGTTGAGTTTGTAGCGTAAACCTACCCGGAACCGACCGGCTTAACTAGTTGCTACAAACAATAGGACCCAATGTGAGAAGTTGGTCATGTTGTACCTTGAACCCGAGGTTAGACCAAGTTGTGGTGTAAAGCTACCCGGACCCGCCGGCTTAACTAGTAACCACAACAAAGTCTAATGTGAGAGGTTAAGGCGCATTAATTAATTAATGCCTTGTGATTAGGGTTAAGTCATGGACCGCTGGAATACTTAACCAATGAAAACACGATGGGTTGGTAGGGTTAAGTCATGAACCTTGGGTACACTTAACCAACTTGGTACTTGAATGAGTTGGGTTAACCACGTTAACCCATTAAGGAAACCCTAGTTGCGTGGTCCTTTGCACCAGTAACCCTCTTAGTTGTATCATGACACCCTAGGGACTAGGCTAGGGAGGGGAACGATTACTGGGATGCCATGTAAGCGACCAAACGACGGCTGAGTAGGTGCGCCGGTGTGGGTTCAGGCGGGCCATGATCGTGCACATGGTCCGGAGTTGAAAAAGCAGGCACGGGCACCAGTAGGTTTAAAACTGTGTGTGCTTGGTTTGTGTCGGTGGTTGACACCCTAGGACTTGATACACCCTAGGGTGGACCTAGCACAGTTTAGCTACACTTCGTAGTTGGGCCGTATGACACAGACACTTGACGAGATAGGCTTATAGGGAGCCGATCGACTAGACCGTGCTAGTTGGACCTTGGTTTGGGTCATTCATGATGTTGGGCCAAACTTGGGCCTGGGGATCACTTCTTGTTTACACTTTGGACCTCGTATTGGGGTCACTTCATGTTATTGGGCCAAAGCTTGGGCCAAGAGATCAATACTTGTTTATTCAAGTCATGTTAGTTTACTAGTACACCTGTGGTGCAAAACCTTAATCCTGATTATGCGATGACACCTTTATCTACCTTGATAGTTAATCATCATGCTAGTATGTTGTTATCCTTATGTTCATCCCTTGTTGCCCATACCAGTTAACTTTATCAGTTTACATTGATTGTAGTAGGGCTTACTCAGTCTTTTTGACTGACCTGTTTTCTTTCGCCTCTTTTCTTCCGTTCCCCCCCCCCCCCAGGTCCTCAGGGAGGGAATACAGGAGCCTAGCTTGGATTTTGGATTACTTGCTTGTGGGATTTCAGTACATGTACGCTTTCTATATGAAGCTAGCTATGGTTCTCACGTATTTTGGGGATAGCACTTATGTATTTCTGTTTTCAGATGATGTTGTTTTATCTAGACTTGTTTATTGGGAAAATTGATATTATGTTGTACCAGACTTGTTTTGAAATGGTTTAAATCTTCCACTGTTTTATCTATGTTATTTACTCTGTTTACATATATACATATGTTCTTATTCTGCCTTGATATATCATTTTGCATGTTTACCTGATTCAAACGCCCCTCCAAAGTCAGTGCACTTGCAAGAGTGGTACTGGCGGAGGTGGGGTGTTACATGTATACTGGATAGTGGCTGTTCAAGACATATGACTGGAAATCCAGAACTACTCAATAATCTGAAGTATGAAGATGGTGGGTTGGTAAACTTCGGAGATAATTCTAAAGGATACATCATTGGAATCGGCAATGTCTGTAATTCTGAAACTCCTACTATTTCTGATGTTTTATTAGTTAGAAATTTAAAACACAATTTACTAAGTATAAACTTTGCGATAAAGGATATAAAATAAAATTTGTAAAGAATAAATGTTTCATAGAAGATAGGAATTCAAAAGTTATATTCGAAGGAGATAGAAAGAAAAATATTTATGTATTAAGTATGAAAATTTCCATCGATAATTTATGTCTTATGGCCAATACAAGTTATCCCTAGATTTGGCATAAGAGATTCAGTCATATAAATTTCAAACAAATTTCTAAAGTTTCTAAATTAGATTCAGTTAGAGGATTACCCAAAATGAAATTCAAAGTTAATAACTTATGTGATGCTTGTCAATTCGGAATATTAAAGAAGTGTTCATTAAAATCAAAAGAAGAAATTACCACTTTAAAACCATTAGAGTTAATACACATGGATTATTTGGTCCATCTCAAACTCAATCAATAAATCATAATAGATATGTGTATGTAATAGTAGATGATTTTTCTAGATACAATTGGACTTAGTTTCTTCAAAATAAAAGTGATGCTTTCGATCAATTTAAAACTTTCTCTAAAAGAATTCAAAATTTATTATCACCAAAAATTAAAATAATACGTAGCGATCATGGTAGAGAATTCGAAAATGAGAATTTTGAAAAATATTGTAATAAAAAGTGAATAACCCATAATTTTTCAATCCCAAGAACTCCTCAACAAAACGAAGTAGTTGAACGTAAAAATAGAACGATACAAGAATGTGCAAGAACTATGTTATCCGATAGTAACTTACCAAGGAATTTTTGGGCTGAGGCAGTAGCAACAACTTGTTATATTATTAATAGAATTTCAATGAGACGTTTGACTCATAAAACTCCTTATGAACTTTTATATAACAAGAAACCAAAAGTATCATATTTAAAAATATTTGGAAGTAAATGTTTTATACTTAATACAAAAGATAATTTAGAGAAATTTGATTCAAAATTAGATAAAGGAATTTTTATTGGATATTCAGAACGAAGCAAGGCTTATAGAGTTTTTAATACTCAAACCAACACTATAGAAGAAACATTAAACGTATCTTTTGATGAAAACTATAAAAGTTTAACTCAAAACAATGAAGACGATCGTGAGGATGGAATTAATGAAATAAATAATGAAGATAACCAAACAAATAAAAGAATTAGATTACTTAAAGACCATCCTGTATAAAATATCTTAGGGGACATTGAATCCGTTGTTAGAACTCGTAATCAATTAAATAATATGAGTAATACTGCATTTATATCAACTATAGAACCCAAAAATCCAAAGGAAGCTTCTTCTGATGATTCATGGATACTTGCTATGCAAGAAGAATCAAATCAATTTACTAGAAATGAAGTATGGGAACTTGTTCCTAAACCAGAGGATAAAACAATAATAGGAACCAAATGGGTATATATAAATAAAATGAATGAATATAGTGAGGTAGTAAGAAATAAGGCATGACCAGTAGCATAAGGATATACTCAAGAAGAAGGAATAGATTATGATGAGACTTTTGCCCCATAGCAAGACAAGAGGCTATTAGAATTTTACTAGCTTTTGCAAATTATAATAATTTCAAATTATATCAAATGGATGTCAAAAGTGCATTCCTAAATGGATTTGTCAAAGAAGACATATATGTAGAGCAACCACCCCTATTTGAAGATAAAAAATTACCAAATCACGTATATAAACTGAAGAAGGCGTTATATGGATTAAAACAGGCTCCTAGAGCTTGGTATGATAGATTACGAAATTATTTATTACAATCAAACTTTGAAATAGGAAAATTAGATAATACACTGTTTAGTAAGAAACATAACAAAGATATACAATTAGTACAAACATATGTTGATGACATAATCTTTGGATCAACAAATGAAAAAATAAACAAAGAATTTTCAGATATTATGACCAAGGAATTTGAAATGAGCCATATGGGAGAATTATCATTCTTTTTAGGTTTACAAATTCGACAACTAAAGAATGGAATATTTATTAATCAAGAAAAATATGTGAGAGATTTAATTAAAAATACAATCTAACAACAACAAATGGTAGACCAACACCTATGGCAACTAATATTGCTTTAAGTAAAAATAATACATCAAAAGATGTTGATCAAAAACTATACAGAAGAATGATAGGATCGTTACTATATATAACCGCTAGTACACCAGATATAATGCATAGTGTATGTCTCTGTGCAAGATATCAATCACAACCTAAGGAAACTCATTTAACAGCCATAAAACGTATTTTGAGATATGTAAAGCATACATCAGATTTTGGATTATTTTATCCTAAAAATGATTCATTCGATCTAGCTTCGTACTGTGACGCTGATTACATGGGATGTAAATATGATCGAAAAGTACTAGTGGAACATGTCATTTTCTAGGACATTCCCTTGTATCTTGGTTTAGTAAGAAACAAAATACCGTATCTTTGTTAATAGCTGAAGCAGAATATATATCTGTTGCTTTAGCGTGTTCACAAGTAATTTATATGCAACAAACTTTAAAGTAATTTATATGCAACAAACTTTAAATGATTTTGGTTTAAGTATAAGTAAATCACCTATATACTGCGATAATACAAGTGCTATAAATATTTCTAAAAATCCTACTCATCATTAGAGAACTAAACATATTGATGTGCGACATCATTTTCTATGAGATAATGTAAGTGAAGAAAAGATTTCACTTGAATTTATAGAAACAGATAAACAAATAGCTTACATATTAACCAAACCATTAAATGAAGCAACATTCACTAAATTTAGGAGAGAATTAGGTATATGTATATGTTCATTAAGTGAATTAGAATAATTAAAGTAATAATATATATATATAAGAAATTAAAACAATGAAACTTAAAACAATACTATGTCGACATGAATTTTCTGCTATGTCGACATATAATTGAATTTTTTTTAAATTAATTCCCACCAAAAGTTAGTTATTTCAACGTAATAAATCTATTAATTCGACTTTTCTTCCTCATTTTAATTCTTCTTCTCTGTAAAAACTCTAAAATTGAAAATTTCAATGGCTTCCACTAATCCAAGTACTCAAAACAACTCTGATTCATATGCTGGACCATCCGAGGGTCCACTTCAATAATCTACGCTTTCTAGAGTGATCGAAATCAAAGAAAAAATGGAGTATTTGCTGCAAATGGTGGTTGAGATGCAAGTACTTCAAATTAGACTAAGTTAAGAGCAAAACAGACAAGGAAAAGTAATGAGAAGTCTCTTAAAATTTATAATGGATAATGAGACTAATCTGATTATCATCAATGATGATAATCAACCAATGGAAGAAGAGGGTGAACCAGAAGAAGAACCAGAAGAGGAAGAAGAAATGATGGAGGAAGAAGAACAACAAGAGACTCAACCAACGGTTACAGACGAAGATGATAACATTGAGTGCATAGGAGAAGTTCTATTTGACAAAAATGGGAATGTGATGAAAAGAATGGAGAATTCTGTCTCCATTATCCAAATTGTCCAATTCACAAATCTCCTATTGTCAAATAATTAAGTGTTTAAGGATTTTTCTAGATTTCTTTTTATTACGTTCCTATGATAAGTTGTATATGTATAAAGTCATGTATATGTACACGTGATTGTTTAATAAAATTGTCATTTATGGTTTATATAGTTATAAACTTCTAAAAACATAAATATTATGGTTAGTTTAAATAGATTAAGAGAGTATTCTACTTAGTAATAGTTAATAAATTAAGGGTGAGTATTTTTATTATGGATAGTTACTTATTTTCTATTCAGAGAATTATACAATTTAGGGGGAGTATTTTTACGAATATTACTTAGGTTCTAGGGTTGTATAACTTAGGGGGAGTATCCTTAGAATTTATTTTTGATAATGCCAAAGGGGGAGAAATTATAGAATATAGGCATAGTTTATAGGATTCTTACAGATACGGGGAGTATAGAAGGAACATCATCAAACAGGTATGATATTTTATAAACTAAGGTTGTCATCATCAAAAAGGGGAGATCGTTGGAGAACAAAGATTGTTGGAGAATGGAGTTTTGTTGACAACAACCTTGTTTCAATTATCATTGATTATAAAATATATGCTAACACTTTTTGTATAGAATATGTATATATATATATATATGTGTGTGTGTGTGTGTGTGTGTGTGTGTGCAGGAATTATATACAGGAAATATTACTGAAGGCTATACGGTTATAAAGATAAAAGAGATTCAAAGATTAGAGAAATTTCAAGACTCATGAGTAATTAAGATTTCAAAAGCATTTGACACTGTGGATTGGGAGTTCATGTTAGATATGCTAGAAGCAAGGGGATTTGGTCAAGCTTGGATTGGATGGATGAAAAAGATTTTTATGGCATGTAAAGCGAATATTTTGGTTAATGGTGTTGCAGGTAAAACTATAAGCTCGAAGAGAGGATTAAGGCAAGGTGATCCGTTGTCACCTTTGTTATTTGATTTCGCAGCTGATGTTTTCTCTCAAATTCTGCGTATTAGCTGTGCAAATGGTATTTTAAAAAGCTTTGGAGATGAGTACGTCATGGGTGGAATCACTTTGTTACATTACGCTGATGATACTATTATCTTCAGTAGACCAGAATGCAAATACATTATTGCGCTCAAGTTTATCCTTTATGCATTTGAAAATCTATCGGGATTGAGAATCAATTTTCATAAGAGCTTTGTTCTTGTGATTGGAGCTGATCCTGGAGTGGAGAAGGACATTGCTGATATGTTAAACTGTAAGGTGGGTGAGTTCCCATTGAATTATCTTGGTTTGTGCATTAGGCCAGGGAAGCTTCACAAAGATGATTGGTTCTCTCTAATACATAAGGTAGATAAGAGATTATCAAGATGGAAAGGAAATTCATTATCTAAAGCTGGAAGGCTTATTCTTGTTAATTCGGTGTTAACAGCAATTCCTTTATACTAGTTGTCTTTTTTTAAATTTCCTGAATGGGTGGTCAAGAAAATTGATGCAGTTAGAAGAAATTTTCTTTGGGTTGGCAAAAGTGAGGCTAGTGCAGCAGCTTGTTTGATTTCCTGGAATCAAATTTGCAAGAGTAAAGAACAAGGTGGTTTGGGAGTAATTAGTCTGGTTGACATGAACAAAGCTTTGCTATGTAGATGGTTGTGGCACATATCAGCCCATAAAGATTCATTATGGTGTGAATGGGTATCTAACACTTATTATAATGGCATTTTTTCATTATATGTTAATGTTAGTCACCCTTCTTCATTTTGGAGGGGCATTATGGATACTTCACATATTTTTAAAGTGTAATACAGTATAAAAATGAACAATGGCAGATGGTGCTATTTCTGGCTAGACAAAAGGCTTCTTCCAATTGCTTTTGCTTCGGAATTTAGTTGTTTGTTTGAAATTTCTTGTAAGAAATTTGCTTGTGTTTCTGATTTGTTTGATCCTTTGGCTGAGGGATTTAAGTGGAAGTTGACCTTTAATAGAATCATTGAAGGAAGAGCTCTTATGCAGATGTTGGAGCTTTTTAAACTTTTGGAGGATGTTTGTGTTGTAAATAGTGATGATGAATGTTATTGGAGTAACAAGACTAAGTTTTCAGTGAAGAGATGCTATGAGATGATTAATTTCTCTGGAAGGAAAATGTTGGGGTTTAAATATATGTGGAGTTTTGTTGAGGTTCCTTTGAAGATTTGCATGTTTATGTGGACTTTAATGCATGGAAAAGTTAACACTAAGAGTCTTCTCAGAAGGAAGAATATCAATGTGGATGAGTTTTATGGTCTTTGTAGTGCTGAAACAGAGGATTACATGAATTTGTTCTGTGACTGTGATCTGGCATTCTATGTCTGGACTAAATGCATGGTGAACGTGAATGGTAATCTTGCCTGGAGGGATTTGATTTGAGATCAAGTTCAGTTTTGGAGTCACACCTCTTCTAGAAACTGTGCATTTCTTAATTTTGCATTTTGTTGGGTTATTTGGAATGAACGAAACAGTAGATGCTTTAAAAATGTTGCTAAATCATCAACTGCCATTGTTTTTCTAGTTTTAAAGTACTTTTACAAGTGGGCTGGTATTGATGATTGGGTTTTCATTGATTGTATTACAGATGGCAGGGGAGCTGGAGGCATCTGATAGGCTCCTACTGCTTTGGAGTTGCACGGCACTAATATTTAGCGTAGCATTTTGTTGTAATCACATTTTGTAGCTCCTGCGTGAGCGTTTATATTGTGATGTTTGTAGTATTTTTTTGGCTCCTGTGTGAGCGCTTTATGTTTCTTTTTGTGGTGCCGTTGTATCTCTAGACTTTGTATTTGCTTCAGTATTTATATATGGCGTGGCGCTCTATGGAGTCGCCACTACCTTGCTCTCAAAATAAATAAATAAATAAATAAATAAGATTTCAAGAGTTCAAGATCAATATATTTATAAAGTCTAAATTTTGTAAGACTCTAAATAGCACTCTAGGTTGAGATTCAAATTCTGATTTTTCAATTCTATCCTCAATCCTCTCCATTTTGTTTTTCTATTTTATTCTCAATCCTCTCTATTTTGTTTGTTTCTATTTTTATTCTTCTTTGTTTTCAAAAACTAAATTTTTTATATACTTTATATTTATACTTTTTATAGTTTAAAACCTTATAATTTTATAAATACATTTATATAGTTTAACAATATGTTTTCATATGTTTTCCTATTATATAATATTAATTTACAACACTAGAATTTTACTCAAGAATTTCTAGAATTAGTTTATGTCAAAACACTTGAAAATGCTTTGAAAATCAAAAATGTACATGGGTATGTCGACACAGCAAAAAGAGCATGTCGACATATAACAGCTATTTTTTTCTAATTTTGAAGGGAAGTGTCTTTTCACTATTTGAAACGCTTCAGAACCGTTGCAACCCTTCATACTCTTTAAAAGAGGTTAAAACCGAATTTTTTAACATCTCTTCTTCTATAACTTCATCCTTTGATCCCTCTATTATTCTTAATCATTTTATGGTTTTTACACTTATAGTCTGCCAAATTCAATGCTGTTTTGATAAAACTTCTTTTCTCTATACTCTCTATTCTCTGAATTAAGTGCTATTGAAGAGTTATAGGGATGTTTTGTAATTGGGTTGGGTTGAATAAACCTTGTTATGAGTCAAAGAGGAGTCGATGTGTCCTTATGGGCCGTGAAATCAACGAAATAGGAGTCGGTGTGTTCTAGTGAGCCGTGAAATCAAGAAAATAGGAGTCGGTGTGTTCTTGTGAGTCTTGAAATCAAGAAAGTAGGAATCGTTGTCTCCTTGTGAGCCGTGAAATCAGGGAGGGTGTAATTGACTATTAAAAGAGTAATAAAACTCTACACAATCTAGCGTTGTGCGGGATAAAACGTAGGAGTAATCCGAACTAGTATAAAATCTGGTGTGTTCTTTCTTTTTCTGCATTTTTATTTCTGTTTATTTTGCATCTGTGTTTAAATTTGTGTTTGTGATTGTGTTTGTAGTGTTTGATTGATTCCATAATTCTCTTTAGTTTTAAGTTTTGCTTAAATTCTTACAAACACTATTCACCCCCCCTATAGTGTTTGCTTTGCCTGAACGATCCATTCCGCAGTCCCTAACAATTCATAGAAATATAAACTAAGTAAAAAAAATTGATACCAGTGTGCTACCAAGACTAATATCCTTACATTGTTATTAAAAAACTGATACTATAATGCATGTAAAACTGATACCAGTGTGCTACCATGACTGATATCTTTACATTGTTATTAAAAAAAATACTAGAATGCATGTAAAACTGTTACCATACTCATGTAAACATAATACCAAAAATAAATCGATGCATTACTTTTGCAAAACTGATACCCTATTCATAAAAACATAGTCTAAATGTAAAAACTGATACATGTGTGCTTCAAAGACTAATATCTTCACATTGTTATTGCAAAGCTGATACTAGAATGCTTGAAACAATGATACCATACTAATGTAACAGACTTCCAGTTGCAACCTAATCAGTACCTACGACATGTAAAAGACATCCGAACACAAGGCATAATTGGGTACTTCAGCAACGATTCTACATCTAGTAGGGATTAATTAACTGAGTAGTTACCTGTGACACGTAAAAGACATTTTGACCAAAGCCTTAATCGGGTACCTATGACACGTAAAAGGCATCCGGACGCAAGGCCTAATCGGGTACCTATGACACATAAAAGATATCTGAACACAAGGTCTAATCAGGTACTTCAGCGACGATTCTGCACCCAGTAGGGATTAATTAACCGAGTTGGTACTTGTGACATGTAAATGACACCCTGACGCAAGGCCTAATCGAGTACCTATGACATTCAAAAGACACCTGGACACAACACATAATCGGGTACCTATGACACGTAAAAGACATCCGAACGTAAGGCCTAATCGGGTATCTATGACACGTCAAAGACATCTGGACGTAAGATTAATCGGGTACTTCAGCAACGATTCTGCTCCCAATATGGATTAATTAACCACGTTGGTACCTGTGATACGTAAAAGACATCCCGCCGAAAGCCTAATCGGTTATGTATGACATGTAAAAGACATCCGGACGCAAGGCCTAATCGGGTACTTCAGCTATGATTTCGCACCCAGTAGGGATTAATTAACCGAGCGGGTACATGTGACACGTAAAAGACATTCAGACACAAGGCCTAATTTGGTACCTATAACACGCCAAAGACAACCAAATGCAAGGCCTAATCGGGAACTTCAGCAATGATTCTACACCTAGTAGGGATTAATAACTGAGCTGGTACTTGTGACACGTAAGAGACATTCGAACGCAAGGCCTGATCAGATATTTATGACACATAAAAGACATCCGGATGCAAGGCCTAATCGGGTACCTATGACACGTAAAAGACATCTGAATGCAAGGCCTAATCGGGTACTCCAGCAAAGATTCTGCCCCTTGTAGAGATTAATTAACCGAGCGGCTACCTGTGACACATAAAAGACATTGAAAGGCCTAATCGGGTAATTATGACACGTAAAAGACATCCAGACGCAAGGCCTTATCGGGTACCTATGACACGTAAAAGGCATCCAAACGCAAGGCCTAATCGGTCACTTCAGCAACAATTCTGCACCCAGTAGGGATTAATTAACTGAGCTGGTACTGTGACACATAAAAGACATTCAAATGCAAGGCCTAATCGGGTACCTATGACATGTAAAAGACATCCAAACACAAGGCCTAATCGGGTACCTCTGATACGTAAAAGATGTCCGAACACAAGGCCTAATAAGGTACTTCTGCAATGATTCTGCCACAGTATGGGTCGATTAACCGAGCGAGTACCTGTGACACGTAATAGACATTCAGACGCAATACTAATCGGGTACTTATGACACGTTAAAGACATCCAGACGCAAGGCCTAATCGGGTACCTATGACACGTAAAAGACATCCGAACGCAAGGCCTAATCGGGTACTTCAGCAACGATTCTGCACCCAGTAGGGATAAATTGATCGAGCTGGTACCTGTGATACATAAAAGACATTCGGACGTAAAGCCTAATCGGGTACCTATGACGCGTAAAAGATATTCATACGCAAGGCCTAATCGGGTACCTATGAAATGTAAAAGATATCCGAACACAAGGCCTAATCGGGTACTTCAGCAACGAGTCTACATCCAGTAGGGATTAATTAACCGAGCGAGTACTTGTGACACGTAAAAGACATTCGGACGCAAGGTCTGATCAGGCATTTATGACACGTAAAAGTCATCCGGATGCAAGGCCTAATCGGGTACCTATGACACGTAAAAGACATCCGAATGCAAGGCCTAATCGGATACTCCAGCAACGATTCTGCACATAGTAGGTATTAATTAACTGAGCGGGTACTTATGACATGTAAAAGACATTCAGATGCAAGGCCTAATCGGGTATTTATGACATGTAAAAGACATCCGGGCGCAAGGCCTAATCGGGTACGTTTGACACGTAAAAGACATCCGAACGCAAGGCCTAATCGGGTACTTCAGCAACGATTCTGCACTCAGTAGGGATTAATTAACTAAGCTGATACCTGTGACACATAAAAGACATTCGGTCGCAAGGCCTAATCGGGTACCTATGACATGGAAAAGACATCCAGATGCAAGGCCTAATCAGGTACCTCTGACACGTAAAAGATATCCGAACACAAGGCCTAATCAGGTACTTCAACAATGATTCTGCCTCTCAGTAGGGATCAATTAACCGATGTGACACATAAAAGACATTCAGACGCAATGCATAATCGGTTACTTATGACATGTTAAAGACATCCAGATGCAAGCCCTAATCGGGTACCTATGACACATAAAGTACATCCGAACGCAAGGCCTAATCGAGTATTTCAGCAACGATTCTACACCCAATAGGGATTAATTAATTGAGCTGTTACTTGTGATACGTAAAAGACATTCAGATGTAAAGCCTAATCGGGTACCTATGACACGTAAAAGATATCCAGACGCAAGGCCTAATCGGGTACCAATGAAACGTAAAAGATATGCGAACACAAGGCCTAATCGGGTACTTCAGCAACGATTCTACACCCAGTAGGGATTAATTAACCGAGCGGGTACCTATGACATGTAAAAGACATTCGGACACAAGGCCTAATCGGTACTTATGACACGTAAAAGTCATCCGGACGCAAGGCCTAATATGGTACCTATGACACGTAAAAGACATCTGAATGCAAGGCCGAATCAGGTACTTCAGCAATGATTCTGCACCCAGTAGGGATTAATTAACCGAGCGGGTACCTGTGATAAGTAAAAGACATTCGGACGCAAGGCCTAATCGGGTACTTATGACACGTAAAAGACATCCAGATGCAAGGCTTAATCGGGTACCTATGACACGTAAAACAAAAACACAAGGCCTAATCGGATAATTCAGAACAATTTTGCACCCAGTAGGGAGTAATTAACCGAGCGGGCACCTGTTAGGGGTGAGAAAAATTCGGTTTGAACCGAATTAACTGACCAAACCGGTTCATTTCGGTCGGTTCGGTTTGGTTTAAAAATTAAGTCGGTTTGAATTTGGTTAGTCAAATATATATTTTTTGGTTATCGGTTTAACTGAATGAACCAAACTTTTAATTTATAATTTAATTTTATGATATTGGAGTGCTTTAAATAATTAGTTTAGTTATATAATACAAAGACATTTGTTGTTAATAGATCAAATCTCATCATAAACATAAAATTTACTATATAAAATTTCTTCAAAGATGAACATATGTTTCACTTTGAGTGAATCCAGCATTTGAATAATAATACATCCTTCAAGTTCGGTTAAAAAGGTTACCGTCCGAACTAATTATTTTGGTTCGGTTTGATTTGAAAAAAAAATTGGTTCCAACTCAGTTTGAGTTTTTTTATGTCCAAACCAACCGAACTATGACCCCTAATACCCGTGGCACGTAAAAGTCATTTGGACGTAAGGCCTAATCGGGTACTTATGACATGTAAAAGTCATCCGGATGCAAGGCCTAATCGGGTACCTATAACACATAAAAGACATCCTAACATAAGGCCTAATCGGGTACTTCAGCAACGATTCTGCACCTAGTAGGAATTAATTAATCGAGCTGGTACCTGTGACACCCTAAAGACATCCAGAAAAAAGGCTTAACCGGGTACCTATAACACGTAAAAGACATTTGGACACAAGGCCTAATTGGGTTCTTATGACACGTAAAAGACATCCTGACGCAAGGCCTAAGCGGTACCTATGACACTTAAAAGACATCCGAACGCATGGCCTAATTAGGTACTTCAACTACGATCCTGCACCCAGCAGGGATTAATTAACTGAGTGGGTACCTGTGACACGTAAAAGACATTTGGACGCAAGGCCTGATCAGGTACTTATGACACGTGAAAGACATTTGAACATAAGGCCTAATCAGGTACCTATGACACGGAAAAGACATCCGAACACACGGCCTAATCAGGTACTTCAGCAACGATTCTGCACCCAATAACAATTAATTAACCGAGCTAGTACCTGTGATACATAAAAGACATTCGGATGCAAGGCCTAATCGGGTACCTATAACACAAAAAGATATCCGAATGCAAGGCCTTATCGAGTACCTATGACACATAAAAGACATCCAAACGCAAGGCTTAATCGGGTATGTAATATAATGTGTGTGTTTCATTTTGCTTGGTAAAATAGTCGGTTATGAGCTCAATTATCTGCTCAGTTATAGGCTTTGTTATGGACTCAATTATAATCTCAGTTATGTGCCCACTTATAAGCTCAGCTATGTGCTTGTTTACATGCTCGGTAATGTACTCAGTTACGTTATCGGTTATGGTCTTGGTTATGATTTGGGTTATATGCTCAGTTATTGGTTTAGTTATGGGCTTTTTTATATAAACATAATCTCAATAATAAAACTGATACCAGAAAGCTAGTAAAACTGATACCATATTAATGTATACATAATTTCAGAAAGAAAACTGATACCACTATGTTTGCAAGAATGATATGCTATTTATAAAAACATAATTTACTGGTGTGCTTCCAAAACTAATACCTTGACTATGTTATTACAACATATAATAGCCCATGACTGGGAACCAAACCGTACCTAGTAGGAATTCTTAAACCGAGTAGGTACCCATCATACGTAAAATACGTCTGACAGAAAAGCCTAATCAAGCACCCATGGCGTTCAAATCCTGATACCTGCCTATTTTTATATCAAAAGGACGGCTTAATGATGTAAATAGAGCCTCAGTCAAAAAAAATGATACCAAAATGCTTTCAAAATTAATACTAGTTAATTTGCAAAAATGATTCCATATTCACATAAACAATATCTCACTATCAAAACTGATAACGGTTATCTTGGAAAACTAGTACAACATTTGTTTAAATATAATCATAGTACCAAAACTGATACCAGTATGCTTCCGAAACTGATACCAGAAACTGTATATTGCAACATTTAAGATAAAAATGATAACAATACAATCAATAACTGATATCTACAAATCAAGCAACATAAAACACACACAGTACGTGTGTGTGTATACATACATACATACATATATATATATATATATATATATAAAGCATTAACTAAAACATGATAGTAAACCAAAATTCAATGAATACTCACAACCATTCTCAAATTTATTACATTTCCAAATCTGAATGCATAAAGTAAAGGCAAAAATTTGTAAAATCTGTAATACAAATGTAAGAAAATATCAATTCTTCGAAGCTTGACGTTGCGCTTGTTGTGGCCAAACTTCTTACACACACCACACTGATTTTGTTTATTTTGGAAAAATGCAAATCAACCTTTAGTAGAAGGTCTACCAGCACCACGTTTGTCTTTAGAAGGCTTAATGACATCTTCAATGTAAGGATCAACAATGGGCTTATCATAGTTAGGAATTGGATTCACTGGATCAGTATAAGAAGATCGCAACAAAACCGTATACCCGAAGTATAGATCTAGTAATGCACTTGATATTTGATAGCATGAGCACAAGGAAATCTGGTAACTTTTCATTAATTGAAAGTACAACTCCGATTTTGAAGATCAACATGATGAGAAGATGGAGACTTGACTTCAGTATGAATTCTGAAGATTTGTAAACAACCCAACCAAACCCTTCATCCATCAACCCTTTTAACTTATGCTCCGTAGATGGACAAAGAATGGTAGTCCAAAAATGACACTCGTCTCTCCTTTTGGCCATTTATTCCATAATTTCAATCCTAATTCCATCTGAGCATGAAATAATTAGCAATGCTCTTTCCACTATAATCCAACTATTAAAACTTTTAGCTACATTTGAACTATACTCTCTATATCGTTTACCCTTAAAAAAAACAAATCAGCCCACTTATCAAACGGTTTATCCTTCAAAAAGTTCATGGCTGCAGTACCACAAACGTCCAAAAATTTAGAATGTGCAGCTTCAAATTCATTTAAATTTTAAGCTCTCGAACAAAACATAAACAACTCAACAACCGAAATATTTTTATTCTTCGACTTAACAGCTGAAAGAAAATTTTGTTCCATAAGAAGATAACAAAAATTATGAAATGCATTAGGGAAAACTTCATGAATACCCAAAACTAACGCATGATGACGATCTGACGTAAAAATCAAATCACGTGCTTCTTCAAGCATTTTCTTCAAGTGACATAAAAACCATCTCCAATTATCCACATTTTCAATGGAGACTACACCCATAGCTAAAGGGGAAAAGCCGACAAATTAAATAACAGTTAAATAGACAATCAAAATAAAGCACACATACATGTAAACAATAATTGATAGCAGCAGATACCTAAAGCTGATACCAGAAAACTGGAAATAAGTAAGGAAAATCAAAAAATCAAAAAAATCTGATACTAAAAGACACATAAAACTAATATCTGAAAACTGGAAAATTAATTTTTAACAAGAAATCATAAAAAACTGATACTATCAGGCTATGAAGACTGATACCAAGAAACTGGAAAATTAAATATGAACTATAACTTAAAAAAACTGATACTGCCAGGCTCCTAAAACTGATATATAAAAACAAACGTAAATAAGTTGATACTACAAGTCACCTGACACCAGTATGTGAGAATAAAAAAAACTTGAATACAAAAAACAAAACATAAATACCTTGATTACCATTCTTTGCGGTAGCTCTATCAATACACCCGGTCGTCCCTTTAAGTAAGTAGCATCTAAAAAAATCATGGCTCGACAATACTCAAACCCACGTATACAAGCAGAAAGGGCAATAAACACTCTCTCAAACTGGTTAGTACTATCATTAACCTCTAAGGCAACATAAATACCCGGGTTATGATTTTGTAATGCCTCCAAATACCATTGTAAGACATAGCATCATTACCGTACAATTCAGTCAAAGCAAGTTGTTTTGCAGAATAAGCAAATGGATAATTCAATTCAATATTATATTCTCGACGAAAATCAGCTATGATCTCCTTAGGCTTCTTGCTTGGATGATCATGAATTTCATATATAATCAACGATTTAATAAACGAGCTAGAAATATGGGGATTGCTCAAATTTCTAAGTCCACCACCACAAGGATGCTCACTAACTAAATTCCGTACGAAAAACCTACTAAGTTGTTCGGAATCACAAGTAGTTTGAATTTTAAACTGACATCCAGTGGAAGAGGGAGAAGAGCAAACAACTGTTATTCTAGAAGAACAATTCTTTAAAAATAATAATTCATATCCTGCTTGAATTTGATGTGCCATCAATAAAGCACTCTTTTTATGTAGTTGAAAGCACACTATAATTTGAAGATCGGAATCAATATCAACATAAATTATTTTGTTCTCAAGCAAATAACTAATCTCAATTGAAAGAGGAGTAAGTTGAGAACAATGATGGCATAATTCATTCTTCAAATCATATAACGAACAATCTATGGCCAACCGAGTACTGAAGGTAGTATTATTAAACAAAAACAAAACCAAAAGACTATTATCACCACCGCAAAAAGATCATATAAAAAAATGTAATCAGCAAATTATTAATTCAAGAAAAAAAATACCCACATTACATAACTCATACACGTAAATATAATTCTGATATCCTAAAATATACAAAATAGACAGCCAGAATAAGTTACTATATTAATTAATTAAAACTGATACCACTTTTGATTCAAAACTGATACTATATTGTTGTACACTTAACAACAGAGAACAAACTAATATCACTAATGACATAAAACTGATACCATAGATCTATACATAATTTTACAACCAATACCATATGCCTGAAGAGAATGCAATATAGAGTCACTCCAACTTATACAATTTGACAGTATAAAACTGATACCAAATCCATTAAGCACGTAGCATAACACATTACAATAGTGTAATCTAAAGGATCAAACAAAAATGAAAACAATCTAAAAATTGAGGACAATTTGATACATCTATGAACACAATCTAAACAAGTAAAAAAACAAAAAAAATACTCAGTATAAAACATATAACCTACTACTGCTGCACATCGAATCCATTAATCAACCAATTCAAACCAATAGGACAAAACCTAAAGATAATCAATCGCATAAATTTTAAAAAAAAAATTGAAGAAGATAAACATGAAATGAAAAATCAGAACAAAGAAAACAAAAAATAATCGCGCAAAGGGAAAATCAAACCTGAGAAATAATGTTCAACCTAAATTCGATTCCACATGATGAAAATCCGAGCAATCAAAATCCATACAAATTTAGTTAATCCAAGAAGATGAAAATCCACGCAATGGAGAAGGTAAAGACACACAACGTTGATCCACACAGGATGGAGAAGATAAAGATGAAATCCGCGCAGGATTAAAATTGCCCACAATGGAGAAGGCAAAATTAGGGTGACGATAATCTTTTTGAACGAGATTCTTATGCACGCGAGATGATTTCAGCAACTTATATATTGTCCTAGAAAAAATAATTAGATGGATTGTCCTTGTGGATAAAAAGCCCAATATTTTTGTTCTTCACACTATTTTCCTATTAATATATATATATATATATATATATATATATATATTCAAACTCCATTTTTTTTTTAGAGGAAGACGGGTGTGTAGCATGCCACTACACAACATTCAAACTCCATTTTTGATAAATAAATTTGATACAAAATCCATTAATATTACCAAATCAATATTTAAAATGGATTTAAATATTCTAATTAACATTCAAAAATCTAGGATGTTACATTCTTTCCCCATTAAAAGAATTACGTCCTCGAAATTACAAGGCAGGAAGAATGCTCGGAACCCAATTATTTCAAAATAATTATTTTTGAATTATCATCGAAACAAACTCAAACTGTTAAAAATATTTGAAAATTTCGCCAGCACCTCCTCTTCGTGGTTCGATCGGTACAAGTACAACTGCCACTCCGGGCCTCGAGTTTTCCAAAAGAAAACCAAAAGTCAAATGGATACCCAACTCAGGGGTATACAACCAATCACTCCAATCAATAATATTAAGGTTTACCTATTTGTCGGGGAACTCAATTCCAATTTCGAAGCAAATCAACTAACTGCTCTTCGTCTTCTAACTTGTACTTCAATCTCTATAATCAAGTCAGTTCTCATAGCCTTCTAACATCTGTACTTAACTCAACTTACAACGCAAGTAACAAGTAACAAGTACAGGGTTAAATCATTTAGTTTTCATTTCATTCAACTTCTTTGTTGACCCATTTGATGAATTTTATCCAACCAATCCAACATCCAAATAACAAGCAACCAAATGATTATAATTATAGTCAACACTGATACTTATTAGTCTGCATTCACTTTGATTTAACATACATTAATATCAATTGATTTAATATTCGGTTGATTTCCGTTATCATCCATTCGATTTTCAAATTCCAAATTTATATCATTCAATTCCACTTAACTGGGTTAAGTCTTATTTCAATATTCAATTCAATTGGATAATTGATTTTTCTCTAATTAGTCCAATTTTACTTTAAAATTCCATTTGAATTTCAACCAAATTGAGCAAAACAACCAAACAACCAATATTACTATACAATTGAAAATTATTTCCTTTTTCTATAAAAATATAATTTAGGTAAAACTACTTTATTTACCCTCTTTATAAAACAATATTGTGTCAGTTGCAGTCCAATATGGTTTCCCAACACTTGAACTGATTAATTAACACAATACAAATCATTTTTATATAAAATCTACAAATATGCGCTCTTATATTAGACTCAAACTCAATCTAGGTTATTAATAACCCTATCTCTACTGGGTTATGCCACAAAGCCAAGGTTACTACTTAACCAATAGCTCTGATACCAAGTGTAAAGGCCCACAAACCCGTACCCTTTGAATTGACTAATATTACACACGTCCAACCCAAAGTGCATGAAAATACGAATCTTTAATAAAAAGAAAACTAAAGGATGAGGAAGAAATAAACAATAGAATAGAAGAATAATAAGAAGTACCAACACTAAACAAAGTCTCACATCGCAGTGGAATAAAATATAATATAGAAATAAATCATTTTTGAGAACGTGAAAAATACTTACAATCATCAGAGTACATCAATACATCAGGAAAGTTATAGCAACCTGTCCTCATATACATGGAATAGTACTATACAGCTCATACGCCTGGACTCCTCCAGCTCATCTGTGAACTTCACAACATCTGATAACTTGACCCTGTAAAACTCGATTTGACCCAAGCATTGCAAACGTCATGGATCAGTCTGGTGAACTAGCGTGAGAAAACTCACTAAGTTTAAATATCATCCAAATTGCTTAACATTAGAAAATCCCTTTGAAAGAAAACGATAATAGTAAGACCAGCCCACACATAAACATGGATGGTTTTAACCTTATTATAACCCAAAACATTTTTGATATCAAAATCCAGTGATATTATAATAGTGTCTATCAAATAAATAATCAAATAGCAGACGCATGCATCTCATGCTCTACATACATAGTCTATAATCAAAAACCGCAGGGCACTTGTTGGAGATTGAATTCTGACTATGACAAGGTATGGAATCACTTCTGATCTGTGTACTCTAGAGGGGATACACTGGGGTTCAACAAGAACATCTTGCAACCCGACCACATATGATCGGCCACTCATTTAGCTTGAGTGGACCGAATGTATATCACCCATGACTAGCCAACCATCGTTTCCCGGGAGATACAGAAGCAAAAGAAGAACATATAGAATTTTCTCTGGATGGTGATAATACACTCTGCTTGGGTGCGACCCAACTAGCCATACCGCCTGCCCGATTTTTGTCATTCCTCGGTTGATGAGGCTTGAGGCTACGTTTACCTTTCTAGAATAACACGCCACCATTTATTTTGAATGCCACATCGTTAAACCCGTCAAACCACTAATTGATTTCCTAGAAATATTACAGGTATACAAAACTAAGAGAAACAAATTCCTCCGCCACCAAACTTAATACCTTTAAGAGATCAACCATATGTAATTTGTTAGGCATACTCTGTCAGACATTCTTCCATGCAAATTGTCCTGGGACTGGACAAACCGAAGGCACTCTCCTACCACATCCAAATGATTAGTAGCGAGTAGTCCTTGCAAATTCGCAAAATCTCACTTTCGACCGAATCACGTTAGAATACCTCTGGTTGCACTCCAGTGAATATTCGATAAGTAATCATGTGCTTATGAAGATCCACAGTCTTCATTTTCTCCACTTTCATCGGCAACTTCCATTTTTAGCATTTACGTATTTGCTGGTCAGAATGGTTTTCGAATTCCAATTCGATTCCGATCTTCCTTTACCAACAATCAATTTGGCCAGATTTTGATAGTCGGAGATTTAACTATCAAAATAAACAACCATCATCCATAGAAAAATAAAATGGATTCATTAGTTCAATATACAGCGTCACTTGGCCTCTTTTGTTAAATAGTTGTTAAGTAAATTTCTAAATCTTCCAATATTTATTCCACACATGACCGGTCACTCCTTCTACATTAAAATATTTACCTCCAGATCTTATCGTTAGATCTTCACCTTTATTATCAAATTCAATTCACTTAAGCTTCCATTCGATTTCAACTCATATTAAATCTTGTTTTAAAACTTTCCTTTTTATAGAATTCCTTTCAGGAAATAAACCAAAATTCGAACTCATATAAGTATGAATAAAATTTAATTAAATATCCTTTTTGCTTATAAACAGGGTCTTACTCAACTGAGTTTCCTTTATCACCATTTCCATTTCAACGTGTTCACTTTCAAACATTATTCACCTTAAAAGTTAATATTATTCCTTTTATAGAAAATTGGACTCGATATATCAAAACAGCTTGATTTATTTGAAAATACTATTATAGGTTCAAATCTTGTTTATCGAGTCACTTTATAAATTCATATACTCATTTTACAGTTTATAAGATAAAAATAATTATTTCATTTACTTTAATAAACTTTAGGTTAAAAATAATCTATATAAATTAGATTCAAAATCTATCTTTAGTTATAAAAACAAATTTTATAACTTCCTTTCTAGTTATTTATCTGACGGTAAATCAATCTCTATAAGCCGATTCATTCTTAGGCCATCTGCCGATAATTACTCGACCAATATCACCTAATGGTTAATATCAAACAAGTGTTGAATTTGGATTCAACAATCAACAATCAATCAGATTGATTAAACAGTTCATATAATATGAAAGTAAACAATATATTTGAGGAATCCAGTTGGATCCCTCCAATTTGTCCTTCCTTACATCAGAATGAGTAACATCAGTTTCAATACAATACTGCATTTTATTCATCAAGATAAACGAAAATAAACAGTTTTAATAACAATCAACAATCAATTAATAACATCCAATCAAGCATCCAGTTATTTAGTTTAATACGTTTATATTATTATAAACGTAACCAATAAGGTAAGCTACCTCGTTTAGAATCTAACCGTTGAAATAACAATTTAATTTGATTAAATTAAATAAACATGTAATTTAATCAATGAATATTAAAATTATTCAGCATACATGCAAACAATCATCCAATTATCAACCATTAGCAAACATTGCACACAAAATAAAAACCCTACTTATGTAAAATATAAGTGGGATAAACTGAGTGAGTTGAACTCAACTTGGTTTCCATCTATTACCGAAACAGTTCGTTTTAATTATAAATTCCCATAGCAACCAACTCCGGCCAAACCAGCTTCATCGTGTTGTGATTGTCGACATGGTTCTGATGTCACTTGTTCGTCTGATTCCATTGATGTATGACAATGTTAAAAAATTTGAACGTTACTCATCATTTTAAACAATATTATTGAACCCTAAGTAATGATTTAATTACTAAATCTTACTTACGCTAATTTAAACCTAGTTAGTCATGTCAACTAGGATTAGGCACAACATAATATTTTAACTTCAGGTCACGTTAATTGTTAAACTTAATTGGGCACAAATATAAATTTCGTTTAGGTCTTTTAACGCAATTACGCACAAATTAAAAGGTGTTAGGCACATTTAAATATATGCCCAGGCACTTTATAATCTTTGTGTCCTTACTTGCTTTAATATTAGATATTAATTTCTGGATTATATATACAAAGTCGGCCACGAGAAAAAGGTTAGGCACGTGCTCTTAATTGTCACCTGCTCTATTATTAATACCTTTAAACATGTTATATGCTTTCATTAGGCACAAATAAGTTTGATTAGTCACATGAAAAACTTTAGACTAGGCAAAATATATTGGCACAGGTCACGTAAAAAGTAGGGTTAGGCATGTCGAAAGGTAATTAGGCATATTTCGATACTACTGTTCAAATAATTAGGCGCAATTAAACATCCCATGCCACGTTAACTAAATCATATTACATGGGCCACGTAATATCATAATTGGGTGGTTTAATATGGGATTAGGCATATGAAAACTAAGGTTTAGGCACATTTAGTAATATTCGAATTTTACCCAGCTGGCACTGTTCACCTTTCTTCCCCATGCCTCGTTTTTGCCTGTTTCGAAAACATCTTCCATGATTCCATCCATCGATTTGACGCACCAGCTCCAGTGCCCTCCTATGCACGCAAACACCTCTCCCTTCTTCAGACATCTCCTTCTTCGTGTTGCTCCACACCTGCAAAACCCATGTCGCCTTCCAAATCTTCCAATGTCGCCTTGCTTCTTTCCCATCGGCCACCGAGCCTCCACAAAAAAGTGTCGAAGCCACCTGAGAGCCGAATTTTGTATGCAGTTTTTTTTTGTTTCTGTGAACTTTTGGGAATATTTCCAGAATTTTGAATTTTTTTTTTTAAAACTTGACGGCGCTTTTTTTTTTTTTTTGACATAAAAACGTAAAAGGAGAAACTTTCAAAAAGAGGGACTGGGTTTGCATTGAAAAGCAGGGAGGGATACAAGCCTAATTAAGTTCGGTTTTAGGGATGTATGCCTAATTTTCACATAAATAAATGTAGTTCACTTTAAAGCTTTACTGCGGATACAGGTTTGTTTTTATCACATTGTTGCTATAAAACCTCGTAAGCAGTTTGAAAATGCAAGGATATTTCAACCAAAATTCTCTCGAGGTGCATTTAAAAATGAAATCAATAAAAATTATTTCTACTAGCTCCATTTGAAATTGTATCACGAGAAAAATTAAAAATAAAGCATATAACTTAATCAAGCTTGTCGAAATGTATCGTGACATCATCCAAAAAGAATGTTGATTTTTCTACAAAAACAAAATTACATCCATCTAAATTCCACATTTCATGTAAAGATAAATAAGACAAATAAATCCAATGATTCACAAATCATCCATCTAAATTTATATTTAATTTTGTGTTTTAATTGCAGCACATAAAATATACTATATGTTGACATGCTTTTTGGCAAAAGCCGTCATACGAGAATTCTCTAGCTAAGAACTCGCTCAAGCATAGAGAACGTCATCAAAAAACATGAAGCGATTTGGTTGAAGTCGCATTGCAGACAAAGAATAGCCTGAAACTCCTATCAGATGACTTCTTTTAGGCCCGAAAACATCAGTTACGAGGCTCTCTTGTAGCCCTCTGAATTAACTTTAGGTAGAGCTTTCATTTGGTTCAAACGGCCTTACGGTTTGGAAGTTACGTCTGTTTCCATGAACGCACGCAATATCGGAAAGTCTAGAATTAGCATGGCTCTTTCGGGTCGGATCGAGTACGATGGTTCGGATCGGTGAGGAGGACCCAATCCCACCGCAGCAATCCACCTCGCACGGCTTGGCAAGTATCTCTGGCAATCTCTTGTAACACCCCACCTCCGCCAGGGTGGCTCTTGCAAGCACTCTGACTTTGGAGGGGAGTTTGTACCGGGTAAACATGCATAATGATATATCAAGGCAGAACAAGAACATATGTATATATGTAAACAGAGTAAATAAGATAAGTAAAACAGCGGAAGGTTTCAAACTATTTCAAAACAAGTCTGGTACAACATAATGTCAACTTTCCAAATACACAAGTCTAGATAAAAACAACATCACTGAAAAACTGAAATACATAAGTACTATCCCCAAAATAAGTGATAACCATAGCTAGCTTCATGTCAAGACCGTACATGAGCTAAAATCCCACAAGCAAGCGATCAGAAATCCAAGCTAAGCTCCAATATTTCCTCCCTGAGAACCTGGGGGGGGGGGGGACGGAAGAAAAGAGGCGAAAGAAAAACAGGTTAGTCAAAAAGACTAAGTAAGCCCTACTACAATCAATGTAAACTGATAAAGCTAATTGGCATGAGGAACTGAGATGATCATAAGGATAATTACATACTAGCATGGTGAATATCTAACAGATAGTTCAAAGGAGTCATCGCATAATCAAGGTGAAGCTTTTCACCACAGGTGTACCAGCATTCTAACATGTCATGTATAAACAAGAATTTATCCCTTGGCCTAAACTTGGCCCAGTATCAGGTGTTTGACTTAAATCAAGATCCAACTTCTTGGTACCAATTCTAGTATAACAGGATTAGGTGTTACCCCAATGTTTACATCGAAATAGGACGGAACAGAATGGTCCATACAGAGATAGAGTTTGGGAAAAATGGGCTTTTACCACCCTAACAGATAAAGTACAGAAACAGAATGCTAACAATAATGGGCCTTTACCACCGTAACAGAACGGTACCACGCAGAAACAGACGGGTGTTACCACCCAACAAAATTACCACCCAACAAAACAGACGGTACCAACAGAATCAGACAGAGCTAAGTGTACCCTAAATCCTACCCAAGCGATCAGCTCCCTAATACATAAATACCCTATGTCGGCCCCACGATAGGGTGTATCACTCCCTAAAGTGGCAACCAATTGGCACAGGCATATTTACAGATGTCACGGCGTCTTACATCCTCAGAGGCAGACCGGGATCCATGCACGCACATGACCCGGTTGGAACGCACCATCAACACCCATCGCCATTATCAGAATGAACCACTTATAATTAGTTCAGTAAGCGTGCCCGGACCCTACCTACAGTTGGGTCAAAGTTTTGATACCAGAAAGGGTTACTGACTAATATGGGTCCCAAACAACAAATGACACAAGTATTCCCCCTTGTGTCCCCAGACTATCAGATTCAGATTAACTTATTAACAGAGTTCAGACATACAAAGTTCAGACGATCAGTTTTCAGACTAACGGATCAGATAACAGATTTACAAACTTGCCTAACTTGGTGTGGGTCCTACAGATCCGCAAAACAGGTTCGTTTAATTTATCAATCAAGTTAGTTTATCCAGACCAGGTATCAAATCGGTTCTCAGCCTTATCAAATTACTGAGTTGGATTGGTTAAGTATAGTTCAACTTAACCCCGTTAAATTACCGAGTTCAAATTGGCTAAGTGTAGGTTAACTTAACCCTTTTACTAATCATGGATTAACTTGGTTAAGTGTAACGATGGGTTCACGACTTAATCCCGATTAATCCACCAAGTCCAAATTGGTTAAGTATTAAGTGGACCATGACTTAACCCTAATCATGAGGCATTAATTAATTAATGTGCCTTAACCTCTCACATTAGACTTTGTTGCGGTTACTAGTTAAGCCGGTCGGTTCCGGGTAGCTTTACACCACAACTTGGTCTAACCTCGGGTTCAGGGTACAACATGACCAACTTCTCACATTGGGTCCTATTGTTTGTAGCAACTAGTTAAGCCGGTCGGTTCCGGGTAGTTTTACGCTACAAACTCAACCCAACCTCGAGTTGGTCACACTTATATTTTCTAAGTGTCATGTCCATTATGTTTACCAAACATATTACAAGTTTTCAAGCATTTGGGTAGACCTAACTTAATAGGTAAATTCCCAATGGGTAGACCTAACTTAATAGGTAAATTCCCAATCTTATGTTTTCATGTCTTTTAAGTTGACCCAACCCCAAACGCAATCCCATCGCTTACATATCGCAATAGCGCATAAAGGATAGAAAGAGGGAACTTGGCATAATCATGACATAAAGGTGTTGAAGCCACAAGTTTAACATGGTGGCATATGAAATGTACATATGTTCATATACTTGCATATTACATTTTTAGGCCTCAAAAGCATGCATAAAACCAAACTTAGCATATTGGTGATACATGGTGATAAATGACATGTAGAAATGGCCATAAGTTCGCATTTAGCCTCACATGCAAGTTATCATAAGAGATATGATAACTTACATGTTGCCAAAATGCAACCTTTAACATAAAGCTTGAAGCTTTACGTTCATATACTCAAGGTAAGCTTGCATAACATGATAACATGAGTAAAATGATCCACCCAAACTTGCATACATAACATGACAACTTGCATATCATAACATGGCAAACTTGCATAACATAACATGGCAAACTTGCATATCATAACATATCAAACTTGCATAACATGACATAGTAAACTTGCATATCATGGCAAACTTGCATATCATAATGATCAACCAAACTTGCATCATTCATTTAACTTTAGAGTTTAAATATGAAAGTAGAAAAGGGCTTACAATGCTTATGAAGACACAAATATATATATATATATATATATATATATATATATATATAGATTGAGACAAAGCCCTTATGCAATCAAATAAACCCAAAATGCAAGCTCCAATAGAAAAACCCTTGAGCCAAAATGATCAAAACCCTTGCTTTATGATGTAAATATGGAAACTTGACTTGAATGCAAGCTAATGACACTCATACAAGCTTGAAAACACTTGTATGCATGGAAAATCTCTCATAGAAATAACTTAGAATTTTATGAAGAGAGTGGAGGCCATGAGAGGAATAATTTTGCCATAGTTTAGTTGTAGGGTTGAATAATGATGATTTAGGGTTAGGTTAGGGGCTTATTTATAGAGATTAGGATTAGTTTCAACCTTAGGATTAAACCCTAGTTCCAATCTCAGCCCTCAAAACCGAATCTGGCCCCCAAACTCAACACAACTCCAAAATGGTGCACCAGGCAAAACTGCCCGGCTGAACCAAGTCGACAGCCAAGTCGACAGGGCTGTCGACTTGGGTCCAACCAAGTCGACTCCCAAGTCGACAGGGCTGTCGACTTGGGTGCTCTGGCGGGAATTTTCCCGCCTGGCCCAATCTGACCCTTTTTCGAATTTTGAACCCGAAATTCGAAATCTGTTTTGAACTTGAAATTTTCTGAAAACTTCATTGGGCCTTAATCGGGTCATACGGACTCCGATTTTCGAAAACTCGGACTCTATTTCGCGTATTTTTCCGAGACGAACGCAATGGCATAGGCCGTTTCCCTTGATTCAGATTTATAAATTAAATTCTGCCTTGATTTACGTTATAACAGGTTATCAGAAATACGGGTTGTTACATTCTCCCCTCCTTAAAGGATTTCGTCCTCGAAATCTTCAAGTTAGGAAGAACGTATCCTACCATCCATCATCCATCTACTCAAATCATCATTCACGAGCAATCATTGTCCTTAAAGATTCTAATGCGGTATGAACATATGCAAAAGGTGTGTGTATATGTTCTTATCTAATGCAAAGATCCCCAATGCAAAGTATGTTAGTGAAATGAATCCATTATGTATGCAAATAGTCCTAATCATATAATACTATATGTGTGCACAAACATTCGTCCATATGCAACATTCATGTGCTGAATTAACCATCTTGCAACCATAAGAATTGAAAATGTACACACGTCCATATGTAATATGAGAGTGTATTTCAAGCCGATCTAGTGCCTAGTGTGTGTTTATGCATCCACGAGCAACCACTTGCATCCACTTGCAACCATCAAACATAACATGTCTCAAACACATGTTTACATCCATAGGATTCCTATCTCAACAAGATACAGTCGAGTGATGGAAGCGAGTATAGATAAAACAAAAACTTGGTACATATACCTACAGACTACTAGTACAGATCAGATTTCCCCAAATGATTCTTAGGAAACTAAGCATGGTAGAAACCCAGAATGTATTCGTCATAGTCACCCTCATGCCCAACACAGATACTCTCAAACCCCAATTTATCACAAACAGATGAGTTATAACTCTCAGGGAGTTTGAGACTATTACCAGATCAGAAGCAAGACTAGCATTAAAGTACCGAGTTTCCATTACAGAATCAAAATACCAGAAAAAGAGTTTCAAACTGAAAATCAGACAAGGAAAATTAAACATCCTACAGACAAATTATTCTAGCCCTAATCTATTCACTCGCCATGCGAGTATTCACCGTTCCTTCCGATGTAGTCCCTTTCTTCTTCGGGCAGTCCCTAGTGAAGTGTCCCATCTCTCCACAGTTAAAGCAAGTGCCCTTCCTCTTTCTGCAATCCTTGTTTAGATGAGTTGAGCTTCCACAAGTAAAGCACTTCTTTTCCTTCTTATCTTCAGACTTCTCCTCCTTTTGCATTTCCTTTTTGGGCCCCGTTTTCTTGTTTTGAGACTCATTCACCTTGACCTCCTTCTTTGCACTCTTGTTCTCTTCATTGAGTAGGGCCATATCTACCAAACTCTCAAACGTGGCCCCCATGGGCACATGAGACATAGCTAACTCCTGTAACGGCTCATTCAATCCTCTAGCAAAACGAAGAGCCTTCTTCTGAGTAGTACTCACCATATCCAAGCCAAAACGAGCTAACTGATTGAACTTGTTCACATATTCTTTGACAGACATGTCTCCTTGCTTCAAAGCAATAAACCTCTCCATTTGCAAATTCTCTTCAGCAGAAGACAGAAACTTAAGCCCGAATCTTGTCCTGAAATCGGCCCAAGTCTCAACAGGCCTAGTACCATTGGTGACTTCCCACCAATAAGCGGCTTCATCCTTCATAAGCCAAACCGCCAACAAGATCTTCCTCTGATCGTCTAACCCAAAGATAGCAAATAAATCCTCGGTCTCTTTCAACCAATTTCTGGCCTCTACAAAAGTCTCAGTGCCTTGAAAGTTCTTGCCACCCATTGCTTTGAAATCTTTGCAAGTCTTTGCGAAGTCAGCTTGAGGATGCTGAGGGGGAGGAGGAAGAGGAACCTCAGCGACAGGAGGAGGAGGAACATCAGCGACAGGAGGAGGAGGAACATTAACTACCGGAGGAGGAGGAGGAACATCTGCGGGGCCGGCTTCGGTCGCCCTAGCCTCCAAAAGTCTCCTATACCAAACAGGTACGTGTACTCCCTCCGGAATAGCAAAGTTATCGGCCATACTGAAAACGAAGAAAAAGACAGATTCAGAATGGAGAAAAACGAAGGAATTTTGCTAATGGCTTTTTGGGGAATAGCCTTTAAAATAAACTAGACTTTTCTTTGGAAAATACTTTATACTTGGTTTTTGAAAATAGTTTTCCAAAAGTTTTTTAAAAAAAAAACTTTTTGTTCCTTCTCGCAAACCATATGCTCTGATACCAAATGTAACACCCCACCTCCGCCAGGGTGGCTCTTGCAAGCACTCTGACTTTGGAGGGTCGTTTGTACCGGGTAAACATGCATAATGATATATCAAGGCAGAACAAGAACATATGTATATATGTAAACAGAGTAAATAAGATAAGTAAAACAGCGGAAGGTTTCAAACTATTTCAAAACAAGTCTGGTACAACATAATGTCAACTTTCCAAATACACAAGTCTAGATAAAAACAACATCACTGAAAAACTGAAATACATAAGTACTATCCCCAAAATAAGTGATAACCATAGCTAGCTTCATGTCAAGACCGTACATGAGCTAAAATCCCACAAGCAAGCGATCAGAAATCCAAGCTAAGCTCCAATATTCCCTCCCTGAGAACCTGGGGGGGGGGGGAACGGAAGAAAAGAGGCGAAAGAAAAACAGGTCAGTCAAAAAGACTGAGTAAGCCCTACTACAATCAATGTAAACTGATAAAGTTAACTGGCATGAGGAACTGAGATGATCATAAGGATAATTACATACTAGCATGGTGAATATCTAACAGATAGTTCAAAGGAGTCATCGCATAATCAAGGTGAAGCTTTTCACCACAGGTGTACCAGCATTCTAACATGTCATGTATAAATAAGAATTTATCCCTTGGCCTAAACTTGGCCCAGTATCAGGTGTTTGACTTAAATCAAGATCCAACTTCTTGGTACCAATTCTAGTATAACAGAATTAGGTGTTACCCCAATGTTTACATCGAAATAGGACGGAACAAAATGGTCCATACAGAGATAGAGTTTGGGAAAAATGGGCTTTTACCACCCTAACAGATAAAGTACAGAAACGGAATGCTAACAATAATGGGCCTTTACCACCCTAACAGAAAGGTACCACGCAGAAACAGACGGGTGTTACCACCCAACAAAACAGACGGTACCAACAGAATCAGACAGAGCTAAGTGTACCCTAAATCCTACCCAAGCGATCGGCTCCCTAATACATAAATACCCTATGTCGGCCCCACGATAGGGTGTATCACTCCCTAAAGTGGCAACCAATTGGCACAGGCATATTTACAGATGTCACGGCGTCTTACATCCTCAGAGGCAGACCGGGATCCATGCACGCACATGACCCGGTTGGAACGCACCATCAACACCCATCGTCATTATCAGAATGAACCACTTATAATTAGTTCAGTAAGCGTGCCCGGACCCTACCTACAGTTGGGTCAAAGTTTTGATACCAGAAAGGGTTACTGACTAATATGGGTCCCAAACAACAAATGACACAAGTATTCCCCCTTGTGTCTCCAGACTATCAGATTCAGATTAACTTATTAACAGAGTTCAGACATACAAAGTTCAGACGATCAGTTTTCAGACTAACGGATCAGATAACATATTTACAAACTTGCCTAACTTTGTGTGGGTCCTACAGATCCGCAAAACAGGTTCGTTTAATTTATCAATCAAGTTAGTTTATCCAGACCAGGTATCAAATCGGTTCTCAGCCTTATCAAATTACTGAGTTGGATTGGTTAAGTATAGTTCAACTTAACCCCGTTAAATTACCGAGTTCAGATTGGCTAAGTGTAGGTTAACTTAACCCTTTTACTAATCATGGATTAACTTGGTTAAGTGTAACGATGGGTTCACGACTTAACCCCGATTAATCCACCAAGTCCAAATTGGTTAAGTATTAAGTGGACCATGACTTAACCCTAATCATGAGGCATTAATTAATTAATGTGCCTTAACCTCTCACATTAGACTTTGTTGCGGTTACTAGTTAAGCCGGTCGGTTCCGGGTAGCTTTACACCACAACTTGGTCTAACCTCGGGTTCAGGGTACAACATGACCAACTTCTCACATTGGGTCCTATTGTTTGTAGCAACTAGTTAAGCCGGTCGGTTCCGGGTAGTTTTACGCTACAAACTCAACCCAACCTCGAGTTGGTCACACTTATATTTTCTAAGTGTCATGTCCATTATGTTTACCAAACATATTACAAGTTTTCAAGCATTTGGGTAGACCTAACTTAATAGGTAAATTCCCAATGGGTAGACCTAACTTAATAGGTAAATTCCCAATCTTATGTTTTCATGTCTTTTAAGTTTACCCAACCCCAAACGCAATCCCATCGCTTACATATCGCAATAGCGCATAAAGGATAGAAAGAGGGAACTTGGCATAATCATGACATAAAGGTGTTGAAGCCACAAGTTTAACATTGTGGCATATGAAATGTACATATGTTCATATACTTGCATATTACATTTTTAGGCCTCAAAAGCATGCATAAAACCACACTTAGCATATTGGTGATACATGGTGATAAATGACATGTAGAAATGGCCATAAGTTCGCATTTAGCCTCACATGCAAGTTATCATAAGAGATATGATAACTTACATGTTGCCAAAATGCAACCTTTAACATAAAGCTTGAAGCTTTACGTTCATATACTCAAGTTAAGCTTGCATAACATGATAACATGAGTAAAATGATCCACCCAAACTTGCATACATAACATGACAACTTGCATATCATAACATGGCAAACTTGCATAACATAACATGGCAAACTTGCATATCATAACATATCAAACTTGCATAACATGACATAGTAAACTTGCATATCATGACAAACTTGCATATCATAATGATCAACCAAACTTGCATATCATAATGATCAACCAAACTTGCATCATTCATTTAACTTTAGAGTTTAAATATGAAAGTAGAAAAGGGCTTACAATGCTTATGAAGACACAAAAATATATATATAGATTGAGACAAAGCCCTTATGCAATCAAATAAACCCAAAATGCAAGCTCCAATAGAAAAACCCTTGAGCCAAAATGATCAAAACCCTTGCTTTATGATGTAAATATGGAAACTTGACTTGAATGCAAGCTAATGACACTCATACAAGCTTGAAAACACTTGTATGCATGGAAAATCTCTCATAGAAATAACTTAGAATTTTATGAAGAGAGTGGAGACCATGAGAGGAATAATTTTGCCATAGTTTAGTTGTAGGGTTGAATAATGATGATTTAGGGTTAGGTTAGGGGCTTATTTATAGAGATTAGGATTAGTTTCAACCTTAGGATTAAACCCTAGTTCCAATCTCAGCCCTCAAAACCGAATCTGGCCCCCAAACTCAACACAACTCCAAAATGGTGCACCAGGCAAAACTGCCCGGCTGAACCAAGTCGATAGCCAAGTCGACAGGGCTGTCGACTTGGGTCCAACCAAGTCGACTCCCAAGTCGACAGGGCTGTCGACTTGGGTGCTCTGGCGGGAATTTTCCCGCCTGGCCCAATCTGACCCTTTTTCGAATTTTGAACCCGAAATTCGAAATCTGTTTTGAACTTGAAATTTTCTGAAAACTTCATTGGGCCTTAATCGGGTCATACGGACTCCGATTTTCGAAAACTCGGACTCTATTTCGCGTATTTTTCCGAGACGAACGCAATGGCATAGCCCGTTTCCCTTGATTCAGATTTATAAATTAAATTCTGCCTCGATTTACGTTATAACAGGTTATCAGAAATACGGGTTGTTACATCTCCGGTTCGGTTCGGAATGAAGGGGACCCGAACCGGCTTAGTTCACTGAAGATGAGGTAGCACCTTCGGTTAATCGGAACCGGCTCGGATCGAAGGAGAGAGAAACCGATCCAATCCGCCTGGAACATTTCTGCACTACTTGTTTTGACCATTTCTTAAGGAGCAACCGCCTCCTACTTGTGTGGATCGACTTCCATTTGGCATAGCACGATGTTGAGAACATTTTCCACTACTTTCTGAGATCACCTCAGGGCATGACAGGTGGCATCCGACCCGGAGCTCCTTCGCCTCTATAAATACACCACTTGAAGGCAAATTGAAGGTTCTTTTTGGCCACTCTCACTCTCGGCTTCCATTACAACAACGCAAGGACATTGCGCATTATTCACAAACTAAATTAACACGCTAAATTAACACGTAGATTACATGTATAAACTCTAGTGTTCTCATTAAACACACAGATTGTATGTCTGCATTTAACCGATTCTTGTAATCTGTCAGTATAACAATAAGATTATAAAGTGGACGTAAGTTACATCTACAGCCGAACCACTATAAAAACCTCGTGTCTTCTATTATTTACTTTTTTTGCACTCTATATTCTGTGAATTGTGAGGATTTCATACTGCATTTGGGTGTTAGTACCGAATTCCCCTCTAACACTATATAAAAAGACATTGGCAAGTACAGTCACTCCCACTCATCTTTCTACGCATTACACTTTGACAGTACCATGTCTGTCTGTCTGTCTTTCTGTAGTAGACCAAGGTAAGTTTACAAAGTAAAACGTGTTATTTCACCCGATATGGTAGCACGGAACATTGGTTTTCTTAGACATAACAAGGCACTTGCATTCAAGATGCCCTAAGTCCTAAAATATGCAGTAACAGTGAATGTGAGAATGTAGCAACCAAAACATTATAGCAATTTTCATTCGAAAACAAAAACAAATCAATATTTTCTACACTAATCAATATCAGCATGCAAAACTATAAATAAACATGGACTTGACAATCAAGAATCAGAGGCAGCAGCCACTACAACGTAAGATACAACAACAGAGATATCGTCGAGCTTGCCACCAGCATAGTAAAATCCAGCTTCGCCGGCTGCCGCAGCAAAAGGGGATTTTACCGTTTTATCCAAGGCTCGCTCACGAGCAAGCGCTCCAATCTTCTGAGCGGCTTTCTCTGGATCCAAATTTGCATGAAGCGACTGCACTATGACTTCAGCAACTTCATGGGTGTACAGATTGTCAAATAGCCCATCAGTTCCTGCTACAATGACGTCCCCTGGTGCAACCGGCACTGTGAATACCTGCCAAAGTCCACAATGAAATAGACTGGAGTACTTTGAGAACACGCACAAATGAAAAAGGAAAAATACGCTAATGCATTCCCGAATTCCACGACAAAGGGACCCCTATATTTGGAATATGTTTTGAAAAGTGGGGTAAATTAATAAAACACCTAATTCATTTATTATTGAAGATAACAGAATATTTACTTGAGCATCTTTTGGCAAATCACCCATTCCACCTGCGTCGAGCTGGAAGGGAAAGTTGAAGTCGTGCTGCTGAGAAGGTGACTGGAATACAGTTGAGCCCTCTCTAACTACGATGAATCCACTGTCTCCTAAGTTAACAGCATGAATACCCTGCAATTGAAAATATTTCGTAGAAGATTAATAATTTCTGCAGTACATAACGCTGCTGAGTTGACTGTCGTACAAAAACCTGGCGTAATGTATTTTTTTTTATTTTTTTTTTCTAGATTTTTTTCCTTTGGGTGTTCCTAAAGTACCTTTTGTTACATAATTAACGTTTTCCTGCAACAGTTCATTTACATACGTTCAGTTTCCACACTTTATTTCTTAATTTTGATAAATGTGAATTTTAAAATCTTTTTTTTTTTTTCCTGATGTTTACTTATTTTCTTTAATTCTGTCGTTTCTTACGTAATACAGTAATAGTAAGTAGATTTCCTGATGCTTTCATGATTTCATATTCATCTATAGCAACAGCAGTTATGCTCACCTTCTTTGTATCTCTATTCAGAAACTGATGACGTGAAGGAGATCAAAGGTATATAATGATATTAGAATTTGATTTTTATTTATTTCAGCATACACAAGTTTAATTCAACTCAGAGTTTGAATAAACTTTTCTACCATAATTTTTATTCATTTATTTTATGAAATAAGCATATAAACGAATTTAAAATTATTGAGTTGACAACTGTATTTCTATTTTATTTTTCAGATTGAACTGATCATTTTCTGTATGCACATGTTAACTTGTAAGGAATGATTTAAACATATGCTTGATAGTCTCGTGTAATTCTTAAACATATAATCGTGATTACTTGTCTCACTGCTTCTGACACTAACATTTAAACTTTTTATATATATAATAATCTTCCATGTATTCCTAATGGCCCAAGAATTAGCTAGGAATTATATGTTAAATGAACATTATACAATTAATAATGGCTTTAATAAAAGCTAATTTCAGCTTATATCTAAAAGTAATAATCTAACCAACCAACAAGCAGAGATATCATGGATTCAACATTAAACAAATCTCTCTTTGACACACACACGTAATATATATATATATATATATATATATATATATATATATATATATATATATAGAGAGAGAGAGAGAGAGAGAGAGAGAGGA